>CM065802.1:175890095-176490095 GCA_033398695.1 Orobanche coerulescens | reverse complement strand
ACATAGAGATGTTGACACCACTTACTCTATACCAGCTCCGCGTAGGTTTATACGTAATCATCGTGAACCTGAGAGATATGGATTTCTCATCACAGATGACAACGATGTGGAACTCATGGATCTAGATGAGCCCATAACCTATAATGAAGCAACTACTAGCATTGAATGCGAAAGTTGGCTTGAAGGGATGAAATCCGAAATGCAATCCATGTATGATAATCATGTATGGACTTTGACTGATCTTCCTGAAGGTTCCAAAGAAATTGGTTTCAAATGGATCTTTATAAAGATAAAGGACATGGATGACATTGTAGAAACATACAAATCACGACTAGTGGCGAAAGGATACAGTCAGACTCATGGTATTGACTATGATGAATCCTTTTCGCCAGTCGTAATGACGAAATCAATTAGAATTATACTTGCCATAGAAGCATATTATGACTATGATATATGGCAAATGAATGTCAAAACTGCTTTTCTTAATGGAAAGTTAGATGAGGATGTGTATATGATACAGGCCCAAAGTTTTGTTGATCCTAATAATCCTAATAAAGTATGTAAGCTTCTAAGAACCATTTATGGTTTGAAGCAGGCATCCCGGAGATGGAATCTTTGTTTTGATGAAAAAATCAAAGAGTTTAGTTTCATTAGAAATCAAGACGAACCTTGTGTATACAAGAAGATTAGTGGGAGCACAATTATTTTTCTAGTACTCTATGTGGATGATATCCTACGTATTGGAAATAACATCCCTACTTTGCAAAGTGTTAAGGTTTGGCTAAGTAAATATTTTACAATGAAGAACTTAGGGGAAGCTTCCTATATACTGGACATAAGGATTTATAGAGATAGATCTAAAAGGCTTCTTGCCCTAAGTCAAAGTACATATGTTAAAAAGGTACTGAAACGGTTCAGTATGCTTAATAGTAAGAAAGGGTTCTTACCTATGTCACATGGCATAAAGCTCAATAAAACTCAAAGTCCTTGTTCGAAGGAAGAGAGAGAGAGAATGAGCTTGATACCTTATGTTTCGGCTATAGGATGTAGCCATGATATGTACTAGACCGGATGTATCATTTGAAATGAGTGCAACCAACAGATAGCAGTCTGACCCTGGCGAAGCTCACTGGACCGTAGTCAAAAGAATACTTAAGTACTTGAGAAAGACTAAAGATATGTTCTTGATATATGGTGGTCAAGATATTTATTTGGTCCTTAATAGCTATGTCGATGCCAGTTTTGAGACAGACCAAGATGAATCAAAATCGCAGTCTGGATATATATTTTGCTTGAATGGTGGTGCTGTTAGCTAGAAGAGTTCCAAACAAACAACCACGGCTGATTCTATAATGGAAGCTGAGTACATAGCTGCTTCGGAAGTAGCTAAAGAAGTTGTTTGGATGAGCAAGTTCATTGGTGAATTGGATGTGGTTCCTAGCATTATTGATCCAGTAAATTTGCATTGTGATAACAATGGAGCTATTGCACAAGATAAAGAACTAAGATCACAACATGCATCCAAATACGTACTTAGAAAGTTTCACCTCATTCGAGAGATTGTCACTCGTGGCGATGTGAGGATATGCAAAGTTCACACAGATAATAACATAGCGGATTCTTTAACCAAGCCGCTTTCTCAAGCGAAGAATGATGGCATATAAAGGCTATGGGTCTTCAGTCTATGTCTGTATAGGACTAAGAGCAAGTGGGAGATTGTTAGTATTATGCTCTAAGTCTACTGTTTAATAATATAATGTGGAGACATTTATTATTATAATGCTGATTGCATTATTGAATTAATATTCTGCTTACGATCATCAAGTATGTGACTTTATAGTAAAGCTCGTTAAAGCATTAAAGAATATTTATTCTAGATATCCTTAGTAATATGATTACTAGTGTGATAATGATACGATGGCTATGTTTTACTGGTCATGAACATGAGATGTTATATCATGTCATAGATACATGTAGAGACATCGTATTGGATATGACCTAACAAAGAGAATTATATATGGATTAAGTCATTATAATTACTCAGATTGTTATATATTATTTAATTCCTTATTACCTAAAGACACGATAGTTTCCTACATAATGAGTATCGTATTTTAACACAATACCAACGTCTTCTATAACAAGGGACCATATAGTTTGTGATTGGATACAATATGATTTATGCAGAGGGAAGTAGTTTGTCCATAGAGGACTTGTGCCTCCTATAAAATGGATAAGATATCCACGGGCCCTTGATAAGTTAAATTGTTTAAATGTATGGCTTGAATTGGACAATTATAACTTGAGATCAAAAATATTAATTAAGCTATATAAGGTCGACTTATCCATGCCTTATGCTTAATTAGGATATTGCGCGACGAGAGGATTAAATATTATACAGTAATGGGGTTTTCGTTAATGCCGTCGAATTAATTCTTTTAATGTGGGTAGTCATAATGTCTAGCTAGAGGCCGCTTATGATTTATGAGTCGTAAAATTGTTTTTATACTCATTGTCATATTAATTAGAACCCACAGGGTCACACACTTAAACGAGCAGAGCAGCTATTTTGTTCCGGTTGATTATGATTGGTAAAGGGGTTGGTGAACCCTTAGCCATGTAGAGGGATATATAATAGTGTCTTGTGATAGCCCTCACACTTGACCAACACAAGAGAATACATAATTAGTGTAGAGAGAATCAAAAATCAGATTTTGATATTTCTCTCTCTAAAAGTATTGAAGATTATATTCAAGAAGGATCACGAATATATCTTCATATATTTGAAGATTGATTCTTTGATCAAGAAAAGTATTTAGAATACTCATCTTATCTTCATCTTATCTTGTCTTTAATAACATATTTAATAAGATTCATAGTTGTTATTTAGATCAAAGTTCAAGAACATTTGAATAAAAATCTTGGTGTTCTTGTTCTTACCATAATCAAGAACATATCTATATTCAAATTGATTTAAGTGAAATCTTTATTGAATCGGAGATAGCAATCCGTTAGATGCTCGAGACTTGTTCGTTGTTTGGATACCGTAGAGGACGCTCGCTTCTTTCAATGTCTCTAGAAGGCTCGATCAAAAACATGCTACAAGAGGTAACAATATTGTTCTTCGTACTTTGATAATATGCTTGAATCCTCGGAGGGTTTTACATATTATATTTATACTTCAGCTGCACTATTTCGATATATGATGAGATCATAAATCTTATTAGTTCTATTAAAACCCAACATAGCAAACGCTCTAACAATATAGAGATTTTATACCAGATACGATCAAAATGATCTATAATATTGAATCCATAACATGGAAAGATTATATGCCTAAGAAGCAAAATTATAAAACAGGTATGGTGTAAAACAACTGTGCACACGCTCGACCTTCTTATAAGGGTGCGAATTTTGGGCTTCCCCAAGGAAAGTATTTTTCAACATTTGAAAGATGACAGTATGAAAATTTGGCCAAAAAGAGGCTGAAAAGTGTGTGCCATAAGACCGCTTGCAAATTCAAGTTAGGAATCAAGTTGGTTGGGACAAAAGTTGGCACAATCGCTGGAAACAAAATTCCGTGCAGCTTGACCTTTGTTCACTAAAACAGCGATAATTCTTTCATTTGGAAGGCTATGGATGAACAGTTAGATTTTCTGGAAACTAGACTTCCATATCTTTCTATCCATAGTTCATGCACTACACGGACTATTAAACTCATATCACAATGCTTGTTTTAAGTGGATACTTTAGTACTTCCCAAGTTTTGTGAGAAAACAAGGTTGAAACCATATCCAATGACATAAGTTTTGATGCAGAAACACGGCAATGACAGCGACAAAGTATTTTAGACATGTAAAAACATGATGGTGTGATTGATTTATGTCAAAACCAATGATTGTTTCAGTAACTCCAACTTGGTAGACTTACAGAGAAAGTAAGAATGTCGGTACAACAATGGCTATTCAAAAACCACTGATTCCGTTTGAATTTTCAAAGCATAAAAAATATCAAGCAGGATACCCCTAGTCTTGATAAAAAATTTAGACAAAATCCATCAAAAGGTATCATACCAACCAAGTAATTCAATTCTCAATTTGCAAATATACGGCATAATAGCCATGTTATGTGGATGCAACGTGATGCATCATAATTAAGAATTTT
This sequence comes from Orobanche coerulescens, assembly GCA_033398695.1. Lineage (NCBI taxonomy): Eukaryota > Viridiplantae > Streptophyta > Magnoliopsida > Lamiales > Orobanchaceae > Orobanche > Orobanche coerulescens. Next base: position 176,485,931 of record CM065802.1, on the reverse strand, counting down.
GAACATATGAGATATAATGAATATACCATAACCTACTCGTCATGGCCATCCAATAACATCAACTAAACATAGTCAAATTTGTAAGGTGCATGCCTTTAGAAATACATGGAAAAGTATTCGGACCTATTATCACGCGAACTATAATCAAGGTCAATGAATTCATGTATTTATTACAGTATGCTCTTGCTTTACATGTTAAAATAGGTGAGAATTTCTCTTACATTCTTTCATATATCATATTGCAAGGAGACAAGATGAAAAATGGAGTTTTCCAGGTATAGGATTGGGTCAAGACCAACGTGGTGGTCCCTCAATTCAACATGACAAATCTGTCACAAATTTATTTAAACCACGACATATCTATCGCAATCGATGTTTGTCCCATTTAAATATCACAAATCCATGACTAGCATAACTTTACTATTACCTACGAAGTTCATTTTTTTCAATTGTTGGTTTAAAATTTCCAAAACGACGACACCAAATGGCACCCAAAACGTGGTGTATGCAATAACCACAAATATTGATTTTCAATAATTATCCGTGACTCCCACAGGACCGTCACAGAGTTACTTCGACATATGAGAGTGGTTCTACAATGATAGTGATACCACCTCGCATAGTCTCATCCACCGCAAAGTAGCATGGGAGGTAAAGAACCTAAATACCAAAATCCCCCAAAAAAATTCCCAAATAAAAGGAATTGAAAAAAAGAAAAATTTTATAAAATATTACGTGGGTAGTGGGTTCCATATTTGCTTTGATCCTTGAATAGGATACTAAATATGGCTTATGTCCATAGCATGCATATCCTCATGAGCAACATATTTTCTCGTGTTATGCGACACGGGCTAGGACAAATATGGGTCGGGCCAAGCCAGGTCGGGCTTGTTGAGAATAGTGCCCTAGGACATTCGATGTGCCTAGATTTGTTAATTGTCACATTTAAATAAAGTTTTTTATGACATTTATTTCTCTTTGATTATTATAATGTGTGCATATTTTAATATTATAATAATTGAATAATAGTTATTCACGAATAATAAGATTATTCATATGTCCCTGGTCCAATCACGTAGTGGAGACTCAGGTGATTAATATACTAGTATAGGTTTGATTGATAATCATCAGATGATTATGCGCATGGTACGGATCAAACTTATGGGTATTGGTTGGAGAACGCAATACCGGACAGACCCACATTGAGATCACTACATGAAAATATCATAAGTGAATCTCAATATAACAGTATGTCAATGAATCCTTAAACCTGAGATTATTATAGAGTCCAACATGATAACTACTATGCCTTGACGTAATCCAATGTCATCTGAAAGATGGTGATCGTAAAAGTTAGCAATTAGGATTTGTTGGGAAAAATAATACATCCTATTTTGATAATCGCGAACATACAGCAAAGAAGTCTTCAGAAGTCAGAATTTCTCCAAGTGTCGAAAGTTGTTAAGAAACATCATATAGCGTCTTCATACAGCAAGAGATCTTCCTACAGAAGTCCGATCCTACAGAACCTACATCCGTATACAGTAGAAGTGAAAGAATGGTGGATACAGCAAACATGATGTATATGTTTTACTTGGGAAAAGTAACACATATCCAAGAGAAAGATGTTGGGATTCGCAAGCCAAAACGAAGGGCGCAGCGGAAGCGAAAAACACAAGTGCAATTCGAATCCCTCAAGAAGATCGATTCAAGCTACGTATATACGAATATAAAATGAACAAAGAGGAAGATACGAAGTCATACCTTTGTAGTCCGTTGATTTAATTATTGACAAGATGATGTCTCTTATGAATCCAATCTGCAACAAGGTCTTGAATGATCCAACGCCGAAAACACCGCGTCTCTACTTGCCACGCGGCGGAAAGACGACCAGAATGACTTCACCTCATTGTCCTCTAAGAACAGAGCTAGAATAAAGTGATAGAATCTATAACTATAATCTATATCACTCTTAGTGTATAGATATATATTATCTCTATTTTCTCTCTCAATTTTTCTCTAAGAACAGAGCTAGAAGAAACTTATGGTGAAGATGATGAAGATGAAGAAGATAAGTTACAAAGTCTTTCTCTCTATTTCAATTGTGAATGAATCGTATGATTTTCCAACAAGTGAGAGGAAGATGACTTTATAAAATTTTATCATCTCATCTCATTCAAAGTCTTCTCCTATAAAGAAATCACCTCATGATCTCTGGTCCCCTCAATAATAAACATCAAGGATATTATATCAAGAAGTCTTCCACCACATTAGGTGGAAGATATGGGAGGGGCGGCCATATAGAAGGAGCTCGGAGGAGTTCGATTCGTTTCGGACTCTCGCGTGTCCAAACAGATAAACTCCGTTCTGTTCCGATGTATTTATATCAATTAATTAATTCAATTAATTAATTATATCAAATACAAAATAATATAATTAATTACTCCAAAAAAACAATTATATCTATGAATTAAATCAATCACCCAGTAATTTATTTAATTCATTAGGCCGTAAATTAATTTATCCAATAAATCACTTTAGACCTAATGTCCCAAAATTAATTAAACATCCAATGTCCAATAAATTTGATATCCAATATTTAAGATTCATTAAAAGAAAATAAGCTCAATTCATTCCGTCGTCAATCCTACGCGACTCGGTAGGTCCGTCTCAGTTAGCAATGGGAGGAACCAAAGAGTAGTAGCACCACCTAGCCATGACGGCCTACACTGTACCCTAACTGAGAACGAATGATGGGGATCATTCCAAAACCTCTCTGTCGTGAATACCAGTATACGTATAAACCCTTCTTTGCCCAGCAGCTCACCACATTTGAGATATTTGTCCCTCTTCTTGCTCTTAGGAACTGTTGATAGTCCATCCGTCTTGGCATCCACGTAAGCACTCCAGTCAGCTGAACCGGCCGATCAGAGCAACAATCCGGAGCGAGCACGAATCAAATTCTCTCCCGGGCTCATTAAAGACCGGACAGGTGAGAGACGTCAAGGCTGATCCGATATCCAGACCGGAAGGGCCGACCAAGTCCAGGATAAATACGCTCTAAATCAAAATTATTACAAGGCCGACCAGAACATCGGGAGACCCGAGGATCGACCCCAGCGGATGAGTATCGCCAGAAGCATGCGGATCAGGCACACAGGACAATTATTGCTTATTGTCCTCCCCCTTCCCAGCAGTCTCCAGAGGCCGCCAAGTGTCTGAGGCACGCTCTCCCTCTGACAAGTGTTTGGAAGCATTCCCAAACATTCTCCATGTCATGCCCCCAACATCGGGAAGGACGAGGGCGCGACGCATCGGTCGATTAATCAATCAAGTGCAACAATAAATAGCGGAAGCAAAATAATGATTGGATAATATTTCAAAACAACAATCTTAACCCGATGTTATCGTTATGACAAAATTACACTGATCATAAGTTTGCAGCGGAAAAATACCAAACGAGTTAAGTACGAAGCAAAATTAACTATTACAGGTTGGGATAACAACAGAAATTCTAAGTCTTGATGGTAGTCTTCTATTCAACCTCTTCCTCGAAAAATTCTTCGTCTTCGACTAGTGGATCATGCTCTGGTTTTAAAAGGGAAAATGGTGGGGTGAGACAAAAGGTCTCAGTGAGTGGGTGATCGCGTGCGAGTGTGGCTCTTTTCTTTGAAAATTTTGTAAGTGATGCATGATTTTATCAATTATGAGAAAGTGGAAACAATTACAATTATATGGAAATTTTATAAAAACAATAATCATTATGTAGTTGTAATATTATAATCCTATCCCGTGGACGGATGTCAAGTCAAGCAGTCAGTCAATCAGTCGATCAGTCAATTCGGTTTCGAATCCTGCCGATGTGGACTTTGAATTCTAGACTCTTCTTATTACTCCTAGCAATATAAGCCGTCACCCCAAGATTTAGACCGTCACCCCAATAGCTGAGCCTTCGCTCTCACACTTAACGTGTGCTTTCTTATCTCTTATCTGGGCTCGGTATGTCCTTAGTTGTGGGTCAATACCCAAATCACACCATAATCGTGATTATACCCCAAGTCTACGACTCAGGTCCCTCGGAACACTCCGTTCCTCGGTTATGGGAATAGGAAACAACGGTAGACTCGTTCATGAACCGCAGCTGCGCTGGTCGATCGAAGACTCGGTCTAACCGTCCCGACTCTATTTGGGACTCAAGAGGTGGCCCCCAGATTGGAGTTCGGCTCTCTATTTCATATGGGCTCAAGAGGTGGCCCTCGTCCGTCGACGTGGCACTTTATCCCGATAGAGTTAGAGGCGGACCCATCCGTGGCACTTTGTTTGTATAGCACTTAGCTCCAGGACAGTCACAGTTATCAATTGACGCATTTTGCAAGTATGACGTAAACGTTCGGTCCGTGAGGTTAATAGCGTCTTTTGATTAAGTATGGAATATGGTTAATTATATTTGTGGCACGGTAATACGGAATAGCACTTATATATAAATTCGAAAATATTCTCAATAACTTATTAATGGTTTGATGGTTTCAGGCCAGATATATTAGATGGATAGGTTCGATGAAATGAAAACGAGGGTTTTCTGGAATAGGTTGAAAGGACGTTTTTACCCTTAGGTTCAAGCCTAAGCGTTTGGAGTATGAAACGAAATCGGATGGTTATGAAAATTTATGAGAAAGCCAAAATACTTCCTCGACTCCATATTCTAGGAAAAATTCGGAAATTTTCAATTTCGGGACTTAAATTTCCAGAAATTAAGATATCGCCCCAAAACTTAAGAAAATCGTTCCGAGGCTTATAGAGCTATGAATTTAGACCGGAATTTAACAAAATTTAACGAGATGACTCGTGTTGAACCTGAACTCCATACTTGTAAAAATTCCAGAAAAAATGGACTTGGTCCATACTTTTTGTTTTCTTGCATTTTGACCCCGAAATTGTTTTAAAATTGCAATTTGGACTATTAAATTTAGATATCGAATCCCGATTCACTTAAAACTTTATGTACAGCCCATACATGATATAATAAGTACTGTCCAAGGTTCAGAATATTTTATTTTCGTAAATTTCAGTTTAGTCCCCAAACTTTAAGAAATTACAATTTATGCCCAAAAGATCCATTTACTCGTTTCAAGTCCTATTTTGGCCGCAAATAAATTATCCACATATAATAACATAGTCATATAACACAAGTTCCATATTTTGGTAGGATTTTCTACAATATTTAGAAGGAAACATATAACATTCAATTTATCACAAAATCGACATCTGACTACCAAATCGGTTGTCGTTTAAATTCAATAAATCGTATTGCATGTTATTATAACCATAACATACATCTTTAAAACATGAATTTACACAAGAATTTCACATTTGTACATGCTTCCACATTTTTCATAATATTTGAGAATTAACTTTAAGAAAAACGAATTACACATAGCTATACGCAATATCATAATATGTATTTTTAACATGAAGATTTTAACATAGATCATATCAATAAAATCTAGAAATACTTCAGATTTAGCACATGCATCACAAGTAAAAGAAGAGGTTTTTATTTTAAAGGTTTGAAAGAGTTTCACCCACCTCGATTCTTGTCGGAATTAGTCGGTTATAGGTCTCGGAAGTTGAAGACGATCTTCCCCTTTACTATTACTAGGTTCGGCCGAAACATCGATGCACCAATGTTGGGTATTTTGTTTGCATGTTTAAGGTTAAAGTTAGGTTAGGAGGATCATAGTTATACTTATAGGAAAAAAGATGTAAGAGAAGAAATTACATGTTTCTTGCTTGAGCTTTCTTCTTCCTTCTTCCTCCTTCTTCCACTTCGACCCTCTCTCTCTCTCTCTCTCTCTCTCTCTCTATCTCTCTCTCTCTAACTTCTTAGTGAAGATTTTGTTTGTGAGTAGGTTTAGAGGGTGGTGGCTTAGGTGAAGATATGTATTTATAATACTTAATTAGGACTTTGGAGGGTGTAGTCATGTAGAAGACTAATGCCATGTGTCTAAGGGCCTGTTTATTTTTTATTTAATCAGCTTCATGCTTAATCAGCTTAATCGGTTAGCTATATCTTGCTGTTTACTTTCAACTTAATGATCTTAATACTGTCTTTTTCATTAAACAACTTTTGGGGTGTCCTTACCATTAAGCCAGAAAATGTTCCCCAATATACCAAAATTACCTTCTCTAATAATAAAAGAATTGAGTATATATAGTATAAATTATCATATAATCTTAATTATAAGTGATTATATATAGTATAAATTATATATTAATATTATATATTTAAAAGTCATAAAATATAAACTATTTATTGATAAAAAAATTAATATATATTAAAATATAACTTAATATATTTATAAAAATATTGTCTGATTATTTAAATATTACTAAAAATTATAATATGATTTATGAATATATATTATAATATGAATTAAAATATATATTATGTTATATTATATATTACGTTATATTATATAATTTTTTTTAACATCGGTTTTTATTCGGAACCGATGTTAAATTGAAGACTTTTTTTACATTAGTTTTTATTCGGAACCGATGTTAAATTGAAGATTTTTTTTAACATCGGTTTTTATTAGAATCATGTTAAATATTTTTTTTTATTTTTAACATCGGTGTTTAGCATAACCGATGTTAATTTGTTTTAAAATTTTCAATTATGCCACGGTGTCTTTAATAACATCGGTTTTTTCAGAACCGATGTTAAACGGACGATGTTAAATATCTTTTTTGTAGTAGTGAATACCATTCAACTTAAAAAACAAAGAACATTTTATCAAAAAGGACTTGATCATATTGAGGGGTAAAATGGTCATTTCTGTCATTCAGATAGTTCATTCAGAAAAGAAAGAAACAACAAGATATTTTTCCAAATCAGACAGATTAAAATCCATTCAGAGATTAATGAAAAAAAAGTAAACAGCCCCTAAGTCTTGCATGGGAGATGAAAATTCCTCCTCTTTTTCCCCTTTTGACCGCCCATATGTGTGTGTATGTATTATCTTTTTTTCTGTTATTAATTTAAGAGTATAATTATAATTATAATAGTTGGTAATTTAATTAGTTGGGTTGGGCTAGTTAGTTAATTGTAAAGTATGTTGGGTTGAGCCCAATCTATTAAGTTTATGTTCTAGGTCTTGGCCCATTAGTTATTTTAGTATGTTATTTAATTAATTATGTGTGCTAAATATTTAATAAGATTTAAATTTGGGCTATTAGCAATTAATCGATCGAAACATCAAGGGGTTCGTAACAAAATTTATTCATAACAATGAGATGATATCTTACATCTATATATACTAAGTCTAACACTTACATGAATTTTTGTGGGGTCTTACATCCTCCCCTTCTTCAAAGAATTTGGTCCCCAAACCTTCTCAAATAGTTCGGGATAGGATTTCTTCATCTCTTCTTCAGTCTCCCACGTAGCGTCTTCCTCTCTGTTGTGATTCGACGAGACGACCTTGACTAAGGGAATTTGCTTCTTCCTTAATTCGCATACTTGGCGGTCGAGGATCTTGATTGGCTTCTCTTCATAAGACAAGTTATCTTTGATCAGCGGGATGTCAGAAGCAAGAATGTGCGCTGGGTCTGGATGATACTTCATTAACCTCGAGACATGGAAAACGTCATGCATTCCGGCCAGATTGGATGGTAACTCCAGCCGGTAAGCTAATCGTCCGACGTATCGGGGACTCATCTTTGAATGGTCCGACGTATCGGGGACTCATCTTTCCTCCTTTTCTTGACACTATTAAACTCTTCCGCGGAGTTAGCCTTGATCTTCTACTTCAAATTCTAGATACTTCCGACGTTGATCGATGTAACTCTTCTGTCTGCTCTGCGCTATGCGGATCCTATCCTTGATTAGTCTTACTTTATCTACGGATTTCTTGACCAAATCTGTACTCATTACTGAAGGTTCTGTTCGTTGAGTCTTCGGCATCCAATGGTCATCAATTTCCCAATGGAGCGGGGATCAACACTTCCTCCCATACTGAGCTTCATAAGGTGGCATTCCGATTGTCGCTTGGTAGCTGTTGTTATATGCAAACTCGGCCAATGGTAGATGATAATCCCTATTTCCTTCAAAGTCCAATACGCTGGCTCGTAACATGTCTTCAAGGGTCTGGATGGTTCACTCAGATTGTCCGTCAGTCTGGGGATGCACACTTATGCTGAAGCTTAAGGAAGTTCCTAATTCCTTATGAAAGACTTTCCAAAAATGAGATACGAATCCAGGATCTCTGTCCGATACTAGGTCTGCGGGCACTCCATGAAGACGAACGATTTATCTAATATAAATCCTAGCCAGCTTTTGTAGACTGTCGTCCTTTTTAACTAGCACGAAATGTGATGATTTTGTCAATCTCTCGATGATCACCCAAATGGTGTTATAGCCGCCCCTTGTGGTCGGCAAATCCGTCATAAAATCCATGGTTACCATTTCCCATTTCCCTTTAGGGACTTCTAGTGCTGTTGTAGTCCTTAGGGTCGCTGATGTTCATCTTTGACTCTCTAACATATGATGCATCGCGCCACGAATTCTGCCACTTGGTTCTTCATGTTCACCCACCAAAAGTGTTTCTTCAAGTCTCGGCACATATTGTTACCTCATGAGAAATCGTATATCTCGAACAATGAGCTTCTTCTAGAATTCGTCTTTTGAGCTCCTCTTCATGAGGTATGCATAACCGTCAAACCTTACAATTCCATCCTTGGTAATTGTAAACTCGGGTTTCTCGCCCTTAGTGATCTTGTCCTTAAACTCTTGAAGTTTTGGATCTCTCTCTTGGGCTAATAGAATATCGTCCAATAGATTAGATTTAACTATGAGTTTGGCGCATTTAAAATGAGTACCTTCATGAATGGGTTTCAGGTAGCCCAGTTCCTCGAGAGCTTGCCATTCTCGGACCATGAGTCGGGCCACTCTAGCCTTTCTACTTAAGGCATCATCCACGACATTCGCTTTCCCCGGGTGATGTTGAATCTCACAATGGTAAGCTTCTAAAAGCTCTACCCATATTCTCTGTCGGAGATTAATTTCCTTCTGAGAAGATAGGTACTTGAGACTTTTATGATCCGTAAACACGGTGAATTCAACACCGTATAAATGATGTCACCATTTCTTTAAGGCGAAAACTATTGCAGCAAGATCGAGGTCGTGCGTTGGATAATTCTGCTCGTGCGTCTTGAGTTGCCTAGAAGCATATGTGATAACTTTACCATTCTGCATCAGTACGGCACCAAAGCCATCCTTTGAGACGTCACTATATACGACAAATCCTTGGGTTCCTTCTGTAAGTGTCAGTATCGGTGTGGTGGTAAGTATCTTCTTAAGTTCCTGGAAATTTTACTCGCATTTATCCGTCCATTCAAATTTTACGTGTTTCTCGGTTAGCCGGGTGAGGGGTCCCGCTAACTTCGAGAAGTCCTTGATGAATTTGCAGTAGTGGCCCGCAAGTCCAAGAAAACTTCTAATCTCAGGTACATTTTCTGGCCTCTTCCAATCCAAAATAGTTTCTATTTTAGATGGATCTACTGCAATCCCTTCTCCAGAAATAATGTGGCCCAGAAACGTCACTTCCCTCAACCAAAATTCACACTTGCTGTACTTGGCGTACAACTTGTGCTGCCTTAGTGTATCTAACACTAGTCTAAGATGTCTCTCGTGATCCTTTTCCGACTTAGAGTACACGAGTATGTAATCGATGAAAATTACTAAGAATTGGTTGAGATAGGGTTGAAATACTCTGTGCATTAAATCCATAAATGCCGCAGGAGCATTCGTGAGTCCAAAAGGCATCACTATAAACTCGTAGTGGCGTATCTAGTTTGGAATGCAGTTTTAGGAACATCTTCATTCTTAATCTTTAATTGGTAGTATCCTTGTTGAAGATCGAACTTGGAATACACCATAGCTCCTTGGAGTTGTCCAAACAACTCATCTATCCTCGGGAGAGGATACTTATTTTTAACTGTAACGGTGTTGTGTTCACGGTAATCTATGCAAAGCCTCAATGTTCCGTCCTTCTTTTTGACAAACAATACCGGAGCTCCCCAAGGTGATACACTGGGTTGTACAAAACCCACGTCGAGTAACTTCTGCAGTTGGACCTTCAACTCTTGCAGCTCCAGTGGTGCCATTCGGTATGGTGCCTTCGCAATGGGTGCCTTCCCAGGCATGATATCGATATTGAATTCAACCTCTCTGTCAGGTGGTAGGGAGGTTAATTCTTCAGGAAGTACGTCAGGGTATTCAGACTCGGTGTATGGTTTCTATGCCCGACTTACTCTTGGGCTTGTTAATGGTGAAGGCTAAAAATCCGGTTGCCCCTTTGGCAACTGCCTTCCTAGCCTTGATAGCTGATATTATAGGTGCTAGGTTGACTCTAGCGTCTCCAATTAATTCCATAATTGGCTTGTTAGGTTCGCAAAACCTAACTATCTTAGAGTGGAAATCCAATTGTGCGTAGTGCCTAGATAGCCAATCCATTCATAGGAGGACGTCGTACTCCAATATTGGAAGCACTACTAAATCTGCTGAATAACAGTTACCGTTGATTATCACATCACACACAGAATGGACTTTATCCGCTAGCTGACTAACTCCCATCGGGGTAGATACTTCCAGACATAATGGTAAGGATTCTAACGGTCTATCAAGTTTCTTAGAAAAATGCGGTGCAACAAACAAGTGGGACGATCCTGGATCTATAAGTGTTCGTGCAAGTTGATTAGATATCAGGAGTGTACCTTCCACCACATCGTTGTTCTGTGGTGCCTCCTGACCAGTCAATGTGAATACTCGAGTTGGGGCTTTCCCTTTGTTGTTTCCTTGTTTAGCTGCAGTAGCTGGTTTGACCATCGGGGGGTCCATATCTGGGCTTTCTCGAATTTTATGATCTGAACTGCCGCAACGCAGGCACTTTCCGAGCTTCCTCCAACACAAATCTGACTTATGTCCTTTCCTACCACAGTGGGTGCATGGTGCTGTTGGTTTGGTGAGAACTGGCGCTTTTGATCCGCTTGGGCTCCCCTGAGCTCCTGTCCTCTTAAACTTCTGTGGTGGCCTTGATGTTGGTCGGGTAGCTGGCCTCTTGGCGTTGTTGGAGAATCAGCTCTACTATTGAGCTAACCTCGCAGTTCTGCTCTCGATTCGGGTGGCGGCTTCCACTGCTTGGGTAAGTGTCGTCAGCTGAATAGTTAAAAGGCTCTGTTGAAGCGACTGCCTCAGACCTCTAGTGAACTTATAGAGCTTGTCCTCCTCAGTTGTTACCAATCCGAGTGCGTATTTATACAACCTGTTAAAATGGGTTCATATTGAGCGAATGGCATGGCTCCTTGCTTCAAGTGGTAGAACTCGTCTCGTCTAGCTTCTCTGGTTGCTACTAACACGTATTGAGTTCGAAAGTCGGTCAGGAAGTTAGCCCATGTCCGGACACGGTTTTCTCTTGTCCAGCGCTCGTTTACACTCCTTCACCAGTCATGAGCTGCGGCCTCGAGTCGGAATATAGCTAGTGATATCCGCTGTTCATCAGTATACTGAAGGGCGTTGAAAATTCCCTCAATTCCCTCCACCCAGAGTTCAGCTTTGACATCGTCGGGTTCCCCGTCAAAGGTAGGCGGGTTGAAACGTAAGAATCTTTCCAAGGTGCGATCATGAGTTTCGTTGTTGTTCCCATTATTAGCAGTCTGCTGTTGTAGGAAGTGTTAGGAGTATGCCCTCGAATGCCACTCAGAGGATGTTGAGTGAGGGCATTGTACTTGTAATTATATAAATCATTAATATAAGGCAATGTATGTTTCTTTATTTACTAGTAGTTACTGGCATTCCTAACTCGTAAATATACATATAGAAACTAGTCCGTGTATTTGAGAGCAAAACATTCCACTCCTTATTGGATAAGAGGGTCGGCACTGGAAAGGTTTATAGCTCAAATATTTAATCGTTCGCAAGTCGATGAAACTTGACTGGGCGTTACGTTTATGTGAAAACTTGTGTGACGTGTTCTTTGACATGGAGAGTGCCTGTCGAATAGTAATAGTTAGTGGGAGCACACGTTATAGGTATTCTAATTAGATTAGTATACTCGAACCAACTCACCCTCGATTCGTCACACGGATTTCACTTCGGGACAGTCAATGACGTAATCAAAAGGTTATGATAGGTAATCGTGAACCTTCTGTAATACCCGAGATTTCTGATGTGTATTTGAACCTTGTGATATTGTATATGTTGCATTTTGATCTCAGTATTTTCCTCCGTATTTCATGATCCTGTGCTGTTGAGCGTATGATTTCATGCATGTTGTTCATACTTGCATTTTTGGGCACTTGTAGCGCACGCTAATATCTTAGCATTAACACACGCTAATTGAGTTAGCTAGCGCACGCTACGTATGAGTAGTAGCGCGCGCTATACATTTATGGTAAAATCGTAATAGCCGAACATATGAGAATTTGAAATTGAAGCCCATATTTAAACCCGAAATCTTTAATATCTTGTATATCCGTGAACCCATAAACATCGGCACTTTGCCTCCGAAATGATCATTCAACTCACATGAAGTGTATCATTATTTCCGGTTCAGCTTTCATCTAGTATACTAACCGCGAACCGGCCTTACATCACTATTTCACGATTCTAATATAAGATATTCGGTGATCATATGTTAGTTTTGAGTAAAATGTTGAGTTCCTTGTTATCTCTTCTGATCAAGGTCCGAACCTTGCTTAATGATCGATCAAGCGACGGCGGCCTACGGACGTGTGACATTCGAGGGAGTATTTAGTCCTTGCCATCTTTGAGGCAAGTATCGTATGTTGAGTTTGGTTTATATTGGAACTTTGATAATGCATACAGTTTTGTTTATGTTGTCGAGTATGAGATTATTTTCTTTGATTTGTTGTGGTATTCGTTATAAATTGTTCGTGTTGATGAACATATTGAATTGCATATGTGTATGCATGATTACATGGTTTATATTGTAAATGATCCGAGGGGGTCATGAGGATCTATGATGAGGGCGCTGAATCGAATGTCCACCATGCGTTGGTCCGACGGGATCATCATGGGGATCTATGCTGAGGGCGCTAGATTGTTGGATGGGTTTTCCACCATGCGTTGGTCTGACGGGATCATCATGTGGATCTATACTGAGGGCGCTGGATCGTTGGATTACCCTGTATATGTGTTGATGGAATCGTGAGGATTCGCATCGTTGGATTCTGGTGACGGGAGTCCATTTTGTATGTTTTATGATGCATTGCTTATTTATGTATTATGATACTTGTACTAGAATCGTTTTGCTAACTCCTTCGGGGGTGGACATTTGTTTTGATGTTCATGTAGCCGAGGAGCGGGGAAGCAACCACAGTACCGACATGACGATGAAGTGGCTCAGTGATGTTGATTATGTTGTCTTGTTTTCTGGTTATTTTCAGTACTCGAGTACGCTTATGTTGTTGATGTTTTGGGGATGTTTTGTAATATTGGACTTATTTTAATTGTCAACGGGTTTTGAATTTATTTTTCATTAAATGACACTTTAGTATTATTTCCGAAATTCTCAGATTAGCCTTGTAAATTCTTATACAAAGGATTTACGGAGCTGTAATTATTCCGAATATATCAGGGTGTTACACAATATGGTATCAGAGCTAAGATACATGGATATCTTGGCAGTCAGGTTAGTTGGGTCTGTTGACGTTATTATGGGTCATTTGTAACATCATCGCTGAGCCAGCATCGTCGTGTAGACCGTGGTTGTAAGTCTCCTAATCTCAAATACTACCATTTTATTTAATTCCTGTTTTGTGAATATTGACAGACTTTTTTTTAGAAATTTTGCCCTGGATATTGAGTATTTGTGTTTACAGTATGTTGAGGGGAGGTTGTGGATGCGGATGCGGTTGTGGACGCGGACGTGGTATTGCGAGACAGGAGGATTCAGCGTCTACTCCAGAATTATCGGCTAGTCGGACCGATTCCCATTCTGAAGGACAACAGGGATCAACGAATGATAATGCAAATCCTAACATTCCGGGAGTGCTTCAACAGGTGGTTGCTCAGATAAACCAGTTTGCTCAGGTAGTTTACCGCATGCAGGCGGCGATTGGACAACAGCATAACAAGGATAATCGGGGAGACAAATGGCTTACTAAGGTGGTCAAATTGCACCCTCCAAATTTTGACGATTCTGCTGAGACACTTTCTTGGGACCACTGGCTGAAGGAGTTAGAGAAGATCTTTGCAGGGATTAACTGCCCCGACGACTGAAAGGTTCCGATCGCCCAGTATCTCCTGACTGGGGAGGCTTTCGATTGGTGAGAGGCCATTCGACTTGAGAATCATAATGCTGACTGGACGGAATTCAAATTAATGATGGAAGTGCAATATTGTCCTCGCCCAGTTAGAGAGGCCCGAGTCCGGGAGTTTTTCTCACCACAAAATCTAGAGGCATCTGTGACAGACGTGATTAAGACTTTTAATCATCAGCTGACTTATGTGCGCCACTTGGTCAGGACCGATGCGGAGAGGATTTTCCATTTCGACATGCGGATGAAGCCGGAGATTCAGCAATATATGTCCGGATTTGAATGTACCACCTTGCGACAGTATCAGGACAAAGCACTGGCCTACGACATGAAAGAGGCGACAATGGAGAAATCAGCGGAAGCAAAGAAGCAGAAAGTGTCTGGCAACTTCACGGAGAACAAGAGTAGTGGGGCCCACAAGGACCAAACCTCATTTCATTCATCTAGGAGACCTCCGCATCCTTCTCGAGGTGGAAAGAAGTTCTGGGCAGCATCAATAGCTTCAGACGCAACGAAGAAATGTTATAACTGTGGCAAAACAGGGCATGTTCGACGTGATTGTTACGCACCTACTGTGACCTGCTTCGAGTGTGGACAGGAAGGACATCGCACAACGTTTTGTGAAAATACGACTAGATCTTTGGTACTCGCACTCCTGCACCAGTTCTGAAGTATATAAGTGTGAACCAGACACAGCATAGTGGATTCCGGCAGCAGAATGTTGGGAAAAGAGAGGCGTCCAACGCTGGGTCCGTTCCTCCGCGCATTTACGAGATGAGAAAGTCAGACGATCAGAACACTGCTGTTGCATCAGGTACGATTCAGATCCTTTTGCAACCAGTTAGTGTCTTATTCAATTCAGGAGCTACGCATTCTTTCATATCTTTAAACTGTGTTAACCGTTTGAAAATCTCGTGCTTGTATGATTGTGAGCCTTATGTTGTGGGATTACCGAGTGGAGAGAAAATTGTGGGAACTCTAGAAACTAGAGATTTTCCAGTGTCTATAGGAGGGAGAGATTGGCCATCAAATCTTATTGTAGTCGACATCCATGGTGACGATTTAATTCTCGGAGACAATTGGCTCAACCGTTATGGAGCTATTTTGAATTACCGAAAGAGAGTTATTTCTAAAGTATGGAGATCGGGAAGCTCAGGAAAATTGATCAAAGCCATGAAAGTAGTTAAATTGCTAAAGCAAGGTTGTTACGGATTTTGGTGTTATGCCATGAAAAAAGAAGAAGGAGTCGAGCTCGCATCTATTCCAGTGGTAAATGAATTCTCAGATGTATTCCGTGACAAACTACCCAGGTTACCTCCGTAGAGAGAAGTAGAGTTTAATATCGAATTGGAGCCTGGAGCTGCACCTATTTCTAGAGCACCATACCGTGTGGTGCCAACCGAGATGTATGAACTAAGAAGCAGCTTGAGGAATTATTGCAGAAGGGTTACAGTCAACCAAGAGTTTCTCCTTGGGGAGCATCCGTTCTCTTTGTCCGGAAGAAAGATGGATCCCTCCGATTATGTATTGATTACAGGGAGCTAAAAAAGGTGACGATAAAGAATAAGTATCCTATACCTCGGATCGACGACTTGTTTGACCAACTGCAGGGGGCCAGAGTATTCTCTAAGATTGATTTGCGATCAGGATACCATCAGTTGAGAATTAAGGAATCGGACATACTGAAATCTGCTTTCAGATCCCGGTACGGGCACTATGAACTTGTGGTAATGCCATTCGGACTTACCAATGCTCTTGCGGTATTTATGCAATTGATGAATCGGGTATTCATAGAATACTTAGATAAGTTCGTGGTTGTTTTCATTGATGACATCTTGATCTATTCGAAAGACCCAGAGGAGCATGCTGAGCATTTGCGTGTTGTTTTGAGCACCTTGAGGAATGAACAGTTGTATGCAAAACTTTCTAAATGCGAATTCTGGCTCAAGGAAGTGACTTTCCTTGGGCATGTGATATGAGCTAATGGAGTTCAGGTAGACCCAAAGAAAGTCGAGGCAATTTTGGAATGGGAATCTCCTAATAATGTGAAAGAAATCCAAAGTTTCTTAGGACTTGCTGGATATTATCGCCGTTTTGTTGAAGGATTTTCCAAAATCGCTCGTCCGCTTACTCAACTGTTGCAGAAGACTCATAAATTCGTGTGGGATGAGAAATGCCAGACGGGTTTTTATGAACTTAAGAGAAGACTGACGACAGCGCCTATACTAGCGTTACCAGATGAAACTGAGGGATTCATGGTATACAGCGATGCTTCAAATCAGGGTCTGGGATATGTATTGATGCAAAAGGATAGGGTGATTGCCTATGCCTCTCGGCAGTTGAAACCATATGAAGTTAATTACCCGACTCATGATCTGGAGTTAGCAGTTCTAGTCTTTCCTCTAAAAATTTGGCGACATTACTTGTACGGCACTCATTGTCAGATCTTCACAGATCCTAAGAGCCTCAAGTATATTTTCAGTCAGAAGGAATTAAATATGAGACAGAGAAGGTGGCTGGAATTAATCAAGGATTACAATCTGGAGATTCTCTATCATCCAGGCAAAGTAAATATGGTAGCCGATGCACTGAACCGCAAACCTACTTCCCTTCGAGTGTTGGAAGCGCTTACATCCCAAACCAGCATTCAACTTGAACTGATCCGCGAAGGGATTGAAGTATGGTCACAAGGAGTCCAAGGGCAACTATACGTGATGGAACTAACTTCATCATTAGTCAAGGAAATCAAATCTAAGCAGTTGAATGACTCTCTGATTCTTCGGTTATGTGACGAAGCAAAGAAAGGGAAGGCCCCAGGATTCGTGATACAAGATGATAGAGTTCTGAGATTTCGGAATCGACTGTGCGTTCCCGATGATTATGTTTTGAGGTAGACAATTCTAAAGGAAGCTCACAGCGCGCCCTATTCTATTCACCTGGGCACTAGTAAGATGTATAAGGATCTAAAACAAATTTTCTGGTGGGGAAATATGAAGAAGGACGTAGCTGAATATGTTTCAAAATGTTTAACCTGTCAGCAGGTTAAGATTAAACATCAGCGGCCTGCCGGGATGTTAAAGCCACTTCCGATCCCTGAGTGTAAGTGGGAAGATATATCTATGGACTTCATCACCAATATGCCACGGGCCAAGACGGGGATGAACATGATTTGGGTCATAGTTGATCGAATAACCAAGTCAGTTCATTTCCTGGGGATTAAAGACACTTGGGGACCCGAGAAATTAGCACGAGTGTTTATTGCGGAAATAGTTTGATTGCATGGTACTCCGAAGACCATTATTTCGGATCGAGATGGTCTCTTCGTGTCGTATTTTTGGAAGGAAGTTCATAAGGTCTTGGGAAACAAGCTGAACTTTAGCACGGCCTATCATCCTCAGATGGACGGTCAGTCCGAGTGGACTATATAGGCAGTAGAGGAAATGCTTAGAGCTTGTGCCTTAGATTGGTCAACCGATTGGGAGGTTCATTTGCCATTGATTGAATTCACCTATAACAATAGTTGGCATGCTTTCATTAAGATGGAACCGTTTGAAGCATTGTATGGGAGATGATGTAGATCGCCCTTGTCTTGGGATGATTCTTCTGATTTGATGGGGACGGAACCAGAATTGATAGTTCAGACTCAAGAGAAGGTAGCTGTGATTCGTGAAAGGCTGTTGTCTGCCCCGAGTCAACATAAGTCGTATGCTGATGTGCGCCGTCGCCCGTTGGAGTTTGAGATAGGGATCACGTGCTGTTGAAGGTATCCCCTACCTGGGGAATTTTCCGATTTGGGAGGAAAGGAAAACTGAGTCCGAGATATATCGGGTCATTCGGGATCCTTGAAAGGGTTGGGGATTTAGCATACAGGTTGGCCTTACCGCCATCGCTGAGTCATGTTCACAATGTGTTTCACGTATCCTAATTACGGAAGTATGTACCAGATCCCAGTCATATCATTGATTTCGGCGAGATCAAGATAGCTAATGATGGATCGTTCGAGGAGAAACCAATCAAGATACTTGAGAGTCGGATCAAACAATTGAGGAATAAACTAATACCCTTGGTTAAAGTACAATGGTCACGACACGGAGTTGAAGGGGCCACTTGGGAAACGGAGGACAGTATGAAGACTAGATATCTAGAGTTATTTTCATCTTAAGTTTCGGGACAAAACTTCTTTTTAAGGAGAGAGGATCTAATACCCGAGATTTCTGATGTGTATTTGAACCTTGTGATATTGTATATGTTTCATTTTGATCTCAGTATTTTCCTCCATATTTCATGATCCTGTGTTGTTGAGCGTATGATTTCATGCATGATGTTCATACTTGCATTTTTGTGCACTTGTAGAGTACGCTAATATCTTAGCATTAATGCATGCTAATTGAGTTAGATAGCACATGCTACGTATGAGTAGTAGCGCGCGCTATACGTAGTCAGCTTGATTGAGACAGGTTGGTAGGTGAGATCAGACTGCGGATTTTGTTGGGGTTATGTTGGGATGAACCTGGACGGTTTTCTGGGAAAGTCGAGTCAACGGTGTTTGGCGCACGCAAATGGTTTGAGGTTAGCGCACGCTAAGTCTAGTACAGTGAGGTCAGTGAACTTTTGTTCAGTCGTTAGCACATGCTAAAAATAGTTGTTAGTGTACGCAAATCATTGATTTTAGCGCACGTAAGGCTGTTTAGCGTACGCTATGCCGAGACCCGTCAGAGACAGTGGACTGCTAGCCCGTTAGCGCACGCTAATTTAGGAGAGTAGCGCGCGCTAATAACCTTTTTCTATAAATAAGACAGCACCCAACTTCATTTTTCAGTCTACACTTCTTCCCACACACGATCTTTGGGACTTTGAGAGTCACTCTCTCCATCCAAATCCTGCATACCAGCCTCCTAACATCACCATTGAAGACAAAGGAGCTTTGAGGATTGGTGTTCTAGCTCTTGGATGTGGAGTTCATCAAGATACTTCAACCTTTCTTTCCGAATAAGGTATGTTATGGTTTACCAAGCCAAAATTTACGTTCTCCGCTATATTTTGAGCCTGCTTCGGAAATCCTTAGGCTAGCTAATGATCTTATGAATCCAGCAACATATTTTTTGAAGAGTGAAACCCAGTTATACCTTGTTTAATCTTTCATTACTTGGAGTGTTGATCTAGCCTCGGTGGATAAAAACCTTAGGATGTAGTATCCTTAATTCGTTGGAATCATGAGCATGATTTTAGTTAGATTCTATGAATTCCTTTGATGTTCCACCGATGAAATTCATGTTTGCTAGGGGTATTTGTTTTGACAATATTCTTCATGTTCATGAGGATGATGAATCGGCCATGTCATAGAACTCAACCCGGATAACCGTAGTATCGTTTTCCTTGCGTAATACTTGGGCATGCTTGCTATCTTGAGTTACATTTGTGGTAAAATCGTAATAGCCAAACATATGAGAATTTGAAATTGAAGCCCATATTTAAACCCGAAATCTTTAATATCTTGTATATCCTTGAACCCATAAACATTGACACTTTACCTCTGAAATGATCATTCAACTCACATGAAGTGTGTCATTATTTCCAGTTCAGCTTTCATCTAGTATACTAACCGCAAACCGGCCTTTCATCACTATTTCACGATTCTAATATAAGATATTTGGTGATCATAGGTTAGTTTTGAGTAGAATGTTGAGTTCCTTGTTATCTCTTTTGATCAAGGTCCGAACCTTGCTTAGTGATCGATCAAGCGACGGTGGCCTGCGGATGTGTGACATTCGTGGGAGTATTTAGTCCTTGCCATCTTTGAGGCAAGTATCGTATGTTGAGTTTGGTTTATATTGGAACTTTTATCATGCATACGGTTTTGTTTATGTTGTCTAGTATGAGATTATTTTTTTTGATTTGTTATGGTATTCGTTATAAATTGTTCGTGTTGATGAATATATTTAATTGCATATATGTATGCATGATTACATGGTTTATATTGTAAATGATCCGAGGGGGTCATGAGGATCTATGCTGAGGGCGCTGGATCGAATGTCCACCATGCGTTGGTCCGACGGGATCATCATGGGGATCTATGCTGAGGGCGCTGGATCGTTGGACGGTTTTTCCACCATGCGTTGGTCCGATGGGATCATCATGGGGATCTATATTGAGGGCGCTGGATCGTTGGATTACCCTGTATATGTGTTGATGGAATCGTGAGGATTCGCATCGTTGGATTCCGGTGACGGGAGTCCATTTTGTATGTTTTATGACGCATTACTGATTTATGTATTATGATACTTGTACTAGCATCGTTTTGCTAACCCCTTCGGGGGTGGACATTTGTTTTGATGTTCAGGTAGCCGAGGAGCGGGGAAGCAACCACAGTACCGACATGACGATGAAGTGGCTCAGTGATGTTGATTATGTTGTCTTGTTTTCTGGTTATTTTTCAGTACTCGAGTACGCTTATGTTGTTGATGTTTTGGGGATGTTTTGTAATATTGGACTTATTTGAATTGTCGACGGGTTTTGAATTTCTTTTTCATTAAATGACACTTTAGTATTATTTCCGAAATTCTCAGATTAGCCTTGTAAATTCTTATACAAAGGATTTACAGCGTTGTAATTATTCCGAATATATTGGGGTGTTACACCTTCGACTTGAGGAATTAGTAGGGATGTGCTTGTGACGTCAAGATTTTCATTAGAGTAGTTCGACCCTATAAACCGGGAGGTGGGGGTCAACCTCGACGTGCATCTTGACGGGCAAGTAGCAGGTCCTACTGAATACCAAGATAGAATTCTTTCTCCCGTCAGTGAGCGGGTTATATGTCATATGCGGTTATTGGCAGATGAGATCATAAGTCTTTGGCCAAACATTGGAGCTAGTTGTATTGGACACACGAGATCTCGATGACTCGATTTGCATTAACGCATGCATAGCATCAAGTACAGATATGGTTTGACTGACCATGACCCTATATCTTTATCGAGACATTTGATAGAATGGTTTATACGTATACTGGTATTCACGACAGAATGGTTCTTGAATGATTCTATCATTCGTTCTCAGTTGGGGTACAGTGTAGGCCGTCAGGATGGCTAGGTGGTGCTACTACTCTTTGGCTCCTCCCATTGCTGACTGAAATGGACCTATTGAGTCGCGCAATAGGATTGACGACAGAATGAATCGAGGTTATTCTTTCATTATGAATATTAGATATTGGATATCTAATTTTTTGGACATTATATGTCTAATTAAATTTGGGACATTGGATGTCTAACTTAATTTATTAGATAAATTAATTTACGACCTAATGAATTAAATAAATTACTGGGTGATTAATTTAATTCATAGATATAATTATTTCTTAGAAGAAATTAATTATTTTGTATTTGATATGATTAATTAATTAATTAGATTAATTAAATCAATATAAATACATCGGAATGGAATTGGAGTTTATCTGTTTGGACTCACGGGAGTCCGAAACAAACCGAACTCGTCCGTTTTCTTCTAGAGGCTGCCCCACCTTGATTCCTTACCTTGGTCTTAGTCTTTATTTGGTTGGTGAAGGACTTATGACTTGTGAGATATCATACCTCTTATAATAAGGATAAAAGGGATTTTGTGGGATTTGTAAGTAGAATAAAGGAAGACTACTCCTCACTCCTCCTCCCATTCCATCCGTGAGTTTTGGATAGAGAGAGAAAAAAGAGTTTTTTTTCTTCATCTTCTTCATTTCACTTCTTGATTGTTCATGGAGAAAATCAAGATAAAATTGAGAGATATGGATTATACACTTAGAGTGCTATAATCAAAGCTTCATCACTTTATTCTAACCGTAACCTTAGAGTTTAATCGGGTGATCATCGTTTTATTCGTTTCTCCGGCGCGTGACAAGTACAGACGCGGTATTTCGTTGTTGGATCATCCAAGAGCTTGGAGGGGATTGGATTCGTGGAGAACAACTAAATCTTGGGGAATTGCTCAAGAGAAGGAATCCATTTAATCAACAGACTATAAGGGTGAGTTTCTAATATCTCTTGTGATTTCGTTTATATATTCGTATATACGTAGCTCAATCGATCCTTGTAGGGATTCAAATCGAATTAATTTTCGTTTTACCGCTTCGGCTGGGCCTTCGTTTTAGGCACCGAATCCCAACAGTGGTATCAGAGCGTAGGTCTTGCGATCGTATATACGATATTAGCATTTGGAATGCTTGATTAGATGGTGAATGATTTGGAATCATTCTAGTCATAATCATGGTATATGTTTTACGTTCGTTGTAGTAATATTTTTCGTAAGTTTATGTCTAAATATAAATCTTAATTTTCTAGGAAATGTGATTTATATTGAAGATATGAATGTTGGAAAATATATATTGGATATCCGGTCGAAAAACTAGCCCCGAATTATCGTTGGACGGTCCCGGAGTGGTCCGAAAAGGGGGGGCCGCGGCCCAGGGATCGGGGGTCGCGGCCGAGGACTGTTGCAACCCACTAGAAATGGTTACGATGGGGCCGCGGCCCAGGCTCGAGGCGCGGCCACAGGGCTGGCGGCCACGCTTTACTAGTGTTATTCGGGCGCGGTCCAGCCCGTTTTCGGACCCTTTTCGGGCTTGTATTCTTCGTGTATTCCTAAAAATGATTTCCCACATTTTAAATTGGATTTAATATGATTAAAATGATTTATAGTATTTCATTTTATAAGGGAAATTAATTTATTGGAATACTTGTGATCGACCGAATTATTTTGAATGTTTAAATATTACCGATTGTGTGAATCGATTGGATCTGTTTCGTATTGTTGATTGGATCAATGTATCTCTACGCTTTCCATTTATTTAGTATTTATTGGATGAATGCTTTTGAATGGGGATGTGGTTCGTGGACTTAGTTTTGATTCATTCTTTTTATTCGATTGGGTTGTAAAGGTCGTTTTGAGCCTATTTATTTTACTAGAAATATTTGTATCTAGGATGCAATTTTAAATGTAAAATTTATATGTAATGATGAAGACCGGAGGAAGATCCGTTTATAGAAGACGAAGATTCTAGACGAAGACTTGTAATTAGATTACGGAGTTTTTGTTTTCTGGGAATGGTCCATGAACCACATGTTGGTAGAAACTAGGTTGTGAATGGTTTTTTCACATTGTATGAATGCCACAAACGCGCTTAAATGAATTCATATGCAAAGTGTAACGTTAATCGCAAAAATTCTCCCACAACAAATTATTAAGTTTATAAGTTTGCAAGGTTTTCCTTCCCTCTATCGAGCTTTCGGGAAATTGAAATCCAAACTGGATGTGCTATGCTTCTGAGTTATCGGGGTATTCGTTCGGGGAGGACGGATAAATTATCGGGAGCGCGTTGGATGCCTTTGGTTGGAGCAAATTTTATCCCTAAAAACCGGATAGGTTTCCGGATAAGATTCAATTGTGAAAATGATTTGCGTTGATGGTATAAACTTAACTTGTTCACGAACCATAGTAACCGTATAGGTTGATGGGAGTGAACAAGGGGAAAAGAAGATTGAATCATCCATTAGATGGGTTGGTGTTGGACACCACTTTATGAAAATTAATAGACTAGAAACCTGTTCGGTTGCCCTCTATTAAGATTTATAAAGAACTCGATCACCATTATCAAGTATAGCAATGATACTTCCGGATTTCACATGGGAGTGTGTTATTCCGATAAAAATAGTGGGAGATGGGTAACAAGAATAGAAAAGACCTTAATTCTATACTCAGAACATAATATAACAAGTCACTAATTAATATGTTATACTTGATGCAGACACAACTCTCAATATGACAATGAATCCACTCGCAATTCTACTCGAAAAGAACACCCTGATTGGACCTAACTTTGTGGACTGGCTCCGAAATCTGATGATTGTCCACAGTATAGAGGCACTGGGATACGTCTTGGAGATGGACATTCCGGCACCTCCTGTGCGGACCAGAGCCAATCGGGAAGATATTGAAAACCACAAAAAGTGGATTAAGGATGACGTAAAAGTCCGTGCTTACATGATGGATTCTATTTCTAATGAGCTTCAGAGAGCTCATGAGAAAATGACTTTTGCTAGGCAGATTCTATCTCACTTAACCGAGCATTATGGTGAGCACAACAGAACTGCTAGATATGAGATATCTAAGCAACTGTTCGGTGCAAGGATGAAGGAAGGTGAGAAGGTTGGGGAACACGTCCTCAAAATGCTATCCATGATCGAGAGATTGGAGGCTCTTGATTTTAAAATGGATACTTCTCTCCAAACCGACCTTATCCTACATTCTCTCCCTGATTCCTTCTCACAGTTTGTTATGAACTTCAACTGCAATGAGATTGCATGTAATTTAGCTGGGCTAATGAACAAACTTGTGACCACTCAGTCTCAGATGAAGACTCCGCGGATGAAGGAGTCTACTCTTGTGATTTCTTGTGGACCTCGGAGGTCTAAGAACAAGAAGAAAAAGACCAAGAAGCAGACTGGACCACATGTCAAGGACTTCAAGGGCAAGGGCAAGGCCCCAACTATTCCAAAGAGCAAGAAGAAAGATGCTTGTCTCATGTGCGATGAGCTGGGCCACTGGGCTAGAGACCGTCCGATTCTTCATGGCACTTCAGGTACAGAACTTTTAGTTTTGGAAACAAATTGTTCTGCTACTGTATTTTCTACTTCCTGGATACTGGATTCTGGTGCTAATTCTCATATTTGTACCGTGAATCAGGATCTGGAACAAAGTAGGAATCTTAGAGCTGGAGAAGTTATGACCACAGTCGGAAGCGGGCATAGTGTGGAGGCGACTGACATATGATCACTTCTTTTGGGTTTAGAATCCGGCTTTGTTTTGACTTTAGAAGATGTACTTGTTTTGCCCAAGGGGCACAAAAACATTGTATCCATTCCGGTCATGGATCGAAAAGGCTTTTCATTTTTCATTGGTGATGGTTCCTGCAAAATTTATTTCAGAAATAAACTAGTGGGTACTACTACATTGTTAAATGGATTGTATCATCTAAATCTCAGCAACAAAGTAGTTATGAATACTATGACTAGAAAATGTGGTAGGGATGAAACCAATCAAGTTTTGAAATGGCATCTTAGACTTGGTGATGTTGGTAAGACCAAGGTTTACAAGATCGAAAAAGATGGACTTATGGGTCCATTGGGATCGGATCCCTTTCCTACTTGTGAATCTTGCCTTAAAGGCAAAATGACTAAGTCCCCCTTCACAGAGAGTTTTGAAAGAGCCGCTGATAAACTTGGATTAATCCATACCGACGTATGTGGTGCTTTGGAAGCAGCACGTGATGGATATCAATATTTCATTATGTTTACAAACGATCATACTAGGTATGGTTATGTATACTTAATGAAACATAAATCCGAGGCTTTTGAGAAATTCCAGGAATTCAAGGCCCTAGTCGAGAAACAAACTGGTAATCATATCAAAGCACTTCGGTCGGACCGAGATGGGGAGTATATGAGTACATAGTTTAACGATTTCCTTAAGGAACATGGAATAGTTTCACAACTAACACCTCTAGGTACTCCTCAGTTAAATGGTGTGTCAGAAAGAAGGAACCGGACCTTGTTAAACATGTTTCGTTCCATGCTGGGCTATACTGACTTACCGATTTACCTGTGGGGGTATGCACTCCTCACTTCTGCTTACATCTTGAATAGGTTTCCTTCCAAATCCGTTCCTAAAACTCCACATGAGATGGAAACCAAGTCTTAATCATATTAGGATTTGGGGATGTCCCGCCTATGTCAAGAAGACTAAGGTGGAAAAGTTAGAAGAGAGGTCCGCAAAGGGACGTTTCATTGGATTCCCATCTGGGACGATGGGGTATCTATTTTATATGCTCGAAGATCGAAAGATTGTTGTTGCTTTACAAGCATACTTCCTGGAAGATGAGTTCATTCAGGAAGGCGGCGCAGGTAGAAGTATTTCTTTGTAAGAATACAATGAAACTCCTCGGGAGACACCTGTGCAAGAAACTGGAATCTAACCTTCTGAAACACAAGTACAACCACCTCGTATGTCTAGTAGGGTGTCTCATTTACCTGAGAGGTATGGGCTTGTGCACTTGGAGGAGCTGGGTCTCCATGAGGTTCCAAGTGATAGCCAAGAGACCGACCCAACGACCTATGACCAAGTGATGGTGGATGTAGATTCCGCGAAATGGCGTGAAGCTATGGAAGCTCAAATAGACTCGATGCATGTCAATCAAGTCTGGACTCTAGTAGACCGCCCCAAGGGCATAGTGCCTATTGGGAATAAGTGGATCTAAAATAGAAAGACTGATGGTGATGGCAAGGTTGACGCCTATAAGACCAGGCTTGTGGCAAAGGGTTATACCAAGAAAGAAGGGATCGACTACCACGATACCTTCTCGCCCGTAGCTATGATCAAGTCTATTCGCATGATGCTTGCTATAGCTGCCTACCACGATTATGAGATATGGCAAATGGACGTAAAGACGGCTTTCCTTAATGGATTCCTCGAGGAGGAAATCTATATAGAGCAGCCTAAAGGCTTTGTGTCCGAAGTCGATATTCAGAAAGTGTGCAAGCTTCAGCGTTCCATTTATGGACAAAAGCAAGCGTCACATATGTAATACCCGGTTGTAATTCAGTCATTATCATTCATTAAATTCATTCGGTAATTGTCACTCAGTGGATTTTCACTCATTTATAATCATTCATCAATCATGTTCGTTCACCGTGTTCACCGTTCGGAAAAACTTCGAGTTGTGTATCGTTATTGTTCATTGTTTCAACTTTCCTCATATGAGTTCGACTTTGTTAGATCACCATTAATTTTTGGTGACTCCAAAAATTCTAAATCTTTGCAATATTATAGAGCATCTAGTTAGCTTTCCAATGGTTCAAACAGTGAGTCAATCGGAGTCCGGACGAGAGAGTTATGGTCGTTTTAGCTCACCCGCTCATTTTTCAGTTATTGGCCGATCACTGCCGACCGAACTCGGCCGTGTCGTCCGACACGGCCCGTGCTGTACTCGTCCGGAAATGCCGAAGTCTCTGCCCGCAGGACTCGACCGTGTCGTTTGGCACGGCCGAGTCGAACTCTTCCGGATAAGCCAGAACCGACTGCCGACACGCCCGACCGTGTTCCAGGACACGGTCGAGTCATGCCGAGTCGCTGTCGGACGGGTCACTATCGGAAGACCCTCCGCGCCGCGACCGTGTCAAGCAGGACACGGTCGAGTCCCTGTCAGCTAGCTGTGCGACACGACCATGATGATCGGCACGGGCCGTGTCCGGCAGGGTAGTCAACCCCTATAAATTCGTTTTTTGAGCATTTCAGCTCATTTCTTGCCCTTTTCTTCACCTACAACCGAGAGAGAGAGCTTGAGGGAGGGTTTTTCCTTCACAAATCATTTGGGTGTTTGATTTTCTTCATCTCCTTTCGATCGTGAAGCCCGGATAATCAATCTAACGCGTGTTCATCGGATTAAAGTACTTGGATCTTCAAAGGTAATATTCTTCAACACCTTGGATTTCGACTTTTGTGTTAAGTTATGATGTTTTAGACGTTATAATCATGTTATATGAAGGGATATGTATATGATTATGAGTTTGTATAAGGATTCATTGGATTATTGAAGGATTATTCAAGAACACTTTGAATATCGAGTTGAAATTGGGGGTTTTCGATTAATTGTCGTTATAATCACGATTTTGGATATTCATAATGTATTATTGATCGTATTGGAGATGTTTTGTTGGTTTGAAACACTTCTTGGGGGAATTAATAGTGGCTTATTGAGATTTGATTGTAAACAACCGGAGTTTGGCCACAACGTATTCGATATAATGCCCCAATGAACTTAGTTTAATCGTATCGACGTTTTGAGTTCGTTATATTCCTGTTTGATTCGTATATTGAATGAGTTGTTGGATATTGTATAATTCAAGGTTGTTCGAGCGACCGATATCTCAATTAGGACGTTGTTCGTGGAAGGATAATTGTCACCGGTATTGAGTAAGTTAATTCTTACTCGGTTAAAAGGATATTCATCCCTTTTGTTGTTGTTCATTCATAATCATAACTCATTCATCATTATATTAACGGTATCAAAACTTGTTGTTGTCAATTAATCACTTCAGTCATAAGGAACGACGGTTCCAATCTTTTCATTGAGCTGTCATTTATTTCTTTACCATTCCACCTCGGTGAGTCATTATTCATTTTCGATGTCACTTTTGTTATATCGTGGCATTCGAGGTCATACTGGCGTGCCGATTGGTATGGGTAGGATTTTCATGTCGGGCACATTATAGTCGTGTGTTGGTTGGTGGCCTCACATTGGACTGTGCACACGAGATTGATTGTTTCGTGAGACTAATTAGGTACAAGACCACACGTGTATTCGATGGATACTCGTTGGTGGCTTGTGCACGGACAGATTTCCATTTCGGGCGTAGTGTGGCGCCACCCTTTGAGCCGTACTGTTAGTTGATTCATATAGCATGTTTGATTGCGTATGTTTCGACAGGATATTTCATAATTTCAGATATAATCATGATTGTGTATTTTCAACCCTTGAGGATTGTTATTCTTTGTGACTGACCCCGTTTGGGGATTTTGTTTTTCAGGTCTTGGCAAGGCAAAAGCACGGGGAGAACACGCTTACGTCGAGGAGTCCCAGTGATACTAGTAGGGGCCCCGATCTTTCAGTTATTCATGTTATTGTCCTTTATTTTCCGCTGCAGACTTTCATTTGAATACTCCGTTTCATTCAGTGTTGTGTATTTTATCTTCATATAAAATACACTAGTATTCGGTGTTGTCCTGGTGTGTTGTAATTAAACTCCTCATCGGAGTAATTATTGTTGTAATGTAGTTCGGTACTACATTTATCCTGTGTAATTCGTTCATTTTTATTTGCCTGGTGGGTCCCAGTTGGGGATCTACGACACTGTAATATCCGCCTAGTTTGGGGTGTTATAGAGTTGGTATCGGAGCGTGGTTTTGAATACTACCTTCCAAGTCATTTTTCATTTGAAATCATCGTCATCGGACTAGTATCATTGGACTTTCGCGTCACGTGTGACCTGTGCGAATCTTGAGCCAATCGATCAAAGAACTGTAAGACTTCTAACGCCATGGTATAATTTCTGGCAATTATCATTCATTCATAATTCATCAATTAACAATCCTCAAACATCATCATTCATTGTGATTAGGACGATCATGTTAACTCATTAATCACTTAATCCATTTCATTACTCAGTTAATAATCAGGACGATCATGTTAACTCATTAATTACTCAATTCATTTCATTACTCAGTTGTCAATCTGGAAGATCATATTATCAATCTTGTTAAGTTATTCAAGATAATCATTTTAAGAATTTCATCAGATAATTATGTAACTTCAGTAAATCATTCATATAATCACTAAGTTAGAGCATGTATACTCATTTTCATCATCTCATGACATAATCATAACGTGCTAATCATGCGGGAAATATAATCATTATGCGACCTTCCTACTTCAGTATGGAGAGAGTCACAGGATGCACGGGAGAGGCGCATGCGTGCATCAAACCCGAGAAATAATCACTCGCTGCCGGGAAATCGTGCCCAGGACTCGGCTCGATCAGAAGATGTTCGGGTTGATCCACTCACTTTTATGCGGGCCATGATGACCCATGTGCAGTTGCTCAATCATCATTGCGCCACTCTGACCGGATTAATCGAGAGAACTCTCCTGTATGAGCCAGCTGCTAAGGAAAGTGCTGAACAACAACTTTCATTTGTCAGCAAGAAATCAACGAAGCGTAATCAATCCGTAGGCGGTCAGTCAACCTTCAAGAAGCCTTGTGTGAGTCCTATCATTTCTGAGCGACCTCCTACGGCGCATAATCGTGCGGGATCTCATTCCCGAGCGGCCAGTTCGGCCATCACCTGTTTCAATTGTGGAACGCCGGGTCATTTCAGCACTGAGTGTCTGAAACCGTCTATCACGTGCTATAATTGTGGGAATTTTGGGCATAAGGCCCGTTTTTGCCGAAAGGACTCCAAATCGGCTCCGGCGGCATCTCAGGCCCCGAAGCAACCAGCGTTTCAGAATCAGACTGCTTTGTCATCGTCGTTTAAGACAATGGAAGCAAATAGAGTTGGAACTCATATTTATCAGACGGGAGCGTCCGGTTCGGGGACCGGCAAGTCCCAGATTCATATGATGAGGAGGATCGACGATCCGGTGGTCCGAATGATTTCAGGTATACTCGTAATTTTATTTCAACTTGTGTGCACCTTTTGACGCTGGTACACCGCATTCATTCATTTTCGAATCATGCTTGAATAGACTTATTTCGGGATAGTTCTATTGCTTGTGGACCTCATACCATCGGTCTACCTGACGATGGAAGAATTTTCGAAATCATACCGAATTAAGCTTAATGACCGCGATTGGTTGATGGATCTAATCGTGGTGAACTTATCTTAAGACGATGTAATTTTCGGTATTAGTTGGTTTGATCGTCTTGATACTATCCTCAGTGTTTGTTAGCGTTTGGTCGCTATCTTTCCGTCGTTGGTTGTCGAATGTGTGTTTCAGGGAAGTAATCCCCGTTGTTCTAGAAGAAGTATTATTATGACGAAAGCAGAGAAATTCCGCAATCGAACTATTCAATCATTCATTGTATCATTTTCATCGATTGGCCTTTCTAAGACAATCGAGTTATTCAATCATTCCTTGTATCATTTCCATCGATTGGCCTTTCTAAGGCAATCGAGTTATTCATTCATTCATTGTATCATTTTCATCGATTGGCCTTTCTAGGGCAATCGAGTTATTCAATCATTCATTGCATCATTTCCATCGATTGGCCTTTCAATGGCAATCGAGTTATTCAAACATTCTGTTGTTACCCAAAATATTATCCGAAGATAGTGTTGCTGGAATGATCGAGTAACCAACAAGTGCGGGAGCACGTCCGTGAGAAATTAAATGACACAAGATTTGCCGGGGTTGTTAATCCCGGGCTTGAATGCTCTCGCGAGATTTTATTAATAAGTATACTGTTGATTACAAATATTAATGTTAGAATCTATCACAAAGAGTGTAAAGAATTCTAGTTTTCTAAGCTGTGGAGCGTATAGAATGCCGGAAGAATCAGATATAGATTTCTGTGAATTCTTGCTATGGATGTTCTATGTGTGAGAATGTCTTTCTCTTTTCTCTCTCTCGTTTGCTGTGTGTTTCAAAGTCCTTATTCTGTGTTATGGACCTTCTATTTATAGCAGACCAAGTTCCTGGGG
The DNA here is from genome assembly GCA_033398695.1 of Orobanche coerulescens. Lineage (NCBI taxonomy): Eukaryota > Viridiplantae > Streptophyta > Magnoliopsida > Lamiales > Orobanchaceae > Orobanche > Orobanche coerulescens. The sequence continues at coordinate 176,454,289 of CM065802.1, read as the reverse complement.
GCCCTCCTGCGATCGCAGCCGATCGTCGTTATTTATATTATAATAAGACGGCCGATCGTCTCGTCGCGTGGGGCTTTTCCCTTAAAGTCCGCGGTTATTCTTGTGATCGGTTATGCGGTCTGACGGGAACTCGCATGCGCCACTGAGCATTGTCACCCACCTTTTCGGCGATCTTGTTGGTAGGTGAAGTAGGTGACAGATCGTGAGCACAGTCTTGTCTCAAGACTTTTCGCAGTGCGGCCTGTTGGTAGGTGAAGTAGGTGGCGGTGTGGGCACCGATCTTGTCTCACAAGACCTTTTGAGATTCGCACGCGGGTCCCGGCCGAGATTTGGGCTTTGATGACTTTTGACGGATGTTGGATTAATACATGGCACGAGACGATCGCTATCAACAAAAGACGATCGCTAATCAACAAAAGGCGATCGCCGTGGGTGCCGAGTTCGAGGTGTTTGCCCCGAGCATATCTCTCATGGTAGACTTCCATTGCTATGACGATCGCCTTCGAGGCGTGTTTAAATGCCGCACAACAATTGCCCCCGGCTCGGCTCGATGTTGAAAACACGGGGTGAGGTGGCACTTTGGCGATCGCCAATGTTTTAGACAACGGCGTCGATTTCAAATTTGGACGATCTCCTTTTGTCTTTGGGAGCGGCGGGAAAAGAGACGCGGGCTCGCGAAACAATGCAAGGACACGCGTCGCGTTTCTATTGAGGAGCCCGACGGTTCGTCGAGACTTTGTCGATTGGCGTGCCCTCGAAAAGACGCGTCTGCGAGACTCGAGGCCGCATTTTGTGCGTCTGCTGTCGGTTGCATCCCGGCCCTCGGACTTTCGCCTATTTGCCCGAGACCCCTGCCTCCATCTATAAAAGGGGCTAGGGCTAGTCCATTTTCATCTTTACGCGTCCTTGCCTTCTACGAAGCTCTGCAAAAATTTCCGTAGCTTGTTGTGCCGAGTCTTCCTTTCTTTAGGTAAGAAACCCAATTTTCTCTCTCCCTTAATTTTTGAGAATATGTCGGTAGGATCTAAAGCCTTCGAGGTCGGAAGCACTTACGCCGCCGCGGCCGCCGGACCGGGAGGAAATTCCTGTGGGAATCCCCGTGGAAACGGCCACAGAGGCTATTCGTGCGGGGATTGCACCCGCAGAGCTTGAGGAGCTTTTCAAAGAGGCCGTAGTGGCGGGCTCTGCGGCGTCGGAGGAGCGAGATGCGTCGCCGGTGGAGGAAGATGAACTGACGCGTTTGTCTTGGGAAAAAGATAGCGTCTCCGGCCCCGTCTATACGGCTTTTGCTAAACTGATGGAGGGGATTGCCGGGCCCTGTCCGGAGTTCGATTTCGAGGCTTACTCCGCCGCTCATCCCTACATACATGTGAAGCGGACGGAGTTTCGGGCTGCTGAACCGTCTCAATGGACTCTTGGTCAGATCCGGAGTTCGGCGACCTGGAAGGACATGACCCGTTGGAGGGCCAAATATCATATCCCCTCTGATGTGTCATTGCACGTGCCCTCCGAGAACGAACGTGCCGACCAGCCTCCCGAGGGTATGGTTGCCATCAACGAAATGACCCTGGCTTCCGGTCTGCGGTTTCCCTTGCCGTTCGCCGTTTTGTATCTGCTGATCGCCTGGAATTTGGCGCCTCTTCAGTTGACGCCGAACGCCTGGCTGCAGATTATCAGCACACTGACATTATTTGGCGGTCACAGGTTGTTTCGCCTGCCTTCTGCGCTGGAGATGAATTATCTTTTTAAGCTGACTGTGCAGAAGGGAACGATCGGCGGGTACCATATCCAAGGTCGCCAGGGTAGGGTGGTTATCGGGGTGCCGAGCAAGACTCGGGGCGACCTGAAAAAGTGGTGCTGGGTTGGTGGTGCATGGAGGTCGGCATCGAGCGAACCGCCGGAGGAGGAGTTGGATATCCCTACCAATTTTCGGGAGAGGAATCCAAGTAAGGGTTTCCTTTCTCCCTTTATTTGGATACTCCTTGGACTGATCTAATTTATTTCCCTTTTTGCAGGATCCCTTGTTCCATCGATAGACGATCTCCCCTTTGATTTCTCGATCGTCTGGGAGCGGATTCGCGCATTGCCGGTCTCCTATACAGACGTTCGATCAGTCAGCCACGAATCTCATCGGTTGGGAGCTCGACTGTTTCGTTTCCTCGCCACTGAAGGCACACGGTATGACTTTTATCCACTCTTTTACTGCGAGGCGATTGTCTCCAAGAGGTCGCCATGTTTACGTAAGTGTCTAACTTGTTTTAGTTTCTTCTTTGGCAGAGATTTATTTTCCCCGTATCACCGAGCTACCTCAGGAGATCGCCATGTCCAATCCCGGTTTTCTCGGTCGCCTTCATCTGGGAAAGAAAACGGGTCGCGTTGCCGCGACGTCGTCTCGCCCTGCCCCTGTGGTGAAGCCCGTTGCGGTGCCGGTCGCCGAACCGGAATCTCAAGGTGAGGAACAACTCCAGCGCAACCGCAAGAGGCGGAGGCCGGAGGCGTCCCTTCCGTCGGCTGAGGCGGATTTAGCTATTCTGGAGCCGCCGATCGCCGCTCCCCCCGTTTCTTCTGTTCCGATGGCGGAGGGGTCTGGTCCCAGGCCGTCGGCGTCCAGCTCCAGGTCGTCTTCCGGCTACTTGAAAAGGACGGCGATCGCTGACGCCGAGACTCCTCGGGGAAAGCCCTTTTTCGGCCGTGATCCAGAGCTGGTCAACAGGTGAGAATGTTTTGAACTTTCCGAGCTAGGCGTTCTGAGTAAGTCTTAGGCTAACTCTTTGGTTTCCTTGGTTTGCGCTGCAGGGTTCGTCTCGCCGATCCAGACGTCGCTCCCATGGTGCTGGACTTTCTGTCGAGCAAGGCTCCGCAACAACCTATCGATGTCCCTGCTTACGTTCGCCAGGCCATCACCTCTTTGCCCAAGGCTTGGACGACCGACCTCGATGCGATCGCTCGTCGGCGATCTGGAGACGCCATGCAGGCGACCGTTGCCCTGGCTCTTCAGACGGCGACGATGGCCGTCCAAGCTGCAAGGGATTTTGAGGGGCGACCCTCCACTGCTCATCTCCATCGCGACCTCGAGGCCGCCCGGAACAAAAATATCGAGGATGCCAACCGGATCCGGGCTATGGAGAAAGAGTATGAGGAGACGGCCAAAAGGGCTAAGCGGGATGTGGATCGATTGATGCAGGAGCTGAGCCGCTCCAAGGAGGCTGCCGATCGGTCCCGTGACGAGGAGCGCGAAGCTCGCCAGAAGCTCGCGGCGTCGCAGGAGGAGGCGACCGGACTGAAAGCGATGGTTGATCGGCTTAGCGGTGAGCTGGACGCGGCAAGGAAAGAGCTGGAGAAGTCCCAGGATGAGAATGATGCCAAGGTTGCCGAGCTGGCGGAGGCTGAGAAGACGGCCGCGGAGTTGAAGGGCCAACTGAAGGCGATCGAGACCGATCCCTACCAAAGTGTGGCGCTCGCCGGCGAGTTTGCCTATTACTTGGCATATGCTGATCTTTGTCAGGAGCCGCCAAAGAGGCAGGGATCGAGATCGGTCCCTTGATGGAGAGCTTCAAAACTTACGCCCTCGCGCATCCTTTGCACCCGGAGTTCTCCTTGCCGATCCTTGACTTGGCCGACTTCGGGATCGACTTGAGTTGGTATACGGGTAAACTCATTCATCCCGAGGCCGAAGCCGATCCGCAAACCGAGGCGAAGACCAAGAGTGAGTCTTGAGAGGCATTTTGTTTTCCTCGGCACTATGTACTTTTCGTTTTTCTTTTTGTAATGCCTTCGGGCCCCGTAATGTACTCAACTTGCGTTATGAATAAAATGTTCTTCTTTTCATACGATCGCCTTTGAATGTTTTCGCGCAACTTTTACAAGTATGTGTATGATTGCTTTCGACGTTTTGTTCATCCGATCGATTGTCTGAGTGTTGAAAGCATTGATATGTTTTGAATCGGAATTCTTACTTGTAATTTTTGTTGGACGACTTCGATCGTCCTGCGCGTGTTTGATCGAATGTGTTTGAGTGAGGCCGATCGTGTGTGGTTCCTTTTGTTCGATCGTATTTGGGATTAGCTCGACCCATCTCTGCCCCCTTGTTTTTGTTTGCTTATTCATCAGAGGGGAAACGAAAACTAGGTTGTCCGGCGGGCTACCTTCAGTTTCGTCGTTTCTGAAGAATCATGTATGGTTGGGGTGTTGAATTGACCGACCTCCCTTATCGTGTCTTTGTGTGCGAGGGACGTTGTGTATCCCGCGACTCACTTTTTGTGAGGGTCCTCCGTTGGACTACGCCTGCCTTGTGTTAAAACGAAAGGTGGGCGATCTTGGTCTGGGGGAATCCTTGCGCGGGGCGTCATCGGTTTATTCGACTCCACGCCCGCGGCTTGTCAGCTCTGCTTCCACCTCGGCCCGCCATGAAGATGGCGACCCTCGACGGTGTACGTTGAGACGGGGGTAGTGGCACGTCGCATTGCCCGGGTTCACCAAGTTAGATGATGAACCATTGAGGGAGGGCGATCGTGTCCACTGATTAGTTTTGGAGGGTCCTTCGGCTACGCCGGCCTCGTATTCAAACGAAGGGCGGGCGATCTAAGCTCGAAGGAACCTTGCATGGGCGAAGCTGTTGGTTCCATCGACCTCCGATTGCCATGGTCAGTATTGTATTCTACCTCGGATTGTCATTTTTGAGCAGCGATCCTCTACGGTATGTAATATGCTTGTGGGGCGATCGCCAGAATAGATGGGATAGAGAACAAAAAATATTTCATTATGTTCCTTGTACATTTGGCAGTGGAAAATGAATACAAAGTTATTATTGATAGTATTTCTTCAGATGTATAGCGTTCCAGGGATACCGGTCCGGAGTACCGTCGGGGTGTTCCAGCTCGTAGGCTCCCTTAGTTAGCCATTTTGATATTCTGAAGGGGCCTTCCCAACTGGGTCCAAAGACACCTGTGTGGGTTTGGATCTTTTTGAGGACGAGATCGCCCACTTGAAACCGCCTTTCCCTGACCTTTGAATTGAAGAATTTTTCAGATCTCCTTTTGTGGATAGTGTTCTTCATTTCCGAGGTCAGTCGACGTTCTTCGAGCATGTCGAGGTCGATCCGCCGGGCCACATCATTATCGATCGTCATCTCTTGTTCGGTTCGATGGCTGAGGACGGCGATCTCGAGGATCACCGCTTGCATTCGAAGGCTAGGGCGAATGGGGTTTCGCCGTTGAATTGCGGGTCGTTGTTCGGTAAGACCACAAAACGTCGGGAGCTCGCTCGCCCATCGTCCTAGCACGGATTCGAGTCGCGCTTTAATTGTGTGTTTGAGGATTTTGTTCACCGCCTCTACGCCCGTTCGTCGAGGGTGATAGGGAGCGAGAACAACCTTTTGATTCCCCACTTATCACGATTGCATGACTTCTAAGCCGTCGAACCGCTTTCCATTGTCGGAGATGATGGCACAGGGTAGACCGAATCGGCATATGATGTTTCTCCGTATAAACTTGATCACTTGCTCTTGGCGATCTTGTTTAGCGGTTCGGCCTCTGCCCATTTTGTGAAATAGTCGACCCGACGATGGCGAACTCTGACCTCCTGGAGCCGTCGGTAAGGGACCTATAAGGTCGATGCCCCATTGAGCGAATGGCCATGGGCTGTACATCGAGGTGAGCTGCTCGGGGGAGATTTTAATACTTGGTCCCATTACTTGACATCTATGACACGACCTGGCATAGGCGATCGCATCCTTCTGAAGTGACGGCCAGAAAAAACCTTGCCTGGTTGTCTTATGGATGAGAGCTCGTCCACCAGCGTGATTTCCACAGATTCCGTCGTGGATCTCGGCTAAAACGAGCTGTCCTTCCTCCGGTGTAATACACTTGAGGAGGAAGGCGAAGCTCGCTTGTAAAGACGATCGTCCAGTAGGGTGTATCTGGTCGCTCGGAGCTGGAGTTGGCGAGCTTTGATACGGTCGTCAGGGACCGTCCCGTCCTTCAAGTATGTGATGAACGGAGTCATCCAGCTTTCTTTGGTAACGGCAACTGTGGCCACCAGGTTTCTTTCGATTGCCGGCCTTTCTGACTTTGTAATTTGGATATTAGAGAAATCGGCTGCCCCATCCGACGATGCTAGCTTGGATAGGGCATCGGCCTGAGAGTTGTGCTCTCTCGGGACTTGTTCGATTTGTACTTCTTCAAATTTCGTGCACATATCGGCGACCAGCTCTTGGTATTTGATCATCTGTTCGCCACGTGCCTCATATTCTCCTTTGACTTGGTTCACCACCAGGAGGGATTCCATGAAGATACGGAGGCGACGAACGTCTAGGGCGAGAGCCAGGTCGAGCCCCCCTACCAAGGCCTCGTATTCGGCTTCATTGTTGGTCGCTCGAAACCCGAAACACACGGCATTTGTGAAGCTTTGTCCGTTGGGGCTAATGAGGACGATCCCTGCCCCTGATCGCGAGTTGGTCGCCGAACCGTCAACGTACAGCTTCCAGGCAGGTCGACCGACATGGGTCGGACTGTGAGGGAATGTTAACTCCACCACGAAGTCCGCCAGAGCTTGGCCCTTGATCGCCGTGCGAGGAGCGTATGTGATGCCGTATTGGGCGACCTCTAGTGACCATTTGAGGAGTCGCTTGGTGTCCGGTCGATGTAGAACTTGCCTTAGAGGGAGAGTTGTCAAAACCTCCACTTGATGGTCGAAAAAATAGGCTCTTAGCTTACGGACACTCATGACTAGAGCGTAGGCGATCTTCTCCAAAGGTGTATAGCGTGTTTCAGCGTCGTGGAGCGCTTGACTGACATAGTAGATCGGCAGATGGACTAGTCCCTCCGCTCGCACCAAGACCGCACTCAGCGCGACCTCCGAGGCCGCTAGGTAAAGGAATAATTTCTCCCCGGGGATCGGCTTTGCCAGGATCTGGGGGTTGGATAAATATTCCTTTATTTTGGCGAACGCCATCTGACTCTCCCTCGTCCATGCGAACTTTTTATTTTTGATGGTCGCGAAGAAAGGCTTGCTTTTATCGGCGAGCCGAGATATGAAGCGGTTGAGGGCGGCCAGACAACCTGTGAGGCGTTGTACCTGCTTGATGTTCCGAGGTTCCTGCATGTCGAGGATCGCCTGTATCTTGGTGGGATTCGCCTCGATCCCCCTCTGGCTGACAATGTGCCCCAGGAATTTCCCGGAGCCCACCCCAAAGTTGCATTTCTTGGGGTTCAGCTTCATGTTAAACTTTTCGAGGATGGCGAATGTCTCGGCGAGATCGTTGAGGTGATCTTCCTTCTTGAGGCTTTTGACAACGATGTCGTCGATGTAGACCTCCATGGTCTTGCCGATCTGATTCGCAAACATCCTGTTGACCAGACGCTGGTAGGTCGCCCCCGCATTCTTCAAGCCGAACGGCATCCGGACCCAAAAGTATATGTCTTTCTCCGTGTGGAAAGATGTGTGTTTTATGTCTTTCTCCGCCATTGGGATTTGATGATATCCGGCGAAGGCATCCATAAACGACATCATTTCGCAGCCTGCAGTACTATCGACCAAGTGATCAATATGAGGCATCGGAAAGTGATCTTTTGGACAAGCCGCGTTGAGGTCGGTGAAGTCGATGCATAACCTCCAGGAACCAGTCGGCTTCTTGACGAGTACCGCGTTAGCGACCCATTGTGGGTCGTCCGTAGCTACCCCGATTAACTTGTTGTCGAGCAACTTTTGGACCTCTATGTCGAGCGCCGCGTATTTTTCGGGGCCGAATTTCCTACGTTTTTGATGAACAGGCTTCATCGCCGGGTCGATCTTTAGATAGTGGCAAGCGTGCTCGGGACTTATGCCAACCATATCTTGATGCGACCAGGCGAAGACTCCGATATTCTTACGTAGCAAATTGACCAGATCTCCTTTCAGTGCGAGGTCGATGCTTGCGCCGATCTGTACTTTCCATTCTGGACGAGCCGGATCTATGGCTATACTCTCCAACTCTTCGATGGGGACGGTCGCTTCTTGCTTGGAACGGTTTCCGGACTCGATCCTTGGATCGACGTCGAGACTTGGCTCGAAACCGATCCTTGGCTCGATGTCGTCCGTTAACTGATCCGAGATGGCGTCCTCTGAGTTGGGTTGGTACGATGTGTTTGGTTCGTCGATCTCCATGGGTCGATCGTCGATCGTTTCAACGTTACAAATATCGGGGGAAGTATTGAAAACAGTAACGACATAGGAGTAATTTAAACATCTTTTTGCCATTAGCTGGTCCCCCTTTACAGTACCGACCGTCCCATCGGCAGTGGGGAATTTGATACAATAAAAGAAGGACGAAGCGACCGCCTCAAAGGTTTCTAAGAATGGACGACCTAAGAACCCATTATAGATGCTGGGTCTATCTATGATTACAAAAGATAGGTTCCTAGTAATCCTAACCTTGGGATCGTAAATGCATATCAGCTCGATGGAGAGCTTGATCATCCCATAGGCTTGGATAGTGCTGTCGCCGAATCCTTGGAGCACGGTGCCGAATGGCTTGATGAATTTGGTCAGGTTTCCGAGCTGATCCAGAGCTGTTTTGAATATGATATTGCAGAAGCTCCCGTTGTCAACCAGCACGCGGTCGACCGCCTTCCCAAGGATACAGGCAGAGATCACCAATGCATCCTCTTTGGGGCATTGTACCCCCTCCCTGTCTTTATTGGAGAAGGTGATGAGCGCGTCTCTAGCGATGGTCGGCTCTGGGGGCACCACAATATGGACTCCGGCGAATGCCCTCAGTTCGGCCTTCCGCTTCCTATTTGACGCGGTGGAAACCGGGGAAAGGCCCCCGAGGTTCCCACCTCTTGCTTGGAGCATATTAATCCGACCGCCAGGGTTGATCGGAGGAATGGATTCATCGGAATGCTCTGGCTCGTGTTCGATCCTGGCGACCGGATTGGGAGGCGCGGCGCTCGCGCCCTCCGGTCCTCTCTGGTCGAGGTTCTGGCTTGGTGACCAGGTTGTCTAATTTGCCTTCTTCGAACAGTCGCCAGAGTTGCCTGAGGAGGTCGCGGCATTGGCTGGTGTTGTGGCCGGGACTTTTGTGATAGGCACAGAATTTGCTATGGTCAAGATGACCGTGGTCCCTTATTGGCTTAGGTTTGGAAAGCCACTCCCGCCCCTTAATTGCATTGAAGATGTGGGCTGGAGACAAGTTGAGGTTGTGGAGGAGGTGAACCTCTACGTCACCGAAGGCTTTGAATTCGCCAGGCGGCTTCGCGACCGCCTTTCTGGGATTGGCGACCGCCTTCTTCTGAACATGGGATGGCATCTTCCCCTCTCCGGTGGGTTCCTCATCTAACCGGAGGGAGAGCATCCTCTGCCTGGCCAGGAAATCGGCGGCTCTGACGCGGAAGACCGAGTAGGTCGGGGGGATATCCTTTGTGAGATGCCTGAACATGGGTGAGTGGCCGTAGAATCCCCCCAGGACTGAATAGAGGGCGAGCTCGTCGCTAATGGGTTCACCGGTGAGGACTATCTCGTCCACCCGGTCGATGTAATCTGCATCTGGCTCGTCCTTCCCCTGCTTGATTTTCATCATGCGGTGGGGACCTTCAGGGCGAGCGACTTTGGCGGCGAAGTACGACGTAAAGTCGTTCGCCAACTTCTCGAAGCAATTGATTGAGCGAGGAGGCAGTGAGATGTACCACCTGTGGGCGAGGTCGCCCAGAGTTAGCGGGAACATCCGACACTTCGTCGCATCTGATGCTCCGCATCCGGTCATGTAGATCCGGAATTTGCTCAAGTGGGTCTCCGGGTCCGATCTTCCCTCATATAGAGGTGTCTGTGGGGGAGCGATTGTTGGTTGAACCGGGGCGAGCTCGATCTGGACCGCGAGTGGTTCACTTGGTCCAGATCGATCTCTGGCGCCGCCCGGTGTCTAGTAGCGCCTTCATTTCGCCGAGCCGCGCCGCATTGCGGCCATCGCCGTGGCCTCGTGGCTCGCCGATTGGCTACCGGAGCGCGAGCCGAGGCGATCATGTACCGATCCCCTGCCCCATGGTGGATGAGTTACGTGCCCATGAGACTCATTTCTCGGGCGAGTGGGGGCACATCGACCGGCTGTCTTCGGGAGTCGGATATGCCGAACTCCCGGTGAAGGATTCGGACTCCGATGCCTCCCGACTCGGGCCCGCCGGGTCGCCACGAGGATCACTCCCACTGGCGGTCAAGACGGAGTCGTCCCGCCTAACGAGAGCCTTTGACTGCGGCTCTGGGTTTTCTGTTGATTTCTCAACATATATCCCCTTGAGCTTCCGCTTGCCAGCTCGGCGGATGGTTGACGGAGTGATGGTGGGCGAGTCGCATGCAATCCGTCGCTCCCTGAGGATGGCTATGGCCTCCTCAATCTGTTCCGCGGTCTGGAACTGATCGAGTGAGAGACTAGGGCCGTCCCTTGGGGGCGGGAGTGAGGATCTAGCGTCGCCGCGGTCGCCTTCTGTCGCGGGCTGGGATTCTGTCAGTGTCGGAATGATATTTCCGGCGGATCTCAGGGTGGATCTCTTGGAAGTTGTAGGAGACGTCATTTTTCTGGAGGTTTGTTTCTTTTGAAGAACAGTGAGTGTTTCTTCAAGTGTGAGTCCGGAGAACAATGAGTGTTCTACGAGACGATCGGAATAAAAGTGAAGGTAAGGGCCCCTTCTTCTAGCGCCAATTGTTGTTACCCAAAATATTATCCGAAGATAGTGTTGCTGGAATGATCGAGTAACCAACAAGTGCGGGAGCACGTCCGTGAGAAATTAAATGACACAAGATTTGCCGGGGTTGTTAATCCCGGGCTTGAATGCTCTCGCGAGATTTTATTAATAAGTATACTGTTGAGTACAAATATTAATGTTAGAATCTATCACAAAGAGTGTAAAGAATTCTAGTTTTCTAAGATGTGGAGCGTATAGAATGCCGGAAGAATCAGATATGGAGTTCTGTGAATTCTTGCTATAGATGTTCTATGTGTGAGAATGTCTTTCTCTTTTATCTCTCTCGTTTGCTGTGTGTTTCGAAGTCCTTATTCTGTGTTATGGACCTTCTATTTATAGCAGACCAAGTTCCTGGGGGCCCTCCTGCGATCGCAGCCGATCGTCGTTATTTATATTATAATAAGACGGCCGATCGTCTCGTCGCGTGGGGCTTTTCCCTTAAAGTCCGCGGTTGTTACTGACAGTCGGTTGTACGGTCTGACGGGGAACTCGCATGCGCCCTGAGCCGCTGTCACCCACCTTTTCGGCGGTACTGTTGGTAGGTGAAGTAGGTGACAGACTGTGAGCACAGGTCTTGTCTGTCAGTACTTTTCGCAGGTCTGCGGCCCTGTTGGTAGGTGAAGTAGGTGGCAGGCTGTGGGCACCGATCTTGTCTGTCAGCACCTTTTGAGATCTGCACGCGGGTCCCAGCCCGAGATTTGGGCTTTGATGACTTTTGACGGATGTTGGATTAATACATGGCACGAGACGATCGCCTGTCAACAAAATACGATCGCCAATCAACAAAAGGCGATCGCCGTGGGTGCCGAGTTCAGGGTGTTTGCCCCGAGCATATCTCTCATGGTCGACTTCCCGACTGCTATGACGATCGCCTTCGAGGCGTGTTTAAATGCCGCACAACACATTCATTGTATCATCTTCATCGATTAGCCTTTCTAAGGCAATCGAGTTGTTCAATCATTATTGGTATCTCTTTTTATCGATTGACCATTCTAGGACAATCGAAATGTTCAATCATTCGTGGTATCATTGTCATCGATTGACAATGTATTTCCAGACGAGTTATCTGGTTGCCTTCACATAGAGTAGGGGAATTCAGGAGTGAGTTGGAGCCGGTACGTCCCCTTTATCGAAGGCACCGTATCGGATGGCCCCGACCAGAATGCAGGAGTTGAAGATTCAAATTGAGGAGTAGTTCGAGAAAGGTTATCTCCGACCGATTGCGTCCCCGTGAGGAGCACCAGTGTGATCTGTCAAGGAGAAGGATGGCTCGTCTCGTGTGTGTATTAATTACCAGGAGTTGAACAGGGTGATGATCAAGAGTAGTATCCCTTACCCCGTATTAATGATCTTTTAGATCAACTTCAGGGAGCCTCAGTATTTTCCAGGATCGACTTAAGATCTGGATATCACCAATTGCGGATTCGAGAGTCGGATATCGCGAGGACAGCATTTTGTACACGCTATGGTCATTATGAGTTCGTAGTTATGCCGTTCGGGCTAACTATTGCACCTGCGGTATTCATGGAGTTAATGAATCAGGTTTTCATCGACTTTTTGGATCAGTTTGTTGTTGTCTTCATCGACGACATTTTGATTTATTCTCGTAGCCGAGAGGAACACGAGGTTCATCTTCATCAGGTTCTCGATGTGTTGAGACGAGAGCAACTTTATGGAAAGTTTTCCAAATGTGAGTTCTAGAGGTCCGAAGTGACTTTCTCGGGCATGTAATTTCATCTGACAGAGTTCGTGTCGACCCTCAGAAGACGGAGACTATCCGAGATTGGCAACCTCCGAAAGATATTAAGTAAATCCGATGTTTCCTCGGATTAGTTGGTCAATTATCCAACCCACGACCTGGAGCTAGCAGTCGTGGTTTTCGCGTTGGGGATTTGGCGTCGTTACCTTTATGGCGTCACCTTTCAGTTATTCACCAATCACAAGAGTTGAAGGATATATTTACTCACAAGGAGTTAAATATGCGACAGAGGCGGTGGTTGGAACTAATCAAAGATTTTGATATCGAGATCCTTTACCACCCGGGCAAGGCGAACGTTGTCGCCGACGCCTTGAGTCGTAAGTCCGTTCAAGAGCAGATGCTTGCTCGTTTAACAGTTCAGAAGGAGCTTCAGCAGGAATTCCTTAGACCCGAGATCGAGGTCTGGCTTCAGCGAGTTCAGGGACAGCTTTGTATGTTAGAGATTTCATCGTCACTTGAGGAGGTAATCAGAGAGAATCAGAGTTCAGACCCTTCATTGTTGCGCATCCGTGAAGATGTGGCTCAGGAGAAAGCCCCTGGATTCGTGATCCACGAGGATGGACTTTTGAGATTTAAGAATCGGATGTGTGTACCGGCGAATGATGAGTTGAAAAACTCGATTTTGAGAGAAGCTCATGCTACCCCTTATTCTATTCATCCGGGGTCTAGCAAGATGTATAAGGACTTGAAACAAAATTACTGGTGGAGTAATATGAAGCGAGAAGTCGCAGAATTTGTTTCGAGATGCTTAACCTATCAACAAGTCAAGATGGAACATTAGCGACTAGCGAGTATGCTGATACCGCTCCCTATTCCAGAATGGAAGTGGGAAGACATTTCTATGGAATTCATCACAAATTGCCGACGAGTCGTAGTGGCATGAATACGATCTGAGCGATCGCGGACTGCTTTACTAATTTAGCTCATTTCCTTGAAATCAAGGATATGTGGAGTCCCAAGAGACTGGCCCAGTTGTTCATCAAGGAGATAGTGAGACTTCACGGTGCCCCTAAGAGTATCGTTTCTGATCGTGACGGACGATTCGTGTCTCATGTTGGAAATCAGTTCATCGTGCTATGGGAACTCATCTTAATCTCAGTACTGCCTTTCATCCTCAGTCCGACGGACAATCAGAGAGAACTATTCAGACATTAGAGGACATGTTGAGGGCATGCGTCCTCGATTGAAAGGACGATTGGGAAGCCCAACTACCACTGATCGAGTTCACGTATAATAATAGTTGGCATGCCTCCATTAAGATGGCACCTTACGAGGCCTTGTACGGTCGTCTTTGTCAATCTCCTTTGTGTTGGGATGACTTGTCAGAATCAATCGGCACCGAGCCCGATATGCTTATTAGCCGCCCGTGAGAAGGTAGCTTTGATCAAGAGTCGTATGTTGACAGCTCAGAGTCGACAGGAATTGTATGCGGATAATCGTCGTCGACCACTAGAGTTCGAGACGGGTGACCATGTTTTGGTCAAGGTATCCCCGAGTCGAGGTATTTTCCGTTTCGGAAAACGGGGGAAGTTGAGTCCGAGATTCATTGGACCGTTTGAAATTTTGGATCGAGTAGGCGAGTTAGCTTATCGATTGGCTTTACCTCCGGCTTTGAGCCGAATTCATAATGTGTTTCATGTCTCTCAGTTGCGAAAGTATGTTGCCGACCCGAGTCACATACTTCAGTTCGACGAAATCGAGATCGCCGACGACCATTCTTATGAGGAGCGTCCTATACGAGTCTTAGAGCGGCGAATCAAACAGTTGAGAAATAAGTCGATTCCTTTGTTCAAGATTCAGTGGTCCAGACTCGGAGTCAAAGAGGCTACTTGGGAAACCGAGGATAGTATGCGGGAGAGTTATCCCGAGTTGTTTGACCCTTAGTTTCGGGGACGAAAGTCTTTTAAGGGGGGGTATATGTGATACCCGGTTGTAATTCAGTCATTATCATTCAGTAATTTCATTCGGTGATTGTCACTCAGTGGATTTTCACTCATTTATAATCATTCATCAATCATGTTCGTTCACCGTGTTCACCGTTCGTAAAAACTTCGAGTTGTGTATCGTTATTGTTCATTGTTTCAACTTTCCTCATATGAGTTCGACTTTGTTAGATCACCATTAATTTTTGGTGACTCCACAAATTCTAAATCTTTGCAATATTATAGAGCATCGAGTTAGCTTTCCAATGGTTCAAACAGTGAGTCAATCGGAGTCCGGACGAGAGAGTTATGGTCGTTTTAGCTCACCCGCTCATTTTTCAGTTATTGGCCGATCACTGCCGACCGAACTCGGCCGTGTCGTCCGACACGGCCCGTGCTGTACTCGTCCGGAAATGCCGAAGTCTCTGCCCGCAGGACTCGACCGTGTCGTTTGGCATGACCGAGTCGAACTCTTCCGGATAAGCCAGAACCGACTGCCGACACGCCCGACCGTGTTCCAGGACACGGTCGAGTCATGCCGAGTCGCTGTCGGACGGGTCACTATCGGAAGGCCCTCCGCGCCGCGACCGTGTCAAGCAGGACACGGTCGAGTCCCTGTCGGCCAGCTGTGCGACACGACTGTGCTGATCGGCATGGGCCGTGTCCGGTAGGGTAGTCAACCCCTATAAATTCGTTTTTTGAGCATTTCAGCTCATTTCTTTCCCTTTTCTTCACCTACAACCGAGAGAGAGAGCTTGAGGGAGGGTTTTTCCTTCACAAATCATTTGGGTGTTTGATTTTCTTCATCTCCTTTCGATCGTGAAGCCCGGATAATCAATCTAACGCGTGTTCTTCGGATTAAAGTACTTGGATCTTCAAAGGTAATATTCTTCAACACCTTGGATTTCGACTTTTGTGTTGAGTTATGATGTTTTGTACGTTATAATCATGTTATATGAAGGGATATGTATATGATTATGAGTTTGTATAAGGATTCATTAGATTATTGAAGGATTATTCAAGAACACTTTGAATATCGAGTTGAAATTGGGGGTTTTCGATTAATTGTCGTTATAATCATAATTTTGGATATTCATAATGGATTATTGATCGTATTGGAGATGTTTTGTTGGTTTGAAACACTTCTTGGGGGAATTAATAGTGGCTTATTGAGATTTGATTGTAAACAACCGGAGTTTGGCCACAACGTATTGCCCCAATGAACTTAGTTTAATCGTATCGACGTTTTGAGTTCGTTATATTCGTGTTTGATTCGTATATTGAACGAGTTGTTGGATATTGTATAATTCAAGGTTGTTCGAGCGACCGATATCTCAATTAGGACGTTGTTCGTGGAAGGATAATTGTCACCGGTATTGAGTAAGTTAATTCTTACTCGGTTAAAAGGATATTCATCCCTTTTGTTGTTGTTCATTCATAATCATAACTCATTCATCATTATATTAACCGTATCAAAACTTGTTGTTGTCAATTAATCACTTCAGTCATAAGGAACGACGGTTCCAATCTTTTCATTGAGCTGTCATTTATTTCGTTACCATTCCACCTCGGTGAGTCATTATTCATTTTCGATGTCACTTTTGTTATATCGTGGCATTCCGGGTCATACTGGCGTGCCGGTTGGTATGTGTAGGATTTTCATGTCGGGCACATTATAGTCGTGTGTTGGTTGGTGGCCTCACATTGGACTGTGCACACGAGATTGATTGTTTCGTGAGACTGAGTAGGTACAAGACCACACGTGTATTCGATGGATACTCGTTGGTGGCTTGTGCACGGACACATTTCCATCCCGGGCGTAGTGTGGTGCCACCCTTTGAGCCGTACTGTTAGTTGATTCATATAGCATGTTTGATTGCGTATGTTTCGACAGAATATTTCATAATTTCAGATATAATCATGATTGTGTATTTTCAACCCTTGAGGATTGTTATTCTTTGTAACTGACCCCGTTTGGGGATTTGGTTTTTCAGGTCTTGGCAAGGCAAAAGCACGGGGAGAACACGCTGACGTCGAGGAGTCGCAGTTATACTAGTAGGAGGCCCCGATCTTTCAGTTATTCATGTTATTGTCCTTTATTTTCCGCTGCAGACTTTCATTTGAATACTCCGTTTCATTCAGTGTTGTGTATTTTATCTTCATATAAAATACACTAGTATTCGGTATTGTCCTGGTGTGTTGTAATTAAACTCCTCATCGGAGTAATTATTGTTGTAATGTAGTTCGGTACTACATTTATCCTGTGTAATTCATTCATTTTCATTTGCCTGGTGGGTCCCAGTTGGGGATCTACGGCACTGTAATATCCACCTAGTTTGGGGTGTTACAACATATTTGGAACCTTCATTTTGACGAGGCGGTCAAAGAGTTTGACTTCGTGCAAAATGAAGAGGAACCTTGTATATACAAGAGGGTTAGTGGGAGCAAGATCGCATTCTTAGTACTATAAGTGGATGACATTCTACTAATAGGAAATGATGTGGGAATGCTCAGTTCTGTGAAAGCTTTGCTTTCGAGTAATTTCGCCATGAAAGACTTGGGAGAAGCAACCTATATTCTTGGAATTCGACTCTACCGGGATATAGCAAAGAGAACAATAGGTCTTTCCCAATCCCTCTATATATATAAAATCTTAAAGCGATTTAAGATG
Source organism: Orobanche coerulescens (assembly GCA_033398695.1). NCBI lineage: Eukaryota > Viridiplantae > Streptophyta > Magnoliopsida > Lamiales > Orobanchaceae > Orobanche > Orobanche coerulescens. The sequence goes on along the minus strand of CM065802.1, from coordinate 176,437,225 downwards.
GATGATTCTAAAATAGGGTTCCTACCGATGCGACATGGAATAAAACTCTCCTTGAAGATGTGTCCTCAAAGTGAGGAACAACGAAAGGAAATGAGTAATATACCATATGCTTCGGCCGTGGGTAGCCTTATGTATGCTATGTTGTGTACGAGACCTCACATTGCGCATGTTGTAAGTGTGGTGAGTAGGTTTCAGGCAAACCCAGGTAGGGAACATTGGACTGCCGTAAAGAACAATCTCAAGTACTTAAGAAGGACTAGAGATATGGTTCTGATGTATGGCGGTGGAGAATTGAATTTGGTGGGATTCACTGATTCGGAATTCCAAGGACTGAAGGACGATTCGATGTCTACTTCTGGCTACATATTTAATCTTAATGGAGGAGCAGTATCTTCGCGTAGCGCCAAGCAAAGCACGACTACTGATTCCACCTGTCAGGCTGAGTATCAGGCAGCCTCGGAGGCTTCCAAGGAAGGGTTCTGGATTAAGAAGTTTCTGGGATAACTTCAAGTGATACCATGTGCTGAGCTTCCTGTTCCGCTGTATTGCAACAATGACGGAGCTGTAGCACAGGCCAAGGAGCTGAGGTTTCACAACAGCACCAAACATATTGAGAGGAAGTATCATCTCGTAAGAGAATTTGTTCGTAAGGGATATATTGTGCTGCACAGATTAGACTTGGCCGACAACATCACTGATCCACTGACCAAGCCACTTTCTCAGACTAGCTTAGAGCATCATCTGGAGAACATGGTGTTGGGATGACAAAAACCCTGTATCGATGATGTTGGGATAAACAATCTCTGTATCGATCGTATTGTCAGAATGTTTTGACAATATGCGAAATCCTGAATACCGCCACTAGTTGTATCGAAAAGGTGATAAAGTATCAACCTGTATCGAAGGCTTCTCACAGTCCCATCCATACAGTAAATCTATCATACAGCAAAGAGTCCCGCAAAGCTAAGTATGGAAGCTGTCTAGAAATATCAATACAGCGAACCTTCCATACAGCCCTCAAACAGGACAAGAAGGAATCTTTAGTATTCGCTATAAGTCAAGTCCCGTTTGATAAAGAAGTATTTAAATACTAAAGGATAAAGTATTTAAATACTGTAAGTCATTAGAAGATCTTCAAATCCCGCAATCCGGATCTCAGTCAAATATAAAGTTGTCGCAAAATCTTGCTCAATGAATATATTTCAAACGGATATATTTCAGAGGATATATATATATCCAGAGTTTGAAGATCAAGATCTACAGAAAATACACAGAATACATACAGAATATTCACGACTTACAAACGAACAAAGCTTACAAGAAATATTCAGAGAAAAACATATCTCCTTAAGCTTTTTGCTATTCTGATAGAAGAGATATACAGTGCTCAAACCTTGAACAACACATTATCAGCTTAAAGCCCATAAAGTCATAGCTGTTGTTCATACCCTATTCTATCTTTGAACAAACTCATATCTGCCCTGTGTGGACTGAGAAATCCTTGCTACTCCCGAACTGTGTGTGACGGACTTGCATTGAAGAAGACAAAGCTTCAGAACTGTGTTTGAAGAAGCTAGTCAAGTGTTAGCTCAAACCAATCTGTGTGAACAGTTGAAAGCTAAGATCTTTATATCAATCTGTGTGAACGATATATTAATTAGGTGTTGTTATAATTACGTAGTTGTGTACGCAGTAAATATAATAATCTTTTTACTCCTGTGTGGAGTACCGGTGGACGTAGAGGGGTTTACCTCGAACCACTTTAAATATTGTGTTATTTACCTTTTGCCTTTATTGTTTTATTAACTGTGATTATTTAAGTATACACTGCACACCGAGTTGCTGTATCCTCAGCAACTTACTGTATTAAAGACTTCCGCTACGCACTCAGATTTAAAAACCGTACATCTTGTTGTTTAAAACACTTTCCAAGCTGTATCCAGTATACTTAGTGGCCAACAAGTGGTATCAGAGTGGTTGATTCTAAAAAGAATCAGTCGTATTTTTAACCGAATCAGATCCAAAATCACTTATTTTTGTAAAACAGTCTTTTTCATTCCTACATTCTCATATGGATACATCAATGATCAACAAAGTTCATATGTCCTCTATCAGAGTTTGATGATTAGAGAATCAGGATGGAGGCTCATCTTGCAGCAATGCACGAAGAGATGATTTTTGTTATACAGGATGGCCCCATCAAGATAATGAAGGTAAATCCGACCCGTAGGATTGAAGGCCAACCTCGACAGTGTTGCGAAGAATACGCTATTTGTCACCCTTGACAAAGGCACATTCTCTAAGGTAAAGAGCTGTAAATCAGCCAAGGATATCTGGGATAAACTCAAGTTGATTTGTGAGGGAACTGAGCTCTTAAAAGAAAACAAGATTTCCAAATTAACTCAGCAATTTGAAACTTTTGAAATGAAACCAACTGAAACATTTGAGGAACTTGATCTCAGATTCACTGGAATTGTTGGTGAACTTGAAGCTTTGAGCAAAATTTATACTCAAAGGGAGAAAAACCTAAAGATTTTCAGATCTCTCCCGGCCCGATGGGACATTAAGACCACAACTATGCGTGTGTCGTGTAACCTTAGTGAAATATCTAGTTTTGATCTCTTTTCTGGCCTCAAAGAATTTGAGTACGATATAGACAGGAGAGAGAAAGCTGAAGAATCTCCCGCAAGGACTACAGCCTTAGCCGCTGTATCCAACCATCGACACAGCATGACCAGCCCATCAAAGCGAAATTACAAGAATGCTGACAGCGACGATGATATCCAGTCACAAGATGAAATGGCGCTCCTCATGCACAAGTTCAAAAAGTTCATCAAACAGTCTAGAAAGACTCCCTATAGGCCCAAGCCTGTTCACAAGGTAAGTACTGAAACTTCCTCTGGTGACGCTAACCTATGCTATAATTACAGGAAACCAGGACATTATGCAAACAAATGTCCTCATCCCAAAGTTCAAAGGTTGTCGGGAGCCGAGCAACAAGAGAGGGATGAACGAAGATGTGCTTGGAAAAACAAGCTCAAGGCACTGATAGGAGAATCAGAAGCCTCCCCCACACCATCCAAATCTGAAGAATGTCTTCAGGTAGTCACTGAAAGTGACTCATCTGACGATGAATTCGAAGATAAGGCATATATGTGCTTTATGGCAAACGGCATTCCAGAAGAAGAAGATAGCGATAATGAGGTAATCCCAACCTCAATTATTACAGTAAATGCATCGCATACTTTCGAAAACATGATGAATGAATTTAAGAACATTCAAAAAGCCCACGATACTTTGAAAAATGAAACATTCAGCTTCAACTTTCCAACATAGAGCTGAAAGAAGAAAACGACTTGCTGAAGATAAACTATAAAAATATGTCAATTGATTGTGAAAACAGCAAGGTCGAGCATGAAAAACTCGTGGAGAGCAATCATCAACTTGCTCATGAACTAAGTGAGACTAAGTATCAAAATCGAAGCAAGACAAATGATTTTGAGACCATTCTGAAATCTTCAAGCAAAATTTAATACCCTCGAAAATCGAGAAAGTAAACTTGAGACCATTCTGAAATTTTCGAGAAATCATCTAAAAGAATGGAAGAAATTTTCCAACAAAGGGAAAACTAGTACTGTGTTCGTCAAGAGTGTGGAACACATTCCTATATCGGAAGAAACTCCAAGTCCTGTGAAGGAACCTGTTGCACCGCGAAAAGCAAAGGCTGCCATTCTGCCCCCGCAATCATATTCGAGACAGCGGAATCATAAGCCATTCCAACCTGTAAGGCGCACGCAACAGCATGCTCCCCAAGTATATCAACAGCGTCAACAGCCGTTCAGAAAGAAGGCTGTATCCAAATACCAAAGGACCGTACGGCAGTACTTTCAGTACAGCACGCCTAGGTACTGGATACAGGAGCCTCATTATCCATCAAGAAAGCAGGTGTCCGCACAGCATCTACAACAGCTTTGGGAATCTAACTGGAAACCCAGACGGCAAGGTGTAAGGCCAAAAAAAATGGTTCCACCTCCGAGATGGCATATGTACTGGATTAATAATAATAACCCTGATTTTTACATGCATAATGATTATCATGGATACAGTAACTACGAACATGCCCCACGTAGATACCGCAACTCTATACCAAATGTAACCTACAGTAAACCAATTGCTGTCAGGAATGAGTACCAAAAGGCACTAATATTCACGGACCCAACAATCAAAGGGGACCTAAATCTACCTAATTTGTGTGCTACAGGACATTTTGGAGAAGGACATGTGGTACTTCGACAGCGGATGCTCCCTGCACATGACAGGAGATAGAAGCAAGCTATCAGATTTCGTAGAAGGTCGCGGTCCAAAAGTGCACTTCGGTGATAAATCTAAAGGAAGAACAAGAGGAAAAAGAAACCTTCTATTTGGAAAATTCAAAGTCACCAATGTAACTCATGTTGAAGGCTTACAGTACAATCTACTTAGTATTAGCCAGTTCTGTGACAAACAGTTCTCGGTAAAATTCTATATAGATCACTGTAGAGTCAAGAAGATCCTGACCAAAGAAGTTGTGCTCATAGGAAGCAGATCAGGTAATATGTATATCGCTGACTGGATGCCTACGAGCTCCACAATTCCTTGTTTAGTTGCCAAAGGCACTGCAGATCTAAGCTGGATATGGCCTAAGAGGATGTCACACGTCAACTTCAAGACAATCAACAAGCTCTCTAGACAGGGACTGGTTAGAGGATTGCCGAATGTATCATTCCAAAAAGACAGTGTACGTGGACCATGTCAAAAAGGCAAGCAAATCAAGTCCACCCTGAAGAGAAAATCCTACCTTTCAACCCACAGAGTGTTGGAAATGCTACACATGGATCTCTATGGTCCTGTAGACCCAGTAAGTTTGGGAGGTAAGAAATACTGTCTCGTTGTTGTTGATGATTACTCCAGGTATGCTTGGACAATTTTCTTAAGCAAAAAGAAGGAAATAACATCAAAGCTGCCCGAGCTCCTGAGAAAGCTTCAAAATGAAAAAGGATTGATTATCGTGTCCATTCATTCCGACAGAGGTATAGAATTTACTAACCGCTTTATAGAGTAATACTATTCGGAAAATGGGATACAGCACGAATACTCGGCTGCCCATACACCTCAACAAAATGGTGTTGTCGAGCGAAAGAATAGGATGCTGAAGGAAGCAACAAGGACAATGATTGCCGCAAGCAAGTGCCACAGCATTTCTGGGGTGAAGAAACCAATACATCATGCTACACTCAAAACCGCTGTATCGTCAACAAGCACCACAACAAAACAGCATACGAGGTATGGAACAACAAAACTCCGTTAGTTTCGTATTTTCACATTTTTGGATGCAGGTGCTATGTGTTGAACAATAGGAAGGATCAGCTTAGAACCTTTGATGAGAAGTCGGATGATGGAATATTTGTGGGATATTCCTCCGTCAGCAAAGCTGATAGGATCTTTAATAAAAGGAAGCTGACGATCGAGGAATCAGTTCATGTAGTGTTCGACGAACCTCACCATGACCCTATAGGAGTAGAAGATATTACTCAGAACATCCAACAACTTTTCATCTTAGATCCACCAACTCCCATAAAACCTGTTGTTGACCTAGAAATCAACCCTGCAGCTGTAAGAATCGATGTAGATGAAGCCGATGCTATACAAGCTGAAGCCAAAACTACAGCAACTCAAGATACAGTACGGGACGCCGAATTAGAACCCGACCGAAGATGGTTGAGAGATCACCCGCAAGAGCTGATCATTGGAAACATTAATGCTGGTGTTTCTACTCGTAGGAGAATACAGAGTACACAAAGAAATATACTGTGTGCACAAGAAGAACCAAATACTTAGATATCACCATTCCCTTAATGGAAATCTCAATCCGAGCTTAGAAGACTCAATATGTGCACTATTGCTGTATTCTTAGCCCAGTCCGAACCTGTTTCTACCATATATGCTCTAAATAATTCTCATTGGATAACATCTATGGAAGAAGAGCTTAACGGTTTCGAAAGAAACAATGTATGATATCTTATACCCAGACCTATGCATCAATCAGTTATTGGAACCAAATGGGTATTTAGAAACAAGAAGGATCGAAATGGACTAATTACTAGGAATAAATCCAGACTAGTTGCATAAGGCTAAGAAGGCATAGATTATGATGAAACGTTTGCCCCTGTAGCCAGACTAGAAGCTATTAGGATATTTTTAGCCTTTTCCGCCCATAAGAGCTTCATTGTATACCAAATGGACGTCAAAAGTGCATTCCTAAATGGAGACCTTGCCGAAAAGTTTATGTTGAACAACCACCAGGGTTTGCCAACACAAACGCCATAGATCTAGTATACAGGCTAAGAAAAGCACTGTATGGACTTAAGCAAGCCCCTAGAGCATGGTATGAGACCCTGTCCCAGTATCTAACCGATAATGGATTTGAGAAAGGTGCTGTAGACAAGACCTTGTTCAAAATACAGGAAGGCGATGACCTTCTAATGGTTCAAATCTATGTAGATGACATTATATTTGGTTCAACTAACCTTGCTTTATGTCAATGGTTCTCTCATCTCATGCAAAGTAAATTTGAAATGAGTATTATGGGAGAACTTAGTTATTTCCAAGGTTTGTAGGTAAAGCAGTTGCCTACAGGGATTTTCATCAACCAGGAAAAATACAGCAAGGAGCTTCTCAACAAATTTGGAATGAATACTTCCAAATCATTGTGAACCCCCATGAGCACTTCCGTGCAAATTAGTGCTGATGAAGCGGGAAAGCCGGTTGACCAATCACTCTACAGGAAGCTTATTAGCTCTCTCTTGTACCTAACGGCTAGCAGGACCGATATCCAGTTTGCCGTAGGATTTTGTGCGAGATATCAAGTAGCACCCAAAGAATCACACTTCAATACAGCTAAACGAATCCTGAAGTATATTAAAGGAACAGTCGATCTAGGACTGTGGTATTCTAAAGAAGGCGGATTCGATTTAGTTGGCTACAGCGACTCGGATCTCGGAGGCTACAAGCTAGATAGGAAGAGCAGAAGTGGAACTTGTCACTTTCTTGGACCTAGACTTGTGTCTTGGTTCAGTAAGAAGCAATGAGCAAACTCACTTTCCACGACTGAATCAGAATACTATGCAACTGGTAGTTGCTGTATGCAAATCCTTTGGATGCAGCAACAGTTGTCAGATTATGGGATTGAAGCCAAGGAAACGCCCATCATGTGCGATAGCATGAGTGCAATTGCAATAATGCACAACCCTGTATTGCACTCGCGCACTAAGCATATCCACATGAAGCATCATTTCATTAGGAATCATGTCGAGAACAAGGATGTTCGGCTGGAAAAAGTTCATACAGATATTCAGTTGGCCGACATTTTCACCAAGCCTCTCGACACAGCATGATTCAACATGCTTCGACAAGAATTGGGATTGCTACAGCCTGACTCCGTGTAAGTATTTACTGTTTTTTTACTCAACAATTGAGGAGAATGCTGTAAGACCGAAGAATACAGTATCCACCATTAATTATCTGTACACTCAGAGCCTTCAATGCAGCACTGTAGGGAACAAAGGGATATGAATCATCCTACAACTGACGTGTGCAATAATTAAGGGGGAATACAGTATGACCAATGAATACAACATTAATCCAAAAGTTGCTATATGGAATTGAAACCTATATGTACATTTTAAGGGGGAACGTTGTATCATCGCGGATGCAGCACATACTATGGGAATTCGATTCATTATATATTTTAATATTCATTTTCAAAAACAATTTTTGTCCACGTGCCCTGTTTTCATGTCAAACATCGTTTACATTAAATGCCTTACACGACATCAGGACAATCGAATCTCAAAAGCCGCGATGTTTTCAAATTATTTAGTATTTAATACCGCCGTTTCAGGCATTAACGGTAATATGAAATGTCAGAAATGGGACCCGTTCCTATTTTAAAATTCAATGGATAAGTGTACTAGTTACACTCAGTCCATCGTGACTGTTCATTTTAAACACCGGTTCCCATCCCTTAAATCTGACCATTCGTTCTTTGAAAACCCTGTAGGTCACAAGTCGTCCACGAACAAGTCTAGAGGGGGGGGGGGGTGAATAGACTTGTTGAAACTCTTGAACTCTTTTTCACGAAGAGTGAGTTTCTTCAGCTGATAGTTAAACAAATGACTTGGAGTCGTTTGTTCTTGGATATGTGCGGAAGTCAGCTGATGACGAATAGAAATCAACTTGATGAAACACTTAACAATGTATGCAGCAGTTAAAGTATGATGCAAAGAAACAAAGAATAACGCAGCAATTATAGTGGTCTCGCAGGTGGGGTAATCCTCTACTAATCCACTTTTCTCCAAACTTGGAGATGAATTCACTATAATTTTCAACCAAAGGATAAATATTACAGTGATTCAAACCACACTACAACAACAGCCTTCCAACCAAAGGGAAATCCGTGCCGTTGTACACACTTGACTGCCTTGCACCTCTTGATCCTCGATCCTTGGATGCCTTTACAGTCTCTTACTTCAACCAGTGAAGTACCCCGTACTCAAGATTATAGACAAGAGTTTTTGTCTTCTCCAACTTAAGAGCTTCCTTAAGTATGAACTTTTAGATCTGCTCTTTTCACGATGCTATTGATTGCTTTAGATTGCTTTGATCGCTAGAATGTATGTTCGCACCGGTAGTTGCTCAGTTTTAAATCTTCGGATATATAAAGGTCACGATCTCTGAGCTTTTTCCTTGTAGCCGTTGCAAATCTTTTGAACAAATTCGTCCGTTGGAGAGAGACTTCATTGTTTATTCTTTCTGAACGTTGCAAGGCTGGATTCCCATTATTTAATTTTATCTTCCGACCGTTGTGAAGACTTCTGCATGTGAGCGCCGAATCTTTTGAATATAAAACGATTAAAGTCTTCAAAGTGGGTCTGGATGATTTATTTAAATCATATCTCTTGCGGGAATCACTCCAATTTGTCTCTTCACGTTGCATGTGAGCTTTCCGTAATACTTGACTTTTCAACGCATGATGACGTGGACTTAGAGTACTTGACTGCCTTCGAGTAGGCTGATATGCAACTAACATCTCTGCAGACAGGTCCTCTCGGCTTTTCACTGTTTGTGACTTGTCTGATCAGGTGACTTCCCTGAGGTACCTTGGCTGCAGTCTGGTCAAACTTCTCTGATAAATTTTGTTGACCAGAGCTACTCTGACTGGACTCGGCTGATCCTCTTTTGATGGACTTAGCTGTACTTGGTACTTAACCGATTTTCAGCCTAACTAATTTTGGCCTACAGAAGATACTCATTTGGTTCTTCTTTACATTTTGCCAAGTTTAATACTTAACATATTTGGCCTATGGAAGATACTCATTTGGTTCTTCCTTACATTTTGCCAAGTTTAAACATTTGATTTCATATTAATGACATCATCAAAATCTAACAAGTATTCCTAACAAATTCCACCTATTTTGATGATGGCAAAACTTTTAAACAAGTAATCAAATGACCAAGTCTGCACTTAAGTGCAAGACACAAACTGAAATCAGTCTAATATTGAGACAACTGGAAGTTGTCATTCAACAGACTATTATAAGATTTTCTGACTTGTTTATGATTGAAATTTACAAGAAGGTTTTTACAGGTACAGAAAATAAAATTACAAGTACACAGAAATAAAGCTATCTGCCTCTTCCTCTGCCTCTACGAATAGGCTGTTTGGCAGGCTTGAATGGCTTAGCTCCAATTGGTCTTATCTTGACTGGAGCAAGACCATATTTCCTCTTCACAACAAGTGCTGCGAAGTCTTGTTCTTGCTGGGATGTGAATCTGTTCTCAAGACACAATTGCTTGATCTCTCTTTGAAGCGCTAACTCATTAAGTTCACCGTCCAGACGGGTCGGTGCTTCCTCTGCTCTGAATGAGGGAATCATAGGATAAGCATTTTGATCTTTAGCATGCTTCTTCAGAATGGCCCAGAGTTTTGGGCATGCTTCTTCCATGAAATTGATAAAGATCTGCTGAGGTGAGAGATTATCATCATGGAGTAGTTCCCAGACGTAATAATCTCTGATGAACCTCTTCTTTGCAGATCCCCACATCTCAAGAGCTTCAAATGGAATAAAGTCCTCAACATACCATAGCTCCTTTCCTTCCCATTCTAGAGTAGGTCCAAAACCACCTCTAGTCCTTCTTCTCTTTCCTTCAGGCTGGTCAGCCTGGTCATCTGGATCCACAGCTTCCTTTCTCTTCAGACTTGAGGGTCCTTCAATTTGAAGAACATCTTGCTTCTTCTTGCTTCTTATTTCTCTCTCTTCCCCCTGAACTCTCTCTTCCCCCTTTTTGCCAGCATCAACAAGGGTAGTTAATTGCTGTTCCATTTTGCTCATCCAATCAGACATGCCAAATGGCATTCTGTTGTTGGTAGGGGGAGGGGGCTGAGGAATCTCTCTCTGTAGAAGGGTGTCTATCTTGGCATTTATTGATTGAAGGTCAGGAGTGACCTGAGATGATAGCAGCTCTCCAATAGTATCTTTGACGATTTGCCTGATCAGCTTAGTCATGGTAGGGATATCTGAGCTGATGGAGAGTGCTCTCCTGAGCCTTCTGCAAAGGAACCACTAGACTGCAGGCTCCTGTCTGCAGCTGGTAGGTCAGAGGGGGTTTTCTCCGGGTTCCCCGACTGAGTCTTCAACCACTCTGCGTCTAGGCCGGTGTACGTGTGTACCACACTCTATCTCTGCAGCCTTCGTGAATAGGCTCGTTCCGGCCTGCTCCGGCTCCTTGTCTTCTTCTCTCTCTTCCTCTTTCTCTTCTTCTTCCTTTTCTTCAGAGTTTTCTTTTCCTTCTTCCTCATCTTTTTCTTTTTCATTTTCTTTTTCTGCTCCTGCATCTCCTCTATCATCATTATCATCATCATCATCATCATCATCATCATCATCCTGCTCCTTCATTTCTCCTTCATCATCCTCATCCTCCTTTTCTTCTTCATCTTTTTCTTGATCTACCTCTTCTCCTTCTTCTTCATCTCCTTCATCAGCCAATTCTTCTGTCTTCTCAATTTCTTCTGGCTGTTTTTCAACTGGAATATTTTCTTCTATTTTTCTCTCTTCTTCTTCTTCTACAACCACCAAATCAATAATTTCATTATCTCCATCTACTTCTTCAATCCTAATATCTTTTTCAACTTCCTCCTCCTCTCCAAAAGAACCATCAAAAATGCAAAGCATGATAGAATGGATAAAGTGGTCCATGTTTGTTTTAAAATGGGACATGAACCATTTATCCTGGAGGATTAATACTAAGTCTGATTCTTTGCAAAATTCAATCAGAACCTCCTCAGTGGCTTGGGGATATTCCCAGCCACTAGTTGCAATGTAGGTTTGAAGATTTGTAAAAGTCATAGTTTTGAGAAATTTCCACTCTTCAAAAATATGTACAAAAGAGTGTTTTACTGCTTGTGGCTTAACAACCTGGAGTTGTTCAATTGAAAGGTTGAAAGTATTATTTTCTAACAGGTTAAAGATATAATCAGCTTCAGGAATAGAAATTATGAGACCTGCTTCTTCTTCTTCGGATATGTAGACTGGGGGTGTGAGAACAGGTACAATCCGAGTTTCAATGGTGTCTGATGCAGGCAGGTCTTCCGGATGAATTGGTGATCTGACAGAGGGGCTGGCGAGGTGTTCAGACTGCTCTTCCTCGCTAAACTGTAGTTTCCTTGGCCTCTTAGGAGAGGGTTCCGGTGATGACTGCAGAGTAGAGGGTCCTTCAGGGTCTGGTCCCCGTCTCTTGAATCTGACTGCAATGGGTGTATCATCGGACTCGGTGTCGGACTCGACTGCAGTTGGGATATCAGCTGCAGGTCTGTCCGACTGTCCTGATGAATGGTATCTTGGATATGACCTTGAGTCCGGCAGCTCCTTCAACAACCGAGCTGCTTTCCCAGTGCCTCCGACTTTCTTCACCTTCTCATGGTCCATGTGACCAAGCCTTTTATTGGGATGGAAGGGGTCAGTGTTTCCCTTAGCCACTCCGGTCTTCTCCAAAAACCAACTGAGATGCGTTCCAAACGCCAGCTTTGTTTTGAACTTCTTCTCATCGTCAAGCCACTCGACCTTGTTGATCTCTCTCACGAGTTGCCTGAAGATATAGTCTGCCCAATCAACTTCTTCTTCCTGAATCAATGCTCCCAACACCATAAACTTCGACGACGACAGTTGATCATAACTGCCCGCCATCCCCATTATTATTTTGTTGGTAATATCCAACGCAACACAGTAAATTCTCTTGAGTTCATTCCTCTTGGCTGTGAATTTCAATTTTTCCGGGATATTTTCGACCTTAATCTTTTTCCAGGTTTCGGCGGCGGATTGCTTGAGAGCTTCGACCGCTAAACCACGGTGCTTCATCCCGAAGACAGAACGAATCGTCTCTCGAGATATGCAGACTGGTACTCCGCCGACTGTGCTGTGGATTCCGTCTTGAATCAGATAAGCTTCGCGATAGAACTCGACGACATCCTCTTTGAACAGATGTTGCGGGTTGATGTCGAGAAATGGGTAGATCCCATTAAGCTTCATTGCCCGAATCAGATTGAGCATGTCGTAGTCCTCCAGATTGTCTTCCAATAAACCTTCAAAGTCGACAAACATTGAGAAAATGATCTGGTCTTTCACCGCCTTCAAATTCACTCCTTCGAAAGATGCCATTTCTGCAAATAGAGGATTTTAGTGTATATTATTGCTCTGAAATATCTAGGGTTTCTGTAAGCGTAAAGAGTAAAGTGAAAGGTCTTCTTTCCTTATAAAGAAGATGAAAAGACGTTTGTATTAGTTTATTATATATTTGAACGGTGGTACGCCTTTTGATATTCTTTTGAATTTCAATTTTGAATCGGTGGCCCAATTTTAAAATTCGACGGTTGATTCTGATTGGTCACCGTGGAGGTTGATTTAATAGGCTTTTGACGCGTGTATTAAAATTGCCACTTGGCTTATAAAAATGTGTATTTAAATGCCATTCATTAGCCAAAATTAATATTATAAATGTGGCAGATAATAATTAAATATTCAGAGGTCAGTTTAGAAAACTTAGCTGGTTTGATTTGTTATTCGCTGACCACTCTGCAACATGTGAGTTGACTTCTACTTTGGTATTCGAGCACTAAGTTGCTTCGTCGGCCTTCGTCTTCTACTTTGCATCGGCTAGGTGATTGGGTCCGTCCTTCCTCTAACTTGCTTGAGATTAGATTCCCAATCTAGTAATCCAAGGTCTCTGCTCGGCTCTAGAAATCTTTCTTCCGCAAGGGTTTAGTGAAGATGTCGGCTATTTGGTAGTCTCTTGACTCTTTCAACTCTAACCCTTTTGTTAAGCACATGGTCTCTAATGAAATGGTGCTTAACATCAATGTGCTTCATCCTTGAGTGCAAAACCGGATTGTTGGTTATTGCAATAGCACTATTGTTGTCACACCAGTTGGGACTTCGTTGGCAATTATATTATAGTCCCTTAACCGTTGTCCGATCCATATAATCAGGCACTGTGACTACTGCAGCCTAGGTATTCGACTCAGTAGTGGAGATAGAGTTAGAAACCCTTCTTGCTAAACCAGGATATCAGTCTGGTTCCTAGGAATTGACACATTCCACTAGTGCTCTTCCTGTTGATTTTGCATCCTGCGAAATCCGCATCTGAGTATCCTGATAGCTCGAAGTTGTCATCTTTGGGATACCATAGTCCAACATTAATTGTAGACTTTAGGTACTTAATTATTCTCTTGGCTGCATCTAGGTGTGATTGCTTCGGCTTGGACTGGAATCTTGCACAAACTCCAACTGCATATGATATGTCTGGCCTGCTTGCAGTGAGGTACAGAAGAGATCCAATGAGTCCTCTGTAGTGGGTTGAGTCCACTGATATGCCCGCCTGCCTCGTCTGCATCCAGGTGAGTACTTGTGCTCATTGGAATTCTTGCGGGCTTGGCTGATTCCATTCCATATCTTTTGATAAGATCTCTGGTATACTTTGCTTGGTTGATGAAAACTCCTTTTTCCATCTGCTTAACTTGTAATCCGAGAAAGAAGTTAAGCTTTCCCATCATACTCATCTCAAATTCTCCTTGCATGAGGTTGGAGAATTTTTCGCATAGCTCAGGATTGGTTGATCCGAATATGATGTCATCCACATAAATCTGGACTATTAATATGTGGCCTTAGTGCTCCACTGTGAACAGGGTCTTGTCCACTTTCCCTTTGCAAAATCCATTTTTCTCAAGAAACAAAGACAGTGTTTCATACCACGCTCTTGGTGCTTGCTTGAGTCCATACAGAGCCTTCAACAGCTTATAGACTTTGTCTCCTTTGACAAAACCTGGGGGTTGCTCTACATAGACTTCTTCTTCTAGGATTCCATTCAGAAAAGCACTCTTTACATCTATCTGGTAGACTTCAAAGTCCTTGAATGCAGCATATGCGAGGAATAATCTGATGGCTTCTAATCTTGCAACAGGTGCATAAGTTTCATCAAAATCTATTCCCTCACACTGTGCATAACCTTTTGCTACAAGTCTGGCTTTATTCCTAACAACAGCTCCGTCTTCATCACTCTTGTTTTTATACACCCATTTGGTGCCAATAACTTTCTTGTGATCAGGTCTGTCTGTTAGTTCCCAAACTTTGTTTCTTTCCATCTGCTCCAATTCCTCTTGCATGGCATTAATCCATGAATAATCTTCCAAGGCTTGTTCTGTAGTCTTGGGTTCAATTTGCGACATAAAACATGAGAACATCGCCATTCCTGCTGGTAGGGTTGATTGTCTCGTCTTAACTCCATCAGTCAACTTTCCGATAATTTGCTGAATTGGGTGATCCATGAGCCATTTGGAGATATCGTCCTCTTCTGGGTTTGTTCCCCCTGTTGGATTGCCCTGGTGGTTATCTGCATCAGCTGGGTTCTGGTCTGCAACTGGATCAGCTAACGCCTTGTCATCTGCAGCTTGGTTCTGATCTGCAGATGAGTCTTTGTCAGCTCCGGCTGGGTCTTCTTCATCAACAACTGGATCAGATAGGTTTGGTGATCCTGTCTGATCTGCAGTTGGGTCTTCAGCAGCTGCAGTTGGGTCTGCAGGTGAGTCCACCATTCCAGTGTCCTGTATAATGACTTCTTCAAGGGTTGCTGATTTGAGCTTGTTCTCAATTAGCTCAAGTTGTTTCCTGTACTCAACGGTAGATTCATCAAAAACAACATGGGGTGTTTCTTCCACAACTAAGGTTCTTTTATTAAAAACTCTATATGCCTTGCTTCTTTGGGAATATCCCATAAAGTGACCGTCATCAGTTTTAGCATCAAAGGCATTTAGCTGTGTTTTACCGTTGTTGTGGATGAAACACTTACAACCAAAGACATGAAAGTAAGCAACAGTAGGAGTTCTATTATTCCAAACCTCATAGGGAGTTTTTCCATGTCTCCCTACTATCATACTCCTGTTCTGGGTGTGACAGGCTGTGTTAACAGCTTTAGCCCAGAACCTTTTGGGTAGGTCTGCTTCTACAATCATGGACCTTGCTGCTTCCTTCAGGGTTCTGTTCCTTCTTTCAGCAACACCATTCTGTGGGCGTCACTGGCGAGAGAGGTCATCTTTGGATCCCATTCGATCATTAATCGCTATTGCCTTGTTGAGAAACTCTCCTCCTCTATATGATCTGATCTTGATTATGGAGAGGGATTTCTCATTCTGGATCCTTCTCAGCAGCTCAGGTAACTTGGTCAGGGTTTCACTTTTCTTGTATAGGAAAATGATCCAAGTGTACCTTGAATAATCATCTACTATTAAAAGGGCATGTTTTCGGCCGCTGAAAGTCCTTGGCTTGATAGGACCAAATAGATCCATGTGGAGTAGATCTAAGATCCTTGTTGTGAGCGATGTAGGCTGAACTGTCTTGAACGATGCCTTGGTCTGCTTTCCCTTCTGACATGCATCACAGAGTGCTTCCTTCTTGAATGCTTCATTTGGAAGTCCTCTGACCAGCTTCTGAGAGCTAAACTTGTTGATGGCTTTGAAGTTTAGGTGACATAGTCTTTTGTGCCACAGCCATCCATTCTCAGCTACTGTCTTGGATAGGAAACAGGAGTTAGGTGTTCCTGTGTTCCAATCAATCATGTAGACATCTCTTCTTCTGAATCCTTGTAGCTTTATTTCTCCGGATAAGATGTCTATCACCATACACTTCAAGATGGTGAAGACTACTAGATTTTTCTCGTCACAGAACTGGCTTATGCTCAGGAGGTTGTACTTGATCCCTTTGACATAATGAACTTTGGATATGACAATGTTTCCTCGGTGCAGCTCTCCAAAGCCTTTTGTCTGTCCTCTAGAGCTATCTCCAAAGGTTACATCGGGACCTTTTTCTTTGATGTTTGGTCAACATCTTCTTGTTCCCGGTCATATGCCTTGAGCATCTAGAGTCTACAAACCATTCTTCACCTCCAAAATTTGAGCTTGAGGAGATGTGGTTGTAGTCCTTCCACCTTTTCTGCAATTAAACAAGCAGAGATTTAGGTACCCAAATTTGTGTGGGTCCTTTGGGGTTAGTTGGTTTCCTGGAGAATTGATTTCTCCTTGGATTATAGAAATTGTTATTATTATTATTATAACCCTCATAAGGTGTCTGTGGTCGAGGTCTGAATCTCCTGGTTGGATTGTATACGGGATATTCCTCAAAATTTTGATAGTGTGAGCCATTTCTAAATCTAGGCTGAGACCATTTATTAAATCTTTGTGGTCTCCACACTTGTTCATTTTGGTAATTAGGATAACCTTGAGGTTTCCATCTGCCCCTCCCATTATGAAATCTATTTTTGGGGAGTTGTTGGTAATAATGGGCATGTTGTGCAGTCTTGCTTTTGCACAGGCCCTTTGCACAGTCGCTGTCTAGGTGGTCATGCAGTGTAACTGATTGCGGCTAGACGTTTGACTTGGCTGTTGCCTGTTTTTGAATATCGGTTTATATACAGGCTCAGCAGTCGAGACTATTGTTTCTCCCTTGATAAACTTGGTTTCAGAACTAGAGGGAGTGTGAGAATCATATCCAAGGCTTGATTTGGTATATAGTGACCTTTTATAAGTACACAATTCTCCCAGGGTTGAAGATGCCTTCAGGGAGGTTATTTCCTGCGCCTAAGTTTTATTTATCTGAGCCAGCTTAGTAAACTCAGTTTTGGCATGAGCAAGTGCAGCTGATTTTTCTTTAAGTAAAATGGTTAGCCGATATATCTCAGCTGTATTGACATTTGCCTGTTTTTTAAAGTCAGCTGTAGTTGTCTCAACCTTATTCAGATCTAGGCTGAGTTTTTCGAAATCATTTTTCAGCTGCCTATTCTCATCTTGCAGCTGAGTCTTCTCTCTTGTCTGACTTGGTGTGCGATTTGAGTGTTTCAAAATCTTTAAATAATCGATTTACCGATTCATGTAGATCCGTATCTTGTGACATGGCCGAGCTATTATTTGAACCGGTGGGTTTAGAAGTTACCTCTTCATCGCCTAGGTTTGCCATCGTGCAATCATACTCCTCGTCTTCATCGGAAAAGAAAACCGCTTGATTCGACATGCTCCTGGTCTTCTCCGATGAGGGCCTTTCTTCTATCTTCCTTTCTGCCCACCTCCTTCTTGGTTTCGTCCTTCTTGAGCTCAGGACAATCCATTTGGATGTGTCCTATTTTGTGACAGTTGTAGCATTCTACTTTCCAGCTTCCAGCCTTCTGGTTCCTTCTTGGATTCTCCTTGTAATTTTTCTTATACTTGGAGTAGTTCTTTCTAAAATTGCTGAACCTTTGCATTATGAAAGCCATTTCATCCTCAAAATCTAGTGGATTTGGAGGTTTCACATCAGATAGGCTCTTGGCAGGGGACTCGGCTGCAAATGCGATTCCCTTCTCTGCAGGCTCAGTTGAGGATGAACTTGGAAGCTCGAACTCATAAGCCTTCAGATCAGAGAACAGCTCCTGAATCTTTATTTTATTCAGGTCATTGGACTCTCTCATAGCTAAGGCCTTCATGCTCCATTCGGGGTTGAGAGATCTGAGGACCTTTAGTTCCCTGTTGCCATAGGTTTTGCCCAGGGAGTTGATCTCATTGATAATTTCAGTGAACCTTGTGTCCACTTGATCTATGGATTCACCATTCTTCATTTTAAAGTTGTCAAATTTTTGGATAGCAATTGAGAGCTTGTTTTCCTTGATCAGCTCCGTTCCTTCACACATTAGGGCTAATGTGTCCCAAATTTCTTTGGCATTCTTACAGTTCTTGATCTTGACCATGGTGGATTTGTCAAGAGTTTGATATAACACATCTCTTGCCCGGTTATCAAGATTGGCCAGCTTACTTTCTTCGGGAGTCAGCTCCGTCTTATTCTTAGGAATCTTTTCTGGCCTCCCTGCTGCGATCTCCTCTGCTGTGTTGTCCTTCTCAAAGATGAATGGACCATATTCAATGATGCACCACATGTCGTCATGAATTGAAGATAAGTGTGCCTGCATCCTTATCTTCCACAGATCATACTCGTCAACTGAAAACACAAGGAGTCTAGAGTGCATGTGTTCCATTATAAAGTGAGAGTAAAGATATATATCTCTGATATAGATCTGGTTCGTGAAATAAATGAACCAACCTCTCTGATACCACTTGTAGGTCACAAGTCGTCCAGGAACAAGTCTAGAGGGGGGGTGAATAGACTTGTTGAAACTCTTGAACTCTTTTTCACGAAGAGTGAGTTTCTTCAGCTGATAGTTAAACAAATGACTTGGAGTCGTTTGTTCTTGGATATGTGCGGAAGTCAGCTGATGACGAATAGAAATCAACTTAATGAAACACTTAACAATGTATGCAGCAGTTAAAGTATGATGCAGTAAAACAGTAAATAACGCAGGCAATTATAGTGGTCTCAGAGGTGGGGTAATCCTCTACTAATCCACTTTTCTCCAAACCAGTTGGAGATGAATTCACTATAATTTTCAACCAGTGATAAATATTACAGTGATTCAAACCACACTACAACAGCTTCCAACCACTGGAAATCCGTGCCGTTGTACACACTTGACTGCCCTGCACCTCTTGATCCTCGATCCTCGGATGCCTTTACAGTCTCTTACTTCAACCAGTGAAGTACCCCGTACTCAAGATTATAGACAAGAGTTTTTGTCTTCTCCAACTTAAGAGCTTCCTTAAGTATGAACTTTTAGATCTGCTCTTTTCACGATGCTATTGATTGCTTTAGATTGCTTTGATCGCTAGAATGTATGTTCGCACCGGTAGTTGCTCAGTTTTAAATCTTCGGATATATAAAGATCACGATCTCTGAGCTTTTTCCTTGTAGCCGTTGCAAATCTTTTGAACAAATCCGTCCGTTGGAGAGAGACTTCATTGTTTATTCTTTCTGAACATTGCAAAGCTGGATTCCCATTATTTAATTTTATCTTCCGACTGTTGTGAAGACTTCTGCATGTGAGCGCCGAATCTTTTGAATATAAAACGATTAAAGTCTTCAAAGTAGGTCTGGATGATTTATTTAAATCATATCTCTTGCGGGAATCACTCCAATTTGTCTCTTCACGTTGCATGTGAGCTTTCCGTAATACTTGACTTTTCAACGCATGCTGACGTGGACTTGGAGTACTTGACTGCCTTCGAGTAGGCTGATATGCAGCTAACATCTCTGTGACAGTGTCCTCTCGGTACATTCCTTGCTTGTGACTTGTCGATCGTGTGACTTCCCGAGGTACCTTGGTCAGCACCGTCAAACTTCTCTGATAAATTTTGTTGACCAGAGCTACTCTGACTGGACTCGGCTGATCCTCTTTTGATGGACTTAGTTGTACTTGGTACTTAACCGATTTTTAGCCTAACTAATTTTGGCCTACAGAAGATACTCATTTGGTTCTTCTTTACATTTTGCCAAGTTTTATACTTAATATATTTGGCCTATGGAAGATACTCATTTGGTTCTTCCTTACATTTTGCCAAGTTTAAACATTTGATTTCATATTAATGACATCATCAAAATATAACAAGTATTCCTAACAAACCCTTCTTCGCCCCCTACTATAAAAGGACTGTAAATGCCATTTGAGACTCTTTACGCCTTCTGCATATTTTAAGAGCACTCCAGCATTCAGCCTACAAGATTTTTTTCTGTGTTTACTGCATATTTTTCTTATATATTTTACACTGTTACTTGAAAAATCATCAATGGCGTCTACCCAGACATCTTCCACCTCTCTCAAGAAGTCACTCAACTTCATCGATGGACGGATCTTCTCTAGATCTGTCATGTTGGAACGTATTCACACTGAAGGTGATGACGTTGATGCCATGGAGGTCGTCACTACAAGAATCCGTCAACAAGGCCTCTACCGCCTTGGGAGCCACACTGCCGAGAACTATGACACTCATCTGGTTGTGGAAATCTACCTCAATGCCGTAGTTCATTTTCTGTCGCTGGCTCAATGAGGTCATGTCGCTGACATCATAGCCGTTATCCGCAGAGTGAAGATCCGCGTTGACCAAGAGCTTCTCCAAAACATCTCCAGGCTACCTTCTGATGGCCTGACTATGGAAGAACTTGAGACCTTTGGGTCCAAGAACTGCTGACTCGGTACTATGGCTTATTCACCGGTTCAGCAACGGTGGAAGTGGTTTACACCACATGCCATAATAATAATTTTTTTTAGCTTTCGTTTACCTACATGACTTTTGCTGCCGTATTATTGAGAATCGTACAGGTGCTTTTAAGATGTGCACCAATCTCAGATTCAGGATGATGGTCGCTATAATGACCTGCGAGAAGGTCAACTGGTGTCAGGCCATCCTTAATCGTTTGCAGGAAGAGGTGCCTAAACCTGCTTCGCAAAAGAAATCGTTTGGTTTGTTTTTAACCATGTTTTGACGAAGTGCAGACTTCAGCAAACCGCAGAAGCAAAGAAGATCAGTTCACGGATATTCTTAGGAGGCGTCAGGCCCACTGCCTTCACCCAGAGCATCCTAATTACCAACAAACCTTTTATCCAGAATTTGCCGCTGTCTGCAGATCCGAGGGACATTTCTTCTAAGTCCTAAACTGTCGAATCTTCGAAGAAGAGAAAAATATCTCATAGCAAAACTCCAGTTGTTGTTGAGAAACCAAAAACGAAGCTAAGGAGGCTTACGAAAGTTAAAGCTACATAACCCTCCGAGGATGCTCCTCTCGTGGCGTAGCCCACTGATCAACTACCCCAGGGCCCAACCTCTGCGGAAGAGATGCCCGCTACTGTCGATACAGTAGATCCCGAGCCCTTGGCGGCTACGACGGATACTAGGATATCTTCTAATTCAAAAGACTCTGGCGAGTCGGATGCCTGTTTGGAGCCAATAGCTACCTCTCCTATATGGGATTCCACACCCGTTCAGGATCCATCTTCCTTCGGGGTACCATCCCCTGTAAGGAATCCCTCTCCAATACAGGATTCCACACATGTAGAGGAACCCCTTGCTACAGCAAACCCAGGCGCTGTAAGGAGTCCCTCCCCGGACACAATCATTTCCAAGACCCTGCTTTCCGTGCAGATTGAACAGTCTTTTGAGCGGTTTCTCCAATGGAAGAGCTTTAGACCTGCTCCGTACGAAACTTTGTACAACTAGAGCGAGTGGTGTAACGAAGAAAAATTTGTTTTGGAAGTGATGGATACTCAATAAATTGCTGTCCTGATCCAATGGGACAACTTATTCGTTAAGGAGCTTATTGAGAGTCATCTGCTTGATAAGGCTGAAGCTCGAAGGAAATGGAAAGCTTCATCCATGGAAACTCCCGATAGTCCAAAGTTCCATCCTGATTCTGACAATGATGACGACGCACTCCAGGCTGGTCTGTGGATGAGTCGAGAGGAGACCCAAGCAAAGAGAGATGAAGGGACATCTACTCATCAGTCGCCCCCTTCACTACAGTAAGACACTATTCCCGACAATGAGGATTCAGTCCCTTATGTCGAGGAGAACAACATGTTTCGCAATAGGCACACGAGCCTGTCGTTGCCCCCGCCGAAGAAAGATCTAGCGCCATCCAGCAAGAGGAATCAA
Organism: Orobanche coerulescens; assembly: GCA_033398695.1. Classification (NCBI taxonomy): domain Eukaryota; kingdom Viridiplantae; phylum Streptophyta; class Magnoliopsida; order Lamiales; family Orobanchaceae; genus Orobanche; species Orobanche coerulescens. Next base: position 176,415,078 of record CM065802.1, on the reverse strand, counting down.
TCCCTCTGCCGGAACAGGCGGATGCTGAGAGACACCAGTAGGAATTGGTCCCTCCTGTATCCATGTCTACAGAAACCACTTTGACACAGGAGGATATCGCACCCTCTGTCGCCGAACCCGAAACAGTTATTCCCGCCCAATCAACCGCCTTGTAATCCAATGACGGTGCTATACCTGAGGATGTCCAACTCACTTCACGCCCAAATGTGAATTTGAGAAGGTTAAATGGAGTCGAGGGCTTTGCCCAGCCAGACTCTCCCAGCACCGAAGCAAGAAAATAGCGATTACGTGCTCTTGGCCTCCAAATTGTCTTTATTCAGGATGCATTCAATGCTCTACACTCTGTAGAAAAGGCTCTTGCTTGGCTTCACACATCTGCTGTTGAAGAAATGATCGGATTAAGGCATGAAGTCTCTCGAGTAGTCGAATCCTTGACTGTCTTGCCACATGTCTTCAAGCAAGCTCTGAGCCAACTTCAAGATAAGCAAGAACAGATCCTGAGAGAAGAGCAATCAAAACTCCGCGTGTCTGAGGCCAAGACCGCATCTGCTCTGATCGAATCCGGTTCCCAACTGCGAGCCTATGACAAGAACATAAAAGATATGACACGGGTTCTCTCCTCCCTTGTTGAGAGAATGTATAATACTGAGACGAAACAGGATCCCACTTTGCAAATCCTGGTCTTGATGAAAAGGTGTCATACCTTGATGACGCTAAAAAGGGGGAAGAAGCAAGGGAAGAAGCTAGGAGAACGAGGTTGGAGCAAGAGAAAGAGTTGTTAGCTCCGTTTGAAGACTCCATCACTGCAGACATAGCCCGTATCTCAACACCGAACGTGAGGATACAGGGAGAAAGACCAGAATTACAGGATCCTAAGTATCCTTGGAAAAGCCTAGTCCGAAAGCCGCAATATATGAACTTCCCGGCAGACCGACAACCTACCGCTGCAGAGATCAAGAACTGAAGGAGAAATGAACTGTTAAGATACTTTTTTGTACTTATCAGGGATTCCCCATTATTCAATAGATGCAGAACGGTGCAAGGAAGTCACAGAGGAATTCAAGACGAAGCTGGAAGGTGGAGTGCTCCCGCTACAACTGCAGATGAAATCAAAGCACAAGAATGGTGACTTGGTGACCCACCCAGAGTATTGGATTCTTGTCTTCGACAAATCATATGAAGGTCGAGCCATTTATCAGAATCGAGACAAGGTAGCCCATCAATGCTGATGGAAAAACACCAAGAATGACCCAAAAAGACCATGGAGGCATTCAGACTATAGGAGTTAAATTTCCTTGTATTATAGTTTTTGTAATCTTATCTTCCGAACAGCAAAATTTTGTACTCCTCATTTCAATATCAATAAAATTTTTTGCCTGTCTTGAAAGATTACAACTCATAATCTACTATGTTCTTATATGTTTACAGTCACTTTATTTATTCTTACTGTATTCATATTATGAAACCTATCTAATACACAAGCTGTAAGAACTTGTCTGCGAACAGTTCATAGTTTAAGTTGTATGTGTCAGCAGCAGCCAGAGAGGCTAGACAAGATGAGTTCTACCACTTGAAGCAAGGAACCATGACAGTCGCTCAATATGAAGCCTAGTTTAATAGGTTGTCTAAATACGCACCAGGATTGGTTACAACTGAAGAGGACAAGCTCTATAAGATCACTAGAGGACTGAGGCAGTCGCTTCAACAGAGTCTTCTAACTGTACAGCTGACGACAATTACCCAAGCAGTGGAAGCCGCTACCCGGATCGAGACCGGAACTGCGCGGTTAACTCAACAGCAAAGCCGTTTCTCCAATGCCAAGAGGCCTGCTACCCGACCAACATCAATGCCACCACAAAAGTTTAAGAGGAAGGGAACTCAAGGAAGCTCGAGTGGATCAAAGGCACCAGTTCTCAACAAACCAACAACGCCTTGCACCCACTGTGGTAGGAATGGGCATAAGTCAGAGTTGTGTTGGAGAAAGCTCGGAAAGTGCCTACGTTGTGGCAGCCCAGATCATCAAATTCGAGAGTGCCCAAATATGAACACCCCGGCAATGAAACCAACTATTGCAGCCAAACCAGGAAACAACAAAGGGAAAGCCCCAGCTCGAGTGTTCGCATTGACTGGTCAGGAGGCACCAGAGAACAACGATGTGGTGGAAGGTACACTCCTGATATCTAATCAACTTGCACGAACACTTATAGATCCAGGATCATCCCATTCGTTTGTTGCACCGCATTTTTTTAAGAAACTTGATAGGCCATTAGAATCTTTATCATTATGCCTAGAAGTATCTACCCCGATGGGAGTTAGTCAGCTAGCAGATAAAGTCCATTCTGCCTGTGACACTACACCATAAGTGCTCATAGGCAATGCTTTTAGCTAGTGTTGCCACCAAAGCGTTTCAATAGATTGCTGATTTTTGATCTTTTGAAACACTACTGAAATAGTATTGCACTAAACATATATTTGGTGTTGCAAAATAAAAATAGTGTTGCGCGACGTGCAACACCTGTGATGGTGTTGCATTATATCTATTTTTTTAATAAATTTTTCAGGTTATTGTCACAAAACAAGCACAATGAAATGAAATTTAAATTTTGATATTTTTTACTCTTAAAGTTTAATATATAACATATGATAAATTTGATTTAAATTATTTATATTTAATATCAATTCTTATTATATTTTTTAATATTGTAATTAAAAATTATAAATATTTTATATAATTTTAAAGTTTAATATATTATCAATATATGTAATGAAATTTAAATTACGATATATGTTTTATTTTCAATGTTTGATATATAATATAATATAAATTATAATTTATATATATTTAAATTATTTAATATTCATACACATTATAAATTTTAATAATAAAATCTCAAATTATAAAAAATAATACATCATTTTTAAAAATACTTATATAGCATTTAATTAGGAAGCGCTATGTAACAGTACACGTACATAGCAATTTTATAAAACGCCCTGGTAGGTTCCGTATTTTAAGTAATATTTCTTAAATTCTCGATCCGTCAATTAAAAAGGTATTTTGAACTTTTTATACCCACTCGCGAAATACCCGTATAACCCACCCACGAAATACCCGGTAATTAACCGCTAATAATAATAATAATAATAATAATATTAATAATAATAATAATATTCCTAAATTAATCTACCCACAATAAAATAGAAAACACGAACCCTATCGCTCTCTCGCTCTCGCCCTCCCTCACTGTTCTGTCACTCACTCATCTGCATCGAGTCCTTCCCTCCCCTCGGTTCAGCCGCCGCGACGCCCTCCCCTTCCCTCCGCGAATCGACGCCCTCCCCTCCCCTCCCCTCAGTTCATCCACCACGACGCCCTCCCCTCCGCGACGCGACGCATTCCCCTCCCGTCCGCGACACAACGCCCTCTCCTCCCTTCCGCGACGCGACCCTTCCCTCCGCGCCGGCGACGCCCTCCCCTCCGCGATGCCCTGCCGCAACAACCAACAAGTTTGTATTTTAATGTATATTTAATTAATCATAGTGCCACGATTTCACTAAGTTGCTTTCACAAACTGCATTTTCAATGTGAATGTAGCTATTTTGCTGTAGAATGCACCATACATGCTTATTAATTGAAAGATTGAATCAACCTTATTGTTCCTCCTTTTTGTTTTCAGGTGTTTGCCTCAAAGTCACCGGATCTCCTAGATTTTCACAAAGATCTGGTTCACTTGGATGCCGCCTCAAAGGTTCATACTTCAATTCCACTACTAGATGCTAGTTTAAGTTAGTACATAAATAAACTTGAAGAGAAATGATTTTGGTTTGCAGATACAATTAAAACCTTTGGCAGAGGAAATGCAAGCCATTATAAAGGGTTTAGAAAAGGTGAAACAAGAATTGGCTGCTTCCATGTGGTTTAAGTCGCTACTCCTTTGATAACTGATACTCATTATGCACACCACATTATTTCTTGGGGAGTATTTGCATTTATTAGAAAAAAAGTGATTCTTAAATTTTCTCTGGATTCTTTTTTTTTTTTCATTTTAATGTTTGTAATGCCAACTTTTGCTCCTAATTCTACTTTAATTCGAATTAAAAAGCAGGGAACGGGTGCTTTTGTCTCGATTCTGCCTCTAGTTTTTTTTTTAACGTGGAAAACGCTTTATTAGGTAGGATTAAACAGGCCATTGAACGGGTGCTTTTTCCATTTTCTGTTGGTCTTGTTTTATGGCTTATTATTGTTTTGACCTTCTTTAATTTTCTGTAATCCCAGGATTACTACTTGTGTTTTTTATTCCTGTTTTTTGTCTTTAAGACAGACTATTGTTGCTGTGTGGAATTCAGGGAGAAGGCTATTGCTTATAATGTTTATAAATCTTGGTGATTAATCGGTTTAGTAGTTAACTGGTTTGTTCATTATATTATTCGTAATTTGTTTACAAGTTAAGTGATTAGTTATGGCTTTCACTATTGCTCGTAATCTGGATGGATTTCCAATAGTGGTTCCACAGAGTTGTTAGGGTCTGTCCGGACAGCTTGGTGTTATGAAACCCTACTGGGGGTTTCGTTCTAGTATTTTGGCTAATCTCCATTTTGATAGCTTTTCTTTTATGTCGCTGGCAGATTGCTGTCTCTGCTGGTGATCATCTTCTTCCCCGTGAAGTTCCTTATTCCCCCATTCCACTCCTCTATCAACTAGTCCTTGCGGAAACCCTTTTTGATTCTTCGCTTTGTTTGCTTTCGAAGCAGATTCACCTCGGCCAAGGGCACCCTATGCATTGAAGCGCCTTTTCAAGAATTGATATTTGAGAACTTGAAATGAAAAAAATTGGACAGCTTCAAACCATGAAACCAGCATATTGAGGTCTTGAAGATCCCCTTATAATCCTCTTCTAAAAGAACAAGACCACTTGAGGTGGTTGGTTATTGTGGTGTTATTGATAATCTGTGTGATTAATCTGTACAAATCACTGCAATGTTTTTGGTAATGAGAAACATATTTTTAATAAGAATGTGCTGATCCAATTTGCAGTTGCAAAAAAGTACCTTTATCTGTTTCCTATCAAAGTATTCATGCACAACATATCTGATTATTCTTGCTTTCCAGGATCGGATTATAGCTCACCTCCAACAACCCTACTCGTTGGATTGCATACCTGTAGAAGCTGAGTACCAGGTTCTCTAAATTTCTAATGTTGTAAAATGATATGTGCTCGTACATTTTACCTTCTTCTATACGGATTTTTGTGAACTGAACACATAGGTTTAATTTCCACATCAAATACTTCTAACTTTTCTGATTGTCGGGTTTGAATTCATGCACGAAACTCATCCAGGAGTTCAGGTTAATTTCCTTATTGCATAATTGTAGTAGTCTGATTTATGCATTCATGTCATTTTAGTATGCTGATAGTATCTGTTGTCCACAAATGAACAAATTATTTATTTTGTGAAATTGTTTAATTATGTGAAGCATATGATATGAAGCTTGATATCTTGGTCTCTTTTGAATGTCACTTGGTTGTAACTTTTGCCATATCATTTGTTACGAGATACCCAAGTGCTTCTCTTTCAGTTTTATTCCTATTAAGATTATTAAAAGAAGAATGGTCTTATCTAGATTGGCTTATTTACAACAATTTGGCAGGGAAAAGTGAAACAGGAAAGTGGAAGAAGCTAATCCCGGCCTCAACTGGGATATTGGAGAATTTTGTGTAATGATATCAAGTGATCAAGATGATAATGCTACTCCTATGACTCGAGGCGGCACCACTTATCAGTTATTTCAATATGTAACTTTTGATCACTTGTATTTAGACTTAGTAATTTTGTACTTTTTAAGTTATATTGGTGGTGTTACTTGGTTTTTGTACTTTTGAAGTTAAATTGGTGGTTTGTTGCTTTATATGAATTTAGGAATTTGTATTTTGTATTGGCATCCTTTTTGGTTTTTGGATGCCTTGGTTTATTTTGGATGGTTTGATGTAAAAATAAAATGGTTATTTCAAAATACTTGTATGAAGTATTGTCTTTTACTTTAACTGCTGTTGTATTTTATAAAAGTAGTATTATAAAAAACTGCCGATGTGGCATAGATGTGGGGCCCATTGATGACCTGGCACAAATGTAGAGCCCATTGCCGACATGGCATCAAGATGGGACCCACTGATGGCATGGCATAAAGGTGGGACCCACTGATGACGTGGTACATGTGGACCCCATGTTCTGTTTTTTTTTTTTTTAATCTTAGGCAACATCATTTGTTGTTGCCTTACTTGGTTATGTTGTTGCATTAGAGGCGTAATGCAAGACTTTTCTGTTGTTGCAGTAGAGACTAAAAGTGTTGCCTTATGTGTCAGAGGCAACGGTCGTATTGGCAACAAGAGTTTGGTGTTGCCTTTGGCCTAAGGCAACACTTATTGTGTCTTCTGCAACAATAAACAGGCATTGCCTATGAGCACTTATGGCGTAGTGTGATGTGATCATCAGTGGTAATCATTTCATTGATTTAGTAGTGCTTCCAATATTAGAATATGACGTCATCCTAGGAATGGATTGGCTATCTAAGCACTACGCACAATTGGATTGTCATTCTAAGATAGTTAGGTTTTGCGAACCTAACAAGCCAATTGTGGAATTAATTGGAAACTCTAGAGTCAACCTAGCACCTATTATATCAGCTATCAAAGCTAGTAAGGCAGTTGCCAAAGGGGTAACCAGATTTTTAGCCTTCATCATCAACAAACCCAAGAGTAAGTCGGGCATAGAAACTATACGTGTGGTATCTGAATACCCTGACGTATTTCCCGAAGAATTGAACTCCCTACCACCTGACAGAGAAATTGAATTCAATATCGAAATCATGCATGGGAAGGCACCCATTGCAAAGGCACCATACCGAATGGCACCACTGGAGCTGCAAGAGTTGAAGGTCCAACTGCAGAAGTTACTCGACGTGGGTTTCGTACAACCCAGTGTATCACCTTGGGGAGCTCCGGTATTGTTTGTCAAAAAGTAGGACGGAACATTGAGGCTTTTCATAGATTACCGTGAGCTCAACAGCGTTACATTTAAAAATAAGTATCCTCTCCCGAGGATAGATGAGTTGTTTGAACAACTCTAAGGAGCTACGGTGTATTCCAAGTTCGATCTTCAACGAGGATACTACTAGTTAAGGATTAGGAATGAAGATGTTCCTAAAACTGCATTCCAAAATAGATACGGCCACTACGAGTTCGTAGTGATGCCTTTTGGACTCACGAATGCTCCTGCGGCATTTATGGATTTAATGCACAGAGTATTACAACCATATCTTGACCAATTCGCAGTAATTTTCATCGATGACATACTCGTGTACTCTAAGTCGGAAAAAGATCACGAGAGACATCTTATACTAGTGTTGGGTACACTAAGGCAGCACAAGTTGTACGCCAAGTACAGCAAGTGTGAATTTTGGTTGAGGGAAGTGGCATTTTAGGCCATATTATTTCTGGAGAAGGGATTGCAGTTGTTCCATCTAAGATAGAAACTATTATGGATTGGAAGAGTCCAGAAAATGTAACTGAGATCAGAAGTTTTCTTGGACTTGCGGGCTACTACCGTAAATTCATCAAAGACTTCTCGAAGATAGCGAGACCCCTCACCCGGCTAACCCAGAAACAAGTAAAATTCGAATGGACGGATAAATGCGAGTCAAGTTTCCAGGAACTCAAGAAGAGACTTACCACCGCACCTATACTGACACTTCCAGAAGGAACCCAAGGATTTGTCATATATAGTGACGCCTCAAAGGATGGCCTCGGTGCCGTTCTAATGCAGAATGGTAAAGTTATCGCGTACGCTTCCAGGCAACTCAATACGGAAGAGAAGAATTATCCAACGCACGACCTCGAACTTGCTGCAATAGTATTCGCCTTAAAGAAATGGAGACATCATTTATATGGCATTGAATTCACCGTGTTTATGGATCATAAAAGTCTCAAGTACCTATTTTCTCAAAAGGAACTTAATCTCCGACAGAGAAAATGGGTAGAACTTTTAGAAGATTACCATTGTGAAATTTAACACCACCCAGGGAAAGCAAACATCGTGGCCGATGCCTTAAGTAAAAAGGCTAGAGTGGCCCGACTCATGGTTCGGGAATGGCAAACTCTTGAGGAACTGAGCTACCTGAAACCCATTCATGAAGGTACTCATTTAAGTTGTGCCAACCTCATGGTTAAACCAAATCTATTGGACGATATTCTATTAGCCCAAGAGAGAGATCCAAAACTTCAAGAGTTTAAGGACAAGATCGCTAAGGGCGAGAAACCCGAGTTTACAATTACCGAGGATGGAATTGTAAGGTTTAAGGGATGATTATGCATACCTCATGACGGGGAGCTCAAAAGACGAATTCTCGAGGAAGCTCAGTGCTCTAGATATACGATACACCCAGGAGGTAACAAGATGTACCGAGACTTGAAGAAACACTTTTGGTGGGTAAACATGAAGAACCAAGTGGCATAATTCGTGGCGCGATGCCTCACATGTCAGAGAGTCAAAGCTGAGCATCAGCGACCCTCAGGACTACTACAGCCACTAGAAGTCCCTAAATGGAAATGGGAAATGGTAGCCATTGATTTTATCACGGATTTACCGACCACAAGAGGAGGTTATAACACAATTTGGGTGATCGTCGACAGACTAACGAAATCATCATATTTCGTGCCGGTTAAAAAAAGACGACAGTTTGCAAAAGCTGGCTAGGACCTATATTAGAGAAATCGTTCGACTCCATGGAGTGCCAACAGACATAGTATCGGACAGAGATCCTAGATTTGTATCTCGTTTTTGGAAAGTCTTTCTTAAAGAATTAGGAACTTCCTTAAGCTTCAGCACTAGTGCGCATCCCCAGACCGACGGACAATCTAAACGAACCATTCAAACCCTTGAAGACATGCTACAAGATTGTGTACTAGACTTCAAAGGAAATTGGGATCACCATCTGCCATTAGCCGAGTTTGCATACAACAACAGTTTCCAAGCGACCATCGGAATGGCACCTTATGAAGCTCTGTATGGGAGGAAGTGTCGATCCCCGCTCCATTGGGAAATTGATGACCATTGGACGCCGAAGACTCAACGATCAGAACCTTCAGCAATAAGCACAGATTTGGTGAAGGAATCCGTAGATAAAGTACGACTAATCAAGGATAGGATCCGCACAACGCAAAGCAGACGGAAGAGTTACATCGATCAACGTCGGAAGGATCTAGAATTTGAAGTATGAGATCAAGTCTTCCTGAGGTTAACACCGCGGAAAGGTTTGATAGTGTCAAGAAAAGAAGGAAAGTTAAGTCCCCGATATGTAGGACCATTCAAATCACAGAAAGGATTGGACGACTAGCGTACCGATTGGAACTACCACCCAATCTGTTTGGAATGCACGATGTTTTTCATGTTTCGAGATTAAAGAAGTATCATCCAGACAAGGATAACTTGTTTTATGAAGAGAACCCAATCAAGATCCTCGACCGGCAAGTACGCGAATTGAGGAAGAAGCAAAGTCCTTTGGTTAAAGTCGTTTGGTCAAATCACAACAGAGAGGAAGATGCCACATAGGAGGCCGAGGAAGAAATGAAGAAATCATACCCCGAGTTGATCAAGTAGGAATTTGGGGACCAAATTCTTCTAAGGAGGGGAGGATGTAAAACCCCCTAAATTCGATAACTTATCACATGTACAATATATCAAATCATGATGTAATTTAATAATAGTTATTTTATGACATGATATAACCTACATCTATTTTATTTTATTTCACTATTTGACTTTGTAATTTACTTAATAAACCAAATAATAAAAATTAAAATAGTGTGTTGATTCACCTATTGGGCTAATTGTCAACACTTAACTACATGTGGACTCACTAATGGACTCAACCCAACTTATTAAAAATCATAAGACTTGAAGTTATACTTCAAACCCCAACCCGACTAATTAAATCCTTTACTATTTTAATTATACTCTTAATTTAACAATATATATATATATATATATATGAGGGAGGAAGAGTGAAGCTCTAGATTCTTCACTCATCACATGCAAGACTTGCGTGAAATATCTTGACACATCTAACAAGTCTTCTACACATTTCACTTCCCAACCCTCCTTATCCCAACTTTAAATACTTACAACTTAACCTAACCACCCTTTACACTTACCACAACCAAAAAAAAAAAATCTGCATTTGAGAGTCTAAGAGAGAGAGAGGGCCGAACCAAGAGGAATAAGAAGGAGGAGGAAGAAAAATTTCAACAAGAAATAGGTAATCTCATCCCTTATAACTATTTCCATAATTTCTTATGAAAACCTCAATAACCTAACCTTAATCTTAATACATGAAAACATAATTCTCACCTTGGGGGCGCATGTGGATCGTCCAAACCATGTAGTAGTAGAGGAGAATTCGTTTTCCAACTTTCAAGACTTAGAACCGACGAAATCTGACAAGATCAAGGTGGGTGAAAACTCTTTCAAACTTTAAAGTAGAAATCTATTATTTTCTTGTGATGTATGTGCTAAATCTGAAGTATTTCAAGATTCTTTTGATATGATCTATATTAAAATCTTCATATTGTAATTTTATGTTATGATTTTATGTATAGCTATGTGAATATTCGTTTTTCTTAAACATAATCATCAAATATTATGAAAAATATAAAAGTATGTACTAATCTGAAATTCTTGTATAAATACATGTTTTTAAAGATGAATGTTATGGTTATAACAACATGCAATATGATTTATCGAATTTAAACGACAACCGATTTGGTAGTCGGGTGCCGATTTTGTGATAACTTGAAAGTTATATGTTTTCTTCTATGTGTTGTTTAAACCCTACCAAAATCTGAAATCTTGTGTTATATGATTATATTATGATATATGGATAATTTATTTGCGGCCAAAATGGGACTCGAAACGAGTAAACGGAGCTTTTGGGCATACATTGTAATTTCTTAAAGTTTGAGGACTAAACTGAAAATTTCTAAAATAAAACATTTTGGACCTTGGACAGTACATATTATACCACATATAGGCTGTACATAAAGTTTCAAGCGATTCGGAGCTCGATATCTAAACTTAATAATCTAAATCGCAAATTTTAAATAATTTCGGGGTCAAAATGCAAGAATTCCAAACTTCTGGACCAGGTCCAAAATTTTCTGGATTTTTTATAAATATGTAATTCCAGGTTCATCATAAGTCATCTCGTAAAATTTCGTTAAATTCCGAGCTAAATTCATACCTCTATATGCCTCGGAACGATTTCCTTAAGTTTTGGGGCAATATCGCAATTTCTAGAAATTTCAGTCCCGAAACTGGAAATTTCCGAATTTTCCTTAAATATGGAGTCGAGGAATTATTTTTTTGACTTCATCATAAAATTTCATAACCATCCGATTTCGTTTCATACTCCAACGCTTAGGTTTGAACCTAAGGGCAAAAACGTCCTTTCAAACTATTTACGAAACTCTCGTTTCGTTTCTTCGAACCTACCCATTTAATATATCTGATCTGAACCCATCAGACCGTTAATAAATTATTGAGAATATTTTTGAGTTTATATACAAGTCCTATTCCGCATTACCGGGCCACAAATAAAATTAACCATATTCCATACTTAATCAAAAGACGCTATTAACCTCACTGACCGAACGTTTACGTGATACTTGTGAAACGCATCAAATTAATAACTGTGACTGTCCGGGAACTAAGTGCTATACAAACAAAGTGCCACGTATGGGTCCGCCTCTAACTCTATCGGAACAAAGTGCCACGTCGACGGACGGGGGCCACCTCTCGAGTCCATATGAAACAGAGTGTCGACCTACAATCTGGGGGCCACATCTTGAGCTGTAGGAGCCACCTCTAGAGTCCCAAATCGTGTCAGGGACGGTTAGACCGAGTCTTGGATCGAGCAGCACGGCTGCGGTTCATGAACAAAGCCACCGTTGTTTCCTATTCCCATAACCGAGGAACAGAGTGTTCCGAGGGACCTGGGTCGTAGACTTGGGGTATAATCGAGATTATGGTGTGATCCGGGTATTGAACCACAGCTAAGGACATACCGATCCCAGATAAGAGATAAGAAAGCACACGCTAAGTGTGAGAGCGAAGGCTCAGCATCTTGGGGCGACGGTCCAAATCTTGGGGCGACGACATATCTTGCTAGGAGTAATAAGGAGAGTCTATAATCCAAAGTCCACATCGGCAGGATTCGAAACTGAATTGACTGATCGACTGATTGACTGACTGCTTGACTTGATATCCGTCCACGGGGATAGGATTATAATATTACAACTACACAATGATTATTGTTTATAAAATTTCGACATAATTGTAATTGTTCTCATTTTTTTTATAATTGATAAAACCATGCATGACTTAAAAATTTTCAAAAGAAAGAGCCACACTCGCACACGATCACCCACTCACTGAGACCTTTTGTCTCACCCCACCGTTTTCCCTTTTAAACCAGAGAATGAGCAAATAGAAGAGGACGAAGAAGGCTTCGTGGAAGAGGCCGAATAGAAGAATGCCTTCAAGATTTAGAACTTCTGTTCTTAGAAATTCTGTTGTTATCCCAACTTGTAATAGTTAGTTATGCTTCGTACTTAATTCGTTTGGTATTTTCCGCTGCAAACTTATGAACAGTGTAATTTCGATTATCAGCTTTGTCACAGCGAATCTTAGTACATCGGGCTAAGATGGTTGTTTTAAAATATTATCAAATCGTTATTTTGCTTCCGCTATTTATTATCGCATTTTGATTGATTGATCGACCGATGGGTCGCGCCCTCGTCCTTCCCGATGTTGGGGGCGTGACATATATATATATATATACACACACACACACACCAAGAGATATTCGAGAAAACAAACTAACTGATATTAAAATTCAATAAACATACCTTCAATATGATTTCTTGAATGATCAAACCAGAGAGAATTACTGTTTTTCATTTTCTTGTTCTGTAATTTCCGAATGTGTTGTAAATGGTCTCTTCAAGTGTTAGATGGTGATATATTCTGCACAAAAAAACATGTAAGACTTTAGACGACGGCATGTCGTCGGCTAAAGTATACTAGCCATCGGCGAAAATTGACTTTAACCGACGGCATGTCGTCAGCTAAAGTATACAAGTCGTTGGCGAGACTACAAAACTTTAGCCGACGACTAACATGACTTTAGCCGACAACAAGTTAGTCGTCGGCGAAATATGCTGACTTTAGCCGACGACTTCGGCCGGCCGTCGGCCGTTCTCTGGCTAGTCGTCGGCTAAAGTGTTATTTTTGGTAGTGTCAGGTTACTTCGAACTCGTCTGATCTGCAGATAACTCCCGTTAGCATGCGCTAACCTTCAGCTGTTGCATGCGCTAAGCATGTATTTTGTCCAGCTTTTTGCATCTTCGCCTGCTTCGATGTTTGCTTTGCCTCGATGTTGTTTTTCTTTGTTTAGCAACTTCATCATCAAAACACTTATTTATTAATATGTGGAATAAATATTCCAACACATAATAGTTTGTAAGTTCACGGGTTCGAACAACAACTGTATGTTGGATGAGCTTAGGCTGATGATGTGCTGTTCGTGTTGAGGACTTGCATGTTTCTTCTCTCTCAAATATTGTTGTATGCTCGAAGAAATATATTTGCTCTTGCAAGCTTGATAGTTAGATTTATCTCTTTATGAAGCTTGAGTAAATCGTAGATTCTGAATAATGGTTTCTGTGTTAAGTTTGTTAGTTGCAATGTCCTCTTGCATGGACTATTTATAACTTTGGAATATATCCGTTATTAATATGTCTGTTGGCCGATTGGTGAGATAAAGTCCATTCTGATTGGCTCCTTTCAGAATGTTTGACTTCCAAGATGCTTGATCCAGATTGTTTGCTCCTTGTATGAAGATTCCTTGTCGTCCAGATTTAAATACTTTCCAAGTCAGTATTTAAATACTTCTTTTAAACCGTGTATTTGATTTATGTGAATAAAGCAGATTCTATTCACAATGGTTTGAAGTTTACTGTTTGCTATATGATATTATGTTTTACTTTTCCTTCCATAGGAGTTCTGTATGTTTGACAAGCTATATGATATACGTCTTTGAGCATCGCTGTACGGTAGTCTTGATCAAACATTACTGTAGGGGCATTTATCAAAACTCCTTCTTTAATCAAAGTTCTTCCTGTATGAAGCACTTTATCGAAACTCCTTTCTGTATGGGCATTTATGAAAACTAGAGGATATTTTATACCAACACTCGAGATTCATTCTCAGCTTGTGTGTACCCTTTTTGATACTGGTGCTTTGCATTCTTTTATATGTGCGTCTTGTTAGAGCTGTTTGCAATTAGATTATATTATCGTGTGTGAGCCTTATGTGATTGGTCTACCTGATGGTAGAAGAATTGTTGGGAATCGTGAAGTTCAGAACTGTCCGATTCGTATGAACGACTGTGAGTAGTTGTCAGATTTGATTGTGGTCGATTTACCTAAAAATGATGTAATCTTGGGTATCGATTATATGGATCGTCATGATGCCATACTTAGTGTCCGCAAGCGGATGGTAACCGTCACTTCTGATGATGGTTTCGGGTGACTTTTCCAGGGTGACAATCCCAGCCATTCTGGGAGACTCATCAATGCAATGAAAGCGGCGAAGATGCTTAATTAGGGATGTGTTGGTTATTGGTTCTACGTGACCAAGACAGTAGATCCACCAGCTGAATTGGCCAATATTCCGGTGGTTCGAGACTACCTAGATGTTTTTCCAGATGAGTTGTCGGGCTTACCTCCACATCGTGTTGTAGATTTTACCATTGAGTTAGAGTCAGGTACATCCTCAAAGGTACCGTATCATATGGCTCCAATCGGGATGCAGGAGTTGAAGTATCAGCTTGAGGATTTGACTGAGAATGGTTATATTCGACCTGCGGTCCCTTGGGGAGCTCAGGTGTTATTTGTGCGAAAGAAGGATGAATCCCTGCGTTTATGTATTGATTATCGTGAGTTGAACAGTGTAAGAATAAAAAACAAATATTAGTTACCTCGTATTGATGATTTGTTGGATAAACTCCAAGGCGCTGCTGTGTTTTCCAAGTTCGGCCTGAGATCCGGATATCATCAGTTCAGGATTCAAGAGTCCAATGTTTCAAATATAGCTTTCGGTACTCGCTATGGGTATTATGAGTTTGTGGTGATGCCGTTTGGACAGACTAATGCACTGGAGGTATTCATGAAGTTAATGAACCCAGATTTCATTAATTATCTGGATCATTTTGTGGTCGTTTTCATTGACGTAATTTTGATTTACTCCCACGACCGAGAAGATCATGGGTACCATCTATGTCAGGTTCTCGATGTGCTGAGGTGAGAACAACTTTATGGAAAATTTTCCAAATGTGAGTTCTGGATATCTTAGGTGATCTTTCTGGGGCATGTGATATTAGTTGATGGGGTTAGATTCGACCTACAGAAGACAGAGGCTATCCAAGATTGGCTGTCTCCGAAGAACGTGAATGAAGTTCGTAGTTTCCTTGGTCTAGCAGGATATTATAGACAATTTGTGGAAGGCTTTTCCAAGATTGCTGAACCACTGACTAATCTGTTGAAGAAGGATAAGAAATATACGTGGTCAGAGGCATGTCGACAGAGCTTTGACGAACTCAAGAGTTGATTAATTTCGGCATCAGTTTTGGTCTTACCACAAGGGACCGAGGGATTCGTGGTGTATAGTGCCATGTGAAGACAAGGCCTTGGATGTGTGTTAATGCAAAATGGGAAAGTTATTGCATATGCATCAACACAGTTGCGACCTTATGAGGTCAAATACCCAACTCACGACTTGGAGCTAGCAGCCTTGGTGTTTGCTTTGAAGACTTGGCGCCACTACTTGTATGGAGTCACCTATCAGAAATAGTTGAACATGAGACAAAGAAGGTGGATAGAGCGAATCGAAGATTATAATATCACGATCCTATACCTTCTGGGAAAGGTGAATGTGGTTGCCGATGCCTTGAGCGATAGGACAACATAGGATCAAATGCTTGCCCGCTTGACAGTTCAAAGAGAGTTACAGTTAGAATTTGTGAGACCGAGATTGAGGTCTGGCTACAATGTGTTCAAGGGAAACTTTGCACTATTGAGATTTCGTCGTCTCTTGACGATATAATCAGATCAATATAGGTTACGGATCCATTATTATCTCAGATTCAGAATGAAGTGACTTAGGGTAAGGCCCCTCGATTTGTGATCCACAAGGATGGACTAGTGCGATTCAAAAATCTAATATGTGTACCAGTATATAAAGAGTTGAAAAACTATTTTGAGAGAGGCCCATGCTATCCCATACTCTATTCACCCGAGGTCTAGTAAGATGTATAAAGATTTGAAGCAATACTACTAGCGGGGTAACATGAAACGAGAAGTTGCAGAATTCATTTCGAGATGTTTGACCTGTTAACAGCCAGCATGCTGAAACCACTCTGAATACCAGAATGGAAATGAGAAGATATATGAATGGATTTTATCACTAACTTGCTGACGAGTCGCCGAGGTATGAATACGATTTGTTGGATCGTGTGTATTGTGTATAATCCATCTTCATATGCTTTATATTGATGTTGGATCGTGTGTATTGTGGCAATATTAGCCATGTGATGTGTAAACTCCTAATCAGAGTAATGATTATTAGCTTGTGCTTTGGTACCACAATTATGATATGATTAATTTATGTTTTGGATTAATTTATGTTTTTCTATTGGCAGTGGGTCCCAGTGTGAGGTCCACGGCACTGTAATAGCCGCCATATTTGGGGTGTTATAGTAGAAGCTTGCTGTATCCCACAGCAAGTCAATAGATAGTTCAGCATCAGGCCGAAGGATTTCTTTGCTGAATCTGGTTTAGAAGCCTCCTCCTGTAGGCGCTTGAAAATGATTTGGCACCAGTTAACCTTGTCCCCACTCATGATGGCCACCATCACGAAGATCTCAGGTTTGTGCACATTTAGAATGCCCCGGTCCGGTTCTCCACGACCCGGCAGCAAAATTCTTACAAGTAGAAATAGAGAAGGGTAACCTTTTTCTTATGGCAAGGCGGATGGATGTATGATGCGTAAAATTAAAAACTTACAGGGAGTTTTAATCGAGCTGTAGCATTCCTAATTCTTGGCATAGCATACAAGACCTCACTGTGCTGAGAGGCTTTGTAAAGATGTTGGCTATATGAATATCTGTATGAACTTTCTCGATCCAGATATCTTTGTTCTCCATGTTATACCTGATGAAGTGATGCTTCATATCAATGTGCTTGGTCATCGAGTGCAATATAGGATTGTGCGTGATTGTAATTGCACTCGTGTTGTTGCACATAACTATAGTTTCTATCGCCTCGATGCCATAGTCCTGTAGCTGTTGCTGCATCCAAAGGATCTGCATGCAGCAGCTTCTAGCAGCATAATATTCTGACTCAGCATTAGAAAGCGAGTTGGCCAATTTCTTCTTACTGAATCATGACACAGGTCTAGGTCCAAGGAAGTGACAAGTCCAGCTTGTACTCTTCCTATCCAGCTTGCATCCTCTGATGTTCGAGTCACTGTAGCCTACCAAATTGAATAATCCTTCCTTAGGATACCAAAATCCTACATTGATTGTTCCTTTGACGTACTTGAGTATTCATTTGGCTATGGTGAAGTGTGAGTCCTTAGGTGCTACCTGATATCGAGCACACACCTCTATAGCAAACTGGATATCGGGATGCTGGCTATTAGGTACATGAGTGAGCCTATAAGCTTCTTGTAGAGTGATTGGTCCACTAGCTTTCCAGCTTCATCAGCACTTATCTGTGTGGAATTGATCATGGGGGTAGATGATGACTTTGAAGTATTCATACTGAATTTGTTGAGCAACTCTTGCTGTATTTCTCCTGGTTGATGAATATGCCTATAGGCAGCTGTTTAACCTACAACCCTAAGAAATAACTAAGTTCTTTTATCATACTCATTCCAATTTTACTTTGCATGAGATGAGGGAACTTCTTACACAAATCAAGGTTAGTTGAACCAAAAATAATGTCATTTACATAAATTTGAACCATTAAAAGATCATCATCTTCCGGTATCTTGAAGAGGGTTTTGTCAACATCATCTTTCTAAAATCCACTATTGATAAGGTAGAGTGACAAGGTTTCATACCATGCCGTGGGAGCTTGTTTGAGACCATAAAGAGCTTTTCTTAGCCTGTATACAAGATCTCCTTCCTCTATCTTGGAAAACCCTAGTGGTTGTTCAACATACACTTCTTTAGCTGCATCTCCATTAAGAGATGCGCTCTTAACATCCATTTGATAGACAATAAAGTTCTTATGAGCCGCAAAATCTAGGAATATCCTAATAGCTTCTAGACTTCTGCAGGGGCATATGTTTCATCATAGTCTATCCCTTCTTCCTGTCTGCAGCCTTGGGTAACTAATCTGGATTCGTTTCTTATGACATGGCCATTCTTGTCCTTCTTGTTTCGAAATACCCATTTAGTTCTGATTACAGCTTGATGGGTTGGTCTGGGAACTAGGTACCAAACATTATTCCTTTCGAAACCATTAAGCTCTTCTTCCATAGGTGAGATTTAATGTGAATTATTAAGAGCTTGAGCTGTCGAAATAAGTTCATATTGAGAAAAAAATACAGCGAGTGTGCACATGGCAAGTCTCCTAAGTTTTTATTTGGACATCCATACAGGGAATGGAAAATTCTCAGATTCAGATTCCGTTTCCGCTTGTGCACAAAGTACAGTTCCTTGTGTGCTCTATATTCTTTATCTGGTGGAAACTCCAGAGTTAATGTCACTAATTATTAATTCCTGCAGTCTGTCGGTTTCTAAGTCAGCATCCCTTGTTGTGTCCTGTTGGGTTGTAGGTTCAGCTTCATTTTCTACAGCATTACCTTCGACTACATCTTTTGTTCTTATAGTGGCGGGTTGATTTCTAGATTGACAACAGGATTTTCCTGATGCTGTTGGGTTTCCTCAAGAGATAGGGTTTGGACAAATTGGGTTAGGTTATCTATTCCTGTAGGATCACAATGAGGTTCATCAAATACCACATGTCTCTATAGTCAGTTTCCTCTTATTGAAAATTTTGAATGCCTTGGTGACAGAGGAGTATCCAACAAAGACACCTTCATCTGATTTATCATTAAAGGTCTTGAGTTGATCTTTTCCATATTTAAGAATGTAACACCTAAATCAAAAAATGTGAAAATCTGCAACCAAGGGAGTTTTATCGTACCATACCTCATATGCTTTTTTGATGTGGTGTTTGTTGATGAAACAACGTTTTGTGTATAACACGCTGTATTTGTTGCTTCTCCCCAGAAACTCTGTGGAAACTTGCTTGCAGCAATCATTGTTCTTGTTGCTTCCTTCAGCGTCCTGCTCTTTCATTGGCAACACCATCTTGTTGAGGAGTTCGGGCTGCTGAGTATTCGTGTTATATGCCATTGTCCGCAGAGTACTGCTCTATGAAGCGGTTCGTGAATTCTGTGCCTCTTTCGGACCGAATAGATACTATGCTCAGCCCTTTTTCATTTTGATGCTTTTTCAGGTGTTCCAAAAGCTCTGTGTTGTGTCTTTCTTTTTTCTCATGAAGACAGTCCAAGAGTACCTGGAGAAATTATCAACAATAACATGACAATATTTCTCACCTCCGAGGCCGACAAGGTCTACAGGCCCATACAAATCTATATGGAGCAAGCCCAGGACCCTGTGGGTTGAGAGATATGATTTGCTCTTTAGAGACATATTGACTTGCTTGCCTTTCAGACAGGGTCCGTAGACACTACTTTTATGAAATGAAATGTCGGGCAAGCCTCTGACCATTCCATGTTGCGCGAGTTTGTTGATTGTCTCGAAGTTGTTGTGAGACATCCTTTTGTGCCTTAGCCATATTTTATCGGCAATACCTTTGGCAACAAAGCAAGGAATTAAAGTACTGGTAGGTTTCCAATCAGAAATATACATTTTACCTGAATGGCTTCTTGTAAGAACAGTCTGTTTGCTCTTTCTATCTTTCACCCTACAGTTATCTTCATAGAATTTGACCGAGAACGTTTGTGTAACACCCCCAAAATTTCTCGGGATATTACAGTGCCGTGAATCCCGTATCGGACCCACAAGGTTATTTTAGGAAATTGATATTTTAGTAAGTTATTATAAAACAGTGAGTCCACGGTTACATAGCATGAAACGGAATGTCTTGAAAGAAACATAATTCAAAACACGATTATTACATAAACAGAGTTTTCGTAAATCAAATTAAAACATGCGGTTACATAACTTTATCCCAACGTTGTTCAAGCCTGACCGGAACCCTTGGGAATGTCTAGCACATATTCAACAAATTTACCTAGCACGACGAATCATATCAGATAAACCGAGGTCAGAGAGTGATAATCAATAACAGTGTTTCGCAACGAAATACACCGTACACATAACAAATAGATGATAATTCACAGTATAGCCGACGTTGTCTTTCTCTTTTATACATAAACCTCAAGGTCGCAACCAAGGGTCACGGAAGTATCTACACAGAAATACTCCGGAACATGCGTGCCATCTTAGGTCTTATCCCTCAACACATTTCCACATGGATACCATTCAGGTTTTATCCCCAACACATCGGCCCATTCATAAATTAATTTCTATAGAAAGACAATCGTTCGACATTCATCAGACAACAGCGCATTTATGTATTCCAAATATTGTAAATAAAGTTAACACTTCTCGAGCAAGGTTTTACTTGCCTTAAATCCGATGGTAAGTGCCTTACGAAAATTTGAAATTCCACGTCCGATCGAGTTGAACCTAATCACATAATCCTCGATTAACATTTCATACGGATAACGGCGAATGAAACTAGTTTCCCATTCTATTTCCTAACCGAATTCTTAACTTAGTTCGATTATGCAAAACTAGTATCATATTTCTAACTCAATAGCAATACGCATTAATTACATGGTTTAATCCTTTGATTAACATTGGTTATAACAATTTGTTTAACAAGATTATCCCCTACATTATCCGGTTGACAAAAACCGAGTATAGCATAATTGAATTCCACAACCTACTAATTAAATTCTCTACTCCGAGTTCTCTATTCGGTGGGTTTCCGTTTCACACAACAATTTCAATGGTTGATTCTTAATGATGGTAATTCTACCAAGCTTGACTTTATCTAGTTAACTAACATTCGATAACTATATAATCAAGGTGGATTTCAACGAGTTTAGCATGAGGTGAATGGGTTCTCAACATGATTTCCCCTATAATTGATTCGTCAAGTTCATGTTTCCAAGGTTGATCGAAATGATAATCTTGCATGTGATCATTACAACAAGATACATGAATTAAGGCTCCGGAATGAATATACTTGGAATGATAGTTTTGATTACTACAAGTTCATCGGATTAGATTGTCTACGGAAGTTAACAAAACTACCCAAATATCTGTAATTCAATAGGCATAACAACAATATCAAGGAGGTAACCTCAAGGATTGATAGACTTACCTCAATAGAGAAAGAACAATGAGGAATGATGACGAACCAACAAAGAACAAAGAGGAGGAACGAATAATGGATCGATCGACCTAGATAACCTCCTCCGGAGCTTGAGCAATCCCCTCATTGATGTCAAAACAAGTGTTTGGAAGGCTAGAAATCGTATAAGGGGGCTGTGGAAAGTTTTTCAAGAGGTTGCACAAGTATAATGGTCATGGGAAATGAAGTAGGAGGTGTATATTTATAACACATGATTTTGTTTAACGTACGTTAATGCTCATGTGTTAACGTACGTAAGGAGCATTACGTACGTATTTTTTCTTAGACAACGTACGTAATGGTCGACCAAAGGCTACTGCCTGGAATTTCCCTACTTACTATGTAAATAGAGGTATTAACATACGTAAGCCTCCCTCCAATAGCATATGTTAAGCGTGACAGATAACGTACGTTACGAGCAGTTGACTCGTTTGTCTTCTATCCCACCGAACGTACCTAGTTCGTGTCAGAAGGAAAGATTCTGGTCGAAAGACCAATCCTCCCTTTACGTACATAAGCAAGGCGGATTAATGCACGTAATACTTTGAAGCTAATGTACGTTATGCATGTTATCTAGCGTACATTAGTCACTCAGTTCCGTAGTCATTTATCACATTTTAACCAACTCGGGGTGACTACCTTTTCACTCGTCAACAATTCCTCGGGGAACAAGATGTTGGCCAACGTTATATTCGCACCGACCATTGTCCCACGGCATCAAGACATGTCACCTACGTTCCATTCACATCGCACAATTATATTGCAATAGAACTTTAATGAAACCACATAATATAAGAAGACAATATTGCAAATGATAGAAATTGCATTTTAATTTATGAATTACATGGTAATTACAGCATGAAATACCCATGGTACTACATAACATCCCACTTAAAAATAGTTTCATCCCAAAACTATGAAAATTACTTGGGATGATTTTCCCTCATGCTCGACTTGGTCTCCCAAGTTGCTTCTTCCATGCCGTGGTGCGACCACTGAACTTTCACAAGGGGTATGGCTTTATTTCATAACGTTTTCATACGCCGATCCAAGATAGCGATCGGCACTTCTCTAAAAGTATCATCATCAGAAATTTCCACTTCTTCAAAATTGAGCTTTTGACTCGGATGATAGACATACTTCCTTAACTGAGAGACGTGAAAGACGTTATGTACTCCATCCAAATGCGGCAGCAGGCTAATCGATACGCAAGCTTTCCAACTCTATCCAATATCTCGAACGGGCCTATAAACCTTGGGCTTAACTTGCCCTTCTGGCCGAAACGACGGATACCTCACATAGGTGTTACTTTAACCCAAACGTGATCCTCGACTGCAAATTCCAACTGTCGCTGCCGGTTCTCAGCATATGATTTCAGTCGGCTCTGCACTGCTAGCATATGTTTTCAAACAACAAAAATCTTCTTATTGTATTCCTGGATCAGATCTAACTCGGTAGACACGGTGTCAGAAGCATCATCCCAGCATAATGGCGACTTGCATCTTCGCCCATACAGGGCCTCAAATGGTGCCATGCCTATGCTCGCATGCCCGCTGTTGTTGTATGAAAACTCCACTAACCCGAGATGCTTAACCCAGTCCTTACCCCAATCGAGCACATATGCTATCAACATATATTCCAAGGTTTGTATCGTGCGCTCGGTTTGTCCATCCGTCCAAGGGTGATAGGATGTGCTAAAATGCAACTGGGTTCCCATTGCTTTATGAACGGCTTTCTAAAAACAGGACATGTACCTATTGTCCATATCTGATATGATGGATGAGGAAATGCCGTGCAGTCTCATGATCTCCCTGATGAAATTGTGGCTAAATGCTCTGTTCCGGTTGCTTCCTTAATCGGAATAAAATGTGCTGATTTCGTTAACCAATCAATGATAACCCAAATTGTGTCCTTTCCTCCCACCTCCGTTGGTAACATGGTAACAAAATCCATTGATATGCTTTCCCATTTCCACTCCAGAATGGGTAAGGGTTGCATGATTCTGGCTGGCCTGCGGTGTTCAATTTTTACTTGTTGGCACATCATACATCGGGCAATGAATCTAGCCACTTCCGGTTTCATATTCTCCCACCAAAAACTCTTTCGCAGATCTTTGTACATTTTGCTCGCTCCTGGGTGAATTGAGTAGGGAGTGGAGTGTGCTTCTCTCAGTATAGTTTGCTCAGCTTGTCATTCGGCAGAATGTATATCCTATTCTTGAACCTCACCAAGTCCCCTTGCATCTCATAGTCAGAAACATTTACTTCCTCGATCCTCGCACCGATCGCATGTAGTTTGGGATCCTCCATATGTGCTAGACGTATCTCGTTTAGTAAGGACGAGTGTATATTGACTGAGCACAATTGTCTTTACCTGTGTTGTACCCATACTTCAGTACCACTTCTCCTGATGTCTTGCTGCTGTTCGGGTTGAACCGTTAGGTTGGATAATATTACTTCTTGTGTAGTTTTCCAACTAAGTGCATCATCTATGACATTGGCCTTCCCGGGGTGGTATGCAATTTCCACGTCGTAGTCTTCGATTAGCTCCAACCAGCACCTATGTCTCATGTTTAATTCCCTCTGGGTGAAGATATATTTCAAGCTCTTATGGTCCGTGAAAATCTTACAAGTAACTCCATAAAGATAGTGCCTCCAAATCTTTAGGGCGTGTACCACTACGGC
Source organism: Orobanche coerulescens (assembly GCA_033398695.1). NCBI lineage: Eukaryota > Viridiplantae > Streptophyta > Magnoliopsida > Lamiales > Orobanchaceae > Orobanche > Orobanche coerulescens. The sequence continues at coordinate 176,390,762 of CM065802.1, read as the reverse complement.
TAGATCTAAGTCATGCGTCGCGTAATTCGTATCGTATGGCTTCAATTATTTAGATGCATACGCAATAACTCTGTCATTCAGCATGAAGACACATCCCAGTCCATGTTTATATGCATCTGTGTATATAACAAATCCTTCCGTTCCCTGCAGTTGCACTAACATGGGAGCAGTAGTCAGCCTCCTCTTGAGTTCGTCAAAGCTTTTCTGATAGTCCGTAGTCCCTGCAAACTTGGTACTTTTCTTCAGTATATTCGTCAGTGGTCTAGCGATACAGGAAAAAGCCTAGAGGAATCTTCGATAATAACCCGACAATCCTAGAACACTCCTTACCTCCTTGACATTCTTTGGCGGTTCCCAACTCATTATCTTTTCGATCTTTTGTGGTCGATTTTAACGCCATCCGCCGAGACAACATGTCCGAGGAAAATTACTTCTGGCATCCAGAATTCGCACTTTCCAAGTTTTGCATAAAGTTGGTGTTGCCTCAACATGCTCAGTACATGCCTCAAATGTTCTTCGTGTTCCTGTTGGCTTCGAGAATAAATTAGGATGTCGTCAATAAAAACCACAACTCTTTTATCGAGGAAATTGATTAAAACTTTGTTCATCAACTCCATGAAACGGCTGGGGCATTGGTCAAACCGAATGATACCATGATATACTCATAATATCCATACCTCAATCGAAATGCAGTCTTAGGTATATCTTCCTCCCTAATCCTCAATTTGTGATATTTGGACCGTAGATCGATCTTCAAAAACACAACCGCCCCCTGTAATTGATCTAGGAGATTGATCCTTGGAAGTGGATAACCAATCTTGATAGTAACCTTGTTTAATTCTCTGTAGTCAATGCACAAGCGTAGAGAGTTATCTTTCTTTTTAACAAAGAGTACCGGCGCGCCCCACGTTGAGGTGCTCGGGCGGATAAATCCCTTCTCCAACAGATCTTCGAGCTGTATCTTCAATTCTCTCATCTCGGCCAATACCATCCTGTAAGGATCTTTGGAAATAGGTCTCATTCCCGGCTCAAGTTCAATGGAGATATCAACTTCTCGGTGCAGCGGCAGCCCTGGTAGTTCATCAGGAAAGACGTCTGGAAATTCATTCACCACCGGGATGTTCACAACCGAAAGTTGTGATGGGTCCTGTTAGAGAACATAACACCAATAGTACATTCCTCGAGAGTTACTGGAGACTTCCGATGCAAGAAGGCTGAGAGACCCTTTCGTACTGAAGTGTTCTCGACCTTTGATAACATGCGTGGTACCATCACAAGCCATGATGGAAATAGTCAAGTGGTAGGTATCCAATATCGTCCTGTGCAAGGGCATCCAGTCCATACCTAAAATCATATCTTCATTCTGAAGCGGGAAAACCATAAGATTTGCAGTCCAGCCACGATCATTGATGCGGATCTGACAGTTTGAAACTTCTAGATTGCCGCCTACTCTACTACCATCGGGTAGTTTAACAGTAAAGGATTCACAAGGCACACAATCAAGATTTAAACGTTCAACACATTCCACAAATATAAACGAATGTGTGGCTCCGGTATCAAATAGTACATGAACATGTTGGGAGTTAAGAAGAAGTGTACATGAGATAGCTGGCGCAGACTGACGTAGCCCTCAGTTCGAATACACGAGCAATGACTCAGAAAAGGATGCAGTACCACCACCGCTCCCATGGCCTCGACCGGCACCGTGTGGTGGTGGTTGAGTCTGATGGGGTGGAGCTCGGTAGTTATAGACATCAGGTGTCCTAGAGGATTGTAGAGAGCCTTGTTGACTCTGATGAGGAGCTGAGTTCTGAGCAGGATTGGCTCACCAGCAGTAACGAGACATGTGTCCACTTTTTCTGCAAGAGAAGCATTTGGTAGCCGACTTATGACACAGGTCCTTGGTATGTCCGCATACACCACAATTGAAGCAGTCTTTACGGTAAGGCCGATCAGATGAACCCTTTTGTTGGTACGAGACTGTTGACTCAAAAGAAGATACGGACCCCGAGTTTGTCTTGTTGGTACTCCCTGACTGAGTAGATGTCTTCTGCTTCTTCGAATTGTGACCGGTGTCAGTTTTAACAGCAGTACCGGCATATGCTATGACTATGTCCTCATACGCCCTCAGAGTCGTATAGCGGAATCCGACGGCATAGCGTTGTACATCTTCCTGCAACCTCTGCGCAAGGTGATAGATTCGTTGATCCTATGATGGAACCATTTGTGAGATATAACTTAGCTCGGTATGGTAGGCCCGAATGATCTCCGGTACAGGCAAATTCTGTGGTCCGGCACTAAAAAAGTCTCGTGCACGAGTGGTTTGGGCTGATCTTGGACAGTACTGTAATATCATCTAAAAACTCAGCAACTGCTTCCACTCCTATAAATGAGAAACCTCCAGCAACTGGAAAAAGGTTCAGAAGTTCACAAAACTCATCTAAAAACCACAGCACTCCATCGTTGTTACAAGAACTCACAGAGCATCAACTCTGGTTCTTCCGGCAATCATCAGCACTCAAGAGCTAGATAACTAAGGTCTTTACACTCATTGTAATTGTACTCTAACATTAATATTTGTACTCCCAAGTATTCCTATTAATAATATCTCGCGAGAGAATTCAAGCCCGGGACTAACAACCCCGGCAAATCTTGTGTTATTTACTTTCCCTCGGACGTGCTCTCGCATTTTGATTGTTACTCATCCATTCCAGCAATCCCTTCCAAATAATATTTTGGGTAACAACAATTGGCGCTAGAGGAAGGAGATTTACCCTCATTTTCATTCCGACCGTTTCGAAGAACACTCACTGTTCTCCGGAGAATATACTTGAAGAAACACTCACTCTTCTTCAAAGAAAAACCTTCAGGATAATGAGGTCTGCCACCACTCCGAAGAGAGCTACTCTCCGATCCACTGGACGTCTTATTCCGGCTCTATCCGAGCCCCAACCTACGGCAGAGGGTAGCCGTGGCGACGCGAGACTCTCGATCCCGCCCCCGAGGGACGGCCCCAGCCTCTCACTCGACCAGTTCCAAACTGCGGAATAGATCGAGGAGGCCATGGCCATCCTAAGGGAGCGACGGAGAGCATGCGAAGCTCCCGCTATAACTCCCTCGTCCATCCGCCACGCAGGCAAATGGAAGCTCAAGGGGCTACTTGTCGGGAGATCGCCAGAAAGCCCTGATTCACGGTTCCATCTTCAGCGGCCTAGGAAGCGATCCATCATGGCGACCGAGGCATTCTGGCCCGAACCACGAAACGACGGAGTCCGAATCCGTCACCAGGAGTTCGGCATACCCAACTCCCAATCAAAAACAGGTCGGCCGTCTGGCTCCCATCCGCCGAAGAATCGAGCCCCACGGTAAAGACATCATCTACAGTAGAGCTAGGGGATCAGTACTTGATTGCCTCGGCTCCCGCTCCGAGCGCCTAGCTGCGAGCAGCCAGGCCACGACGATGGCCGCTATGTAACGCCAACTCGACGAGATGAAAGCGCTTATGGAAACTAGGGCAGGCGCAAGTAGAAAGGTCACCGGACCGAGTGAGCCACTCGTGGTCCAGATCGAGCTTTCCCCCATGCAACTAAAGATCGCTCCTCCTCAAACGCCTTTGTATGAGGGGAGATCGGACCCCGAGACTCACTTGAGTAAGTTCTAGATCTACATGACCGGATGTGGGGTGTCAGATGCGACCAGGTGCCGAATATTCCCGTTAACATTGGGCGAACTGGCCCATATGTGGTACATCTCACTGCCACCGCGATCAATCAATTCCTTTGAGAAACTGGCGAGCGACTTCACGTCATACTTCGCCGCCAAGGTCGCCAAACCAGAAGGTCCCCACCGCATGATGAAGATTAGGCAGGGGGAAGATGAGTTCGATGCAGATTATATCGACCGAGTGGATGAAATAGTCCTCACCGGAGAGCCCATAAGAGACGAGCTCGCCCTGTACTCGGTCCTAGGGGATTCTATGTTCATTCACCCATGTTAGGCACCTCACGAAGGACATCCCCTCGACCTACGTGATCTTCCGCGCCAAGGCTGCCGATTTTCTGGCTAGACAGAGGCTGTTCACCCTTCGCCTAAGTGAGAAGACGTCGCCCCCCGTCCAAAAGACCGTGATCGCCAAGTCCAAAAAGGAGGTCGCCAAGCCACCCGTTGATTTTAAGGCCTTCGAGGATGTGGAAGCCCATCTCCTCCACAACTTCAATCAAACTCCGGCCCATATTTTTTACGCCATCAAGGGGCGCGAACCGCTAAGCAAGCCAAAGGCGATAAGGGACAACGGTCATCTGGACCACAATAAATTTTGTGCTTACCACAAGAGTCCCAGTCACAGCACCAACCAATGCCGCGACCTCCTCAGACAACTCTGGAGATTGTTCGAGGAGGGCAAGCTGGACAGTTTATTGACTTAGCCGGAGCCCCGTCAATCTCCCAAACCGGTCTCCATAATGGAATGCGATAGGCCTGAAGGCTCATACGAGTCGACCCCCCGATCAACCTCAGTGGACGGATCTATATACTTCAATCAAGAGGTGGGACCTTCGGAAGTCTTTTCCCGATTCCCACCACGTCAAACCAAAGGATACTACGTGAGCAACGCCTCGAAAAAGACGATGACTTGGTCGCCCTCTAAAGTTCATCATCTAACATGATGGACCTAGGCAAGCGATCGCCTCCCCTAGTACAACGTATACCGTCGAGGATCGTCCATCTAACATGATGGTCCGAGGTAGAAGAGTGTCGCCATGGTCGCGGAGGTCGATGAAACTGACGACCCATCCATGCAAGGTTCCCTTGGGCAGAGATCGCTCGCCATTCGTTTAAATACGAGGCGGGCGTAGCCAAAGGACCTTCCAAACAAATCAGAGGATGACTCGCTCGCCCTCTAAAGTTCGTCATCAACATGAAGGACCTAGGCAAGCGATCGCCTCCCCTTGCACAATGTATACCGTCGAGAATCGCCATCTAACATGATGGTCCGAGGTAGAAGAGTGTCGCCATGGTCGCGGAGGACGATGAAACAGACGACCCATCTATGCAAGGTTCTTTTGGGCAGAGATCGCTCGCACTTTGTTTAAATACGAGGCGGGCGTAGCCGAAGGACCCTACAAAACAAATTAGAGGATGACTCGCTCGCCCTCTAAAGTTCGTCATCAACATGAAGGACCTAGGCAAGCAATCGCCTCCCCTTGCACAATGTATACCATCGAGGATCGCCACCTAACATGACGGTCTGAGGTAGAAAAGTGCCGACATGGTTGTGGAGGTCGATGGAACCGTTCTCTGAAACCATGCATGGTTCCTTTAAGCAGCGGTCACTCGCCCTTCGTCTAAATACGATGCGGGCGTAGCCAAAAGACCCTCCAAAGAAGATCTATGGACACGCTCGCCCTCCCTCAAAGGTCTATCATCTAACATGGTGGATCCGGATAATGCGACGCGTCCCTCCCCCCGTCACAACGTATACCGTCGAGGATCGCCATCTAACATGACGATCCAAGGTAGAAAAGTGATAGCAAGCCGCGGTCACGGAGTCGATTAATCCGATGACGCCCCATGCAAGGACTCCTCCAGGCCAAGACCGCTCGCCCTTCATTTAAATACGAGGTGGGGGTAGCCTACGGAGGACCCTCACAATTAAGTGAGTCGTGAGAAGTTGTCCATCAGACGGAATGTCGCTCGCGCACAAGACATGGTCGCGGAGGTCGGTTCCATCGAACTCCACGATTATGCACGGTTCCTATAGGCCGGGATGGTCGGCCTTCCTCGAGGAATATGCAAAATTGAAGACCGCTCACTAAACGATTTATTTCCATTTCCTTACTTTCATTAAGTAAACAAAAACAAGTGGGAAGAGCGGAGCTATATATACCACGATCGTCGTTACTCAAATACATGTACGACAATCGGCATTGTTCAGATGTATGTGCAGCGATCGACTTTGTTCTAAAGTTGGAGCTGTACGCACAACGATCGCTCCTCAACAGTTTTGTATAAGTCAAATGCAAAAGACTCGGAACGACAATCATACAAGCAAGAAATCAGAGAAACAAATATTTCTTTCATCACTTGGAATACAAATACAAACACGGTCGCCGAAGGCAAAAATACAACGAAAGCTACAAAAAATTACAAGTCAAAAAGCAGAAAAGCTCAGGGATCGACGCTCGCTCCATCGCCAGCATTAGGCTTCGCACCCCATCCTTAGGGGCACCCGGATGAACAAGGTTGTCTGGCAACGGGTACCATCTAAAATCGACCCCATGATCCGCGGAAAGGTCGAGGATCGACACGGTGAAGTATGGCTGCAGAGGGTGCTCAAGCGCATAGGCTTTGAAATTTTCATCCAAAGGGCCGACCTTGGGACCTCCCTTCTTAGCGGCGCGGATCGCGTCAGCATAAGCCATATAGTAGGAGAATTCGATGACGTACTCCACGTTAAGGAAGGGATCGGCCTCAGTCACCTTCAGCTTTTCCTTCAGCTCCGCAACGGTTTGGCTCACGCCCTCGAGCTCGGCAGTTTTGGCGGCCACCTCTTCCTTCGAGGACGCCAGCTCGCTGGTCAGTTGGGCGACGGTCAATTTCATCTGTCGGCCTCCTTATGCGTGGCCGCGTGCAACCTGCGGGCTTCTGTCATCTGGTCCCGCATCCGGTCAGTCGCCGCTCGTGCCCGGTCAAGATCCTACCTCGCCTGCTTAGCCGCCTCCACGGAGCTCTTCTCCATGGCTGTGAGCCGGACGGCAAACTCAATGTTTTGTTTCCTTGCGGCTTCGAGGTCCGTATGGAGAGGAGCGGTGGACGGACGCCCCTCAAATCCCCTCACGGCCTGAGCAGCCATCATCGCCGTCTGGAGGGCCAGCACTAAAGTGGCCTGCATCGCGTCAGCAGATCGCTGGCACGCGATCGCATCCAGATCGGTCATCTAGGCCTTTGACAGGGAGGTGGCAGCCCGAGCAACGTAGGAAGGATATCGCTGGCCTCGCGAGAAGCCTTGCTCGTCAGGAATTCCAACACCATCGGCGAGCAGTTAGGGTCAGAGTTGCGGATCCTGCACAAATGGCAAAAGAGTTAAGTGTGTTTCCTACACAAGTTTCATAACTCGGCAAAACGAACAGGCTTACCTTTCGACCTTCTCTGGGTCACGGCCGAAGAACGGCCTGCCGCGCGAAGTCTCGGCCTCAGTGGTCGCCATGGACTGAAGGAAAGCCGAAGATGGCGTGGACCCCTCCACCAGAGGAATCGTGGAAAGCGGAGGCACGGAGATCGGCGGCTCGTCAGCAGTGGCAGGGGCCGAGGGCTCCACAGTCCTCCATTTCTTGCGGATGAGCCGAAGTTGTTCCTCCTCCCGAGGCTCCTGCTCTTCGACGACAGGCTCCTGGATAGGTCTTTCCTCCGGGGTCGGTCGCAAAGGAGCAGCAGGAGCTCGGCTCACCTTTTTCCCTTGACGAAGGCGGTTCATGTCCCCCGTATTAGACATGGCAATCGCAGCAGGGGGTCTGGGAAACAAGGGAAGCAAATTTCTGCAAAAGAAAACAATCGACAAAGTTAGCAATCTTCCTCAGTCAAGACGATCGACATGCCAAAAGAAGATCGCAAAAGTTCATACCTGGAACCTTTAGATGGCGAGGGTAGCGAAATAGCTAGGCAGCCAACCAATAGGCTTCGTTGTTGATTCGGCGTGCGTCTATGTGGTCGTCAGGGAGGCTCCATATCTTCTCCCAGACGATCGCGAAATCAAAAGGAAGGTCGCCTACCGCCGGAACGATGACACCTGCAAAAAGAAGGCCAAATCAGATCAGTTCAGAATGTATCCGAACTAAGGGGGAGTCTAAATCCTTACTCAGAATCCTCTCCCGAAAGCCGGTGGCGACCCAGAACCACTTCGATGGATCGCCCCTTACTTTGTTCAGGACCCCAAGAATCACCCGGCCTGAGCGACCTTGGATATGGGAGCCGCGAACAGAGCCTTTTTGAACCGTCAATTTGAAGATATGGTTCATCTCCAACGGCAAGGGAAGACGATACAGCCGATGGCCACCAAACAAAGTAAGATTGATGACGATCTGCAGCCAGGTGTTCGGCGTCAATTGAAGCGGCACCACGTTCCAGGCGGTCAGCAGATAGGATACAGCTAACGGCAATGGCAATTGCAGTCTAGCCTCCATTATTGCCTTGTTGACGACGACCATGCCGTCAGGAGGTTGATCAGATCACTCGTTCTGGGCGGGCACGTGGAGGCAAACATCAGAAGGAACATGGAACCTCGCCCTCCAATGATCCAGATCCTTCCTGGTCGCCGAGCTCCCGATCTGGCCAAGGGTCCACGGAGAGCGGCGAGCAGCCCGGAACAACGTCTGCCTTACATGTTCATAAGGATGGGCGATCGAGTATTCAGTAAAGTTAAATTTGGGGAGTGGTCTGGCCAATCTCTCCATGAGATGGGCAAAATCTGTGAAGGCTTTGCCGAACGCGCTTTTCTGTTCCTAGTGCGCCGTCGCATCCATCTCCTCCTGTTTCAGTAAGCGAATCCACTCGGCCTCTGCCGTCTTGGCCGCGTCGGCTTCATTAAACATTTACTCGACCTCCGCGGGCTCAATCCCAGCGCGGATGGCCTCGACGGCGGTGTCCACATGGAACTCCACAGAAAGTTCATCCCAGGCAGTCAAAGCCCCGGCAGCGGAAGTACTACCCGCCTCATACGCATCTGGTCTTCCTCCGGACATATTCAAAGAGAAAGGAGGGAGAAGAGTTTTTTGTTCTTACCTAAAGTCTGAGTCGAACGATGATCGTCACACGAAGCTTCGAGGGAAATCAGCTATGTCTTCTTCTCAGGCAGAAATACATAAGGTTTTTTACCCTGTAACCCCAGTCCTTTTTATAGGCAAGAGCAGAGGCTTCTGAGCAAATAAGCGAAGTCCCGAAGATCGAAGTGCAACCGTCAGATAAGACCGCATTTAATGCTGCCCTCGAATACCGTGTGCACGTCGTTTCGAGGGCACGCCAAAGGACAGCCTGACAAAACCGTCGGAATCCCCCAACAGGAGCCCGACACGTGTCCCTGTGACGTTTTCAAAACCGCTGTCATTTCCAGCTCATTTTAGCGATCGAATAGGTCATCCAAATTCAAAATCAGTTCGTTCGAGAGACGATCATCTGTTCCTTAAAATGCTGAGTCGCTCGTCTAAGTCAAGCGATCGCCAGTAGAACCACCTCACCCCACGTCTTCAACATAGGAGCGAGCTGGGGGGCAATTGTTGTGCGGCGATTTATACGCCTCGACGGCGATCGACATAAGGGCTGAGCGACCAAGCCAGCATCAAATAATCCAAGGCAGACTTACCAAGCGAAGAGTCCAGACCGAGATCAGGTACCGAGAGATCGACGTCCAGGGCGATCGCCTCTTGGCACCTAGCGATCGACTCTGGTGCCCGACCAATGACGATGGTCCTATGCCATGTATAAGGCCATCATCCGTCATATCTACAAAGACTGGATCTTGGAGCGAAGTGTAACACCCCCAAAACCATAAGGGAATATTACACGCCGTAGACCCCTTTTCACGAGGATCTACCAGGCTATACCTTACAAAACGACTAAATGCTTGCCCGGTTAGGGTCAAACAATAAAATAATACAGACCATTAACGTCACTTACACGTGAATACACAGACCGATGAGGTCACACAACTCAATCAACAAAACTGACTTATACGACATTACCCACACAGGGGTCGAAACAAAATACAGCAGATGACTGAAATCAACTCTGACAATATAGCCAAACTCTACCAACTCTCAACCCTTGATTAGTATCGTAGGTCATCACTTCCCATGCCAATCCTATGACTACTCATTTGAACCTACAAGCACCTGGACACAAAACAGACATCCATCCCCCGATTACTCGGGGGTTAGTAAAATTCCACTATTTTTCTAGTGCACGTATAATACGATACGAAATGCAACAAGTAAATAGCAACCACGAATTTACTACGGATATCAACTATCAAAATGTTCCCGAGAAGATTTACAATTTCGGAAATGAACAAGAAGTATTTGAAAAGGAACTCATTTGCTCGGGGATTTTTAAAATAAAAACTCTTTTGGACCTGAAGTCCTAATTTACAAAACCTTTTCGAAAAAGTTAGGGCCTCAGCCCGATTCTCATTTCAAAACACAGTAGATAAGATACCATTTTGAGTCCGTGACCCAACTTCAAAACGTTATACAATTAATCACTGATATACAATCACCGTTCGTACACCTCATGTACCGAACTCCGGAGGACTCGTTGGACCCTACCCGGACCACACACATTGTTCATACACATCATGTGCCAAACTCCAGAGGCCTCGTCGGACCCTAGCTGGAACATACTCGTTGTTCGTACACATCATGTACCGAACTCCAGAGGCCTCGTCAGACCTTACCTGGAACACACGCATCATCACAACACGACCCATATGATCAACTCAACATATCACCACAAGTAACACACATTATTGTCAATATGTCAAACCATTCAACAATATGTCGTAATACATATTCAAATATGTAATCAAATCAACACACAAATATCATAATCATCACGATAATTCAACTATGACCAATCACGCACGACACGAACCATATGATTAACATAACCAACACGATTCCACGATATTAACCAAATGAGAACATCATCACTACCATCAATCGTTCACATTTATAAAATCACGCGAAGCATATTCATGAAGGCAAAACAATTCATCATAAATCTAACACGAAGTCTATATCTAGAAGACACAATTCGTATTGCAAGATACATGCCTCGATTGTCGGCGCCCAAATATTCCTACGAATACGGCACAAAAAAACAACGAAAATACGATTACAACGAGAATCAAAACTGAAAACAACGGAAATCTAATCAAACTATCGAAAGGAAACTCATAGGGGCATTTAATCGAACACTAAATGTTCAATAATTCCCAAGAACACTCGAATCGTCAATCGAGTTAAAAAAACTCGATATATGGATATACAATCCATAGAACACGATTAATAACATCATACTACACCAACCGATGTATCAAAATAGGACTAGAATCGAAATTAAGAACAAATTCTCCAAAAAGTCAACTAAAAGGAAAATCAAGAAATATACCTTGATTCGACGAAAAACACGGATTGGATGATGATATAATGAACAAGAATCTTCATAAACGCCTAGAAATCGAGTGGAATCGACCAAAAACTCCACTCCACGACTTTTCCCGTCGCCAGCCGCCACCCGGGTGAAAAAATGGTGTAAAATGTGGTCTGGCCCGTCCCTGGCCTATATATGGCCGACAAGGTTACGGTCGTAACCGTCAGGGCCTTACGGCCGTAACCGACATTCGTCAAAATCCGCCCAGCGCCTGCCGATCGCTTACGGCCATAAGCGACAAGGCCTTACGGCCGTAACTCATCACTTATGGCCATACCCGGCAGGTCCTTACGGCCGTAACCGGCATTCGTCCAAACACTGCCTGGCACCCGTACGGCCGAAACTGACAGCCCTTACGGCCGTAACCGGCATTCGTCCAGCCATGTCTACGGAGCACGTACGGCCGTAACTCGGCCAGGCCAGGCCCTGCTCCAAGAAGTGCGGCCGTGACTCGGCCGTGGCCACTCCGACGGCCCGGACGACCCCAAAACCCGAACCTGAATATGAATCAAAGATATGGTTACGAAGTACTCACAAAGAAGAATCCAAGTTCTAAGAGAACACACGATTCCGACCACCCAAAGGCTCGAAATTCGACAACAGAAAGTGATTACCCAAACTTTGGGAAATTACGAAAATGGACCAAAACGTCCGAAATACACTATACACGATCGAAACACCAAACCAAAGCTCGCAATATGAATAATATCATTAAATGAACATACGAGAAACTCGAAATAACAGTTTTGGACGAGATTCACAAGAATCGAACGCAAGTGCGGAAAAGCCGCTTAAGAACACGGAACTCAACAAAATGATACCGAAACGAACTAGGATGACAAAAAGTGCAGAATTAATCATTCTCAAAATGTTGATACGGGCATGAACGAGTCGTCAAAACAGAATTCCGCCGAAAAAAAGATATTACCAGAAATCAAAATTGCAGATATTACATACTACCCTCCTTAAAAGAAGTTTCGTCCCGAAACTTAAAACAAGTAGGGAAAAGTAATATCCCGCCAGGAAAATTCAATGAGGTACACAAGAAATGCGTAACTCTCGCCCATCGGCGAAACGTTACAAGCAACGCAAAGGAATATACAGCGTGAAAACACGCTCCACGACGACCAACACAACGCCACCGGCTATGATTCAAAACAATAACGAGAAATTAACGACACATCACATACCACACCACATGCACACATTTAATCAAAGAAACACCCGCGACAACAAGTCGCACCAGACTAAGACGGCTATGCGATAAAAACAAATAGAGTATCACGCTACAAATCACTCTGTTTCTCATCAACAAGAAAATGTCCGACGTCAAAACACAAACAATTCGAGATAACGGAAAACGAGAATACCAAATATTACATTCTATCCCACTAAAAATAAGTTTCATCCCGAAACTTAAAATAAAACATCAGGGTAGAATGCAAACAAAACCAAAAAGTTCACGCAACAAATATCAATCTCTACACGCATTACAGCACAAAGTACGACACACAACTACATCACTGGACACCACCGGGCCCTCCCCGAGTAGGAACGAAAACCCGATTCCCGAACATCTTAGCAACGGTCTCACATCCTGGGGTATCGACACATCCTAGGGCGAAGCCGATAAAAACTCAACGATCCTGTGCTCACGGACAGGCAGCGGGCAATACCCTGCCTCCATGGCGGTCTTAAACTCAACCCATGTAGGTGTACGATCTGCAGGCACTAAAGCCTGCCACCAGTCTGCAGCTTCTTTGTCGAGCAAGTACTGAGCAATGGGTACGCTCCTTTCATCCGGACAAGATACCACATCAAATGTTCTGTCAAACTGGAAGAGCCAGTTCTCCCAACCTAACGAGTAAGAAGAACCCATAAAACGGGGCGGCTGCATCCTCATCACATCTCGTAACCACTTACTAGCCCCGTTATCCCTATCTGGGTTCTCATTCTGATGTACGGCCTGATTCATATGTGCCAACTGGTCAACCACCCAACGAAGGATGGTGGCGGCGCCAATGTCAGCATTTTCCCCAATTGATTGCCTCTGCTCATGGGATTGGTCATCTCGACTACCTATACTGAGCTCATTGGCGCTCGACAACGAGCGAGTCGCCCTCTCATGCTCCTGATTCCGACCCCTACCACAACCACGCTCTCGAGCTCGACTGCTCAGCATACTGAACGGACAACCATTCAGAATAACACGACAAACGGACCTCATATACTGAAAATAAGTCGACAAACAGCAACACAATACAATATTCACACCAATTCATTACTCAAATACACGAACTAACACTACAATAATAGAAGTTAAATTCATAAGTAACTCGCACGGTTACACCAACAGAGGTGCACGACTTTTACCAAAGTAAACACGGTCAAGACCACATACATGTCATTGAAATCAGGCACTTGTCACATTCTTTAAAAATAAAATTTTCCCGAGGTATTTGTTCAAATGATAATATTTTAAAATTTGTGAGTTTGAAAGGTTTTGCTGAAATAAAATTTTTGAAAACATTTTTAATATATCGTCACCTAACCAAAACCATAAACTCATTATCAAAACCATTTTGTTTGAAGTTATTTACAAAACAACACGTTGAAACTTTAATCTTCTCGATAAACGATATCCTCAAAATGGCCTTGTCAATATATATTATTATCATCGTTAACGACATACAAGATATTCACATGACACCACTCCAACCATCACAAATAATAACACCCATGATAATCCACTGTCATGCCTCTCGGCATCGACCCCCAAAGGTTCGCCAAACAAATCCCGGGTGGAAAACCTCTTGTACTCGCACTCAACATTTTCACGGATTAACTACCACATCCGTATAATGACATGAAATAGTACGATCAAATCATATTATGCAGTCACAACACTTAAGTGTACAACCAAGATTTTCTAGCAAGGATGGTAACAGTCAACAACACGTCAGCGATACCCATACAGGATGACTAACCGAGTGCGACATTACCGATAAAATAGTTAAAATTCACAGTCGTCATTGGCGGACCATACGATTATATCTACTGAAATCAATTGGTTGGTAGAGGGCGCATATACAACTATAACAACAAGGTTATCACCGCAACAGTCAAAAGCTTACGGTCGTAACAACACATTGTTTACGACAGTAACATCCATGAGCTTACGGCCATAACATCTATGAGCTTATGGCCGTAATGGGAATCAAATTACGGCCGTAATCACTAGCTGCAGGACAGCAGGAGTGTCCTAGCAGCCCCGACACGGCTTCAAAGATTAAGGATCGATTCCTGACAATGTATCCCGACATATCGAAAACACTATAACATTCTCCGGCAAGTATAACAACGTAACAAACTTGTCGTAACGACTTAGTCCCAACACACAAACACATAACATTTAAATTCTGAAAATTAGAGTCATTTTGCAAAAACAGAAATTTTCCAAAGATCCTTTCGATCGCAATAAAAATGACGGTGGTATTTTGCAATGTCTGAACTATTTTAAAACACATTTTCCAAATACCGATTGATGGTGCTATTTGAACATACATGACCAACTTGTCACAATTCAACCGATTTCAAAATCCACACAAACCGTTGTTTAACCGCACCATCAAAATATTTTCAAAAATTTTTTATTTCCACAAAAATGCTCAAACCAGTAGAGTCTTTCAGGAAAAACGTTTTCAAGCCTACCCGCATCAGGCATAATTAAAACAATCCAAAATAGTCGAACTTAAAACCACATGCTTAAATGGCAACCAGGGTCACCAATTCAATCAAATTCTCTAGTGGCACCAAGTTTAAACACACAACAAAATCATTCATCGGAGTTTCTCACAATCTCTATCGTCGATACCTTTATAAAACCCATAAAGGTTTACAATTTTCGGCCCATACCACCCCAGACGGAGGTTAGAAAGTAAAACAACAATATGCCCAGTTTTATACATATACTATATGCCACAAGTATTAAATACAACTATATTACACAACACCGTGCAAATAAATTATGCACCGCAATTAACTCACTTAGATAAAATCATGACGCTCAGGTACCTTGCATAAAAGAGGAGACTTACGTCCACAGGCCGCACGGAGATGACGGTCGCCCACGATACTAATCTCATCCGACAACATATCCGACACATTGTGACTACGCGCAACTCAACTTGTCACCCGGCATCTCGAGTGACAAAACCACACAATACTCGACAAATCACAACTCGACTTGACCCGACAGCCTAGGTTTCCACAACCTATGCTCCGATACCATAAATGTAACACCCCCAAAACCATATGGGAATATTACACGTCGTAGACCCCTTTTCACGAGGATTTACCAGGCTATACCTTACAAAACGACCAAATGCTTGCCCGGCCAGGGTCAAACAATAAAATAATACAGACCGTTAAGGTCACTTACACGTGAATACATAGACCGATGAGGTCACACAACTCAATCAACAAAACTGACTTATACAACATTACCCACACAGGGGTCGAAACACAATACATCGGAAGACTGAAATCAACTCTGACAATATAACCAAACTCTACCAACTCTCAACTCTTGATTAGTATCGTAGCTCATCACTTCCCGTGCCAATCCTGTGACTGCTCCTCTGAACCTACAAGCACCTGGACACAAAACAGACATCCACCCCCCCCATTACTCGGGGGTTAGCATAATCCCACTATTTTGATAGTGCAAGTATAATACGATATGAAATGCAACAAGTAAATAGCAACCACGAATTTACTATGGATATCAACTATCAAAATGTTCCCGAGAAGATTTAGAATTTCATAAATGAACAATAAGTATTTGAAAAGGAACTCATTAGCTCGGGGAATTTTAAAATAAAAACTCTTTGGGACCTCAAGTCCCAATTTACAAAACCTTTTCGGAAATGTTAGGGCCTCAGCCCGATTCTCATCTCAAAATACACTAGATAAGATACCATTTTGAGTCCGTGACCCAACTTCAAAATGTTAAACAATTAATCACTGATATACAATCACCGTTCGTACACCTCATGTACCGAACTCCGGAGGACTCGTTGGACCCTACCTGGACCACACACATTGTTCGTACACATCATGTACCAAACTCCAGAGGCCTCATCGTACCCTACCTGAAACATACACGTTGTTCGTACACATCATGTACCGAACTCCAGAGGCCTCGTCAGACCTTACCTGGAACACACCTTATTCGTACACATCATGTACAGAACTCCAGAGGCCTCGTCATACCTTACCTGGAACACACGAATCATCACAACACGACCCATATGATCAACTCAACATATCACCACAAATAACACACATTATTGTCAATATGTCAAACCATTCAACAATACGTTGTAGTACATATTCAAATATGTAATCAAATCAACACACAAATATCATAATCATCACGATAATTCAACTATGACCAATCACGCACGACACAAACCATATGATTAACATAACCAACACGATTCCACGATATTAACCAAATGAGAACATCATCACTACCGTCAATCGTTCACATTTATAAAATCATGCGAAGCATATTCATGAAGGCAAAACAATTCATCATAAATCTAACACGAAGTCTCTATCCGCAAGACATAATTCGTATAGCAAGATACCTGCCTCGATTGTCGGCGCCCGAATATTCCTACGAATACGGCACAACCTGGAAAACCCCGAACACCTACAATCCTCCGGCAAAAAACAATGAAGATACGATTACAACGAGAATCAAAACCGAAAACAACGGAAATCTCATCAAACTATCGAAAGGAAACTCATAGGGGCATTTAATCGAACACTAAATGTTCAATAATTCCCAAGAACACTCGAATCGTCAATCGCGTTAAACAAACTCAATATATGGATATACAATCCATAGAACACAATTAATAACATCATACCAAACCAACCGATGTATCAAAATTGGACTAGAATCGATATCAAGAACAAATTCTCCAAAAAGTCAACTTGAAGGAAAATCAAGAAATATACCTTGATTCGACGAAGAACACAGATTGGATGATGATATAATCAACAAGAATCTTCAAAAACGCCTAGAAATCGAGTGGAATCAAACAAAAACTCCACTCCCCGACTTTTCCTGTCGCCAGCCGCCACCCGGGTGAAGAAATGGTGTAAAATGCGGTCTGGCCCGTCCCTAGCCTATATATGGCCGACAGGGTTACGGTCGTAACCGGCATTCGTCACAATCTGACCAACGCCTGCCGATCGCTTACGGACATAACCGACAGGGCCTTACGGCATAACTCGGCACTTACGGCCGTACCCGAAAGGTCCTTACGGCCGTAACCGGCATTCGTCCGAACACTGCCTGGCACCCGTACGGCCGTAACAGACAGCCCTTACGTCCGTGACCGGCATTCGTCCAGCCATGTCTTCCGAGCACGTACGGCCGTAACCGGCACCTTACGGCCGTAACTCGGCCAGGCCCGGCCCTGCTCCAAGAAGTGCGGCCGTGACTCGGCCGTGGCCACTCCGACGGCCCTGACGAATCCGAAACCCGAACCTAAATATGAATCGAAGATATGGTTATGAAGTACTTGCAAAGACGAATCTAAGTGCTAAGAGAACACACGATTCCGACCACCCGAAGGCTCGAAATTCGACAACAGGAAGTAATTACCCCAAACTTTGGGAAATTACGAAAATGGCCCAAAACGTCTGAAATACACGATACACGATCGAAACACCAAACTAAAGCTCGAAACATGAATAATATCATTAAATGAACGTACGAGAAACTCAAAACAACAGTTTCGGGCGAGATTCACAAGAATCGAACTCAAGTGCGGAAAAGCCGCTAAAGAACACGGAACTCAACAAAACGATACGAAACGAACTCGGATGACAAAAAGTGCAGAATTAATCATTCTCAGAATGACGATACGGTCATAAGCGAGTCGTCAAAACGGACTTCCGCCGAAAAAAAAAGGATATTACCGGAAATCAAAATTGCGGATATTACACGAAGACCCACGTGCAGATCCACGAATGGCGCCGCAGAGTAAGGATCATTGACTCCAGCCCATCAACAGCTGTCAACGACAAGGACTGCCTCACATACCGACAGACCCGCCGAAAGGTCCTAGGTGGGACCTCCCAAGACAGTGACATAGGACGCGTGTTGTCTTCTCATTGGTTCGCACATCCGTCTGCCAGCAGCTGCTGCAGACTTTAAGGAGACCGAACCATGTGCTAAAGACGATCGCCCACTTATTATAATACAGTAAAGGCGATCGCCCAACTACTTTCACTCCTATAAATGGTAAACCTACAGCAACTGGAAAAAGGTTCCGAAGTTCACAAAACTCAGCTAAAAACCAGAGCACTCCATCGTTGTTACAAGAACTCATAGAGCATCAACTATGGTTCTTCCGGCAATCATCAACACTCAAGAGCCAGATAACTAGGGTCTTTACACTCATTGTAATTATACTCTAACATTTATATTTGTACTCCCAAGTATTCGTATTAATAATATCTCGCGAGAGCATTCAAGCCCGGGACTAACAACCTCGGCAAATCTTGTGTTATTTACTTTCCCCCAGACGTGCTCTCGCATTTTGTTTGTTACTCATCCATTCCAGCAATCCCTTCCGAATAATATTTTGGGTAACAACACGGCCTAATGAATTAAATATATCACTGGGTGATTAATTTAATTCATGAATATAATTGTTTCTTGGAGAAATTAATTATGTTATTTTGTATTTGATATGTTAAATTACTTGGATTAATTAAATAATATAAATACATCAAAACAGAATCGGAGTTTGGACTCGCAGGAGTCTTAAATGGAACGAACTCCTCCTACCATTCTAGATGCCCCCCCCCCCCTTTGTCTTCCACCTAATGTGGTGGAAGACTTCATGATTTAATATCATGAAGTGTTTTGTCTTAGGGGACATCAAATCTCATTTTATTATGTAAAGGTGATTTCATGTGATTGATTGAAGAATAAAAGGAAGACTAACTCTCACTTACCACCACCCCCTTGCATTCATACGTGAGATTGGTGAGAGAGAGAGAGAGAGAGAGAGAGAGAGAGAGAAAAGAGTTCCTTTTCATAGTCTTCTTCTTCTTCTTCTTCATGTGTTCTTGATAATTCTTGGAGAAAAATCAAGAAATCAAAGGGAGAAAGTGAGATATACACTTAGAGTGTTGTAATCACAAATCAATAGCTTCATCACCTAGGTCTAGACGTATCCTAGGAGGATAGCAAGGTGATTGTCATCCCGTTCGTTTCTCCAGCACGTGGAAAGTACAGGCGTTGTATTTTCGACGTTGGATCATCCAAGGGCTTGGAGCACATTGGATCATAGGGATTAACAATTAAAGCTTGGGGAATAGCTCAAGAGAAGAAATCCATTTAATCAACGGACTACAAGGCTGAGTTTCTTACAACTCTTGTATTTTCGTTTATATATTCGTATATATGTAGCTCGATCGACCCTCGTAGGGATTCAGATCGAATTAATTTTCATTTTACCGCTTTTGTTGGGCCTCGATTTAGGCACCAAATCCCAACAGTGGTATCGGAGCGTAGGTCTTGCGATCGTATATACGATATTGGCATTTGGAATGCTTGATTAGATGGTGAATGATTTGGAATCATTTATAGTCATAATCGTGTTATATGTTTTTCGTTCATTCTAGTTGTATTTTTCGTAAGTTTATGTCTAAATATAAATCTTTAATTTCTGGGAAATGTGATTTATATTGAAGATATGAATGTTGGAAAATATAGATATTGGATATCCGGCCGAAAAACTAGCCCCGAATTACCGTTGGACAGTCCGGGAGTGGTCCGGAAGAAGGGGGCCGCGGCCCAGGGCTCGGGGGCCACGGCCCAGGGCTGTTGCAGCCCAACTTATTGGTTACTGGACTGGGTGCCGCGCCTGTGGCCTCGGGGCCGCGGCCTGTGGCCGGGCCTCTACTTGTCATCCAATGGGTTTTCGGCATGGTCCAAATTTTTCGGACCGCTTTGACTTGTTTTCTTCGTGTATTCCTAAAAATTGATTTCCCACATTTGAAATTGGATTTAATATGATTAAAACGATATATGGTATTTCATTTTATAGAGAAAATTGATTAATTGAAATACTTATGATCGAGCGAATTATTTTGAACATTTACATATTACCGATTGTGTCAATCGATTGGATCGGTTCGTATTGTTGATTGAATCAATGTATCTCTACGATTTCCATTTATATAGTATTTATTGGATGAATGTTTTTGAATGGGGATGTGGTTCGTGGACTTAGTTTGGAATCGTTCGTTTTACTCAATTGGGTTGTAAAGGCCGTTTTGAGCCTATTTATTTTACTAGAAATATTTATATCTAGGATGCAATTTTCAATATAAAATTTATATGTAATGACGAAGATCAGAGTAAGATCTGTTTCGAGAAGATGAAGATTCAAGACGAAGATTGTAATTAGATTATGGGGTTTTTGTTTTCTAGGAACGGCCCATGAACTACATGTTGGTAGCAACTAGGTTGTGAATGGTTGTTTCATAATGTATGAATGCCCCAAATGCGCTTAAATGATTAATGTGCAAAGTGTAACGTTAATCGCGAAAATTCTCCCACGACAAATT
The DNA here is from genome assembly GCA_033398695.1 of Orobanche coerulescens. NCBI lineage: Eukaryota > Viridiplantae > Streptophyta > Magnoliopsida > Lamiales > Orobanchaceae > Orobanche > Orobanche coerulescens. Next base: position 176,369,900 of record CM065802.1, on the reverse strand, counting down.
ATTAAGTTTATAAGGTTTCGAGGTTTTCCTTCCATCTATCGAGTTTTCGGGAAATTGAAATCCAAACCGGATGTGCTATGCTTCCGAGTTATCGGGGTAGTCGTTCTGGGAGGACGGATAAATTACCGGGAGCGCATTGGATGCCATCGGTTGGAGCAAACTTTATCCCCAAAAACCTGATAGCTTGCCTGATAAGATTCAATTGTGAAACTGATTTGCGTAGATGGTATAAACTTAACTTGTTCACGAACCATTGAAACCGTATAGGTTGAGGGAATTGAACAAGGGGAAAAAGAAGATCAAATCATCCATTAGATAGGTTGGTGTTGGACACCACTTTATGAAAATTAATAGAATAGAAACCTGTTTAGATTGCCCTCTATTAAGATTTATAAAGAACTCGATCACCACTATGAAGTAGAGCGGCAATACTTCCTGATTTCACATGGGAGTGTGTTATTCTGATAAAAATAGTGGGAGCTGGGTAACAAGAATAGAAAAGACCTTAATTCTAGACTCAGGTCATAATTATTCAAGTCACTAATTAATCTGTCGTACTTAATGCAAACTCAACTCTCAATATGACAATGAACCCACTCGCAATGCTACTCAAAAATAATACCCTGATTGGACCTAACTTTGTGGACTGGCTCCGCAATCTGATGATTGTCCTCAGTATAGAGGTACTGGGATACGTCTTGGAGACGGACATTCCGGCGCCTCCTGTGTGGACCAGAGCCAATCAGGAAGAGATCAAAAACCACGAAAAGTAGGTTAAGGATGACATAAAAGTCCGTGCTTACATGATGGCTTCTATGTCAAATGAGCTTCAGAGAGCTCATGAGAAAATGACCTCTGCTAGGCAGATTCTATCTCACTTAATTGAACTTTATGGTGAGCACAGCAGAACCGCTAGATATGAGATATGTAAGCAACTATTTGGTTCTTAAGGATGAAGGAAGGTAGGAAGGTTGGGGAACACGTCCTCAAAATGATATCCATGATCGAGAGATTGGAGGCTCTTAATTTTAAAATAGTTACTTCTCTCCAAACCGACCTTATCCTACAGTCTCTCCCTGATTCCTTCTCACAGTTTGTTATGAACTTCAACTGCAATGAGATTGCATGTAATTTAGCTGGGCTAATGAACAAACTTGTGACCGCTCATTCTCAGATGAAGACTCCGCAGATGAAGCAGTTTGCTCTTGTGATTTCTTCTGGAACTCGGATGTCTAAGAACAAGAAGAAAAAGACCAAGAAGCAAACTGGACCACATGTCAAGGACATCAAGGGCAAGGGCAAGGGCCCAACGGTATCGAAGAACAAGAAGAAGAAGGTTGCTTGTCTCAAGTGTGGTGAGCTGGGACACTGGGCTAGAGACTGTCCTATTCTTCATGGCACTTCAGGTACAGAACTTTTAGTTTTGGAAACAAATTGTTCTGCTACTGTATTTTCTACTTCCTGGATACTAGATTCTGGTGCTAGTTCTCATATTTGTACCGTGAATCAGGATCTGGAACAAAGTAGGAAGCTTGGAGCTGGAGAAGTAATAATCACTGTCGAAAGTGGGCATAGTGTCGAGGCAACCGACATAGGATCACTTCTTTTGGGTTTAGAAGCCGGCTTTGTTTTGACTTTATAAGATGTAGTTGTTTTGACTACAGCTGACGTTTGCATTGATTAAGGGGGAATACAGTATGACCCATGAATACAGTATTAATCTAAATATTATTCCAAGAATTGAATCATGTATGTACCTTCTAATGGGGAACACTGTATTTTCGCTAATACAGCACATACACGGTAGGACTCAATAAATATTTTAATAATACTCTAGTTCACACTGTTTTAAGTACACATGGTCTGTCTAAACTTAAAACGTCTTATCCTTAATAGTTTAAAGACACCTGGACTTTACTGCCTTAAATATCGTGATTTAAAAATTTCAAACTGCCGTTTCGTGCAACAAGGGAAGACGAACTGTTAGAAGTGGGACCGGCCATTAATTTTAAAAAATGGATTAGATATTTAAGTTACATCTGAACCTATCCAGTACGCCCTTTTAAAAGACAGTCACCATCTTCCTTTTGACCGCATACTGGAAACTGTTCACCGGTTGTAATACTTGAGGTTTTCACTTTAGGTTGTCTTGAATTATTTTTCATTTTATGCTTAATATTCTCCGATTACTGATTTATCAGAGTTATATTTTTCCGTTGACCACGTTATCGAAACTATGTTCTCGTGTTTGACGTTTAATATGAATTCTCTGTAGTTAGTTTTGCGATGATTTGCATGTGTATTCGTTTTATGGTATGTTGTGTGTTGTCATTGTATCGTCTTCATATTAGTTCGTCGACTTGTGGAGAAATTTCGCCAATTATGGAGGAACATGGCGCTAAAAACGGTGCTAATTTTTCCGTGTGTTGGGCCGTTTGTTAGAACACGGTGCTGAACACACGACATTTTGCGCCGTGTTGTGCACTATTATGTTCAGGTTTTTCATTTTTGCTTGCTGTCAGAACAAGGCACTAAACTAGGCGATGTTTGAGCTATTTCTCTGGGCCGTTTTGTTCAGGTGTATAAATAGGACAATCGCATTTCTCAGCCCTATTTCACTTCTCTCTCGGCTTTAGGCGATTTCACAAGGGTTTCAAACCCTGAGCAGATTATCATCATATATTGAAGTCTTGATCATGTTTAACATTATCATTTGTTGATTCTTCATCCGGATTGAGGTAATTATTTAAAAATCATCTTTCAACTATTTTGGGGGGGTTTTCTTGATTCCTTGACTTAATCTGAAGTTCATGAATTGGTTATGTAATTCTTGTTGTTTTGGTTGTAATCTTCGGATTGGAAACTCGTTTATCGATTTTGTTTCACCTGGAACATGATTTTTGGTTTCCTTGGAACAAACCCTTGGACCCTTGTTGTTCTTATTGTCGATTTGTATTTCGTTTAGTGTTGTTGATTCATGGTGGCGTTGTTCTCATAGTGTTCATGGGGCTGTCGGGTTCTTGGTTGTACTTGGAATTTCAGGGGCTGCTCGACCGCATCCATTCGTTGTTCTATTGCTCGTGGTTTCAAGGCAAGTATCTTGGCCATACACTTCGGGTTTCGTAGATGTAATAGTTGGTACTTGATTTTGTGTGCAATTTGAATGTTTTTAATGAACTTCCAAAAGAATCAGTACATTCTCGATAAAAGGGTTTCTTCAAAATCAACTCGTGCATTTGTAAACGAATGTGTCGTTCTGAGAATGTGTATTAGTGTTGTATATTGGAATGCTTTGTTTTTGTGTGGTACCATTGCGTGCGACTATATCGCTGGTGGACTAATAGTTATATTCTTTCGGCAAAGGGTATGTGTGTGGATATGTGTGCTTATTGATAAGTATGTGATGTTGTGTGATATTGGTTGTGACTCCTTTGTAAGGAGGTTGTGCCATTCGGTGTTGTTGGGAAAGTTTACTTCCTTGTTGATGTGTGATTTGTTGTAAAGTGATGTTCTGCCGGGTAGGGTTTGTTGAACCTCCGGGATCCGTCCTTGCTAGTATGGGTCGAGTTTGACCATAGGGTTATCGAAACTCGGTATGTCTTGAGGAGGCTCCGAGGTTCATGGCTTGCTAGCATGATGCTAGGATAACTTATGGTTGTGGTTTGGTTATGTGACCTACGTGTCATGGGTTATCCAAACCAGGTATGTCTCGAGGAGGCTCCGAGGTTCATGGCTTGCTAGCACGGAACGCGAGTAGTCCTTGGGAGTAAGTTGATCTGGATGATTGGGCCGTGAACCCCGTGTTTTGTGATCGAACTTGTATTTTAGAAAATAATCTTTGGGTTGTGTCCCTAAGTGGATTTCGGTAAGATGAGGATTCTTCAATCCCAAATGTTTTCAAAACTCCCGAGATCTTAAAATATTTTGCCAGATGTATATTAGTTTCATTCCTACCTTTCATGGTTCAAACTGTTTTACTCCAGTTAATTATCTCGGGAAGTCTTTTGTTACGTTTAAATTGTAACACCCCCAGAATACGTCCGGAAATGTCACACGCCGTAGACCCTTATCACAAGGATCTACCAGGCTAAACACTCATAGACTACTAAATGATTGACCGACCGGGGTCAATCTTAATTGCAAAGCAGACCGACAAGGTCATTAAACAGTTCAGAACTATGACATTCATATCTCAATGACAATAATCAACTTGAATACAGAAAGAAATGACAACTCAATTTAATAAGTGAAAACTACACCCATGCAAGGGTTAATACTTGACCAAAATGGAAACAAAAGGAAAAAGGACTCTGACTCCTGTGTGATTAGCATCGTCGTCTTCTATCTCCTTCCAAGCCAATCCCGTGACTGCTCCCGAGCTGCCAAAACCTGAGCGCATAACAGGCACCCACCCCCGAAAACTCGGGGGTTAGCAAACTGGAATTTTGCTAGTGCAAGTACTTAATGTACATGATATACAAAAAGTATAACACAAACTCAACAGCCACGAAGCCTTAACACAACCCACATATTCACACAAACAGCACATCAAAGCATTCGTTTACACAAGGTAAAAGGTAATCACATAGTCATATTCTCTTTACGGAATATAACACCAATGAAACTTTAAACGAACCCAAGGAGTCAAAATATCTAGTTTGAAAATCCACTTTTAAAAAAAAAAGGAAAAGCAATTTGATAAGATAGTTTGAAAACGTTATTATTGAGTCGGGCCGTCTTGGGGTTTTGAAAATCAAATGGGAATACCTTTAGAAAATAACTTCAAGAGCTCTCGGGTCCTCGACCCGGCATGTGTAAGACAATTTGCAAGAAAACCATTACACGTTATTTGGGGTCCTCAGCCCAATTTATGAAACACTAACACAAGCGAGTCATTACAACATTTTCACGGGGTTCTCGACCCAATCCAAATAATATCATCACGAGATCAAACATCTCAACAATTCATGGGGTCCTCGACCCAATCCAAATAATATCATCACGAGATCAAACATCTCAACAATACACGGGGTCCTCGACCCAATACACAGAATATCTTCACAGCATAATCAAGTACATATCTTATCATTCGACAAATCCTGCTCAAGACCCCTGATTAATTAACCCTCGGAGATCTCGTCAAATATCCTTGGTTAATTAACCGTGATACCAACGTTTAAAGCAAGTTGAAATAACCTTTCAGAAACATGAATCACGGTCTATATCAAGACCAATATTTAAAAGCGAGTTGGAAGAACTTTGAAATATAAAAATTGTTCGGTAACGGGGTCTTATCTATCACTCAAATATCTGTAACCAATAAGCCTGCCAGACGCCTCCCTTGCACACCTATGCACCGGTGTTCACTCCACTATGTTGGCCGCCCCTTGAACATGTCACCGCGCCGGCGATCACTCCCACAAGATCCGCCCCTTGCACACGTATTAGGTAACACCGGTGTTCACCAATCATATGGAGCTGCACATTGCAGCGTACACCAGGCGGGAGTACACGCCCTGCCCTCAGAGGTTCCCGGATATGACGTTTCTCACAACAAGTATTCACAATGTTTCAAACATCAAGCAAATAGTCAATCATTGCAACAATTATCAAATCAGTACACCAATTCACATAATTTATCTGTCAGTCCACGACTACACAAATAAACAACAACACGCACATTATTAATCAAGACTCAACACAATAAGTCTTCGGTAAAACCCCAACACTACACATATATCCTTATATCGCAACTCAACCGAATATATACATATATAACCTTACTATATTATATCTATAAGTATAGTTCATCCATCAATCCAAGTTGAGTATGTCAACTAGTGTTAGCACTCATCTCTCGGCATTCACCGACATAGACATATATATCAATATACGTATATACATACATATATTTAACATATAAATATATATAAATTTATATTTCTATATATATATATATACATATATATATATATACATATATATATATACATATATACACCTGTATAAATTCATACACTTCGACAACAATGATTTCACGTAGTTACAAATCGTATATCAAGGTACTTGCCTTGGTAATCTCTCACGAATACTCCGAAAATACGGTCGATTTGGAAAATCCAGAATTCCAATGAAAACAACGATCGGAAAGGCTCAACATCGGATTATCGTAGGGAATTCATCCCTAATATCCTATCATCAAATAATCAATTAATCACACGAGGAAAAACATCGTGAAACGACCAAGTATCCCTCTGCGGCATTTTCACCGACACCTTGAAGGCGTTAACTTGGGACTCATATAAATGACGAATCGGTAATGATAAAACCATGGAAACATGATGAAATTGATAGAATACAACTTAATCTACAATTATCCATCAGTAATCTAAGTACATATGGCTTGAACGGACAAAATCTATCAAGATCCCCAAATTTCCCAAAGTTTAGATTTTAGGAAAAACTAACCTTGATTCGGTAGATTGAAGGATGTTATGGAATGATCAATCAATGATATGAACTCAGTAACTTCATGGATTTGTTGTTCAACAACATGTATCCTCGTTCTCAAAATCCCTGTAATACCCTCGCCTTTACTATTGTATTTTCTGATTTAAACCAAGTATCTTCGCACCATATCTGTATTGTTATAGCAAATATATCGACGAATTATGTTAAGTTGGAATCATGGTCATTCATACTATATTAATTGTTGGGTGATATTGGGAGAATTCCATTTATGCTTGTTATAGCACTTAACGTACGTTAACTTATCTTCTTAATGTACGCTATGTATGTCGCCTTACTTACGTAACATCCATATGTTAACCTACGTAATGCGGGAGATCCACCAGCAGTCCGCCTTTCGACGGGTGGGGCCGAGCGGGGGTAGGTGGTCGGGAGTCGATCGCGACAGCCAAGTCAACGGCTATTACGTACGTAATAGCTATATGGTTACGTACGTAACGATTTGCGTGTTTTGAGGCAGAAAGATCTGATGAAATTGGTTACGTACGTAATAGCTATAATGTCATGAGAATTATTATCATGTATAGCTGACCCTGTGGTTTGGGGCGAAATACTTGTATTTCAGGGCGAGGAAAGGGCAAGGCACAGGAGGAGCGCCATGGCGACGGAGGGTTTTGAAGGATGCTATTTCGGGGGCCCCGAGTCTTTTGATGTTCGGTTATGTATTATTATGATTTTCATTTTATTTTGTGTCGGATGAATGTACTATAATCTGTTAGGTATTGCCCATCGTCATATGGTCTGTACCGAATTTGGATCCTGTGTACGTTTGCTCGTATTAAAGACATGTATAACTTATACTACACATCGGGGTTTTTATTGTGGTACGATGCCACATTGTCAGGTTGTAAGTTTATATCGTGATATCGCCTGGTGGGTCCCGGTAGGGGGTCCACGGCACTGTAATAGCCACTGTTTTTTGGGCTGTTACAGAAGATGGTATCGGAGCATATGTTTTTATTTTGAGTCATTGTAGAATCGAAATAGCATCAAGAAACCTTCGTGCCACGTGTAACCTGTGCAAGCGCCTGACCCGTCGAATACGGTATGTTCTCATGAACCATAATTTGATTACTGGCATGATACTGACGACGTATTGGTCTTCTTACTTATCTTGGCATCTTGCTAACATGAGTTAAAATTCATCTGTTTGAGGAAAACCTAAACTAATTATGTGATTTGAATTGTTTTGACTTGATGTTGATATTGAGTGTGTAGCACCTGCGGTGCCAGTGATTCTTTACGAACTGCTATGTTGGATATGAAATTCCCTGTTGCTATTAACTTAGCATGAATTATGATTGATAAATTGAACTATACTTGTGACTTGATTCTTTCAGTATGGAAAGGAATCCGAGAGGCCGTGGCAGAGGGGGACGAGGCCGCGGAAGAAGCCGAATCTCGATACCACGAGCCAACAGACGCGCGAATGTGGAACAGAGTTCCGCAGGCAGTGATTCGCCTTCTAGGGACCAATGACACCATACTGGAGAGAATGCACGTGTCGATCCTTACAACGTGATGCAGGGCATGATGGCCCAGATGACCCAAATGGGTCAGCTGATGGAAGCTATGCAGAGGAATACTACTGGGCAACAGCAGGGCAATGCCTCCGCCTCGGTGCTCAAGGGATCGTGAGCCGGATTATTAGCGACATATCACGACAGCGACCTCCGACTTTTGAAGGCTCATCTGAGCCTGCTGACATTGTACACTGGATAGAGCATTTCGAGAAACTGTTCGAGATGGTGGAGTGCCTAGAGGAAAATCGAGTTGCTGTGGCAGCCTACTACCTTAGTAAGAGTGCCCATACTTGGTGGCTTTCTGTGAGGCCTGCCGATGGCGCGAGTACTTGGGAGGAATTCAAGAATCTTATGCTAGATCGTTATCGTCCCGCACCCTCCGTGAAGCCAAACTGTCCGAATTATCAACCCCGATCCATCTAAGACGAGGATGTGTTAGCGATTGCACAAAAATTCCAAGCACTTCTCCCTTTGCTACGCGCTTGTCCGTTCGAAGCCGATAAGATCAAATATTTCCTCAAGAGGCTTAAACCCCGAATGAGGATGCAATTACTCAATCACCCCGTATGACCTTACCGGAGTTTATTGAGAAGGCTTTGGAGTATGAACTTACTGCGAAGGAGATTTCTAAGAAGCAACCTCGCTTTCCAACAAGAGATCCAGAACTGCACTCCAAGGAGACAAGAATCGGGATATTCAAGAAACCCCACTGTACTAAATCCTTCCGAACGGCCACCTATGGCACCGAAACCGATAGAACGCACTCTCGGGCAATCACCACCCGCCGTGTGTTATAACCGTGGGGACCAGGGCATATCAGCTCCAAGTGTCCGGCCGGCCGTTACTGTCACACTTGCGGGAAGAACGGCCATCGTGCTCGCTATTGTCGGGTGGACTCGGGCGTGCTCCAAGAGCATCTCTTGCTCCAGATGCCTCTCTGTTCAGGAATGTGCTCCCCCGTCCGCTTCTTACCAGACTACCGGGGCGAACAAAGGGATGGGCCGTGGAAATCAAGCTGGTACACCTGCTTCCGGGGTTGCGAAACCCAGAGTCTACGAGATGAAAAAAGCCGATGATCCCGAAGCCAGCATGATTGCAGGTACTCTCGAGATCCACTCTCAGCCCGTTTGTGTTCTTTTTGATATTGGTGCTTCACACTCCTTTTTGTCTAGTTCTTGTTTGAGTCGTTTGCATTTGAATCATGTTACCGATTGTGAACCTTATGTAATTGGTCTACCCGATGGTAGAAGAATTATTGGGAGTCGTGAAGTACAGAACTGTCCGATTAGCATGAACAACCGTGAGTGGTTGTCCGACTTGATTGTGGTTGATTTACCTAAAGATGATGTAATCTTGGGTATCGACTGGATGGATCGTCACGATGCCGTGCTTAGCTTCCGTAAGCGAATGGTGACCGTCACATCGGATGATGGTGTCGAGTGTATTTTTCGGGGTGATAATCCCAATCATTCTGGGAGAGTCATCAGCGCTATGAAGGCTGTGAGATTACTGAACCATGGATGCATTGGTTATTGGTGTTACATGACCAAGACAACTGACCGACCAGTCGAATTGGTTGATATTCCAGTAGTTCGAGACTATCCATATGTATTTCCAGAAGAGCTTCCAGGACTACCCCCACAATTGAGAGGTAGAATTCACCATTGAGTTGGAACTAGGGACGTCCCCGCTTTCAAAAGCACCATATCGTATGGCCCCGACTGAGATGCAGGAGTTGAAAATACAACTTGAGGAGTTAACTGAGAAAGGATATGTTTGACCCAGTGTATCCCCTTGGGGAGCTCCGGTGTTATTCGTACGAAAGAAGGACGGATCGCTGCGTTTGCGTATTGATTACCGTGAGCTGAACAAAGTAACAATTAAGAACAAATATCCTTTACCTCGCATCGATGATCTATTGGATCAGCTCCAGGGAGCCGCTGTATTTTCCAAGATCGACTTGAGATCCGGGTACCACCAATTGCGGATTCGAGAGTTTGACGTCCCGAAGACAGCTTTTCGCACTCGCTATGGGCATTATGAGTTTGTTGTCATGCCATTCGGACTGACTAATGCACCCGCAGTATTCATGGAATTGATGAATCGAGTTTTTATTAATTATCTGGATCGTTTTGTAGTCGTTTTTATTGACGACATTCTGATCTACTCTCGTGATCGTGAGGAGCATGAGTGTCACCTCCGCCAGGTTCTCGATGCATTAAGGCGAGAACAACTCTATGGAAAATTTTCTAAGTGTGAATTCTGGATGTCTGAAGTTATTTTTCTGGGACATGTAATGTCAGCAGATGGAGTAAGAGTAGACCCACGTAAGATGAAGCTATCCGAGATCGGCTACCTCCGAAGAACGTGAAGGAAGTTCGTAGTTTTCTCGGGTCTAGCAGCTATTACAGCATTTATCGTGGAAGGATTTTCCAAAATTGCTCAACCGATGACTAATCTGTTGAGAAAAGATAAGAAGTACTTGTGATCAGAAGCATGTCAACAAAGTTTTGATGAACTCAAAAGTCGATTAATTTCAGCACCTGTTTTGGTATTACCTAGAGGAACGGAAGGATTCGTGGTATATAGCGATGCATCGAGACAGGGCCTTGGCTGCGTATTAATGCAGGATGGGAAAGTGATCGCCTATGCGTCCAGACAGTTGCGTCCTTACGAGGTCAACTACCCGACTCATGATTTGGAGTTAGCAGCCGTAGTGTTTGCCTTAAAAATCTAGCGCCACTATCTGTATGGAGTTACCTGCCAGATTTTTACGGACCACAAGAGCCTGAAGTATATTTTTACCCAAAAGGAGTTGAATATGAGACAAAGGAGGTGGTTAGAGCTAATAAAAGACTATGATATCGAGATCTTTTACCATCCAGGCAAGGCAAACGTGGTTGCCGATGCCTTGAGCCGCAAGACGGTGCAGGAGCAGGTACTGGCTCGTTTGACCGCCCAGAAGGAGTTGCAATTAGAGTTCCTGAGACCAGAGATTGAGGTATGGTTACAACGCATTCAGGGACAACTGTGCACGCTTGAGATTTCATCACCACTTGATGAGACGATCAGGACGAAACAGATGACGGACCTATTCTTATCCAGAGTTTGAGGAGAAATCGATCAGGGGAAGGCTCCTGGATTTTTGGTTCACGAGGATGGACTGATACGCTTTAAAAACCGAGTATGTGTACCAGCAGACGAAGAGTTGAGGAATACTATTCTGAAGGAGGCTCATGCTACCCCGTATTCCATACACCCGGGATCGAACAAAATGTATAAGGATTTGAAGCTGTATTATTGGTGGGGTAACATGAAACGGGAGGTTGCCGAATTTGTTTCGGAATGTTTGACCTGTCAGCAGGTCAAGATTGAGCATCAACGACCAGCTGGCATGATGAAACCGCTTCCGATTCCCGAGTGGAAGTGGGAAGACATATCGATGGATTTTTTTACTAGCTTTCCGACGAGCCGTCGAGGCATGAATACGATTTGGGTGATTGTGGATCGATTGACTAAATCATCCCACTTCTTGGAAATCAAGGATACTTGGGGCCCTGAGAGATTGGCCCAATTATTCATCAAAGATATTGTGAGACTGCATGGCACCCCTAAGAGTATTGTATCAGATCGGGACGGACGGTTCGTGTCGCACTTCTGGAAGGCGGTTCATCGTGCTATGGGTACACAGTTGAACTTCAAGATGCTTTTCATCCTCGATCGACGGCCACCGAGAGGACTATTCAAACTCTAGAGGATATGTTGAGGGCATGTGCTCTCGATTGGAAGCCCGACTGGGAAGCCCAACTACCGTTGGTAGAATTCACATATAATAATAGCTGGCACGCCTCGATCATGATGGCACCTTATGAGGAATTGTATGGTCGTCGTTGTAGGTCCCCTTTGTGCTGGGACGATTTGTCTGAATCTATTGGTACGGAACCTGATATGTTATTGGCAGCCCGCGAGAAGATTTCCGTGATCAAGAGTCGTCTATTAACGGCCCAAAGCCGCCAAAAATCATATGCAGATAATCATCGACGACCACTCGAGTTTGAGGTTGGTGACCATGTACTAGTCAAAGTATCTCCTACTAGAGGTGTTTTCCGATTCGGGAAGAGAGGCAAGTTGAGCCCAAGGTATATTGGTCCGTTTGAGATCCTGGAACGAGTAGGCGACCTAGCCTATCGTTTAGCATTACCACCAGCTTTGAGCCAGATTCACAACGTATTCCATGTATCTCAGTTGAGGAAGTATGTTGCTGACTCAAGCCACATTATTCAATTCGACGAGGTCGAAATAGCCGATGACCATTCGTATGAAGAACGGCCTGTGCAGATACTTGAGAGAAGAAATAAACAGCTGAGGAACAAGGCGATTCCCTTATTAAAAATTCAGTGGTCGAGACATGGAGTCGAGGAATCTACGTGGGAGACTGAAGATAGCATGCGAGAGAAATACCCCGAGATGTTTACCCCTTAGTTTCGGGGACGAAACTACTTTTAAGGGGGGGAGTATGTAATACCCTCGCCTTTACTATTGTATTTTCTGATTTAAACCAAGTATCTTCGCACCATATCTGTATTGTTATAGAAAATATATCGACGAATTATGTTAAGCTGGAATCATGGTCATTCAGACTATATTAATTGTTGGGTGATATTGGGAGAATTCCATTTATGCTTGTTATAGTACTTAACATACGTTAACCTATATTCTTAACGTACGCTATGTATGTCGCCTTACGTACGTAACATCCATATGTTAACGTACGTAATGCGGGAGATCCACCAGCAGTCCGCCTTTCGGCGGGTGGGGCCGAGCGGGGGTAGGTGGTCGGGAGTCTATCGCGACAGCCAAGTCAACGGCTATTACGTATGTAATAGCTATATGGTTACGTACATAACGATTTGCGTGTTTTGAGGCAGAAAGATCTGATGAAATTGGTTACGTACGTAATGATCATAAGATTACGTACGTAAGGACTGTAACGTACGTTAACACCTTTCTTTAACGTACGTAACGCCGAGTTCAGGTTATAAAAATATGACTTGCCATTCATTTCCTGCTCGACCCATTCAACCTCCCAACTGAGAAAAATGATTCCCTTCCCTTCCAACTCCGTTTCTAGTCTTCCAACTTGTGTTTGAGCTTCAGCACTTGATTGGTGACTTGGAGAGTTAGAGATTGAAGTGTATCCCTTGAAGTGTTGGTGTTGTTCTTCATTTTGAGGTTGGTCTTTCTTTAACTCATATCAAATCCATGCTTATGATGATGTTAGTAGATAAATACTTCACATAATGTTAGTTTAAGCTAGTGTAAACATGATAAGTTAATTGAATCATGCTCAAACTAAGTGAAGATTAACATTAAGGGTATTAGTGTTACTTCTTGATGTAAATATCTTCATAAGGTGATTGTGTTGACAATGATATACATGAAACCTGATGTATAACATGCTAATTGGAAGTTGATTATAGTCTCAACACTAAGAACATGTTAGGGATGAAATCCTTAATGATTAAAGGTGAGAAATGTTAAACTTGTCTTGAATATTTAATTGATTCTTGAAGGTAATATGGAACCATAATTTTGGCCTCTAAAACCAACACTTTGTTAATAAATTGTTGGAAGAATTATGTTAACCCTTTAAATTTAATCTTCACAAGATGGGATGAAGCTCCTTTTAGAATTTCAACTATCCAATTATATAACTAGGCTTTTAATAAATTCTTCAAAAGTAAAACAATAGATTTTGATAGAAGGAAATTGTAATCTTCATATGATCAAGTTAATCGAGTTCGTTGTTAGATTAAAAGGGTGTTAAACGCTACATTAATATGTTAATAATGTTCTTAAGAGGATTGTAGTGAATATGGTGATACAAATGCGGTAGATGAGTAGCCGAATTCCATTTCATTAATCCGTGTATGTTAAGAGACATAAATTAAGATGATGTTCTTAGTGCACTAAAAACCTGAGCTTATGCTTCATATAGGAATCAGTTTTTAATGTAATTATTGGTAAAATAATGAAGAACGTAATTAACACAAACTTATATCGTAATCGGAAGTGCCGATGATTTGAAAAGATGTTTTCACAATGTTACATTGGTAATAAACTGAACTTCAAGTATTTGACATTAATGTTAGAATATGTGAATGAACATGATAAACATATGATGATTTGTAATAAGAACATTAAAGTGATCAATAGGATAATTGATTTATTCAAGTAAATTTACGAATATTATTTATGTAATAATACCGTTATCGTACGAATGTGTTGTTGAATGAATTACATTTCATTCAAGGTTGCTTGTTCACGTGAGTATTGTTAGACGAGGATACCGTTCGTTTGACCATTCAAAGAAGGATTATTCATCTACGGAATTGAGGCAAGTTATCTTGCTTGGTTATACTGATGGTTGAATTCTTGTGATTATTATACGGTTCGTGTGTATGAAATGTTCTGATAATCTATGGTTCGTGATATGGTGATACCTAGAGATGTTAAACGGGCTCGGGCCCGTAGGGCTGGCCCGTTTAACCCGCTAAAAAACCGGGTTAGGGCCGGTATTTCCTAGCCCGTTTAAATCCGGGCTTTTTTGGCCCGGACCGTTTAGCCCGAAGCCCGTTAGGGCTAGCCCGAAGCCCGCTAGGGCTAGCCCATAGCCCGATATATATATATATATGTATTGTTAATTTCAACTTACAGTAATACTATATTTATATAACATATATTAATATTATAGTATATGTAATATATATTAATATTATATATAATATATATTATTACAGTATTTGTTAATATAGTGTGTATATATATATATATATGTATATACATAAAAGTATATTTTTTGTTATATTTATTATAGTATAGTTGTTACTATATATATAAAATATATTGTTACTGTTTTTTTTTTTGTTTATGACTTATAAAAAATAAAAAATAGATTTTTAAATATTTAGCCCGTTTAGCCCGTTTAGCCCGAAACCCGTTAGGGTTAGGGTTAGGGCCGATATTTCCTAGCCCGTTTAAATCCGGGCTTTTTTGGCCCGGACCATTTAGCCCGAAGCCCGCTAGGGCTAGCCCGGAACAGCTAGGGGATGATATACCCGAAATTACCGTCCTTGTTACCGTTAGTCCTTTTGAGCTTTGTTGACACTTCGGTGAGTTGTTCGATTCCTTGATAAAAGTGTAATTCGTTGAGTTTCGTTGTCATGTTGTATCGTGACATCTCTGGAGTCATATCTGCGCGCCGATTGGTTATGTGTAGGATTTTTAGCCGAGCACTTGATGATCATGCGTAGATGTTTTCCGCATTTAGATCGTGCACACGAGATGTAGTTCGTGAGGCTAATTAGGTACATCGTCCCACGTATATTCTGGATTCCGTATACGGGGTGGACATGTGCACGGACACATTTCCAGATCGGGCGTACTGTGACGTTCGTCTTGAGCCATATTATATGGTCGTTCGTATATTTGGTTATGTTCGACAGTTGGGACTGATTGTTTATACGCCTTCGGGGTATATTCAGTAGTCGATGGTTTTCTTTGAGATCAGTATATATATGAATTGTATAATGTTATGAGAATTATTATCATGTATAGCTGACCCTGTGGTTTGGGGCGAAATACTTGTATTTCAGGGCGAGGAAAGGGCAAGGCACAGGAGGAGCACCATGGCGACGGAGGATTTTGAAGGATGCTATTTCGGAGGCCCCGAGTCTTTTGATGCTCGGTTATGTATTATTGTGATTTTCATTTTATTTTGTGTCGGATGAATGTACTATAATCTGTTAGGTATTGCCCATCGTCATATGGTGTGTATCGAATTTGGATTCTGTGTACGTTTGCTCGTATTAAAGACATGTATAACTTATACTCCACATCGGGGTTTTTATTGTGGTACGGTGCCACGTTGTCAGGTTGTAAGTTTATATCGTGATATCGCCTGGTGGGTCCTGGTAGGGGGTCCACGGCACTGTAATAGCCACTGTTTTCGGGCTGTTACAATCCCTGGCCGCGGAAACGAAAGATGGGAAATGAAAAATGGGTTAAAACAGGGCTGCTCGGTCAAATATATAGGGAGGCCGCCCTAGCGTGCGCTAGAGTACCGGCAGCGTGTGCTAGCGGGCCAGCCATGGTCCAGTCCAGAGCCTCGTGGACCGATCCCCTTGCCCAGGTAGCACGCGCAGGCTGCCGAGCAGCGTGCGCTACGTCTGCCCGTTAGCGAACGCAGCGACCGGCCATAGCGTGCGCTACCTGCCAGCCCTCCGGAGTCCAGAACCTCAGGAGCCCCACTGCCCGGCCCAAGTAGCGTGCGCTGACTGCCGCATAGCGTGTACTACGCCTGCCGGTTAGCGCGCGCAATCTCCCGGCAATAGCATACGCTATGCCGGTCCCTGCCGCACCCGGCCGGCCAGTGCCCAGCTTCAGTGCCAGTTCCTCCCGCAACCGTCCAACCACCACCCAGCTGCAGTGCCGGTTCCTCCCGCAACCGTCCGGCTAGAGCCCAGCTGCAGTGGCCTGGCGACTTGATTCCCAAAAACGCACGGAACGAACATGACGAAATGCTCGCGGACAACAATATCGATCCAAAATAAAAATAATATACAACAAATCACCACATATGGCCATAAACACAAAATTGATTGTTGAGGAAAATAATACCAACGCTCGAAAACCGAGAAATTTCCGGTCTAAAATAAAATACTTCAAAGTAATCAGAATAAAAATCTCGGGTACTACATAGCTAGTTGGTTGTTCACGATTATTATATTCTCGGAGTATGTTGTGTATGTCTCGTATCTGCATTTTATACTTGCACTAGCAAAAAAGTGGAATTATGCTAACCCCCGAGTAACCAGGGGGTGGATGTCTGAATTGTGTCCAGGTACATGCAAGTTCTTGGGGAGCTAAACACAGGACCGTTACAAAGGATGATGGAAGACGAATGATAGTAATCACATGAAGGCCGGTTCTGGGTGCAGTTAATCGGAGTTCATTGTATTGTCCTTTCTGCTGTCGTATTTTCTATTGTATGAGTTTTTGAGTGTATTTGACCCTTGTATGTGTATGAGTCCTGAAATAGATGTGTATATGTAAGTTGTATGTTTGTGGTGAAAGACCAAATCTGTCTAATGGTTTGCTATGTAGCCATATCGGCATGTAATGTGATGTCTTGTTTATGTATTTAGCCTAGTAGATCCTCACGGAGAGGGTCTGCGGTGCTGTAATATTCCCGAGTAGATTGGAGGTGTTACATAATATGGTATCAGAGCTTAGGTTGCGGAAACCTAGGCTGTCAGTTTGAGTCGTGTATTGTTGAGTCTTGTCTTGCCGGGTTGTGTCTGACTGAGTCGTGTCGCGACGCGTCATCTGAGATGTCAGTCATGAGTAGTATCATGGTGCAGCCATCATCGTCGTGCGATCTGTGGATGTAAGTCTCCCTACTATATGTTGTGCCTCGTGTTATACGAGCTTGTGTGATTCTGTGTAATGAAGTGGAGTTTAAATGTGAATTGAATAAGTGACCTATGCTTGTTTGATCCTCGTATTGTGCTGGAATGAAGACTGGTGCCGGTGTATATATCTTTGTATAAACCGTTTTTACAGGAGTAATGACTTTGGTATTTCAAGGCTTTAAATGTTTTGGGGAGTCACGTAATTTTATTTTAAAACATCCTCCAAGGGAGGAAATTTTTTATTTTC
This sequence comes from Orobanche coerulescens, assembly GCA_033398695.1. Taxonomy (NCBI): domain Eukaryota; kingdom Viridiplantae; phylum Streptophyta; class Magnoliopsida; order Lamiales; family Orobanchaceae; genus Orobanche; species Orobanche coerulescens. Next base: position 176,352,129 of record CM065802.1, on the reverse strand, counting down.
TTATGATGACCTCATGGCCGAAATTTTTTGAGAATTCAAACTATTGATATTTTATTTTCATCTTGTACTATAATTTTCCAAAAGATGATTTTAAGCTCAAATGATGTCTACCAAATTTACTCAAGACGTGACTCTTGCTTTTAACTTTTCAGTTTCATGATTGTCAGTCAGGAGGTATGTGGTGATGATGATATTGTTGGTTGGGCAATAGTGCTCAGGATTCTGATTAAGTTGGTGGTGTGAATGTTGAGTCGTTCTGTATGCACTCGTTGAGATAGCCCTCTTTACTGAAAGGTGGGATTTCAGTTTTAGATGTTAATTATGTGAACCGATGGCGTTTATATTTGTATGTTGTTGTTTATTTGTAACCTTCAGTTCTAGTACTGTTTGGGATGTGTTCAAAATTAATACTGAATCAGAACAGTTAGCGCACTCTAAATATGAGGCTAGGGCGCGCTAATGTGGCATGGGTAGCGCACGCTAATCTCTGTTGTAGAGGCAGAACTATGGAAATGTATTTTTAGCCGTCAGGTCTAACTTTTGCAGTCGTAAAACGGATCACCTATGACTGTATTCTATGTGTGATGTCTGGTGATGACAGTTGTTGTGTGTGATTATGTATTATGATTTCCATTGCGCTAGGTGGTTACTTGTTAGTATGTCGAGGGGCAGAGGTCGTGGTCGTAACCATGGTACAGATGGCCACGGGGAATGACATTGGCCTTGTTATTGCTACTATATTGCAACAAGTAGCGACACAGATGATTCATTTGACCCAGGCGGTTCAACGTAATACAGATGCGACTCAGAACGTCGGTCCAAACCAATGGCTTCGAGAGGTAGTTCGTATGAATCCCCCTCGATTTATTTCTCACAAATCATAATAAGATGTTATGAGTGATACACTTTGGAATAAATATCATCCACTCATAATATGAGCAATTGTTAGGGAACATATTTGACTAGAAAATTCCATTTCAACAACTTGAGCAATATACCACTCATTGATTGTGATGACCTAGTCATCATAGTCACTATGGATTTATAACACAAAATCCAAAAAAATTTTGTTCCTTGGAATGTCTTAATAAGCACTCAATTTCGCTTGCAAAAACTTCACAAACATGAGCATAGCATATTATGCTCTAAGTCTACTGTTTAATAATATAATGTGGAGATATTTATTATTATAATATTGACTATATTATTGAATTAATATTCTGCTTACGATCATCAAGTATGTGACTTGATAGTAAAGCTCGTTAATGTATTAAAGAATATTTATTCTAGATATCCCTAGTAATATGATTACTAGTATGATAATGATACGATGGCTATGTTTTACTGGTCATGAACATGCGATGTTATATCACGTCATACATACATGTAGAGACATCTTATTGGATATGACCTAACAAAGAGAATTATATATGGATTAATTCGTTATATTCCTCTGATTGTTATATATTATTTAAGTCCTTATTACCTAAAGACACTACAGTTTCCTACATAATGAGTATTGTATTTTAACACAATACCAACGTCTTCTATACAAGGGACCATACAGTTTGTGATTGGATACTGTACAATTTATGCAGAGGGAAGTAGTTTGTACAGAGGGGACTTGTCCCTCATATAAAATGGAGAAGATATCCACGGGCCCTTGATAAGTTAAATTGTTTAAATGCATGGCCATGCTCAAATTGATCAATAAAGAGTTATTGATAAATATTTGAATTGGAAAATTGTAACTTGAGATCAAGAATATTAATTAAGCTATATAAAGTCGACTTATCCATGCCTTATGCTTAAATAGGATATCGTGCGACGAGAGGATTAAATATTATACAGTAACGGGTTTTCGTTCGTGCCGTCGAATTAATTCTTTTAATGCGGGTAGTCATAATGTGTAGCTAGAGGCCGCTTATGATTTATGAGTCGTAAAATTATTTTTATACTCATTGCCGTATTAATTATAACCTACAGGGTCATACACTTAAACGAGCAGCGTAGCTATTTTGATCCGTTTGATTATGGTTGTAAAGGGTTTGGTGAACTTTTAGCCATGTACAGGGATATATAATAGTGTCTTGTGATAGCCATCACACTTGACCAACATAAGAGAAGACATAATTAGTGTAGAGAGAATCAAAAATCTGATTTTGATATTTCTCTCTCTAAAAGTCTTGAAGATTATATTCAAGAGTTGAATAATGAAAAGGATCAAGAATATATATTCATATCCTTGAAGATTGATTATTTGATCAAGAAAAATATTTAGAATACTCATCTTATCTTCATCTTAACTTGTGAGTTTGATCTTTAATAACATTATGAATAAGATTCATAGTTGTTATTTTAGATCAAATTTCAAGAACATTTGAATAAAATTCTTGGTATTCTTGTTCTTATCATAATCAAGAACATATCTATATTCAAATTTATTTAAGTGAAATATTTAATGAATCGGAGCTAGCAATCCGTTAGATGCTCGGGACTTGTTCGTTGTGTGGATACCTTAGAGGATGCTCGCTTCTTGCAACGTCTCTAGAAGGCTCGATCGAAAACACGCTACAAGAGGTAACAATCTTGTTATTCGTACTTTGATAATATACTTGGATCCTCAGAGGGTTTTACATATTATATTTATACTTCCACTGTACTATTTCGATATATGATGAGATCATAAATCTTATTAGTTCTATTAAAACCCAACAGTGGTGTCGGAGAGACTAGTATATTTTCATTGTTTTGATTTTCATATATGTTAATATATGATGTTCATATATGTGATGTATGATGTTCATATATATGATATATAAATTTAATCAATGTATATTAATATATATTGTGATATATATAATTTTAATAGATTTGTGTTTCGATATATATATATATATATATATATATATATATATATATATATATATATATGTGGTGATATATATTTTGATTTATATGTTTGATCTTGGCATATATTGTTCTTTGATATATGGAGATTCATGTGATAATTTAGTTCTACTAATAATCCAAGAATCAAAGAAAATATGATTTGATCTACATATAATTTTATGTTAGGATTATGAATTTTAAGAGGTGCGTATGATCATAAATTTGTTTATGTAAAGATTATGCTTCTTTAAAATTTTCATATGAACATAATTATATTTTGATTCCGAGGTTGTATAAATATAGATTTGATCTACTTGATTTATACGTTTATATTGCTCATAAGGTATTAGTTGTTATATACATAAGATGTATACATGAAGTATACATAAGATGTGTACTCAAAAACTCAAAAATACCTCATGGTGTAGAAGAAAATGAGCTGCCATGCGGTCCTGGGATGCAGATCTGTAGGAGCAGGATTCGGTATACGCGGTATCATGCGGAAGCGTATTTAAAGGAGCGGAAAATAAATTGACACAAGATTTATAGAGGTTCGGCCAAACGTGCCTACGTCCTCTCTTCGTATCTTTTCTTATAGGGATTACCGTTACAATCTCATCTTCTATCGGTTCGAGATAAACCATAACACACTTGTTTTTTTTTTCGGTCCAAGTTAAACCATTTTCCTTTTCTATCGGACAAGGAATCAACTTATCTAGCTTTCTATGGGTACTAGACAAACCTCACGTAGATATAGATTGCGATTCTAATAATGCCGGATCCTTGATTCTAATAACACTGAATCCAACCTTATCTTTTCTTTTTCCTCTCGTGTATGTTTTCGTGTATAACACTCAAACACTTATCAATCTAAGCTCAAATACAACAACAAGAATGTTTACAATGATATCACAAGTATAGATGATTTGCTCCGAGTTGTTGTGTGGTTTGATACCAAATGGTTTGGTATTTATAGGCTCAAAGGCTCAACTAGATGTTGCCCTGCAAGATCCTTTACGTACGTTATTAGCCATCTTTGACATGCGTAAGATGCGTTACGTATGTTAACATCATTTTATTACGTACGTTAAGCTGTCTGTAAATTAGTCCAGTAGATTTCGCTTCTTCCATTACGTACTTTATCATCACCCCCATTACGTATGTTAACTTAGTCTTCATATCCGTTGCATGCTGACCTATGCCATGACGTCATCTTCAACGGCTCCTCGTTTGAATTCAGAAACACCTCATTATGTACGTTAAGCGTCTAGCATTACGTACGTTATCTTATACACATTATATACGTTAATCTATTGATATAGTGTACGTTAATAGTTCTGTCCAGCTTTTTGCGTCTTCGACTTCTTCGTTGTTTTGTCTGGCTTCCTTGTCGTTTTTCTTTGTTTAACAACTAATCATCAAAACTCGATAATAAATATTTAGAATAAAATATTCCAACAATCTCCTCCTTTTTAATGATTACAAAACACACTCTTGAATGGGATAAACCTGGAAAATAATATATATATATATATATATATATATATATATATATATATATATATGTATGTATATACACAGATCAAAGTTTTCGACTTTATCCATTTCGCTAGTTTCCGACTCCCATCTTTTCTTTTCTCCTTTTCAACTTCTTTATTATTTTTCAATTTCTTCTTTTGTTCTCCGTTTCGTTTGTTTATTTTATTTTATTTTTCTCGTCAATCTTCCATGACGCTTTTCTTATTTTTCTCCCCTTATACCATTCTTCTTTTATCCCATTCTTCTCCCTTTTTTGTTATTAGCAAAAAGTGTATAACAATAATAAATGATGATATAAAATTATGGTATTATAAATGCAGAAAAGGGTAAACTCCTCATGACAAAAATATCTCCACATAAAATATAATAACTCCCCCCGAGTAAAATATCAATTTTGCAAATATCAAAGATAAAGACACCAATTGATCAAATATTTAATTTTGATTTTTGGGGACCCAACTGGTAGTTATTTTTTCTTTCGAAACATATACGATCTTCTAATAACGGTTCCTTTTGGAATCCAAATCTTTTAATTTCTATCGTCCGACGTGGGTTTTTGCAATTCGAAATATGATGCCCAAGTTTTAAACATTTGTCGCAACAGGGTATTTTCAAATTTAAGGATTCTGTTTTATTATTCGGTTTGAATCCTAACCCCTGTTTGTTTAACGTATATTTTTGAACTCAAAGCATATTTTCAATTTTCTCGTTTCCGAGAGAAAATTTGTTCATTAAATTTTAAAGATCATTCTTTAAATTATTTTTTATTTCAAGACATTTTGAATGATCGGTCTCGATAATTTTCCTTTTTCAAGAATTTAGGAAATTTTGGTTTCTAATAATTTATTTTTTGATTGAAGGAATTTTATTTCAGATAAAGCATTTTGAAAATAGGTGTGTAATTCATCTTGAGACGATGTACTAACCTGGCTTTCGACGTCATTTTCGAACGAACTTCTGGACATGAGTGCGAGATTATTGGATATATTCATCGTCGTCGTCTTCGTCACTCCATGTTGCAACGGGAACTTCCTTCTTAGGATTTGCATTCCGGCAATTTTTAGCAAAGTGGCCTAGTTTACCACATATTCGATAGTTGCTATCGAATTTCTTAGATTCGCCCGATTTGATGTCCTTCTTTCTCCAGTTCAATAAGTTTTAAAACTTATTAATATTCTTGGCATAATATGCTGATTCTTCATCACTTTCATCGACCAGGATTTCTTCTTTGCGAGACATCTTAGCTTTTAAAGCTACTGATCTTTCCTTCGGCTTCGGCTTGACACTTCGTGATTTTAGAATAATCTCATAATTAATTAGCGAACCAACGAGGGTGCTAAAGTGGAGCGCGTTGAGATCTTCAAATTTTATGATCTCCGTCATGGTGCCGTCCCATTCTCTAGGTAGTGATCGTAAGATTTTCTTGACTTTCTCACTACTCGATAGCGGTTTCCCGAAAGAAGCAAGACCATTTGTGATGACCAAAAATCAGTCGAGCATGTTGGTGATGGTCTCGTCACCCTTCATCATGAATAAATCATAATCATGGAGAAGTATATTAATCTTTGTCTCCTTGGCTTGAGTTGTTCCCTCGTGTGTGATTTCAAGAATTTTCCATATTTCTTTAGCACTTTCACATGATGAAATACGGTTAATCTCTTCTGGATTTAAGGCACAATATAAAAGTTGAGTGGCCGTACAATTTAGATGATCATTCTTCAAATCTTCGTCATTATATTCTTTAAAACTCTCAAAAGATCCTTCGGATTTGATTGGAACTTTCGGGCCAAGACAAATGATCTTCCAGATTTCTATATCATAGGCACGAATGAATATCGACATCTTTTTCTTCCAAGTCATATAATTTGATCCATCAAATAATGATGGTTGGTTCAAGGCAATACCTTCGACCAGTGCAAATTGAAACGCCATTTGGATCTTCTTCTCCTCAGATGTTAAGCCGCTTCAAGTAGGTACCTCTCTGATACTAATTGTTAGACCAGGATTCGGTATACGCACTATTGTGCAGAAGCGTATTCGTGGTGCGGAAAATAAAATCGGCACAAGAGTTATAGAGGTTCGGCCAAACATGCCTACGCCCTCTCTTCGTATCTTTGTCTATAGGCTAAAGATCAACCTATGCACCTCTCTTCTATCGATTGAGGGATTGCTGTTAAAATCTCGTCTTCTATCGGTCCGAGATACACCGTAACAGACTTGTCTTTTTGTCAGTCCAAGTTAAACAGTTTTTTCTTTTTCTATCGGACAAGGAATCAACCTATCTAGCTTTCTATGGGTACTATACAAACCTCGCGTGTATATAGATTGCGATTCTAATCATGCCAGATCCTTGATCCTAGTAACACCGAATCCAATGTTATCCTTTCTTTTTCCTCTTGTGTATGTTTTCGTGTATAACACTCAAACACTTACCAATATAAGCTCAAATACAACAACAATAATGTTTACTATGACATCACAAGTGTAGGCGATTTGCTCTGAGTTGTTGTGTGGTTTGATACCAAATGGTTTGGTATTTATAGGCTTAAAGGCTCAACTAGCCGTTGCTCTGCAAGATCCTTTACATACGTTATTAGCCATCTTTTACGTACGTTAGATGCGTTATGTACGTTAATATCATTTTATTACGTACGTTAATCTGTGTGCAAATTAGTCCAATAGCTTTCGTTTCTTCCATTACGTACGTTATCATCACCCCCATTACGTACGTTAACTTAGTTTTCATATCCGTTGCATAATGACCTATGCCATTATGTCATCTTCAATGGCTCCTCGTTTGAATTCAGAAACACGTCATTACGTACGTTAAGACTCTAGCATTACGTACGTAATCTTATACACATTACGTACGTTAATCTGTTGATATAGCATACGTTAATAGTTTTGTCCAGCCTTTTTGCATCTTCGACTTCTTCGATATTCTGTTTGGATTCCTTGTTGTTTTTCTTTGTTTAACAACTAATCATCAAAACTCGATAATGAATATTTGAAATAAAATATTCCAACAAGATCGCGATCCGGCCGTTGAAGCTGGCCCTTGGATCGCGATCCAGGCTGTTCGGATCGCGGTCCAGGCCACTTCCGGACATGTTTCGTCCTCATTTTCTTCCTGTATTCCTGGAAATTTGTTTCCAGTTTTACCCAGTTTGATGTTTTGGCCCTCGGAACTTTATAACTTATCGATTGTCGATATTTGGCATATTTTATATATTATATAACTTATTTATAGTCGATATTTAGTACATTTTATATATTATATGTGCTTGTGAATGCTTAAATAGTTAATGCATCGTGGTTGGTATAGCCATACTAGATAAATTAGATTGATGATTCGATTATGTTGTAATATTCACAATACGACTTGTAGGTCGTGCCTTCTTACTATCTTGTTGTAATTTCTCTTCTCATCTTACTCCCCTCGTATGTAACTCGAGGTTTCTATTACTAAATGTAAGGATATAGTTTAGAATAGTTCTATGTATAAGAGGAAGACGAAGGAGATGAGCTACTTAAAAGGAATTCAAGAAGAAACGCGTTATCGAAGATTACACCGAACGACCTATTGATATTAATGAATATCATAATAGGATCTATGACTATACCACACCACACCAAATTATTCATGTGAATGTATGAGTTACATCATATTTACATTGCATATGATTGTATGAGATTCGTAATTCTTTTTTTGATTGGTAAATGTTAGTAATTTGTTAGTTGTTATAGTTAGTTCACCAAGTACCGAAACTCCTAAACTTCAACACCCAATATCACATTATAACTCCTTATTTTTAGTTCGTTCCCAATAGGAGTCGAACCCGGGTCTCCACAAAGGAAATAACCCCGTGGCCAATCATTAAATCTTTTAATTTATGAGATACATGGTAATGATTTTGAGATAATCAAATTTTGATAAAATAGTTTTATTAAAATCAATTGATATGACACATAAGTCTCAAGAGCCAACCATTTCAAAACACTAGTCAAACTTTCGATCATTTCTAATATGGGTCTGCCAAAGCAGGGTGTATGGATTTTATCTTAAGGAGGCGAGATGAATAAACAAGCTTATATATATGTTTTAAATGGTTAAGACTTATATAGGTTATAAAAAACGGTTTTGGACCTATGGTTTATTTGGGATTAATACCATTAAAACGACATAATATATCATCCCAAATGATAATCTAAAGCATTTTTTTTAATTACAGGGGACATGCCAAAGCTGCGTCTGTGGTTTATTTGATCGTTACATTATAATTCATTTATGTGTATCTGATATATAATACTTGAGACTAACATGATGACATAAGATGTCATCTCTATTGATAAAAACTAAACTTCTTTTATTTGCGAGGGACATGCCGTAACTATGCTTACATTTACTTGACTGTTAGATTTTAAAATCAATATATCTCACGAATAATTTTGCTTATAAATATTTTAGAATCAATGGCATCAATCAATACAATCTCATTGCGATCAATTCTTGACAAAGAAAAACTTTCTGGCACTAATTACCTTGATTAGTTAAGGAACTTGAGAATTGTTCTCAAAGCTGAAAAGAAGAAGTACATTCTGGAAAACCCAATTCCTGATGAACCAGAATCAACCGCCATCAAAGTTCAAAAAGATGCTTATATTAAGCATATGAATAATTCTTTGGATGTGACATACCTTATGCTAGCAAACATGAACTCAGATCTGCAGATACAGTTCGAGGACATGGAAGCTTATGAAATGATGGGTCAACTTAAGAAAATGTTCCAAGAGCAAGCACGTCAGGAGAGGTTTCCCACTACGAAGGCATTGAATGGTTGCAAAATGTCTTTAGGTACTCTTGTGAGTGCTCATGTCCTTAAAATGAAGGGCTACATTGAGCATATTTAAAGGCTAGGAGCTCCTATCAGTCAGGAATGTAATATCCTGAATTTTTTCTATGATTGTTTAGTAGTATTTTATCCGAAGAATCTATACAGTATAGATAAAATAATTGAAGGACTGAGACAGTTGTATTGGTATAATTTTCGTAGTTGGTTGACAATTGCATTTGAGGATATTGTGTATCGTATGAGAATATTATTGGAAGGGATATATGTATTCAGTATACCATATATTCGTATGTTGTATGTCGAGACGTTGGACAAGAATAGCTGAAATGGCTAAGTATAGCCACGTTAGCGCACGCTACGATGTATACTTAGCGCACGATAAGAGATTTAAATTACGTACGCTAAGGAGGACCCCTCACGTACGTAAGGCATTCTGGATAAGGTTCGGCATTTAGCGCATCATTTTCAAATGCTCAAAAGTAGTTCATATAGGCATTCTGGATAAGGTTCGGCATTTAGCGCATCATTTTCAAATGCTCAAAAGCAGTTCATATAGGCATTCTGGATAAGGTTCGCCATTTAGCGCACGTTACGCCTAAGTGAGTAGCGCATGTTAATTATGGATCGGTCAAAAGGGAATCTAGGCCTTATTGGCTACTTTCAGCGTGTAGGACCCAGGCATCTTCGGGGAAGGTGTATTTTGTTGGGTCAACGAAGAATAGCGCAGGCTATTGTGGGAGAATAGCGCATGCTACCGAGCATTTCACTGTAGCATGTCAACGCCTGTATTACGTACGTTATTGCATGGGCATTACATATGTAAGCTAATGTGCGAAGCAAGGTAATAGCCTATGGACCTCGATAGCGCACGCTAACAAAGTAAGTTAGCACACGCTAAATCACGTAACGTACGCTAAATGAAGATGTTTAGCGCATGCTAGTAATGTACAGTATATATATGTGCAGTTGGGCATTATTCTTCATTTCATCCATTTCCTCCTTTCACTCGATAGAGAGAGTTCTTAGAGAGAAGTTTGAGATTCTAAACACTGGATTATGGTGGAGTTGATCGTCCTTATCAACACTAGAGATTGGAATTGTTTGGAAACGGATTTAACCTTGGGATTCAATCAATTCCTTCAAATAAGTAATTACTCTTCACTTTGGGATTCCGTTTTGGATTGCATATGATGTCCTTGAGTTGATAATCATCATGTATATGAGTTAATAAGTATGATTATGAGATTGGTTACCAAGTTTTGTTGATGTTATTGTTGATAAACGGGTATTGATATGATTCGAATGGTTTTGAATTGCGTTGTTTATCTTCAAAGAGATATGTTGGCTAATGTATTCCTTGAATTCGGGTCTTTGATTTTGTTGTTGTTGATTTCTTCATATGATGGTGAACATGGTGGTGATTATGATTGTAACAACGCCGATATATTCAGGAATATTACAGTAGCGTAAATCCTTTACATAAGGATTTACAAGGCTGAAGAAATGAAAAGACGATAACATATACCAGCGGATGAAAGTAACTGAAATAAAATACAAACAGTTCTGACCAATACTGAAAATACAGATGTCCAAAGGAAGAGTATTAATACATCACCAAAACCAAATCATCACAAACGACGACGTACACGAATACTTAATAAAACGGTACAAACAACAGCCAAATAAACCTGGCCGGAACATCACTCTGCACCCTCGTCGTCATGCAGCTCCAGTAGTTGTTTCCCTGCTCTCCTGGATCCTGTACATAAACAAATGTTCACCCCGAAGGGGTTAGCACAACGATGCTAGTACTTGTACCACAACATATTATTCAACATCTCACGAAGAATAATATTAACATAAATGAAAAAATACCAATGAGTCTTCTCCTGCGAGAAATCCAATAATAACACACACACATGATAATCACAACATGATATCACAACATACACATGGTAATTCCGATGATCCAGCGTTCACTGCCTAGACCCCCTAATGATTCGGTCAAACCAACCCGAGGTGGAAAAACCCGTCCGATGATCCAGCGCAAGCTAGCATAGATCTCCCGATGATCCCGTCGGACCAATACGAGGTGGACATACAACAACGACATATATGCACAACAATATGTATAACATCAATACATAAAACAATTAAGGTACTTGCCTCGATTCGAAGACAAGAATAATACTCCCACGAATAAGAAAATGCTCGAAGGTCACTCCCTTCGACCAATCACGTTGCTAAGCTCAAACCTTTACAAAAGAAATAATATAGAATTCATCTCAAGTCGCACGAAAGTCTAACAATCCAAAATACGGTCGAAAGTTCATAAAACGTAATCTGCCTGACTTGCTTAATGTACGTTACGTACCTTTGGTAGCGTACGTTAAGCCTACTAGTTACCACACGTAAGCTTCGAAGTCTAGCGTACGCTAACTATGCATTGTCAGTCCTTCACTGATCAGTCGACTGACTGGTCTGATGGTATAACATACGTTACGTACCAAACGTAGCGTACGTTAACTATGCCCGATAGCGTACGCTAACTACATAGCTTAGCGTATGCTAAGCGTGCATAGCTGTTTCTCACTGGGCAGACGACTGTTCTAACTGTGATGAAGCTTACGAAATCCTCAGTGATAAACGTACGTTATCTCCATACATATCATGTTCATACGATTATGAATAATCTTACGGATTGAAACATATTTGAATTCAAGGAAATGAATATCATCACAACCACTTAAATTCAATCTCGATTATCATTCTCATATGAAGTTCGGTGATCTCAGGCCGATGCACTAGATTCCATTATCATCATTACATTCAGACTACTTCTAAAGAACTAACAAATCCAACTTATAATAAAGGATACAACCTTCGATGATTCTTTCTTAAGTCCGTTTATCAAAAGTGATATCAATCTCCAAGTCTACGATCAATATGGCAATGATATTCAATATGGATAATTAATCTCAGAACATTACTTTCATCATTGACGTAATAGGATTCCAGCTATGATGTTTTCAACAACGATATCTTAAGCATAATCATCCCAACTTCTAAACATGATGTGTTTGAATAATTCATCAATGGAACTCATGTAATATCCGGATTTTTATGGAAGTATTTCATCTGTATATTGAACCCTGTATTATTTTGGAATGATGATATTAATAATTGAAGTATGATAATTATCGTATTTGTATCTTTGTACATGAGTGTGGCAACATGTAAATTTCCTCTATGCATGTACGTGATAACGTACGTTAAGAATGTAGCTTAACGTACGTTACCTGTTAATGATAACGTACGCTACGAATGAAGCGTAGCGTACGTAATGCAGTCAATTATTGGATAGGCCGGCTAGCACATGGGGTAAATGGTGGTGGGCTCGACCAAGATACCCACCAGATTCGCACGGCATGAACCTGGACACTTTTTAAGTCAACGGACTTTAACGTACGTTATGGACATGATGTAACGTACGCAAATTATAAGGGTTACGTACGTAACATGATAAGTGTAGCGTACGTAATGAAGTTCAGAAACAAGGCAGTGAACTACTTTGGACAGTAACGTACGTTATGAAGTAGTCCTAACGTACGTAACACTCAGGAAGTTATTAAAGGAGCAGCACCCCATTTCCTTTCATCTCGTTCTTTCGTCCCCAGAAGATTTCCAACCCCTTTTAGCACCTTTAGATCACTTGTTATTGAATCATTGAGATTGTAAGATACTACTTGATCATTGAAGACTACTTATATTGGACTTCGGAGTTGAAATCATCACGAGTCGGCGTTGAAGCAACTAGAGTTGGATTTTAATTATAGTCTCAGTATTTTCTTCCTCTTAAGGTATGTTATACTACTTCCAACCTTGAAGTTATGATGTTATAGACGATATGATCACACTAGTAGATCACTCTGACGATGTATGCGACCTAGTATCATGTTTAAACTGTGATGATCGAATTATTATGGTTTAGAAGACCGTAGTTGAACCTTGTTGTGACAAAGATGAGAATAGTGAATTATAAACTGTATCAAATGTTATCGTCATATTGATCATAAACTTAATGTCGATTTCCACTTTTACTAAATAGATTTTGGATAGAATCATCATAGTTATAATCTTACTTGCAAGATGGAATAAGTAGTTCACCTTCAGTATAAGCCTAGATTTAATGACGATATTAAATCAAATACATCAACCATAGACCAGTCGAATCTTGCATGAGTATTACAATCAAGATTGAGAATAGTATTACGATGATATTCGTATCCTTGAAATTGAAGATATTAATCCGTAGATCATTCATGAGTATGATATATATTTGAAGGTATATTAAGTTACTCACTAAGGATTTCGTAATACTCCGTCACTAATCGAGACAGTCATCTGCCCAGAAACTGACATGCATGATTAACGTACGTTAAGATTGGAAACTAATGTACGTTATATTACGTTGTTAACGTACGCTACGTTTGGTACGTAACGTACGTTATACTATCAGGCGAGTCAAGTCGACTGATCAGAGAGGAACTGTCGGTATATGGTTAGCGTACGCTAGACTTCATAGTTTACGTACGCTAATGAGTAAGTCTAACGTACGTTACAGAGGACATGTAACGTATGTTATGTAGGTCAGACAGTTTTCGTTTTATGGACTTTCAACCGTAATTTGGATGGTTAGATGTTCATTCGACCTAAGATGATTTCCATTTTGTTTCTCTTATTTAAGGTTCGAACTTTGCTACGTGATCGATCGAGAGGGGCGACCTTCGAGTGTTTCGTTTTCGTGGAAGTATTGTTCTGTCCTCAAATCGAGGCAAGTACCTTATTTGTTTTATGTATTGATGTTATACATATTGTCGTGCATGTATGTCATTGTTGTATGTCCACCTCGTGTTGGTCCGACGGGATCATCGAGGGATCTATGCTAGTGTGCGCTGGATCATCGGACGGGTTTTTCCACCACGGGTTGGTCTGACGGGATCATCATGGGTTCTAGGCAGTGAACGATGGATCATCGGAATTACCATGTGTATGTTGTGATATCATGTTGTGATTATCAGTTGTGTATGTCATTTATGAGTTTCTCGTAGGAGAAGACTCGTTGGTATTTTTGTCGTTTACGTTATTTTTCTTCGTGAGATATGAATAATATGTTGTGGTACTTGTACTAGAGCGGGAAAAGAACCACTGGAGCTGCATGACGACGAGGGTGCAGAGTGATGTTCCGGCCGGATGTATTTGACTGTTGTTTGTTGGTTATTTCAATAAGTACTCGAGTACGTAGTTGTTTATGATGAATTTGAATTTGGTTATGTATTAATAAGTTTTTGTTGAACATTTGTATTTTCAGTATTTGGTCAGAACTATTGTATCTTAATTCCGTTACTTCCATTAATTTGTACCTGTTAATGTCTGTTCAATTCTCCAGCCTTGTAAATCCTTATGTAAAGGATTTACGGCGCTGTAATATTCCTGAATATATCGGGGGTGTTACAGAATATGGTATCGGAGCTAAGATTATGGATATCTTGGCCGTTGGGTTAAAATAGGGGTCATTTATGTCTTTTGAAGTAACCGACCGCGAATAACATCACTGTACTGCCTACGTCTTCATGCGGGCGGTGGTTGTAAGTTCCTAAACTCTATATCGTCATTTGCATATTATATTTCCTTGTACTTGAGCATTCGAACGATATTGTTTCCTGTATATTGAGTATTTATGCTTACAGTATGTTGAGAGGCGGACGTGGATGTTGTCGCGGTCGCGGACGCGGATGAAGGAATGCTGAAAGGGAAGCGTAGCCTTATAATCAGGCCAGTCATAGCTCAGGCGAGCCACATAGATCTATCAATAACGAACCGGAACCTGCTGTACCAGAAATCCTTCGTCAGGTGGTGAACCAGATGACTCAGTTTGCCCAGATCGTGGACCGAATGCAAGTGGCGGTGGGACTACAGCAGGGAGAGAGACAGCAAGGAATCCCGGACATGGGAAATCGAGGTGACCGGTGGCTGCAAGAGGTGGCGAAGATGCAACCACCCAAATTCGACGGTATTTCTGAGACTCCCACCTGGGACCATTGGTTGAAGGAACTGGAGAAAATGTTTGTCGGAACTGCCCAGACGACCGGAGAGACTCTATCGCTCAATATTTTCTGATAGGGGAAGCGTCCGAATGGTGGGAAGCCATTCGGCCTGTAGACCATGATGCTTATTGGACAGAGTTTAAATTGATGATGGAAGCTCAGTACTGCCCTCGTCCTGTGAGGGAAGCCAAGGTTCGGGAGTTTTTCTCCGCTCAGCCTTCAGATGTTCCAGTATCTTAGGCAATTAAGGCGTTTAACCAACAGCTGGCATTTGTTCGACATCTGGTCAGAACAGATGGAGAAATGATGATCCATTTCGATATGAGGATGAAACCAGAAATTCAGAGGTACATGTCCGGTTTTGAATGTACCACGCTCCGTCAGTACCAGGATAAGGCGTTGGCGTATGAGATCAAGGAAGCAGCTATGGAGAAATTTTCAGAATCCAAGAAGCATAAAGTCTCTCGTACTTTTACAGAGCACAAGAACAGTGGGCCACGCAAGGCCCAGTCATCCTTTCACTCTTTCAAGAAACCTCCGCACCCAGTTAGGAGCAGAAAGGACTTCGGAGCGACATCAACTATGACAGATGTTATCAGGAAATGCTTTAACTGCGACCAGACGGGGCACTATCGACGGAATTGCCCCCTACCTGCCGTGACTTGTTTTGATTGTGGACGAAAGGGACATCGTGCAGTGTTCTGTGAAGAGGCTGCAAAGTCTTTTATAGCCCGTACACCACAGCCGGTCCAGAAGGAAGCCAATATCCAACAGATACAGCATAGTGTTCAGATGCCTCAGAATTTTGGTCGTGGGCGAGGCATAGGACAGTGGGACCGAAAGGGTACATCGAGTAACGGATCTGTTCCCACGCCCTGCATTTGAGATGAGGAAAACAGACGATCGTGATGTCATTGCCGCATCGTGCATCGGCCCGCATCCTTTCCCAGCCAGTTAGCGTTTTATTCGATACAGGAGCTACGCATTCTTTTATATCTTTATCTTGTGTAAATCGTTTGAATATTTCTGGTTTTCATACTTGTGAACCTTATGTTGTTGGTTTACCGAGTGGAGAGAGGATTGTCGGGAACTTAGAAACCAGAAATTTCCCTGTATCATTTGGAGGCAGAGAGTGGCTCTCAAATTTGATTGTAATAGAAATGCAAGGAGACGACCTGATACTCGGAGATGATTGGCTTAATTGATATGGAGCAATTGTAAACTACCGAAGGAGGAATATCTCGTTGATAGCTGACGATGGTTCCGAAATTCTGCTTGAGGGATGGAAACCGGGAAGCTCAGGAAAATTTATCAAGGCGATCAAAGCTGTCAAATTGTTGAAACAGGGCTGTACCGGATACTGGTGTTATGCAATGAAGAAAGAAGACGAAATTGTGGAACTTTCATCCATTCCTGTTGTGAACGAATTTCCAGATGTATTTCCTGACGAGTTACCTGGACTACCTCCACGAAGGGATGTAGAATTTACCATTGAGCTGGAACCCGGAGCTACACCAATTTCTAAGGCGCCGGATCGTATGGCACCGACCGAGATGTACGAACTAAAGAAGCAAGTGGAAGAGTTACTGGACAAAGGCTATATTCAGCCAAGCGTTTCACCCTGGGGAGCGCCAGTTCTTTTTGTCCGAAAGAAGGATGGATCGCTTCGACTGTATATTGACTATCGAGAGCTGAACAAGATGACGATTAAGAAAAAGTATCCGTTGCCACGGATTGATGATCTGTTTGACCAGTTGCAAGGGGCAACAGTATTTTCTAAAATTGATCTGAGATCAGGGTATCATCAGCTAAGGATTAAGGAATCTGATGTTCCGAAATCAGCGTTCAGAACTCGCTACGGACACTATGAGTTTGTAGTGATGCCGTTTGGTCTCACTAATGCACCTGCTGTATTCATGCACTTGATGAACCGAGTGTTCATCGAATATTTGGATAAATTTGTGGTCGTGTTCATTGATGACATTCTGGTGTATTCTAAGAACCCGGAAGAGCATGTACAGCATTTGCGGATTGTATTAGAACTTTTGAGAAGCGAGCAAATGTACGCCAAAATCTCTAAGTGTGAATTCTGGCTAAAGGAAGTAATGTTCCTCGGTCATGTGGTATCAGCTGAAGGAGTCCGAGTAGATCCTCAGAAGATTGAAGCGGTTTTGGATTGGAAGCCTCCAAAGAATGTGAAAGAAGTCCGAAGTTTCTTAGGACTTGCTGGGTATTATCGTCGGTTCATGGAAGGGTTTTCCAAAATTTCCCGCCCACTTACTCGACTCTGCAGAAAACTCAAAAGTTTTAGTGGAACGAATTATGTCAGACTAGCTTTGATGAATTTAAGAAGAGATTGACGACGGCACCGATTTTAACACTCCCACGGGGGACTGAAGGATTCATAGTTTACAGTGATGCTTCGAACCAGGGACTCAGATGCGTATTAATGCAGAATTACAAGGTGATCGCTTATGCGTCGAGACAGCTAAAACCTTATGAAGTGAATTACCTAACAAATGATTTGGAGCTAGCAGCTGTAGTTTTTGCTTTAAAGATCTGGAGGCATTATCTGTACGGGACTCACTGCCAGATCTTTACGGATCACAAGAGTCTCAAATACATCTTCAGTCAGAAAGAGTTGAACATGCGGCAAAGAAGATGGTTAGAACTGATTAAGGATTATGACTTGGAGATTTTGTATAATCTAGGCAAAGAGAACGTAGTGGCCGATGCACTCAGCCACAAGCCTGTTTCTATTCAGATACTAGAGACTCTGACCTCCCAACTTAGCCTTCAACGAGAGATGATTCGAGAAAGAATTGAAGTATGGTCACAAAGAGTCCAAGGACAACTATGCGTGATGGAAATAACTTCATCATTTACCGAAGAAATCAAATCTAGACAGGCGGATGATCCTCTGATGATTCGGTTACGTGATGAAGTGATCAAGGGGAAGGCCCCTGGATTCGTAATTCATGATGATGGAGTTTTGAGATTTCAGAACCGACTCTGCGTTCCCGATGTCGATGTTCTGAAACAGACGATTATGAAGGAATCTCACAGTTCGCCCTATTCTATCCACCCGGGCACCAGTAAGATGTATAAGGACTTGAAGCGGAATTTCTGGTGGGGCAACATGAATAAAGATGTAGCGGACTATGTTTCGAAATGCTTGACTTGTCAGAAGGTTAAGATCGAGCATCAACGGCCTTCCGGAATGTAGAAGCCGCTCCCGATTCCCAAGTGGAAGTGGGAGGACATATCGATGGACTTTATCACTAGTATGCCGAGAACCAAGACTGGAATGAACATGATTTGGGTGATAGTTGATCGTTTAACCAAATCAGCTCATTTTCTAGGCATTAAGGACACATGGGGACCAGAGAGGTTGGCACGAGTATTTATTTCGGAGATAGTTCGATTGCATGGTACGCCAAAGACCATTATTTCTGATCAAGGCGGCCGTTTTGTGTCTCACTTTTAGAAAGCAGTTCATAAGGCCTTGGGAACTGAATTGAACTTCAGCACAGCTTATCACCCACAGACTGATGGACAATCCGAGAGGACTATTCAAACGGTGGAAGATATGCTGAGGGCTTGTGCCTTAGATTGGTCAACTGATTGGGAAGTTCATCTACCGTTGATTGAATTTACCTACAACAATAGTTGGCATGCTTCCATTAAGATGGCACCATTTGAGGCATTATACGGGAGAAGATGCAGATCGCCCCTATGCTGGGACGATTCATTAGATTTGATCGGAACAGAACCAGAGTTGATCGTGCAGACTCGAGAGAAGATAGCTTTAATTCGTGATAGATTGTTGACCGCCCAGAGTCGCCAGAAATCTTATGCAGACGTATGCCGTCGCCCTTTGGAGTTCAGTACGGGAGACCACGTACTTTTAAAGGTTTCTCCTACTCGGGGAGTCTTTCGTTTCGGAAGGAAAGGAAAGCTGAGTCCGAGATATATCGGACCATTTGAGATCCTTGAGAGAGTTGGAGAGTTGGCATACAGATTAGCATTGCCGCCGTCGTTGAGCCATGTTCATAACGTATTCCACGTATCCCAGTTACGGAGATATATACCGGACCCTAGTGATGTCATTGATTTCGGGGAGATCGAAGTCGCTCAGAATGGGACGTTTGAAGAAAGACCGGTCAAGATACTCGAAAGTCGTGTTAAACAGTTGAGGAACAAACCCATCGTTTTGGTCAAAGTTCAGTGGTCACGTCATGGAGTGGAAGAAGCCACATGGGAAACGGAAAATAGTATGAAATCCAGATATCCAGAATTATTTTCGTCTTGAGTTTCGGGACGAAACTCCTTTTTAGTAGGAGAGTGTGTAATATCCGAATTTTTATGGAAGTATTTCATCTGTATATTGAACCCTGTATTATTTTGGAATGATGATATTGATAATTGAAGTATGATAATTATCGTATTTGTATCTTTGAACATGAGTGTGGCAACATGTAAATTTCCTCTATGCATGTACGTGATAACGTACGTTAAGAATGTAGCTTAACGTACGTTACCTGTTAATGATAACGTACGCTACGAATGAAGCGTAGCGTACGTAATTATTAGATAGGCCGGCTAGCACATGGGGTAAATGGTGGTGGGCTCGACCAATATACCCACCAGATTCGCACGGCATGAACCTGGACACTTTTTAAGTCAACGGACTTTAACGTACGTTATGGACATGATGTAACGTACGCAAATTATATGGGTTACGTACGTAACATGATAAGTGTAGCATACGTAATGAAGTTCAGAAACAAGACAGTGAACTATTTTGGACGGTAACGTACGTTATGAAGTAGTCTTAACGTACGTAACACTCAGGAAGTTATAAAAGGAGTAGCACCCATTTCATTTTATCTCGTTCTTTTGCCTCTAAGCTTCACCATATTTCGTCCCCAGAAGATTTCCAGCCCCTTTTAGCACCTTTAGATCACTTGTTATTGAATCATTGAGATTGTAAGATACTACTTGATCATTGAAGACTACTTATATTGGACTTCGGAGTGGAAATCATCACGAGTCGGCGTTGAAGCAACCGGAGTTGGATTTTAATTATAGTCTCAGTATTTTCTTCCTCTTAAGGTATGTTATACTACTTCCAACCTTGAAGTTATGTTGTTATAGACGATATGATCACACTAGTAGATCACTCTGACAATGTATGCGACCTAGTATCATGTTTAAACTGTGATGATCGAATTATTATGGTTTAGAACACCGTAGTTGAACTTTGTTGTGACAAAGATGAGAATAGTGAATTATAAACCGTATCAAATGTTATCGTCATAATGATCGTAAACTTAATGTCGATTTCCACTTTTACCAAATAGATTTTGGATAGAATCATCATAGTTGTAATCTTACTTGCAAGATGGAATAAGTAGTTCACCTTCAGTATAAGCCTGGATTTAATGACGATATTAAATCAAATACATCAACCATAGACCAGTCGAATCTTGCATGAGTATTACAATCAAGATTGAGAATAGTATTACGATGATATTCGTATCCTTGAAATTGAAGATATTAATCCGTAGATCATTCATGAGTATGATATATATTTGAAGGTATATTAAGTTACTCACTAAGGATTTTGTAATACTCCGTCACTAATCGAGACAGTCATCTGCCCAAAAACTGACATGCATGATTAACGTACGTTAAGATTGGAAACTAATGTACGTTATATTACGTTGTTAACGTACGCTACGTTTGGTACCTAACGTACGTTATACTATCAGGCGAGTCAAGTCGACTGATCAGAGAGGAACTGTCGGTATATGGTTAGCGTACGCTAGACTTCATAGTTTACGTACGCTAATGAGTAAGTCTAACGTACGTTACAGAGGACATGTAACGTATGTTATGTAGGTCAGACAGTTTTCGTTTTATGGACTTTCAACCGTAATTTGGATGGTTAGATGTTCGTTCGACCTAAGATGAATTCCATGTTATTTCTCTTATTTAAGGTTCGAACTTTGCTACGTGATCGATCGAGAGGGGCGACCTTCGAGTGTTTCGTTTTCCTGGAAGTATTGTTCTGTCCTCAAATTGAGGCAAGTACCTTATTTGTTTTATGTATTGATGTTATACATATTGTCGTGCATGTATGTCAGTGTTGTATGTCCACCTCGTGTTGGTCCGACGGGATCATCGGGGGATCTATGCTAGCGTGCGCTGGATCATCGGACGGGTTTTTCCACCACGGGTTGGTCTGACGGGATCATCATGGGTTCTAGGCAGTGAACGCTGGATCATCGGAATTACCATGTGTTTGTTGTGATATCATGTTGTGATTATCAGTTATGTATGTCATTTATGAGTTTCTCGTAGGAGAAGACTCGTTGGTATTTTTGTCGTTTACGTTATTTTTCTTCGTGAGATATGAATAATATGTTGTGGTACTTGTACTAACATCGTTGTGCTAACCCCTTCGGGGGTGAACATTTTGTTTATATTCAGGATCCAGGAGAGCGGGAAAACAACCACTGGAGCTGCATGACGACGAGGGTGCAGAGTGATGTTCCGGCCGGATGTATTTGACTATTGTTTGTTGGTTATTTCAATAAGTACTCGAGTACGTAGTCGTTTATGATGAATTTGAATTTGGTGATGTATTAATAAGTTTTTGTTGAACATTTGTATTTTCAGTATTTGGTCAGAACTGTTGTATCTTAATTCCGTTACTTCCATTCATTTGTACCTGTTAATGTCTGTTCAATTCTTCAGCCTTGTAAATCCTTATGTAAAGGATTTACGGCGCTGTAATATTCCTAAATATATCGGGGGTGTTATAACTCAATATCTTGATAGCATACTCATCATATCCTTAAGAACACGAATTCGACGTTGGAGATAGTATTAACATACCTTAATATGAAGAAAACCCCGAGACAATAGGTAGACTTCAACTCCAGTTGCTTGTGTGACAATCTAATATGAGTCTCTACTTCAAGGATCAAGTATGAGTAATCTACAATCTTCAATGATCATGTTGAGATGGTTTAAATGTGTTTAAGAAGGAGGGGAGACTCTCTAGAACTTCCAAGAAACGAAGGACAAGTGAAGAAAACGTAAACAAAATAAAATGGGGTGTTGTCCCTTTTATAATGTTTCTGTACGTTAGCTGTTTAGCGCAGGCTACAACAATGTCCTTAGCGCACGATAACGAGCGTTGACTCCAAAACTGTCCAGGTTCATCCGTGGGAATCTTATCTTGACCCATGTCTGGCTAGGGCATGTGACAGCCGCCTAGCTCAATTATTGGTTGGTTAACGCACGTTATGCTACATTCGTAGTGTACGCTAACTCAGACTGATAACATACGTAGGCTTTCTTGTTAACGTACGTTATCATGTATTTGTATGGGAAAATTTACATGTTGACATAACCATGTATGAGGATACAAATACGAGGAATATCACACTTCAATTATCGATATCACAAATCCAAATAATACAGGGTTCAAATATAGATGAAATACTCAATAATAAATCCGGATATTACATACTCTCTTACTAAAAAGGAGTTTCGTCCCGAAACTTAAGACGAAAATAACTCTGGATATCTGGACCTCATGCTATCTTCCGTTTCCCAAGTGGCTTCTTCCACTTCGTGATGTGACCACTGAACCTTGACCAAAGTGATTGGTTTGTTCCTCAACTGCTTAACTCGACTCTCGAGTATCCTGATCGGTCACTCTTCAAATGTGCCATCCTGAGCGACTTCGATCTCGCTGAAATCAGTGACATGACTAGGATCTGGTATATACCTCCGTAACTGGGATACATGGAACACATTATAAACATGGCTCAATGTTGGCGGTAATGCCAATCTATATGCTAACTCTCCAACTCTCTCAAGAATTTCGAATGGTCCGATATATCTAGGACTCAACTTTCCCTTCCTTCCGAAATGAAAGAATCCTCGAGTAGGAGAAACTTTTAAAATCACGTGATCTCCAGTATTGAACTCCAATGGGCGATGGCATACGTCTGCGTAAGATTTCTGTCGACTCTGGGTGTTCAACAGCCTTTCGCGAATCAAGGCTATCTGCTCTCGTGTCTGTACAATCAATTCCAGTTCCATCCCAATCAAGTCCGATGAATCGTCCCAACATAGGCGCGATCTGAATCTCCTTCCGTATAATGCCTCAAACGGTGCCATCTTAATAGAAGCATGCCAACTATTTTTGTAGGTAATTCAATCAACGGTAGATGAACTTCCCAGTCAGTTGACCAATCTAAGGCACAAGCCCTCAGCATGTCTTACACTGTTTGAATAGTCCTCTGGAATTATCCATCTGTCTGCGGGTGATAAGCTGTGCTGAAATTCAATTCGATCCCCAAGGCACCGTCTCGGTCAGAAATAATGGTCTTCGGCGTACCATGCAATCGGACTATCTCTGTAATAAACACTCGTGCCAACTTCTTGGGTCCCCACGTATCCTTAATGCCTAGAAAATGAGCCGATTTGGTTAGACGATCAACTATCACCCAAATCATGTTCATTCCTGTCTTGGTTCTCGGCATATTAGTGATAAAGTCCATCGATATGTCCGCCCACTTCCATTCAGGAATTAGGAGCGGCTTCAGCATTCCGGCAGGTTGTTGATGCTCGATCTTAACCTATTGACAAGTCAAACATTCGAAACATAATCCGCTACATCTTTCTTCATGTTACCCCACCAAAAGTTCTGCTTCAAGTCCTTATACATCTTACTGGTGCCCGGGTGGATAGAATAGGATGTGCTCTGAGCTTCCTTCATAATCGTCTGCTTCAGAACATCGACATCGGGAACGAAAAGTTGGTTCTGAAATCTCAAAACTCCATCATCATGAATTACGAATCTGGGGGCCTTTCTATTTATCACTTCATCATGTAACCGAATCATCAGAGGATCATCTACTTGCTTAGATTTGATTTCTTCGGTTAACGATGAAGTTATTTCCATCACGCAGAGTTGTACTTGGACTCTTTGCAACCATACTTTAATTCCTTCTCGAATCATCTCTCGTTGAATGCTGAGCTGGGAGGTCAGAGTCTCCAACATCTGAATAGAAACAGGCTTGCGGCTAAGTGCATCGGCCACTACATTTGCTTTGCCTGGATGATAAAGAATCTCCAAGTCATAGTCCTTAATAAGTTCCAGCCATCTTATTTGCCGCATGTTCAACTCTTTCTGACTGAATATGTATTTTGAGACTCTTGTGATCCGTAAAGATCTGACAGTGAGTCCCATACAGGTAATGTATCCAGATTTTCAAAGCTAAAACAACTATTGTCAGCTCCAAATCATGCGTTGGGTAATTCACTTCATAAGGTTTCAGCTGTCGTGACGCATAAGCGATCACCTTATAATTCTGCATCAATACGCATCCGAGTCCTTGGTTCAAAGCATCACTGTAAACTATAAATCCTCCACTTCCCTTTGGGAGTGCTAAAATCGGTGTCGTCATCAATCTTTCTTCAATTCATCAAAACTATTCTGGCACATCTCATTCTACTCAAACTTTTGAGTTTTCTGTAGTAGTCGAGTAAGTCGGTGGGTAATTTTGGAAAACCCTTCCACGAATCGACGGTAATACCCAGCAAGTCCTATGAAACTCCGCACTTCTTTTACGTTCTTTGGAGGCTTCCAATCCATACCTACTTCGATCTTCTGAGGATCTACTCAGACTCCTTCAGCTGATACCACATGGCCGAGGAACATTACTTCATTTAGCCAGAATTCACACTTAGAAAGTTTGGCGTACAATTGTTCATTTCTCAACAGGTCTAACACAATCCGTAAATTCTGCGCATGCTCTTCCG
Organism: Orobanche coerulescens; assembly: GCA_033398695.1. Lineage (NCBI taxonomy): Eukaryota > Viridiplantae > Streptophyta > Magnoliopsida > Lamiales > Orobanchaceae > Orobanche > Orobanche coerulescens. The sequence continues at coordinate 176,326,892 of CM065802.1, read as the reverse complement.
GGCTCTTAGAATACACCAGAATGTCATCAATGAACTCAACCACAAACTTATCCAAATACTCGATGAACACTCGGTTCATCAATTGCATGAATACAGTAGGTGCGTTAGTGAGACCAAACGACATCACTACAAACTCATAGTGTCCATAGCGAGTTCTGAACGCTGATTTCGGAACATCAGATTCCTTAATCCTCAGCTGATGATATCTTGATCTCAGATGAATTTTAGAAAACACTGTTGCTCCTTGTAACTGGTCAAACAAATCATCAATCCATGGCAATGGATACTTGTTCTTAATCGTCATCTTGTTCAGCTCTCGATAGTCATTACACAGTCGAATCGATTCATCCTTCTTCCGGACAAAAAGAACTGGTGCTCCCCACGGCAAAATGCTTGGCTGGATATAGCCTTTGTCTAGTAACTCCTCCAGTTGCTTTTTCAGTTCGTACAACTCAATAGGTGCCATACGATACGGCGCCTTAGAAATCGGTGTAGCTCCGGGTTCCAGCTCGATGGTGAATTCTACATCTTGTTGTGGAGGTAGTCCAGGTAACTCGCCCGGAAATTGTAACAGACCGAAAACAGTGGCTATTACAGTGTCGTGGACCTCCTACCGGGACCCACCAGGCGATATCACGATATACACTTACAACTTGACAACGTGGCACCATACCACAATATTTATCAAAACCCCGATGTGGAGTATGGGTTATTCATGTCTTTAATACGAGCAAACGTACACAGGATCCAAATTCGGTTCAGAGCATATGACGATGGGCGGTACCTAACAAATTATAGTACATTAATCCGACACAAAGTAAAATGAAATTCATAATAAAACATAACCGAACATCAAAAGACTCGGGCCCCCCGAAATAGCATCCTTCAAAACCCTCCGTCGCCATTGTGCTCCTCCTGTGCCTTGCCCTTTCCTCGCCCTGAAATACAAGTATTTCGCCCCAAACCACAGGGTCAGCTATACATGATAATAATTCTCATGACATTATACAATTCATATATATACTGATCTCAAAGAAAACAACCGACTACTGAATATACCCCGAAGGCGTATAAGCAATTAGTCCCAACTGTCGAACATAACCAAATATACGAACGACCATATAATATGGCTCAAGACGGACGTCAAGGTATGCCCGATCCGGAAATGTGTCCGTGCACATGTCCACCCCGTATACGGAATCCAGAATATACGTGGGACGATGTCCCTAATTAGCCTCACGAACTACGTCTCGTGTGCACGATCTAAATGCGGAAAACATCCACGCATGATCATCAAGTGCCCGGCTAAAAATCCTACACATAATCAATCAGCGCGCAGATATGACTCAAAAGATGTCACGATACAACATGACAACGAAACTCAACGAATTACACCTTTATCAAGGAATCGAACAACTCACTGAAGTGTCAACAAAGCTCAAAAGGAAAAACGGTACAAGAACGGTAATTTCGGGTATATCATCCCAACACCATTATAATACGATCAAGGGCATCACCATCTCACGAATCATAGATTATCAGAACATTTCATACACACGAAACGCATAATAATCACAAGAATTCAACCATCATTATAACCAAGCAAGATAACTTGCCTCAACTCCGTAGATGAATAATCCTTCTTTGAATGATCAAACGAACGGTATCCTCGTCTAACAACACTCACGTGAACAAGCAACCTTGAATGAAATGTAATTCATTCAACAACACATTCGTACGATAACAGTATTATTACATAAATAATATTCGTAAATTTACTTGAATAAATCAATTATCCTATTGATCACTTTAATGTTCCTATTACAAATCATCATATGTTTATCATGTTCATTCACATATTCTAACATTAATGTCAAATACTTGAAGTCCAGTTTATTACCAATGTAACATTGTGAAAGCATCTTTTCAAATCATCGCCACTTCCGTTTACGATATAAGTTTGTGTTTAATTACGTTCTTCATTATTTTACCAACGATTACATTAAAACTGATTCCTATATGAAGCATAAATTCAAGTTTTTAGTGAACTAAGAACATCATCTTAATTTACGTCTCTTAATATATACGGATTAATGAAATGGAATTCGGCTACTCGTCTACCGCATTTCTATCACCATATTCACTACAATCCTCTTAAGAACATTATTAACATATTAATGTAGTGATTAACACCCTTTTAAGTTATCAACGAAATCGATTAACTTGATCATATGAAGATTACAACTTTCTTCTATCAAAATCCATTGTTTTACTTTTGAAGAATTTATTAAAAGCCTAGTTATATCATTGGATACTTGAAATTCTAAAAGTAACTTCATCCCATCTTGTGAAGATTATCTTCATAATTCTTCCAACAATTTATTACAATGGTGTTGGTTTTAGAGGCCAAAATTATGGTTCCATATTACCTTCAAGAATCAATTGAATGTTCAAGACAAGTTTAGTATTTCTCACTTCCAATCATTAAGGATTTCATCCCTAACATGCTCCTGGTTTTGAGACTATAATCAACTTCCGATTATCATGTTATACATCAGGTTTTATATATATCATTATCAACACAACCATATTATGAAGTTATAGTCCAACAAAAGTAATACTAATAACCTTAACGTTAATCCTCACCTAGTTTGAGCATGATTCAATTAACTTATCATGTTTACACGAGCTTAAACTAACATTATGTGAAGTATTTATCTACTAACATCATCATAAGCATTGATTTAATATGAGGTAAAGACCAACCTCAAAATGAAGAACAACACCAACACTTCAAGGTACACACTTCAATCTCTAAATCTGCAAGTCACCAATCAAGTGTTGAAGGGCTAGAAACGGAGTTGGCAGGGAAGGGAATCGTTTTTCTCAGTTGGGAGGTTGAATGTGTCGAGCAGGAAATGAATGGCAAGTCATATTTTTATAATCTGAACTCGTCATTACGTACGTTAATGAAAGGGGTTAACGTACGTTATAGTCCTTATGTATGTAATCTCATGAACATTACGTACGTAATCAATTTCATCAGATCTTTCTGACTTAAAACACGCAAATCGTTACGTACGTAAATATATGGCTATTACGTACGTAATAGCCGTTGACTTGGCTATCGCGATCGACTCCCGATCACCTACCCCCGCTCGGCCCCACCCGCCGAAAGGCGGGCTGTTGATGGATCTCTCGCATTACGTACGTTAACATATGAGTGTTACGTACGTAAGGCTACATACATAGCGTACGTAAAGAAGATAGTTTAACGTACGTTAAGTTCTATAACAAGCATAAATGGAATTCTCCCAATGTCACCCAACAATTTATATAGTATGAATGACCATGATTCCAACTTAACATAATTCATCGATATACTTGCTACAACAATACAGATATGGTGCGAAAATACTTGGTTTAAATCAGAAAATACAATAGTAAAGGCGAGGGTATTACATACTCCCCCCTTAAAAGGAGTTTCATCCCCGAAACTAAGGGGTAAACAGCTCGGGGTATTTCTCTCGCATGCTATCTTCAGTCTCCCACGTAGCTTCCTCGACTCCATGTCTCGACCACTGAATTTTTAATAAGGGAATCGCCTTGTTCCTCAGCTGTTTAATTCTTCTCTCAAGTATTTGCACAGGCCGTTCTTCATACGAATGGTCATCGGCTATTTCGACCTCGTCGAATTGAATAACGTGACTTGGGTCAGCAACATACTTGCTTAACTGAGATACATGGAATACGTTGTGAATACGGCTCAAAGCTGGTGGTAATGCTAAACGATAGGCTAGGTCGCCTACTCGTTCCAGGATCTCAAACGGACCAACATACCTTGGGCTCAACTTGCCTCTCTTCCCGAATCGAAAAACACCTCTAGTAGGAGATACTTTGACTAGTACATGGTCACCAACCTCAAACTCGAGTGGTCATCGACGATTATCTGCATATGATTTCCGGCGGCTTTAGGCCGTTAATAGACGACTCTTGATCAGGGAAATCTTCTCGCGGGCTGCCAATAACATATCAGGTTCCGTACCAATAGATTCAGACAAATCGTCCCAACACAAAGGGGATCTACAATGACGACCATACAATGCCTCATAAGGTCCCATCATGATCGAGGCGTGCCAGCTGTTATTATATGTGAATTCTACCAACGGTAGTTGGGCTTCCCAGTCAGGCTTCCAATCGAGAGCACACGCCCTCAACATATCCTCTAGAGTTTGAATAGTCCCCTCAGACTGACCGTCGGTCTGAGGATGAAAAGCCGTACTGAAGTCCAACTGTGTACCCATCGCACGATGAACCGCCTTCCAGAAGTGCGACACGAACCGTCCGTCATGATCTGATACAATACTCTTAGGAGTACCATGCAGTCTCACAATCTCTTTGATGAATAACTGGGCCAATCTCTCAGGGCCCCATGTATCCTTGATTTCCTAGAAGTGGGCCGATTTAGTCAATCGATCCACAATCACCCCAATCGTAATCATGCCTCGACGGCTCGTCGGCAAGCTAGTAATAAAATCCATCGATATGTCTTCCCACTTCCACTCGGGAATTGGAAGCGGTTTCATCATGCCAGCTGGTCGTTGATGCTCAATCTTGACCTGCTGACAGGTCAAACATTTCGAAACGAATTCGGAAACCTCCCGTTTCATGTTACCCCACCAATAATATGGCTTCAAATCCTTATACATTTTGTTCGATCCTGGTGTATGGAATACGGGGTAGCATGAGCCTCCTTCAGAATAGTATTCCTCAACTCTTCGTCTGCGGGTACACATACTCGGTTTTTAAAGCGTATCAGTCCATCCTCGTGAACCACAAATCCAGGGGCCTTCCCCTGATCGATTTCTCCTCGAACTCTGGATAAGAATGGGTCCGTCATCTGTTTCGTCCTGATCATCTCATCAAGGGATGATGAAATCTCAGGCGTGCACAGTTGTCCCTGAATGCGTTGTAGCCAGACCTCAATCTCTGGTCTCATGAACTCTAATTGCAGCTCCCTCTGGGCGGTCAAACGAGCCAGTATCTGTTCCTGCACCGTCTTGCGGCTCAAGGCATCGGCAACCACGTTTGCCTTCCCTGGATGATAAAGGATATCGATATCATAGTCTTTTATTAGCTCTAACCAACTACTTTGTCTCATATTCAACTCCTTCTGGGTAAAAATATACTTCAAGCTCTTGTGGTCCGTAAAAATCCGGCAGGTAACTCTATACAGATAGTGGCGCCAGATTTTTAAGGCAAACACTACGGCTACTAACTCCAAATCATGAGTCGGGTAGTTGACCTCGTAAGGACGCAACTGTCTGGACGCATAGGCGATCACTTTCCCGTCCTGCATTAATACGCAGCCAAGGCCCTATCTCGATACATCGCTATATACCACGAATCCTTCCGTTCCTTTAGGTAGTACCAAAACAGGTGCTGAAATTAATCGAATTTTGAGTTCATCAAAACTTTGCTGACATGCTTCCGACCTCAAGTACTTCTTATCCTTTCTCAACATATTAGTCATCGGTTGAGCAATTTTGGAAAATCCTTCCACGAATCGTCTGTAATAGCCTGCTAGACCCAGAAAACTACGAACTTCCTTCACGTTCTTCGGAGGTAGCCAGTCTCGGATAGCTTCTGTCTTCTGTGGGTCCACTCTCACTCCATCTGCTGATATTACATGTCCCAGTAAAATAACTTCAGACATCCAGAATTCACACTTAGAAATTTTTCCATAGAGTTGTTCTCGCCTTAACGCGTCGAGAACCTGGCGGAGGTGACACTCATGCTCCTCATGATCATGAGAGTAGATCAGGATGTCGTCAATAAAAACGACTACAAAACCATCCAGATAATTAATAAAAACCCGATTCATCAATTCCATGAATACTGCAGGTGCATTAGTCAGACCGAATGGCATGACAACGAACTCATAATGCCCATAGCGAGTGCGAAAAGCTGTCTTCGGGACGTCAGACTCTCGAATCCGTAATTGGTGGTACCCGGATCTCAAGTCGATCTTGGAAAATATAGCGGCTCCCTGGAGCTGATCCAATAGATCATCGATGCGAGGTAAAGGATATTTGTTCTTAATTGTTATTTTGTTCAGCTCATGGTAATCAATACACAAACGCAGCGATCCGTCCTTCTTCCGTACGAATAACACCGGCGCTCCCCAAGGGGATGCACTGGGTTGAACATATCCTTTCTCAGTTAATTCCTCAAGTTGTCTTTTCAACTCCTGCATCTCAGTCGGGGCCATACGATATGGTGCTTTCAAAAGCGGGGACGTCCCTGGATCCAACTCAATGGTGAATTCTACCTCTCGCCGTGGGGGTATTCCTGGAAGCTCTTCTGGAAATACATCTGGATAGTCTCGAACTACTGGAATATCAACCAATTCGACTGGTCGGTCAGTTGTCTTGGTCATGTAACACCAATAACCAATGCATCCCTGGTTCAGTATTTTCACAGCCTTCATAGCGCTGATGACTCTCCTAGAATGATTGGGATTATCACCCCGAAAAATACACTCGACGCCGTCATCAGATGTGACAGTCACCATTCGCTTACGGACGCTAATCACGGCATCGTGAAGATCCATCCAGTCGATACCCAAGATTACATCATCTTTAGGTAAATCAACCACAATCAAGTTGGACAACCACTCACGGTTGTTCATGCTAATCGGATAGTTCTGTACTTCACAACTCCCAATAATTCTTCTACCATCAGGTAGACCAATTACATAAGGTTCACAATCGGTAACATGATTCAAATGCAAACGACTCAAACAAGAACTAGACAAAAGGAGTGTGAAGCAAAAGTATCAAAAAGAACACAAACGGGCTGAGAGTGGATCTCAAGAGTACCTGCAATCATGATGGCTTTGGGATCATCTGATTTCTTCATCTCGTAGACTGGGTTTTGCAACCCTGGAAGCAGGTGTACCAGCTTGATTCCCACAGCCTATTCCTTTGTTCGCCCCGGTAGTCTGGTAAGAAGTGGATGGAGGGGCACGTTCCTGAACAGAAGACTGTACTGGAGCAAGAGATGCTACTGGAGCACGCCCGAGTCCACCCCTGCAATAGCGAGCACAATGATCGTTCTTCCCACAAGTGTGACAGGCAACGGCCGGCTTCGGACAGTTGGAACTGATATGCCCCTGGTCCCTACAATTATAACACACGATAGGTGAGCTGATTGCCCGAGAGTGCGTTCCTGTCGGTTTCGGTGCCATAGGTGGCCGTTCAGAAGGATTTGGTACGGGTTGGGGCTTCTTGAACATCCCCCTATTACTGTCTCCTTGGGTCTGGTTTCTGGATCTCTTGTTGGAAAACTGAGGCTGCTTCTTGGAAATCTCCTTCGCAGTAAGTTCATATTCCAAGGCCTTCTCAATAAACTGCGGTAGGGTCGTACAGTGGTGATTGAGTAATTGCATTCTCATTCGGGGTTTAAGCCTCTTGAGGAAATATTTGATCTTATCAGCTTCCGAACGGACAACTGACGTAGCAAAAGGGAGAAGTGCTTGGGATTTTTCAGCAATTGCTAACACATCCTCGTCTTCCGATGGATCGGGGTTCAGTAATTCAAACAGTTTGGCTTCACGGAGGGGTGCAGGATAGTAACGATCTAGCATAAGATTCTTGAATTCCTCCCAAGTACTCGCGCCATCGGCAGGCCTCACAGAAAGCCACCAAGTATGGGCACTCTTACTAAGGTAGTAAGCTGCCACAGCAACTCGATTTTCCTCTGAGCACTCCACCATCTCGAACAGCTTCTCGAAATGCTCTATATAGTGTACAATGTCAGCAGGCTCAGATGAGCCTTCAAAAGTCGGAGGTCACTGTCCTGATATGTCGCTAATAATCCGGCTCACGATCCCGCCAGGCACCAGAGGCGGAGGCTGTTGCCCCTGCTGTTGACCGGTAGTATTCCTCTGCATAGCTTCCATCAGATGACCCATTTGGGTCATCTGGGCCATCATACCCTGCATCACGGTGTAAGGATCGACACGTGCATTCTCTCCAGTGTGGTGTGATTGGTCCCTAGAAGGCGAATCACTGCCTGCGGAACTCTGTTCCACATTCGCGCGTCTGTTGGCTCGTGGTATCGGGATTTGGCCTCTTCCGCGGCCTCGTCCCCCTCTGCCAAGGCCTCTCGGATTCCTTTCCATACTGAAAGAATCAAGTCACAAGTACAGTTCAATTTATCAATCATAATTCATGGTAAGTTAATAGCAACAGGGAATTTCATATCCAACAAAAGCAGTTCGTAAAAAATCACTGGCACCACAGGTGTTACACACTCAATATCATATCAACATCAAGTCGAAACAATTCCAATCACATAATTAATTTAGGTTCACCTCAAACAGATGAATTTTACCTCATGTTAGCAAGATGCCAAGATAAGTAAGGAGACCAAGACGTCATCAATATCATGCCAGTAATCAAATTATGGTTCATGAGAACATACCGTATTCAACGGGTCAGGCGCTTGCACAGGTTACACGTGGCACGAAGGTTTCTTGATGCTATTTCGATTCTACAATGACTCAAAATAAAAACATACTCTCTGATACCATCTTCTGTAACAGCCCGAAAACAGTGGCTATTACAGTGCCGTGGACCTCCTACCGGGACCCACCAGGCGATATCACGATATACACTTACAACCTGACAACGTGGCACCGTACCACAATATTTATCAAAACCCTGATGTGGAGTATGGGTTATACATGTCTTTAATACGAGCAAACGTACACAGGATCCAAATTCGGTACATACCATATGACGATGGGCGGTACCTAACAAATTATAGTACATTCATCCGACACAAAGTAAAATGAAATTCATAATAAAACATAACCGAACATCAAAAGACTCGGGGCCCCCGAAATAGCATCCTTCAAAACCTTCCGTCGGCATTGTGCTCCTCCTGTGCCTTGCCCTTTCCTCGCCCTGAAATACAAGTATTTCGCCCCAAACCACAGGGTCAGCTATACATGATAATAATTCTCATGACATTATACAATTCATATATATACTAATCTCAAAGAAAACAACAGACTACTGAATATACCCGGAAGGCGTATAAGCAATCAGTCCCAACTGTCGAACATAACCAAATATACGAACGACCATATAATATGGCTCAAGACGGACATCACAGTACGCCCGATCCGGAAATGTGTCCATGCACATGTCCACCCCGTATACGGAATCCAGAATATACGTGGGACGATGTACCTAATTAGCCTCACAAACTATGTCTCGTGTGCACGATCTAAATGTGAAAAACATCCACGCATGATCATCAAGTGCCCGGCTAAAAATCCTACACATAACCAATCGGCGCGCAGATATGACTCCAGAGATGTCACAATACAACATGACAACGAAACTCAACGAATTACACCTTTATCAAGGAATCGAACAACTCACCGAAGTGTCAACAAAGCTCAAAAGGACCAACGGTACCTGAACGGTAATTTCGGGTATATCATCCCAACACCATTATAATACGATCAAGGGCATCACCATCTCACGAATCATAGATTATCAGAACATTTCATACACACGAAATGCATAATAATCACAAGAATTCAACCATCATTATAACCAAGCAAGATAGCTTGCCTCAATTCCGTAGATGAATAATCCTTCTTTGAATGATCAAACGAACGGTATCCTCGTCTAACAACACTCACGTGAACAAGCAACCTTGAATGAAATGTAATTCATTCAACAACACGTTCATACGATAACAGTATTATTACATAAATAATATTCGTAAATTTACTTGAATAAATCAATTATCCTATTGATCACTTTAATGTTCCTATTACAAATCATCATATGTTTATCATGTTCATTCACATATTCTAACACTAATGTCAAATACTTGAAGTCCAGTTTATTACCAATGTAACATTGTGAAAGCATCTTTTCAAATCATCGCCACTTCCGATTACGATATAAGTTTGTGTTTAATTACGTTCTTCATTATTTTACCAACGATTACATTAAAACTGATTCCTATATGAAGCATAAATTCAAGTTTTTAGTGAACTAAGAACATCATCTTAATTTACGTCTCTTAATACATACGGATTAATGAAATGGAATTCGGCTACTCATCTACGGCATTTCTATCACCATATTCACTACAATCCTCTTAAGAACATTATTAACATATTAATGTAGCGATTAAAACCCTTTTAAGTTATCAACGAAATCGATTAACTTGATCATATGAAGATTACAACTTCCTTCTATCAAAATCCATTGTTTTACTTTTGAAGAATTTATTAAAAGCCTAGTTATATCATTGGATACTTGAAATTCTAAAAGTAACTTCATCCCATCTTGTGAAGATTATCTTCATAATTCTTCCAACAATTTATTACAAAAGTGTTGGTTTTAGAGGCCAAAATTGTGGTTCCATATTACCTTCAAGAATCAATTGAATGTTCAAGACAAGTTTAGTATTTCTCACTTCCAATCATTAAGGATTTCATCCCTAACATGCTCCTGGTGTTGAGACTATAATCAACTTCCGATTATCATGTTATACATCAGTTTTTATATATATCATTATCAACACAACCATATTATGAAGTTATAGTCCAACAAAAGTAATACTAATAACCTTAACGTTAATCCTCACCTAGTTTGAGCATGATTCAATTAACTTATCATGTTTACACTAGCTTAAACTAACATTATGTGAAGTATTTATCTACTAACATCATCATAAGCATGGATTTAATATGAGTTAAAGAAAGACCAACCTCAAAATGAAGAACAACACCAACACTTCAAGGTACACACTTCAATCTCTAAATCTCCAAGTCACCAATCAAGTGTTGAAGGGCTAGAAACGGAGTTGGCAGGGAAGGGAATCGTTTTTCTCAGTTGGGAGGTTGAATAGGTCGAGCAGGAAATGAATGGCAAGTCATATTTTTATAATTTGAACTCGTCATTACGTACGTTAACGAAAGGGGTTAACGTACGTTATAGTCCTTACGTACGTAATCTCATGAACATTACGTATGTAATTAATTTCATCAGATCTTTCTGACTTAAAAAACGCAAATCATTACGTACGTAAATATATGGCTATTACGTACGTAATAGCCGTTGACTTGGCTATCTCGATCGACTCCCGACCACCTACCCCCGCTCGGCCCCACCCGCCGAAAGGCGGGCTGTTGATGGATCTCTCGCATTACGTACGTTAACATATGAATGTTACGTACGTAAGGCTACGTACATAGCGTACGTAAAGAAGATAGTTTAACGTATATTAAGTTCTATAACAAGCAGAAATGGAATTCTCCCAATATCACCCAACAATTTATATAGTATGAATGACCATGATTCCAACTTAACATAATTCGTCAATATACTTGATACAACAATACAGATATGGTGCGAAAATACTTGGTTTAAATCAGAAAATACAATAGTAAAGGCGAGGGTATTACAGAAATACATCTGGAAATTCGTTCACAACAGGAATGGATGAAAGTTCCACTATTCCGTCTTCTTTCTTCATTGCATAGCACCAGTATCCGGTACAGCCCTGTTTCAACAATTTGACAGCTTTCATCGCCTTGATCATCTTTCATGAGCTTCCTGGTTTCCATCCTTCAAAAAGTATTTCGGAACCATCGTTAGCGATCAGCGAGATATTCCTCTTTCGGTAGTTTACAATAGCTCCATATCGGTTAAGCCAATCATATCCGAGTATCAGGTCGTCTCCTTGCAATTCTATCAACATAGGGGCGATCTGAATCTCCTTCCGTATAATGCCTCAAACAGTGCCATCTTAATAGAAGCATGCCAACTATTGTTGTAGGTAATTCAATCAACGGTAGATGAACTTCCCAGTCAGTTGACCAATCTAAGGCACAAGCCCTCAGCATGTCTTACACTGTTTGAATAGTCCTCTCGAATTGTCCATCTGTCTGCGGGTGATAAGCTGTGCTGAAATTCAATTCGATCCCCAAGGCTTTGTGAACCGCTTTCCAAAAATGAGACACAAAGCGACCGTCTCGGTTAGAAATAATGGTTTTCGGCGTACCATGCAATCGGACTATCTCTGTAATAAACACTCGTGCCAACTTCTTGGGTCCCCACGTATCCTTAATGCCTAGAAAATGAGCCGATTTGGTTAGAAGATCAACTATCACCCAAATCATGTTCATTACTGTCTTGGTTCTCGGCATATTAGTGATAAAGTCCATCGATATGTCCGCCCACTTCCATTCAGGAATTAGGAGCGGCTTCAGCATTCCGGCAGGTTATTGATGCTCGATCTTAACCTGCTGACAAGTCAAACATTCAAAACATAATCCGCTACATCTTTCTTCATGTTGCCCCACCAAAAGTTCTGCTTCAAGTCCTTATACATCTTACTGGTGCCCGGCTGGATAGAATAAGATGTGCTGTGAGCTTCCTTCATAATCTTCTGCTTCAGAACATCGACATCGGGAACGCAAAGTTGGTTCTGAAATCTCAAAACTCCATCATCATGAATTACGAATCTGGGGGCCTTTCTATTTATCACTTCATCATGTAACCGAATCATCAGAGGATCATCTACTTGCTTAGATTTGGTTTCTTCGGTTAAAGATGAAGTTATTTCCATCACGCAGAGTTGTACTTGGACTCTTTGCAACCATACTTTAATTCCTTCTCGAATCATCTCTCGTTGAATGTTGTGCTGGGAGGTCAGAGTCTCCAGCATCTGAATAGAAACAGGCTTGCGGCTAAGTGCATCGGCCACTACATTTGCTTTGCCTGGATGATAAAGAATCTCCAAGTCATAGTCCTTAATAAGTTCCAGCCATCTTCTTTTCCGCATGTTCAACTCTTTATGACTGAATATGTATTTTGAGACTCTTGTGATCCGTATAGATCTGACAGTGAGTCCCATACAGGTAATGTATCCAGATTTTCAAAGCAAAAACAACTGTTGTCAGCTCCAAATCATGCGTTGGGTAATTCACTTCATAAGGTTTCAGCTGTCGTGATGCATAAGCGATCAGCTTATCATTCTGCATCAATACGCATCCGACTCCTTGGTTCGAAGCATCACTGTAAACTATAAATCCTCCACTTCCCTTCGGGAGTGCTAAAATCGGTGTCGTCATCAATCTTTTCTTCAATTCATCAAAACTATTCTGGCACATCGCATTCTACTCAAACTTTTGAGTTTTCTGTAGTAGTTGAGTAAGTCGGTGGGTAATTTTGGAAAACCCTTCCACGAATCGACGGTAATACCCAGCAAGTCCTAAGAAACTCCGGACTTCTTTTACGTTCTTTGGAGGCTTCCAATCCATAACTACTTCGATCTTCTGAGGATCTACTCAGACTCCTTCAGCTGATACGACATAGCCGAGGAACATTACTTCATTTAGCCAGAATTCACACTTAGAAAGTTTGGCGTACAATTGTTCATTTCTCAACAGGTCTAACACAATCCGTAAATTCTGCACATGCTCTTCCGGGCTCTTAGAATACACCAGAATGTCATCAATGAACACAACCACAAACTTATCCAAATACTCGATGAACACTCGGTTCATCAATTGCATGAATACAGTAGGTGCGTTAGTGAGACCAAACGACATCACTACAAACTCATAGTGTCCATAGCGAGTTCTGAACGTAGATTTCGGAACATCAGATTCCTTAATCCTCAGCTGATGATATCTTGATCTCAGATGAATTTTAGAAAACACTGTTGCTCCTTGTAACTGGTCAAACAAATCATCAATCCATGGCAATGGATACTTGTTCTTAATCGTCATCTTGTTCAGCTCTCGATAGTCATTACACAGTCGAATCGATTCATCCTTCTTCCGGACAAAAAGAACTGGTGCTCCCCAGGGAAAAATGCTTGGCTGGATATAGCCTTTGTCTAGTAACTCCTCCAGTTGCTTTTTCAGTTCGTACATCTCAATAGGTGCCATACGATACGGCGCCTTAGAAATCGGTGTAGCTCCGGGTTCCAGCTCGATGGTGAATTCTACATCCTGTTGTGGAGGTAGTCCAGGTAACTCGCCCGGAAATTGTAACAGACCGAAAACAGTGGCTATTACAGTGTCGTGGACCTCCTACCGGGACCCACCAGGCGATATCACGATATACACTTACAACTTGACAACGTGGCACCATACCACAATATTTATCAAAACCCCGATGTGGAGTATGGGTTATTCATGTCTTTAATACGAGCAAACGTACACAGGATCCAAATTCGGTTCAGAGCATATGACGATGGGCGGTACCTAACAAATTATAGTACATTAATCCGACACAAAGTAAAATGAAATTCATAATAAAACATAACCGAACATCAAAAGACTCGGGGCCCCCGAAATAGCATCCTTCAAAACCCTCCGTCGCCATTGTGCTCCTCCTGTGCCTTGCCCTTTCCTCGCCCTGAAATACAAGTATTTCGCCCCAAACCACAGGGTCAGCTATACATGATAATAATTCTCATGACATTATACAATTCATATATATACTGATCTCAAAGAAAACAACCGACTACTGAATATACCCCGAAGGCGTATAAGCAATTAGTCCCAACTGTCGAACATAACCAAATATACGAACGACCATATAATATGGCTCAAGACGGACGTCAAGGTATGCCCGATCCGGAAATGTGTCCGTGCACATGTCCACCCCGTATACGGAATCCAGAATATACGTGGGACGATGTCCCTAATTAGCCTCACGAACTACGTCTCGTGTGCACGATCTAAATGCGGAAAATATCCACGCATGATCATCAAGTGCCCGGCTAAAAATCCTACACATAATCAATCAGCGCGCAGATATGACTCAAAAGATGTCACGATACAACATGACAACGAAACTCAACGAATTACACCTTTATCAAGGAATCGAACAACTCACTGAAGTGTCAACAAAGCTCAAAAGGAAAAACGGTACAAGAACGGTAATTTCGGGTATATCATCCCAACACCATTATAATACGATCAAGGGCATCACCATCTCACGAATCATAGATTATCAGAACATTTCATACACACGAAACGCATAATAAACACAAGAATTCAACCATCATTATAACCAAGCAAGATAACTTGCCTCAACTCCGTAGATGAATAATCCTTCTTTGAATGATCTAACGAATGGTATCCTCGTCTAACAACACTCACGTGAACAAGCAACCTTGAATGAAATGTAATTCATTCAACAACACATTCGTACGATAACAGTATTATTACATAAATAATATTCGTAAATTTACTTGAATAAATCAATTATCCTATTGATCACTTTAATGTTCCTATTACAAATCATCATATGTTTATCATGTTCATTCACATATTCTAACATTAATGTCAAATACTTGAAGTCCAGTTTATTACCAATGTAACATTGTGAAAGCATCTTTTCAAATCATCGCCACTTCCGATTACGATATAAGTTTGTGTTTAATTACGTTCTTCATTATTTTACCAACGATTACATTAAAACTGATTCCTATATGAAGCATAAATTCAAGTTTTTAGTGAACTAAGAACATCATCTTAATTTACGTCTCTTAATACATACGGATTAATGAAATGGAATTCGGCTACTCATCTACCGCATTTCTATCACCATATTCACTACAATCCTCTTAAGAACATTATTAACATATTAATGTAGTGATTAACACCCTTTTAAGTTATCAACGAAATCGATTAGCTTGATCATATGAAGATTACAACTTCCTTCTATCAAAATCCATTGTTTTACTTTTGAGGAATTTATTAAAAGCCTAGTTATATCATTGGATACTTGAAATTCTAAAAGTAACTTCATCCCATCTTGTGAAGATTATATTCATAATTCTTCCAACAATTTATTACAAAGGTGTTGCTTTTAGAGGCCAAAATTATGGTTCCATATTACATTCAAGAATCAATTGAATGTTCAAGACAAGTTTAGTATTTCTCACTTCCAATCATTAAGGATTTCATCTCTAACATGCTCCTGGTGTTGAGACTATAATCAACTTCCGATTATCATGTTATACATCAGGTTTTATATATATCATTATCAACACAACCATATTATGAAGTTATAGTCCAACAAAAGTAATACTAATAACCTTAACGTTAATCCTCACCTAGTTTGAGCATGATTCAATTAACTTATCATGTTTACACTAGCTTAAACTAACATTATGTGAAGTATTTATCTACTAACATCATCATAAGCATGGATTTAATATGAGTTAAAGAAAGACCAACCTCAAAATGAAGAACACCAACACTTCAAGGTACACACTTCAATCTCTAGATCTCCAAGTCACCAATCAAGTGTTGAAGGGCTAGAAACGGAGTTGGCAGGGAAGGGAATCATTTTTCTCAGTTGGGAGGTTGAATGTGTCGAGCAGGAAATGAATGGCAAGTCATATTTTTATAATCTGAACTCGTCATTACGTACGTTAACGAAAGGGGTTAACGTACGTTATAGTCCTTACGTATGTAATCTCATGAACATTACGTACGTAATCAATTTTATCAGATCTTTCTGACTTAAAACACGCAAATCGTTACGTACGTAAATATATGGCTATTACGTACGTAATAGCCATTGACTTGGCTATCGCGATCGACTCCCGACCACCTACCCCCGCTCGGCCCCACCCGCCGAAAGGCAGGCTGTTGATGGATCTCTCGCATTACGTACGTTAACATATGAGTGTTACGTACGTAAGGCTACATACATAGCGTACGTAAAGAAGATAGTTTAACGTACGATAAGTTCTATAACAAGCATAAATGGAATTCTCCCAATATCACCCAACAATTTATATAGTATGAATGACCATGATTCCAACTTAACATAATTCATCGATATACTTGCTACAACAATACAGATATGGTGCGAAAATACTTGGTTTAAATCAGAAAATACAATAGTAAAGGCGAGGGTATTACATACTCCCCCCTTAAAAGGAGTTTCATCCCCGAAACTAAGGGGTAAACAAATGGGTATTTCTCTCGCATGCTATCTTCGCCTCCCACGTAGCTTCCTCGACTCCATGTCTCGACAACAGAATTAATAATAAGGGAATCGACTTGTTCCTCACTGCTTAATTCTTCTCTCAAGTATCTCGCACAGCCGTTTGCATTTAATGGTCATCGGCTATTTCGACCTCGTCGAATTGAATAACGTGACTTGGGTCAGCAACATACTTCCTTAACTGAGATACATGGAATACGTTGTGAATCCAGCTCAAAGCTGGTGCTAATGCTAAACGATAGGCTAGGTCGCCTACTCGTTCCACGATCTCAAACGGACCAACATACCTTGGGCTCAACTTGCCTCTCTTCCCGAATCGGAAAACACCTCTAGTAGGAGATACTTTGACTAGTACATGGTCACCAACCTAAAACTCGAGTGGTCATCGACGATTATCTGCATATGATTTCTGGCGGCTTTGGGCCGTTAATAGACGACTCTTGATCAGGGAAATCTTCTCGCGGGCTGCCAATAACATATCAGGTTCCGTACCAATAGTTTCAGACAAATCTTCCCAACACAAAGGGGACCTACAACGACGACCATACAACGCCTCATAAGGTGCCATCATGATCGAGGCGTGCCAGCTGTTATTATATGTGAATTCTACCAACGATAGTTGGGCTTCCCAGTCGGGCTTCCAATCGAGAGCACACGCCCTCAACATATCCTCTAGAGTTTGAATAGTCCTCTCAGACTGACCGTCGGTCTGAGGATGAAAAGCCGTACTGAAGTCCAACTGTGTACCCATCGCACGATGAACCGCCTTCCAGAAGTGCGACACGAACCATCCGTCACGATATGCTACAATACTCTTAGGAGTACCATGCAGTCTCACAATCTCTTTGATGAATAACTGGGCCAATCTCTCAGGGCCCCACGTATCCTTGATTTCCAAGAAGTGGGCCGATTTAGTCAATCGATCCACAATCACCCAAATCGTAATCATGCCTCGATGGCTCGTCGGCAAGCTAGTAATAAAATCCATTGATATGTCTTCCCACTTCCACCCGGGAATTGGAAGTGGTTTCATCATGCCAGCTGGTCGTTGATGCTCAATCTTGACCTGCTGACAGGTCAAACATTTCGAAACGAATTCGGCAACCTCCCGTTTCATGTTACCCCACCAATAATACGGCTTCAAATCCTTATACATTTTGTTCGATCCTGGGTGTATGGAATACGGGGTAGCATGAGCCTCCTTCAGAATAGTATTCCTCAACTCTTCGTCTGTGGGTACACATACTCGGTTTTTCAAGCGTATCAGTCCATCCTCGTGAACCACAAATCCAGGGGCCTTCCCCTGATCGATTTCTCCTCGAACTCTCGATAAGAATGGGTCCGTCATCTTTTCCGTCCTGATCATCTAATCAAGGGATGATGAAATCTCAAGCGTGCACAGTTGTCCCTGAATGCGTTGTAGCCAGACCTCAATCTCTGGTCTCATGAACTCTAATTGCATCTCCCTCTGGGCGGTCAAACGAGCCATTATCTGTTCCTGCACCGTCTTGCGGCTCAAGGCATCGGCAACCACGTTTGCCTTGCCTGGATGATAAAGGATATCGATATCATAGTCTTTTATTAGCTCTAACCACCTCCTTTGTTTCATATTCAACTCCTTCTGGGTAAAAATATACTTCAGGCTCTTGTGGTCCGTAAAAATCCGGCAGGTAACTGCATACAGATAGTGGCGCCAGATTTTTAAGGCAAACACTACGGCTACTAACTCCAAATCATGAGTCGGGTAGTTGACCTCGTAAGGACGCAACTGTCTGGACGCATAGGCGATCACTTTCCCGTCCTGCATTAATACGCAGCCATGGCCCTGTCTCGATACATCGCTATATACCACGAATCCTTCCGTTCCTTTAGGTAGTACCAAAACAGGTGCTGAAATTAATCGACTTTTGAGTTCATAAAAACTTTGCTGGCATGCTTCCGACCACAAGTACTTCTTATCTTTTCTCAACATATTAGTCATCGGTTGAGCAATTTTGGAAAATCCTTCCACGAATCGTCTGTAATAGCCTGCTAGACCCAGAAAACTACGAACTTCCTTCACATTCTTCGGAGGTAGCCAGTCTCGGATAGCTTCTGTCTTCTGTGGGTCCACTCTCACTCCATCTGCTGATATTATATGTCCCAGAAAAATAACTTCAGACATCCAGAATTCACACTTAGAAAATTTTCCATAGAGTTGTTCTCGCCTTAATGCGTCGAGAACCTGGCGGAGGTGACACTCATGCTCCTCATGATCACGAGAGTAGATCAGGATGTTGTCAATAAAAACGACTACAAAACGATCCAGATAATTAATAAAAACCTGATTCATCAATTCCATGAATACTGCAGGTGCATTAGTCAGTCCGAATGGCATGACAACGAACTCATAATGCCCATAGCGAGTGCGAAAAGCTGTCTTCGGGACGTCAGACTCTCGAATCCATAATTGGTGGTACCCGGATCTCAAGTCGATATTGGAAAATATAGCGGCTCCCTGGAGCTGATCCAATAGATCATCGATGCGAGGTAAAGGATATTTGTTCTTAATTGTTACTTTGTTCAGCTCACGGTAATCAATACACAAACGCAGCGATCCGTCCTTCTTCCGTACGAATAACACCGGCGCTCCCCAAGGGGATGCACTGGGTCGAACATATCCTTTCTCAGTTAATTCCTCAAGTTGTCTTTTCAACTCCTGCATCTCAGTCGGGGCCATACGATATGGTGCTTTCGAAAGCGAGGACGTCCCTGGCTCCAACTCAATGGTGAATTCTACCTCTCGCTGTGGGGGTATTCCTGGAAGCTCTTCTGGAAATACATCTGGATAGTCTCGAACTACTGGAATATCAACCAATTTGACTGGTCGGTCAGTTGTCTTGGTCATGTAACACCAATAACCAATGCATCCCTGGTTCAGTAATTTCACAGCCTTCATAGCGCTGATGACTCTCCCAGAATGATTGGGATTATCACCCCGAAAAATACACTCGACGCCGTCATCAGATGTGACGGTCACCATTCGCTTACGGACGCTAATCACGGCATCGTGACGATCCATCCAGTCGATACCCAAGATTACATCATATTTAGGTAAATCAACCACAATCAAGTTGGATAACCACTCACGGTTGTTCATGCTAATCGGATAGTTCTGTACTTCACGACTCCCAATAATTCTTCTACCATCGCGTAGACCAATTACATAAGGTTCACAATCGATAACTTGATTCAAATGCAAACGACTCAAACAAGAACTAGACAAAAAGGAGTGTGAAGCACCAGTATAAAAAAGAACACAAACGGGCTGAGAGTGGATCTCGAGAGTACCTGCAATCATCCTGGCTTCGGGATCATCTGATTTCTTCATCTCGTAGACTCTGGGTTTTGCAACCCCGGAAGCAGGTGTACCAGCTTGATTCCCACGGCCTATTCCTTTGTTCGCCCCAGTAGTCTGGTAAGAAGTGGACGGAGGGGCACGTTCCTGAACAGAAGACTGTACTGGAGCAAGAGATGCTACTGGAGCACGCCCGAGTCCACCCCTGCAATAGCGAGCACGATGACCGTTCTTCCCGTAAGTGTGACAGGCAACGGCCGGCTTCGGACACTTGGAACTGATATGCCCCTGGTCCCTACAGTTATAACACACGACAGGTGGGATGATTGCCTGAGAGTGCGTTCCTGTCGGTTTCGGTGCCATAGGTGGCCGTTCAGAAGGATTTGGTACGGGTTGGGGCTTCTTGAACATCCCCCGGTTACTGTCTCCTTGGGTGTGGTTTCTGGATCTCTTGTTGGAAAACTGAGGCTGCTTCTTGGAAATCTCCTTCGCAGTAAGTTCATATTCCAAGGCCTTCTCAATAAACTCCGGTAGGGTCGTACAGTGGTGATTGAGTAATTGCATCCTCACTCGGGGTTTAAGCCTCTTGAGGAAATATTTGATCTTATCAGCTTCCGAACGGACAACTGACGTAGCAAAAGGGAGAAGTGCTTGGAATTTTTCAGCAATTGCTAACACATCCTCGTCTTCCGATGGATCGGGGTTCAGTAATTCAGACAGTTTGGCTTCACGGAGGGGTGCAGGATAGTAACGATCTAGTATAAGATTCTTGAATTCCTCCCAAGTACTCGCGCCATCGGCAGGCCTCACAGAAAGACACCAAGTATGGGCACTCTTACTAAGGTAGTAGGTTGCCACAGCAACTCGATTTTCCTCTGGGCACTCCACCATCTCAAACAGCTTCTCGAAATGCTCTATCCAGTGTACAATGTCAGCAGGCTCATATGAGCCTTCAAAAGTCGGAGGTCACTGTCGTGATATGTCGCTAATAATCCGGCTCACGATCCCGCCAGGCACCAGAGGCGGAGGCTATTGCCCCTGCTGTTGACCAGTAGTATTCCTCTGCATAGCTTCCATCAGCTGACCCATTTGGGTCATCTGGGCCATCATGCCCTGCATCATGTTGTAAGGATCGACACGTGCATTTTCTCCAGTGTGGTGTGATTGGTCCCTAGAAGGCGAATCACTGCCTGCGGAACTCTGTTCCACATTCGCGCGTCTGTTGGCTCGTGGTATCGGGATTTGGCCTCTTCCACAGCCTCGTCCCCCTCTGCCAAGGCCTCTCGGATTCCTTTCCATAATCAAAGAATCAAGTCACAAGTACAGTTCAATTTATCAATCATAATTCATGGTAAGTTAATAGCAATAGGGAATTTCATATCCAACAAAAGCAGTTCGTATAAAATCACTGGCACCACAGGTGTTACAAACTCAATATCATATCAACATCAAGTCGAAACAATTCCAATCACATAATTAATTTAGGTTCACCTCAAACAAATGAATTTTACCTCATGTTAGCAAGATGCCAAGATAAGTAAAGAGACCAAGACGTCGTCAATATCATGCTAGTAATCAAATTATGGTTCATGAGAACATACCGTATTCAACGGGTCAGGCGCTTGCACAGGTTACACGTGGCACGAAGGTTTCTTGATGCTATTTCGATTCTACAATGACTCAAAATAAAAACACACTCTCTGATACCATCTTCTGTAACAGCCCGAAAACAGTGGCTATTCAAGTGTCATGGACCTCCTACCGGGACCCACCAGGCGATATCACGATATACACTTACAACCTGACAACGTGGCACCGTACCACAATATTTATCAAAACCCCGATGTGGAGTATGGGTTATACATGTCTTTAATACGAGCAAACGTACACATGATCCAAATTCGGTATATACCATATGACGATGGGCGGTACCTAACAAATTATAGTACATTCATCCGACACAAAGTAAAATGAAATTCATAATAAAACATAACCGCACATCAAAAGACTCGGGCCCCCCGAAATAGCATCCTTCAAAACCCTCCGTCGCCATTGTGCTCCTCCTGTGCCTTGCCCTTTCCTCGCCCTGAAATACAAGTATTTCGCCCCAAACCACAGGGTCAGCTATACATGATAATAATTCTCATGACATTATACAATTCATATATATACTGATCTCAAAGAAAACAACCGACTACTGAAT
This sequence comes from Orobanche coerulescens, assembly GCA_033398695.1. Lineage (NCBI taxonomy): Eukaryota > Viridiplantae > Streptophyta > Magnoliopsida > Lamiales > Orobanchaceae > Orobanche > Orobanche coerulescens. The sequence goes on along the minus strand of CM065802.1, from coordinate 176,304,277 downwards.
ATACCCCGAAGGCGTATAAGCAATCAGTCCCAACTGTCGAACATAACTAAATATACGAACGACCATATAATATGGCTCAAGACGGACGTCACAGTACGCCCGATCCAGAAATGTGTTCGTGCACATGTCCACCCCGTATACGGAATCCAGAATATACGTGGGACGATGTACCTAATTAGCCTCACGAACTACGTCTCGTGTGCACGATCTAAATGTGAAAAACATCCACGCATGATCATCAAGTGACCGGCTAAAAATCCTACACATAACCAATCGGCGCGCAGATATGACTCCAGAGATGTCACGATACAACATGACAACGAAACTCAACGAATTACACCTTTATCAAGGAATCGAACAACTCACCGAAGTGTCAACAAAGCTCAAAAGGACCAACGGTACAAGAACGGTAATTTCGGGTATATCATCCCAACACCATTATAATACGATCAAGGGCATCACCATCTCACGAATCATAGATTATCAGAACATTTCATACACACGAAACGCATAATAATCACAAGAATTCAACCATCATTATAACCAAGCAAGATAACTTGCCTCAATTCCGTAGATGAATAATCCTTCTTTGAATGATCAAACGAACGGTATCCTCGTCTAACAACACTCACGTGAACAAGAAACCTTGAATGAAATGTAATTCATTCAACAACACATTCGTACGATAACAGTATTATTACATAAATAATATTCGTAAATTTACTTGAATAAATCAATTATCCTATTGATCACTTTAATGTTCCTATTACAAATCATCATGTGTTTATCATGTTCATTCACATATTCTAACATTAATGTCAAATACTTGAAGTCCAGTTTATTACCAATGTAACATTGTGAAAGCATCTTTTCAAATCATCGCCACTTCTGATTACGATATAAGTTTGTGTTTAATTACGTTCTTCATTATTTTACCAACGATTACATTAAAACTGATTCCTATATGAAGCATAAATTCAAGTTTTTAGTGAACTAAGAACATCATCTTAATTTACATCTCTTAATACATACGGATTAATGAAATGGAATTCGGCTACTCATCTACCGTATTTCTATCACCATATTCACTACAATCCTCTTAAGAACATTATTAACATATTAATGTAGCGATTAACACCCTTTTATGTTATCAACGAAATCGATTAACTTAATCATATGAAGATTACAACTTCCTTCTATCAAAATCCATTATTTTCTTTTGAAGAATTTATTAAAAGCCTAGTTATATCATTGGATACTTGAAATTCTAAAAGTAACTTCATCCCATCTTGTGAAGATTATCTTCATAATTCTTCTAACAATTTATTACAAAGGTGTTGGTTTTAGAGGCCAAAATTATGGTTTCATATTACCTTCAAGAATCAATTGAATGTTCAAGACAAGTTTAGTATTTCTCACTTCCAATCATTAAGGATTTCATCCCTAACATGCTCCTGGTGTTGAGACTATAATCAACTTCCGATTATCATGTTATACATCAGGTTTTATATATATCATTATCAACACAACCATATTATGAAGTTATAGTCCAACAAAAGTAATACTAATAACCTTAACGTTAATCCTCACCTTAGTTTGAGCATGATTCAATTAACTTATCATGTTTACACTAGCTTAAACTAACATTATGTGAAGTATTTATCTACTAACATCATCATAAGCATGGATTTAATATGAGTTAAAGAAAGACCAACCTCAAAAATGAAGAACGACACCAACACTTCAAGGTACACACTTCAATCTCTAAATCTCCAACTCACCAATCAAGTGTTGAAGGGCTAGAAACGGAGTTGGCAGGGAAGGGAATCGTTTTTCTCAGTTGGGAGGTTGAATGGGTCGAGCAGGAAATGAATGGCAAGTCATATTTTTATAATCTGAACTTGTCATTACGTACGTTAATGAAAGGGGTTAACGTACATTATAGTCCTTACGTACGTAATCTCATGAACATTACGTACGTAATCAATTTCATCAGATCTTTCTGACTTAAAACACGCAAATCGTTACGTACATAAATATATGGCTATTACGTATGTAATAGCCGTTGACTTGGCTGTCTCGATCGACTCCCGACCACCTACCCCCGCTCGGCCCCACCCACCGAAAGGCGGGCTGTTGATGGATCTCTCGCATTACGTACGTTAACATATGAATGTTACGTACGTAAGGCTACGTACATAGTGTACGTAAAGAAGATAGTTTAACGTACGTTAAGTTCTATAACAAGCAGAAATGGAATTCTCCCAATATCACCCAACAATTTATATAGTATGAATGACCATGATTCCAACTTAACATAATTCGTCAATATACTTGCTACAACAATACAGATATGGTGCGGAAATACTTGGTTTAAATCAGAAAATACAATAGTAAAGGCGAGGGTATTACAGAAATACATCTGGAAATTCGTTCACAACAGGAATGGATGAAAGTTCCACTATTCCGTCTTCTTTCTTCATTGCATAGCACCAGTATCCGGTACAGCCCTGTTTCAACAATTTGACAACTTTCATCGCCTTGATCATCTTTCATGAGCTTCCTGGTTTCCATCCTTCAAACAGTATTTCGGAACCATCGTTAGCGATCAGCGAGATATTCCTCTTTCAGTAGTTTACAATAGCTCCATATCGGTTAAGCCAATCATCTCCGAGTATCAGGTCGTCTCCTTGCAATTCTATCACAATCAGATTTGAGAGCCACTCTCTGCCTCTAAATGATACAAGGATATCTCTAATTTCTAAGTTTCCAACAATCCTCTCCCCACTAGGTAAGCCCACAACATAAGGCTCACAATCATGAAAACCAGAAATATTCAAACGATTTACACAAGACAAGGATATAAAAGAATGCGTAGCTCCTATATCGAATAAAACGCTAACTGGCTGGGAAAGGATCTGAACCGTACCTGATGCGATAGCAGCATCTCGATCATCTGTTCTCCTCATCTAGTACAGTCGTGGGGGAACAGATCCGACACTCGATGTTCGTTTTTGGTCCCACTGTTCTCTGCCTCGTCCGCGACCAAAATTCTGAGGCATCTAAACACTTTGCTGCGTCTGTTGGATACTGGCTTCCTTCTGAAGTGGCTGTGGTGTACAGGCTCTAAAAGATTTTGCAGCCTCTACACAGAACACCGCACGATGTCCTTCTCGACCACAATCAAAACAAGTCACGGCAGGTAGGGGACAATTCTGTCGGTAGTGTCCTATCTGGGCATAGTTAAAGCACTTCCTGGTGACATCCGTCGTGGCTGATGCAGCTCCGAAGTTCTTTCTGCTCTTAGATAGGTGTGGAGGTTTCTTGAAATAATGAAAGGATGATTGGGCCTTGCGGGGCCCACTACTCTTGTGCTCCGTGAAACTACCAGAGACTTTCTACTTCTTGGAGTCTGCAAACTTCTCCATTACTGTTTCCTTGATTTCATACGCCAATGCATTATCCTGGTATTGATGGAGAGTGGTACATTCAAAACCAGACATGTACCTCTGGATTTCTAGTTTCATTCTCATATCAAAATGGATCATCATTTCTGCATCTGTTCTGTCCAGATGTCGAACAAATGTCAGCTGCTGGTTAAACGTCTTAATCGCCTGAGATACTAGCACATCCGAAGGATGAGCGGAGAAAATCTCCCGAACATTGGCTTCCCTCACAGGACGAGGGCAGTACATAGCTTCCATCATCAATTTAAACTCTGTCCAGTCCGCATAATGATCTACAGGCCGGATGGCTTCCCACCACTCTGATGCTTCCCCTATCAGAAAGTACTGAGCAATAGAGGCTCTCCAGTCGTCAGGGCAATTAATCCCAGCAATAATTTTCTCTAGTTCCTTCAACCAATGATCCCAGGTGGGAGTCCCAGAAAAACCGTCGAATTTAGGTGGTTGCATCTTCACCACCTCTTGTAGCCATCGGTCGCCTCGATTTCCCATGTCTGGGATACCTTGCTGTCGATCTCCCTGCTGTAATCCCACCGCCACCTACATCCGGTCCACAACCTGGGCAAACTGAGTCATCTGGTTCACCACCTGACGAAGGATTTCAGGCACATCAGGTTCCGGTTCATTATTAATAGATCTTTGTGGCTCGCCTGAGCTGTTGCTGGCCTGATTAGAAGGTTAATCTTCTCTTTCAGCATTCCTTATTCCGCGTCCGCGACCGCGACCACGTCCACGTCCACCTCTCAACATAATGAAAGCATAAATACTCAATATACAGGGAACAATATCTTTCAAATGTTCAAGTATAAAGAGATACAACATGTAAAGGATGAGATAGAGTTTAGGAACTTACAACCCCCGCTCACACGAAGACGTAGGCAGTACAATGATGTTATTCACAGCCGGTTACCTCAAAAGGCATATATGGCCCCTATTTTAACCCAATGGCCAATATATCCATAATCTTTGCTCCGATACCATATTATGTAACACCCCCGATATATTCAGGATTTACAATAAGGATTTACAAGGCTGAAGAAATGAAAAGACGATAACAGATACCAACGTATGAAAGTAACTGAAATAAAATACAAACAGTTCTGACCAATACTGAAAATACAGATGTCTAAAGGAAGAGTATTAATACATCACCAAAACCAAATCATCACAAACGACGACGTACTCGAGTACTTATTAAAACAGTACAAACAACAGACAAATAAACACGGCTGGAACATCACTCTGTACCCTTGTCGTCATGCAGCTTCAGTGGTTGTTTCCCTGCTCTCCTGGATCCTGTACATAAACAAATATTCACCCCCGAAGGGGTTAGAACAACGATGCTAGTACAAGTACCACAACATATTATTCAACATCTCACGAAGAATAATAATAACATAAATGACAAAATACCAATGAGTCTTATCCTGCGAGAAACTCAATAATACCATACACACATGATAATCACAATATGATATCACAACATACACATGGTGATTTCGATGATCCAGCGTTCACTGCCTAGACTGCCCGATGATTCCGTCAAATCAACCCGAGGTGGAAAAACCCGTCCAATGATCCAACGCACACTAGCATAGATCCCCCGATGATCCCGTCGTCCTGAGGGTGTGTGAGATGGTGTCAGCGAGCTGGCTGCTTACTTGTGAGTAACTTCCAAGGGCCGAGTCCAGTAGTCACCCTCTAAAGAAACACACAAGAAAGTTTTCCGACAGTGTCGAGAACAAGATTCCGGCGACTTGCTCCAGTGGGTAGTGTGAGCGAGCGGCATTCTCTAACGTGGGCGTTCGATAACCAACCTGGTAGTTAGGCGATCATGGTGCGGGTGTTGCTTGCTTGTGCAAACATCGTAGTAGAGAAGCTAGATTTTGTATTTGAGATGTTGTCCGTGAGTTGGTTGGTTCGGTCGAGCGGTCACCTCCGCCGCTCAGGGGCTTTTTCTGGCATTATCTCGAATGGGATTTTGGTAAGATGCTTAGGTGGGCTGTCTCAGTGAGCGACGTACCAGTACGTAAGCATTTGATAACCTATTAGGTTGTCGGACGAGCATGGTGAGGCGGTCGCTTGTTGGGGCAAAACATCGTAGTGGGCTGCCATGTTCTGCGATTAGATGCATGTTCGGAAATCGCTCGGTGGGTTCGGTAAAGCGGTGCCCCATCGCTTGTGGGCATTTCCTAGTAATTATTCGACCGAGATTTCAGTTAGCTGCTTTAGTGGGTAGCCTGAGGGAGCGACGTACCGGTACGTGAGTGTTCGATAAACTAGGTGGTCAGGCAAGCACGGTGAGGCGGTCGTTTCTTTGGGCAGAACATTGTAGTGGAGAGCTATGTTCTTTGAGTTGATGCATTGCTAGTGAAATGCTCCGTCGGTTCGATAGTGCGGTCCCTTTTTGCTCGTGGGCTTTTTTGGCAATGTTGCGAACAAGATTTCAGTGAGCTACTTTGGTGGGTAGCCTTTGGAAATGATGTACCGGTACGTGGGCGTTCGATAACCTAATTGGTGGTCGGGCGAGCATGGTGAGGTGGTCGTTTGTTTGGGTAAGACATCGGAGTATTGTAAGAGACACTTTGTAAAGGAAGAATATGGTATCGGAGCAAAGATTATGGATATCTTGGGGGTGTTACATAAGGATTTAAAAGGCTGAAGATATGAAAAGACAATAACAGATACCAACAAATGAAAGTAACGAAAATAAAATACAAACAGTTCTGACCAATACTGAAAATATAGATGTCCAATGGAAGAGTATTAATACATCACCAAAACCAAATGATCACAAACGACAATGTACTCGAGTACTTATTAAAACGGTACAAACAACAGACAAATAAGCACGGTCGGAACATCACTCTGCACCCTCTTCGTCATGCAGCTCCAGTGGTTGTTTCCCTGCTCTCCTGGATCCTGAACATAGACAAATGTTCACCCCCAAAGGGATTTGAACAATGATGCTAGTACCAGTACCACAACATATTATTCAACATCTCACGAATAATAATAATAACATAAATGACAAAATACCAATGAGTCTTATCCTGCGAGAAACTCAATAATAACGTACACACATGATAATCACAACACGATATCACAACATACACATGGTGATTCCGATGATGCAACGTTCACTGCCTAGACCCCCTAATGATTCCGTCAAACCAACCTAAGCTGGAAAAACCCGTCCGATGATCCAGCGCACGCTAGCATAGATCCCCCGATGATCCCGTCGGACCAACACGAGGTGGACATACAACAACGACATATATGCACAACAATATGTATAACATCAATACATAAATCAATTAAGGTACTTGCCTCGATTCGAAGACAAGAATAATACTCCCATGAATAACAAAACGCTCGAAGGTTGCTCCTTTCGATCAACCACGTTGCTAAGCTCAAACCGTAACAAAAAAATAATATAGAATTCATCTCAAGTCGTACGAAAGTCTAACAATCCAAAATACGGTCAAAAGTTCATAAAATGTAATCTGCCTGACTTGCTTAACGTACATTACGTATCTTTGGTAGCGTACGTTAAGCCTACTAGTTAGCGCACGTAAGCTTCGAAGTCTAGCGTACGCTAACTATGCATTGTCAGTCCTTCACTGATCAGTCGACTGACTCGTCTGATGGCATAACGTACCTTACGTACCAAACGTAGCGTACGTTAACTATGCTCGATAGCGTATGTTAACTAAATAGCTTAGCGTACGCTAAGTGTGCATGACAGTTTCTCACTGGGCAGACGACTGTTCTAACTGTGATGAAGCTTACGAAATCCTCAGTGATTAACGTACGTTATCTCCATACATATCATGTTCATACGATTATGAATAATCTTACGGATTAAAACATCTTTGAATTCAAGGAAATGAATATCATCACAATCACTTAAATTCAATCTCGATATGAAGTTCGGTGATTTCAGACTGATGCACTAGATTCTATTATCATCATTACATTCAGACTACTTCTAAAGAACTAACAAATCTAACTTATAAGAAAGGATACAACCTTCGATGATTCTTTCTTAAGTCAGTTTATCAAAAGTGATATCAATCTCCAAGTCTACGATCAATATGGCAATGCTATTCAATATAGATAATTAATCTCAGAACATTACTTTCATCATTGACGTAATAGGATTCCAACTATGATGTTTTCAACAACGATATCTTAAGCATAATCATCCCAACTTCTAAACATGATGTGTTTGAATAATTCATCAATGGAACTTAATATCTTGATAGCATACTCATCATATCCTTAAGAACACGAATTCGACGTTTGAGATAATTTTAACATACCTTAAGATGAAGAAAACACGGAGACAATAGGTAGAATTCAACTCCGATTGCTTGCGTGACAATCCAAGATGAGTCTCTACTTCAAGGATCAAGTATGAGTAATCTCCAATCTTCAATGATCAAGTTGAGATGGTTTAAATGTGCTTAAGAAGGAGTGGAGGCTCTCTGGAACTTCCAAGAAATGAAGGACAAGTGAAGAAAACGTAAACACAATAAAATGGGGTGCTGTGCCTTTCATAATATTTCTGTACGTTAGCTGTTTAGCGCATGCTACAACAATGTCCTTAGCGCACGCTAACGAACGTTGACTCCAAAAACTGTCCAGGTTCATCTGCGGGAATCTTATCTGGACCCATGTCCGACTGGCGCATTGACAGCCGCCTAGCTCAATTATTGGCTGGTTAACGCACGCTATGCTACATTCGTAGCGTACGCTAACTTATACTGATAACGTACGTTAGGCTTCCTTGTTAACGTACGTTATCACGTATTTGCATGGGAAAATTTACATGTTGCTATAACCATGTATGAGGATACAAGTACGAGGAATATCACACTTCAATTATCGATATCACAATTCTAAATAATACAGGGTTCAAATACAGATGAAATACTCAATAATAAATCCGGATATTACAATGATTCTTGGGGTTTCATGATGTTTATATTGAGGAATAAGATGATATATGGATATATATGACTTGGATTATGAGTTGGATGATTATTTACATGTTAAAGGATATCAGATTATGTTGTATTGATGACTATTAACATGGTTTCGAATCACTTAGTGTTCTTGAAGAACTTTTGATAAATAGAACATAGCAAGACGATTGAATGTTGAATTATCAGTACTTTTAGATATGAAGATGGAATGTTCGTTAAGTCATGTTGATTGATGATTGATCTTGGGATATGATTCCTTTTACATTCATATCCATAATCGCAAGGTGTTAGTCGATACTTGTAAGGCATGCAACTAGATAGCATTAGCGCACGCCAGCTGACTGGCTAATGCATGCTAACTAAAGTGGCTTAGCGCACGCTACATTATATGATTAACATACGCTAAGCAGACAGGCAGCGTAGTATATCGTATTTTGGTTATGGATTCGTGATTATTTGATTTGGATTGTTCAGACTTAATCGATATATTGTAGAACTGTTGGGTGTGTTGATTGATTATGTCGGTTATTGATTGTTATCGGATTGTGGTTTATCGATTATTGCAAAAGGTTGTAATGATTGATCATTGGTTAGAACCGTACTTGCGGTCGTGTTCGAGGATGTTCGTGAATTGCATTGGCCAGGGCCAAGGAGCTTGTAGATGAAGGCAAGGGTATTGGTAACGGCTTCTGAGTTTATAATATTTAGTGAATGGTTTCAGTTTCATTCGTTTATAATTTGTATAGCAATGATTAGTATTGTGGACTCTAGAAATCCGGGTTGCATTTTGTTTTCTAATTTTGGGAATTGAAATTATAATGTATATGATTTACTTTTGTTATTGGTATACTTGGGTAACGAGGATATGAGCTATCTATGGTCATGGCATTATGGATCGTCGAACATTGAGGATAATCATCGGTGATGATTTGACATCGAGATTACTCCCGAAGGACTCGGGGCAAGTATCTTATTTTGATTTTGGTTTAATGTTGATGTTTTTGATCATGCATAATGTAGTTTATGTTATTGAGTCGTATGTTGTTCATGTTGATGAACATATTGTTTTGCATATGTGTATGCATAGTCCTTTTTGTGTATGTTGTATTGATCCGATAGGATCGTGCGATCTATGTTGAGGGCACTGGATCAGTTGTCCACCTCGTGTTGGTCCGGTGAGATCATCCTGTCATCTATGCTGAGGGCGCTAGATCATTGGATGGGTTTTCCACCTCATGTTGGTCCGACGGGATCATCTTGGGATATATGTTGAGGGCGCTGGATCATTGGGTTACCCTATGTCGTGTTGATGGAATCATGTGATCGCATCGTTGGTTTTATTGTGTTGTTGTTGTGCATATGTATAGTGTTGGTTATCCACCTCGTGTTGATCTAGTGGGATCATCTTGGGATCTATGCTGGGCGCGTTGGATCATCAGATTGCCATTGAGTATACATTATTGTTATTGTTGTGAGCATATTGACATTGTCATATGAGTATGCATTTGTAGGTCTTGTGGTAGGACCATGTCCATATGTTGTATTGATCTGATCTCGGATCAGACTGACATGATTGTTATGGCATCATGTATCTTGAGGTATGTTCAGTATTTCCTTTGGTAATTGACTTTCGATGGACAATCGATTATTATGTTGAGATGTGATGACGTTACCCAATGGATTGGGTTGGTCAGAGTTAGTAGATTTCGTAATAGTGAGTTATGATGATGTTTTGGGAACCTTGGGTATTGTTTGAGATACAGTACATATGTTTAGGTATGAACTTATTGTGTTGTTGAGGACACGAAATGTGAATTTTGGTAAGGATTATCACAAGTTGGTAAAGTTATGGCAGTAAGATTACATTGGTAGTGTTCTTACTTAGTATCTCATTGGTATGTAATTATTGATGTGATGTGACTGTTATCATTGTTGAGTATTATGGCTGACCCCGTCATAGGCTTTCTTTTTAAGTTCTTGGGATATCGAGCTTGTAGCGGTCGTGAAGAGATGAGCTTCCCAGAGGATACCGGCCATGGCATGTGTTTGTGAATCGAGTACTTTGACTAGTTGTTGTATTCCGCTATTAGAGTATTTTAACTGTTTGTCATTTCCGCTGCGTGAGTATTATTTTTAAATGACCTTTTGTTATGTGGTAACTTAAGTTACTTTGGAAATCGTTTTCTAAACTATTGAGTTTCGGCTGTTTGACATTGTATTTTCAAATGAGAGTTTTTCGACGGTATTGATAAATGGATTTTATGTAGTCTTTGAATATTTCTAAAGGTATTACCGTCGTTGCGACTTAGGCGTATTTGAAACGTTTGCAAAAGTGTCTTTCAACCTTGTGGGTTCTGACTCGGGGCCCACGGCGCTGTAATATTCCCAGATGGATCTAGGGGTGTTATGGAATATGGTATCAGAGGTTAGGTTGAGAAAACCTAGGCAGTCGGATCAAGTTGAGTCGTGTTTTTGACACGTCATTCGCATTGTCGATTAACGAATATTAGAGCCCTGTATTTTTGCTGTTCACTCGGGCTTATGTGTTATGTGGTTTACCAGTGTGGTATTGTGGTTGTTGTAAACTTTTCCAAATGGTATTAACGTGTTTCTTCGGACAGAGATGTGTCGTATTCTGAGTTTAACTGATTTTCAAAATGCATGTTTTGAAAATATCTGTGTCGAGTATTTTCTAGAATTGAGACATGTGCCAGTATCACGGGGACTCATCGGTTTCACGATTTGTAAGTATTTGGATGGTGAATTGCATTTAAGTTATTTGCAGTTATGATATTGATGTGCTTTGAGATTTGAAAGAATATTATGTGGTATGTTATGAGATGGCAAAACATAATAGTTGGGACAGAACCGATGATCTTGAAAAACTGTGATTATGGAAAAATCGATGTGTGTGGTAAACTTGGAAAATGGAGTTATGTATTTGGGAAAGATGTGGTGGATTGTTGAGAGGAACATGTTGTCATGTTAATTCATTTTTGAGACATATGAAACTGTTTTTGAACATTTGAAAATGATACTTTTCAACATGATACATTTTGAATAAACTGTTTTGCTCGCTGTCATGAACATGCATTTCCTTAAATTTATTCACAGTATTGTTGTCTTTAAAAACATGTTTCTTCATGGCATAGTTGCCGTATTGCATAATGGGTTAATGATCGATGTTGCGAGTCATTTGTGGAAAAGATGATTTTTAACTAAGTCTATACAATAAGATTTTGGATTCTATCGTGTGATTTTTGGACCGAATGTCAGTGGAACTGGTGGCGAGCCTAATTGTTATACAGGAGTATGGATGTGGTCAATCATTTGCGTAGTTTTCATTTAAAAACTTCGAAATTTTGTGGATTCGAAGGAAATTATTATCGAATACTTGGCATTAGCGAGCCGGTTTAACTTTTCAAAAATTGATTTTGTGGTCTTACCAAAATTTATGTTTTGAGTTTTGAAATTCTTGAAAGAACTTTCGAAAATGGATTTTTATTGACAATATTGTATGATTTCAAAGCTGTTTTGAAAATGTGATTGGTATATGTACCAACATAGTACATAATGCATATCATGGGGAAGTTCTGAGTAAGACTCACAAACTGGATAACGCATTAATAGTACAATGGAAAGAGATTCGAACTTTAGCATGGTAGTTTGGATTATCGAGGAATGATCGTTTGGTTGATCAAATAAGGAAAATCTGTCACATGTTGTAGATTCAGTACAGAATATGATTTTTTAGAACTTTAGATTTTGTGAAACCGGGGCATATGTGCTATGCGGCTTTATTGGTGTGGTTGTATCATAATCCTGCTATAGTGATTTTGACTCTTGAGCCATATTGATTAGTCATTCATACTCCATGTATGATGTGGTATGTCCGCCGACTTGCGACTGGTTGTTCATACGCCTGCGGAGTAGATTCAACAGTCGGGTGTGTTTCTTTGAGATCCACTATATGAGATTTGTATAACGTTTTGAGAAATTTATTCTTTCGTATATCTGTCTCTGTGGTTCTGTGATGATCGTGTTGGAGCTTACCATGTGAGGATATTATCGGTTGTGTTTTGACCTTTAGTTGGTCGTATTAGAGTTTATCATGTCGATGATATCCTCGTTTAATTTATTGGTTGATCATTGTTGGTGATCAACTGAGCATTAAGACTTTGTGTCGATGTTTCGGGATTTATTGCTATTGTTTTGGACAGCTGTTTCACAGATGTATCGTGTATTGTTGGTTTTATCAGAGTTGGGACTTGATTGTGTAATCGTGCGGACAAGTTTTGACACGGATGGATTATTCCATAATTGAGTTGTAACGACGCATTTTGTTGAAATTTGTGACATTGTGACTGTAAGCGTATTGAGGCTTTGAAGTGGGGTCATTGCTAGTATCGCAAGAGATCATCGACTCTGTGTATTTGTAAGAAGACTGTTTTGGTTATTCGTTAATGATGATGATTGATCGATTTCGTGATGATTCTGGATATTCTGTATAATTTATGCAGAGGGAAGTAGTTTGTACAGAGGGGACTTGTCCCTCCTATAAAATGGAGAAGATATCCACGGGCCCTTGATAAGTTAAATTGTTTAAATGCATGGCCATGCTCAAATTGATCAATAAAGAGTTATTGATAAATATTTGAATTGGACAATTGTAACTTGAGATCAAGAATATTAAGTAAGCTATATAAGGTCGACTTATCCATGCCTTACGCTTAATTAGGATATCGCGCGACGAGAGAATTAAATATTATACAGTAACGGGTTTTCGTTCGTGCAGTCGAATTAATTCTTTTAATGCAGGTAGTCATAATGTCTAGCTAGAGGCCGCTTATGATTTATAAGTCGTAAAATTATTTTTATACTCATTGCCGTATTAATTAGAACCTACAGGGTCATACACTTAAACGAGCAGAGCAGCTATTTTGTTCCGTTTCATTATGATTGTAAAGGGGTTGGTGGACCCTTAGCCATGTATAGGGATATATAATAGCGTCTTGTGATAGCCCTCACACTTGACCAACACAAGAGAAGACATAATTGGTGTAGAGAGAATCAAAAATCTGATTTTGATATTTCTCTCTCTAAAAGTCTTAAAGATTATATTCAAGAGTTGAATCATCAAAAAGATCAAGAATATATCTTCATATCTTTGAAGATTGATTCTTTGATCAAGAAAAGTATTTAGAATACTCATCTTATCTTCATCTTAACTTGTGAGTTTGATCTTTAATAACATTATGAATAAGATTCATAGTTGTTATTTTAGATCAAAGTTCAAGAACATTTGAATAAAATTCTTGGTATTCTTGTTCTTACCATAATCAAGAACATATCTACATTCAAATTTATTTAAGTGATTATTTATTTAATTGGAGCTAGCATTCCATTAAATGCTCGGGACTTGTTCGTTGTGTGGATACCGTAGAGGACGCTCGCTTCTTGCAACGTCTCTAGAAAGCTCGATCGAAAACACGCTACAAGAGGTAACAATCTTGTTCTTCGTACTTTGATAATATACTTAGATCCTTGGAGGGTTTTATATATTATATTTATACTTATAATACCCCCAAGTTATTCAGGGAATATTACAGTGCCGTAAGCCCCACCGTGGGACCCACAAGGCTAAACATATACGGAACTATAAATTTTGACTGAGGAGGTCTACGTACAATGGAATGAAGAACAATACAAAGGGTATTCAAAACATATCCAATGTATCCAAAGACATTACAACACAAATCGATACCTCGGCAAACACAGGCCGGAACATCAAGGAAAATGGAAGACAATACTCGAGTATTCAATAACCATTCCAGTACAATAACCCTGAATGGAGAAACTCAAAACATTACCGGAGGAAAGACAAAGTATCACACTTGCCCATCATCTTCATGCCGACCCGATACCTGCCTGTCCGCTCTCCTGGAACCTGAAATACATAAAAAGTATTTCCCCCATAAAGGGGTTGGCCGTCGAATAGCTAGTGCAAGTATATCAAGTATGAAACACAATACTCCTCGACAATAAAGTAAAGGTAACCGTCAATCCATCAATTCAAGACTAGTATTCCGGAATAACTAAATCTCATAGCATCACAACAATGCATACATGATCAACCATGGTACCGCACCAGAGGCAACGGAACCCTCAGGGGACCCGTCGGCCCACCCCAGAGTGGTTAACCCAAATTATCCGTGGAATCGCACCAGAGGCTACGAAACCCTCAGGGGACCTGTCGCCCACCCCATAGTGGATATAAACAATCATACCATTCATATATCTTACTTTTAAAGTCGAGAACGTATAATCATAAATATATACTTGCCTTTGAGACATCGTGAAATTGAACGGAAAAGAGTATGAGTCCGGTAGGTCCAAGAACGCGCTTCCGCCACCTAAACGATTCGCAAGGGATATGATAATCAATAATCTATACTCATAATTCACGAAGAAACTCCCTAAACCGATCTACGATTCACGAAAATAAATGGATAAACAACTAGAGGTTGGAAAATCGCCCAAACTCTCACAAGTCCGAAAACGGCACAATCCAATCCGTAAAATCATAGGAAAAGCATGTATATGGAATAGATATATCATAATCTCAAGGTTCTCAAGCTTCAAACCGGATAAATCGGACGAATCTAGCAAAAACCCCAAAATTCCCAAAAATAAGGTTCTAAGGATTTTTACCTTGATTTGGACATTAAGATGGATTAGATGTTGTGAAATACTTGTTCTCCAACCAAATATGTTGATGTTTGACGAAGAATCGCTCCCAACCACGAGTAGCGTGCGCTAACGAACTCCTAGCGCGCATTAACCACCAGTCCAGAGAGCAGTATGAGTTACTGGTTCTGACCTGATTGGTCCCTAAGCGCGCGCTACGGCTCAAGGCTAGCGTGCGCTACTCAAGCAGAATTAGCGTGCGTTAGTCTAGGCCTAGCGTGCACTATTTCTCTGACCCAGGACACTTCCGCAAGGTCTAAACAACACGATTGTGATCCAAACAAGATACGAAATTCTATAAAAATATCAACCACATCGCCAAGAGTTTACAGAGCGACAAAATAAGAAGAACGGCAAGATCAGACAGTCAATAAAAGTACGGGTATTACATTATCCCCCTCTAAAAAGAAGTTTCGTCCTGGAACTTAAGAAATAAAAAAATTGGGGTACTCCGACCGTTTCTTCTCTTCCGTTTCCCAAGTCGCCTCTTCGACTCCATGTCTCGACCATTGCACTTTAACCAGTGGAATGGTCTTATGCCGAAGTTGTTTCTCGCGACGCTCAAGGATCTTCACGGGCCTCTCCGGAAAGGTAATATCCCCGGCTAGGTCAATCTCACTATAGTCGATAACGTGACTCGGATCCGGCACGTACTTTCTTAACTGAGACACATGAAAAACACTATGGACGTGACTCAAAGCAGGAGGCAACGCCAAGCGATATGCTAAATCTCCAACCCTGTCAAAGATCTGGAAAGGTCCGATATACCTCGGACTAAGTTTCCCCTTTTTCCCGAAGTGGAAAACCCCTATGGTCGGCGACACCTTGAGTAAGACATGATCCCCCACTTCGAACTTAGGGTCGACGACCAGTGCCAGCATAAGATTTCTGACGGCTCTCGGCAGTCAGCAATCAGTCCCGGGTAGTAGAAATCTTTTCCTTAGTCTCCATTAACATATCCGGTTCCATTCCAATTAGCTCAGAAGCCTCATCCCAACATAACGGGAACCTACATTGCCTACCATAAAGTGCCTCGAAAGGTGCCATTTTGATCGACGCATGCCAACTATTATTATAGGCAAACTCGATCAACGGTAAGTGAAGTTCCTAATCATTACTCCAGTCTAAGGCACAAGCTTGCAACATATCTTCTAACGTCTGAATCGTCCTCTCTATCTGACCGTCCGACTGAGGATGAAAGGAAGTGCTCAACCTCAACTCAGTACCCAATACCTGATGAACGGCCTGCCAAAAATGCGATACGAAACGACTGTCTCGGTCAGAAACAATGGTCTTGGGGGCACCGTGTAACCTTACGATCTCAGCTATAAAAGTTCGGGCCAATCTATCTGGTCCCCAAGTATCCTTAATACCTAAGAAGTGTGCATACTTGGTCAACCGATCGACAATTACCCAAATCATATTCATTCCGGCCCGAGTTCTCGGCATGCCAGTGATGAAATCCATAGAGATGTCTTCCCACTTCCACTCGGGAATGGGAAGCGGTTTAAACAACCCCGCTGGTCGTTGATGTTCGATCTTGACTTGTTGACACGTCAAGCACCGTAGTACAAATTTCGTGACATCCTTCTTCATGTTGTTCCACCAAAAATTTCGTTTCAAGTCCTTATACATCTTACTCGTTCCGGGGTGGATTGAGTAAGGCGAAGCATGGGATTCTCTGAGAATTCTCTGCCTCAACTCTAGATCATTCGGAACACAAAGCCTACCCTGAAATCTCAGAATACTATCCTCGTGAACCATAAAGCCAGGAGCTTTTCCTTTAATTACTTATTCCTTCAGTTGAGAAATCATCGGGTCACTCCACTATTTCCCTTTGATGTCGTCAACCAAGGACGAAGTAATTTCGAGAGTACATAATTGTCCCTGTACTCGTTGAAGCCAAAATTCTATCCCTTGCTCAATTAAATCCTAATGAATTTTCGTCTGAGCTGTAAGAACCTCGAGCATTTGAAGAGATGCCGATTTGCGGCTCAAAGCATCTGCGACGACATTGGCCTTTTCGGGGTGGTAAAGAATTTCCAAATCGTAATCCTTTATAAACTCTAACCAACGTCTCTGTCTCATATTCATCTCCTTCTGACTGAAAATATACTTCAGGCTCTTGTGATCGGTATAAATCCGACACGGAGAACCATACATATAATTTCGCCAAATCTTAAGTGCGAAGACAATTGCGGCCAACTCCAAATCGTGAGTAGGATAATTCATCTCATACGGCTTTAGTTGTCGTGACGCAAAACCTATCGTCTTATGATGCTGCATAAGCACACAGCCAAGACCTTGACCCGAAGCATCACTATAAACTGCAAAGCCCTCACTACCATGTGGTAAAGTTAAAATCGGCACTGAAGTCAAACGTCTCTTCAGCTCATCGAAGCTCTGTTGTCTCTCATCCGGCCAAACAAACTTTTCAGACTTGTGGAGTAATTTCGTAAGCGGCCGAGCGAGTTTCGAGAACCCCTCGACAAACCGACGGTAATACCCAGAAAGGCCCAAAAAGCTACGAACTTCCTTAACATTTTTAGGCGGTGCCCAATCTAGCACTTCTCAATCTTCTGCGGGTCTACAAGAACCCCTTCGGCTGAAATCACATGGCCGAGAAACATAACTTCTTCCAACCAGAACTCACACTTTGAGAATTTTGCATAAAGGTGCTCGGTTTTCAAAATATCTAGTACCAAATGCAAGTGTCGGGCGTGTTCTTCTTTATCTCGAGAATAGATCAAAATGTCGTCAATAAAGACAACTACACACTTGTCGAGATACTCGATGAAAATCTTATTCATTAACTGCATGATTACTGTCGGTGCATTAGTCAACCCAAAAGGTATAACTACAAATTCATAATGCCCACATCTCGTCCGAAATGTCGTCTTCGGAACGTCGGACTCTCTCACCCTGAGCTGATAATACCCTGATCTTAAATCAACTTTCGAGAAAATTGCAGCCCCCTGCAACTGATCAAATAAATCGTCTATACGAGGCAAAGGGTACTTGTTCTTGATGGTCACTTTGTTCAGATCACTGTAGTCAATGCACAAACGTAGTGAACCATCCTTCTTTCTCACAAAAAGAACAGGCGCGCCCCAAGGCGAAGCGCTCGGTTTGATGTACCCTCATTCTAGAAGTTCTCCCAACTGATTCTTTAATTCTTGCATCTCGAAAGGTTCCATTCGATAAGGTGCCGTAGAAATTGGTGCCGCATCTGGCTCTAAGTCCACAGAAAATTCTATCTCTCGATCTGGCAGTACTCCCGGGAGATCATCCGGAAAAACATCGGGATACTCATTAACGACCGGAATTGAAGAGAAATCGACTTCGTTCCCTTCCGTTTTCAAGGCATAACACCAATAGCCCATACAACCTTTATTCAAAAGTTTTACGGCCTTCATGGCGCTGATAAGTAACTTGGATTGGCCCGACTTACGTCCCAAAAAATGAGTACTCGTATCCGTCTTTAGTCATCATGGTTATAACCTTAGTACGGTAATTCATAATCGCTTGGTGACTATCAAGCAATCCTCGCCGAGGATCACATCCTCGCCTACCATATCAACTACAATCAGATTCGATAATCATTCCATACCGGATATAATCACCGGAAAATCTTTAATCTCCCGTTTTCCCACAATTTTATCCCCGCTAGGTAGTTTCACAATGAAGGGATCGCAAGGAGTCAAACAAGTTATATTCAAACGGCGTACACACTCCAAGGAAATAAAAGAATGCGTAGCACTCATATCAAAAAGCACACGGACCGGATGAGATAAAATATTAATGGTACCTGAAGCCACCGCTGCATTGGGTTCGTCTGATCGACGCATCTCATAGACCCATGGTTGTACCGAACAGACACTAGAGTTCCCCCCTCCAGCGTTCTGAATCCGTCCCCGGCCCCTGCCGTAACTCCACTGAAATTGACCAAAAGATTGCCGCTGATTAACGCCTTGGTCAAGTGGTGCTGGGGCAGAAGCCTGAGGGTCCAAAGTCTGGTTTGGTTCAGAACAATAAGTCGCTCTATGTCCCATCTGTCCACAAGTGTGACACTTCAACGGCGGAAGGTTGCACTCCAAATTAACATGGCCTGGAGGGCCACAATTATAGCAAGTTACCGTGCGATTAGTGGTGCCCGAAGCAGAACGGAAACCCCTCTTTCCTTTAGCAGAACGTGACGACTGTCTGGTAGAATGGTTAGTCGTCTGTGACCTTTGGAAATTGCAACTCTTAGAGCCAGAAAAATTCCTCGCAACCTTCTGCTTCTTCGATTCTTCAACGGTATCGTTGTCGGGGCTAAAGCTCTATCCTGATACTCTTTCAGTGTGGTGCAAGCAAATCCGGCCATGTACCGCCGTAAGTCCAAATCCATTCGCATATCAAAATAACGGATCTTATCACGCTCGTTCCGCACTTGATCCTTCACGTGGATCAGTTGTTGGTTGTACTCTACAATTACTTGCGAAACAGGAATATTCTGCAGTTTAGCCTCGAAAAAGGCTCTGATTCGGCCCTCTCGCACCGGCCAAGGACAAAACTCGGCCTCCAAAAGCTCCGTAAATTCATCCCACGTGGCAACACGATCCTGTGGCTTGTTGACATTCCACCATGTAGCGGCCTCCTTAGTGAGGAAATACTAGGCAATCGGTACTTTCCTCACTTCGGGGCAATCAACCACTTCAAAAATTTTCTCCAACTCCGCTAGCCAATAGTCCCAACCCAACGGGTCTGTGTCACCGCCAAACTATGGAGGGTGCATACGGATTACATTATGAAGCAAGGCATACGAGTTCGGATTCGGAATATTCAGTTGAACGGTTTGGGCTAAAATGGTCATCTAGTTAGCCAATTGTTGATGTACATTCGCAACTCCAATGTCCGTGCTGTTCCCATGGCCAGTCGACTGGTCGTGCTAACTTTCGGTGTCAGGATGCACCGAGTTCGACAAACTGGGGTTGGTCGACCCCGCAACAGAACTGATGGAAACGGCCGCGCCACGACCTATTCCACGTCCACGGCCACGGCCCCTACCAGCTGACATACTGAAGAACACACAAGGCACGTAAGTACAATTTAATCGCACGTCATCAAAGTGACCGATTCTCAAGAATACCAAAATAGAAGCAAAACGAAAAAGGAAACACCAGAACAGTAAGAGGTCTTACAAGTACCGGTCGCACTGTGATGAGGGCAAAGTAGTGATACTGTGGACAAATGACGACTCAATCGACCCAAAAGACCGATAGCCTAGGTATCCATAAACTTAAGCTCCGATACCATATTCTGTAACACCCCCAATTTATTCAGGGAATATTACAGCGCTGTAAGCCCCACCGTGGGACCCACAAGTCTAAAGATACGCGGAACTATAAATTTTGACCAAGGTGGTCTACATACAATGGAATGAAGAACAATACAAAGGGTATTCAAAACATATCCAATGTATCCAAAGACATTACAACACAAATCGATACCTCGGCAAACACAGGCCGGAACATCAAGGAAAATGGAAAACAATACTCGAGTATTCAATAACCATTCCAGTACAACAACACTGAATGGAGAAACTCAAAACATAACCGGAGGAAAGACACAGTATCACACTTGCCCATCATCTTCATGCTGACCCGATACCTGCCTGTCCGCTCTCCTGGAACCTGAAATATATAAAAAGTATTTCCCCTATAAAGGGGTTAGCCGTTGAATAGCTAGTGCAAGTATATTAAGTATGAAACACAATACTACTCGACAATAAAGTAAAGGTAACCGTCAATTCATCAATTCAAGACTAGTATTCCGGAATAACTAAATCTCATAGCATCACAACAATCCATACATGATCAACCATGGAACCGCACCAGAAGCTACGGAACCCTCAGGGGACCCGTCGGCCCACCCCAGAGTGGTTAACCCAAATTATCCGAGAATCGCACCAGAGGCTACGAAACCCTCAGGGGACCTATCGGCCCACCCCAGATTGGATATAAACAATCATACCATTCATATATCTTACTTTCAAAGTCGAGAACGTATAATCATAAATATATACTTGCCTTTGAGACATCGTGAAATTGAACGGAAAAGAGTATGAGTTCGGTAGGTCCAAGAACGAGCTTCCAGCACTTAAACAATTCGTAAGGGATATGATAATCAATAATCTATACTCATAATTCACGAATAAACTCCCGAAACCCGTCTACGATTCACGAAAATACACGGATAAACAACTAGAGGTTGGAAAATCGCCCAAACTGTCACAAGTCCGAAAACGGCACAATCCAATTCGTAAAATCGTAGGAAAAGCATGTATATGGAATAGATACATCATAATCTAAAGGTTCTCAAGCTTCAAAATGGATAAATCGGACGAATCTAGGAAAAACTCCAAAATTCCCAAAAATAGGGTTCTAAGGATTTTTACCTTGATTTGGACGTTTGGATGGATTAGATGTTGTGAAATCCTTGTTCTCCAACCAAATATGTTTATGTTTGATGAAGAATCGCTCCCAATCGTCTCTCCTGAGCTGCTACCATCGGAAATGAGTGAAGAGGATGAAAAATGACGAAATGGAAGTCAACTGTCCAATATATATCCGCCCAGTCTAGCGCACGCTACGCCTCCTTCAGTAGCATATGCTAGCGAGGTCACCGGGTAGTCCAGTGGCTTCTCCCGGCCCTGTTAGTGTGCGCTAATCGCCTTTCTCTAGCGTGCGCTAGCCAAAAAGTGGCATCCAGTATTGGAGTCCAGAACCTACTGTCCTCTACCCTGCTCAAGCCTTAGCGTGCGCTACCGCTATGGCTTAGCGTGCGAAAGGTTTAGCGTGCGCTAGCCGAAGCCTAGCGTACATTACCTGATAGTCCAGAAAACCTGACAACCTCACTGCCTCTGCCGACCAGCCCGTTAGCATGCGTTACGGACGGATGTTAGCGTACGCTACTAACCACGAATAGCGTGCGCTAACGAACTCCTAGCGCGCATTAACCGCCAGTCCAGAGAGCAGTATGGGTTACTAGTTCTGACCTGACTGGTACCTTAGCGCGCACTACGGCTCAAGGCTAGCGTGCGCTACTCAAGCAGAATTAGCGTGCGTTAGTCTAGGTCTAGCGTGCGCTATTTCTCTGACCCAGGACACTTCCGCAAGGTCTAAACAACACGATTGTGATCCAAACAAGATACAAAATTCTATAAAAATATCAACCACATCACCAAGAGTTTACAGACCGAAAAAATAAGAAGAACGGCAAGATCAGAAAGTCAATAAAAGTACGGGTATTACAATATTTCCGCTGCACTATTTCGATATATGATGAGATCATAAATCTTATTAGTTCAATTAAAACCCAACAGTGGTATCGGAGAGACTAGTATATTTTCATTGTTTTGATTTTCATATATGTTGATATATGATGTTCATATATGTGACGTATGATGTTTATATATATGATATATAAATTTAATCAATGTATATTTATATATATGGTGATATATATAATTTTAATAGATTTGTGTTTCGATCTATAAATATATATATATATATATGAGATATGTATATGATGCCTATCTTAATATGTATATGGTGATATATATTTCGATTTATATGTTTGATCTTGATTTATATGTATGATGATTTACTTCTACTAATAATCCAAGAATCAGAGAATATATGATTTGATCTACATATAATTTTATGTTAGGATTATGAATTTTAAGAGGTGCATATGATCATAAATTTGGTTATGTAAAGATTATGCTTCTTTAAAATTTTCATATGAAACATAATTATATTTTGATTCCGAGGTTGTATAAATATAGATTTGATCTACTTGATTTATATGTTTATATTGCTCATAAGGTATTAGTTGTTATATACATAAGATGTATACATGAAATATGCATAAGATGTATACTCAAAAACTCTAAAATACCTCATGGTGTAGAAGAAAATGAGCTGTCATGCGGTCCTGGGATGCAGATCTGTGGGGGCAGGATTCGGTATACGCGCTATCATGCGGAAGCGTATTTAAAGGTGCGGAAAATAAATCGACACAAGATTTATAGAGGTTTGGCCAAACGTGCCTACGTCCTCTCTTCGTATCTTTTTCTATAGGCTAAAGATCAACCCCTGCACCTCTCTTCTATCGATTGAGGGATTACCATTACAATCTCATCTTCTATCGGTTCGAGATAAACCATAACACACTTGTCTTTTTGTCGATCCAAGTTAAACCGTTTTCCTTTTCTATCGGACAAGGAATCAACCTATCTAGCTTTCTATGGGTACTAGACAAACCTCACGTGGATATAGATTGCGATTCTAATAATGCCGGATCCTTTATCCTAATAACACCGAATCCAATCTTATCTTATCTTTTTCCTTTCGTGTATGTTTTCATGTATAACACTCAAACACTTATAAATCTAAGCTCAAATACAACAACAAGAATATTTACAATGATATCACAAGTATAGATGATTTGCTCCGAGTTGTTGTGTGGTTTGCTACCATATGGTTTTGTATTTATAGGCTCAAAGGCTCAACTAGATGTTGCCCTGCAAGATCCTTTACGTACGTTATTAGCCATCTTTTACGTACGTTAGATGCATTACGTATGTTAACATCATTTTATTACGTACGTTAAGCTGTCTGTAAATTAGTCCAGTAGATTTCGTTTCTTCCATTACGTACTTTATCGTCACCCCCATTACGTATGTTAACATAGTCTTCATATCCGTTGCATGCTGACCTATGCCATGACGTCATCTTCAATGGCTCCTCATTTGAATTCAGAAACACCTCATTACGTACGTTAAGCCTCTAGCATTACGTACGTTATCTTATACACATTATATACGTTAATATGTTGATATAGCGTACGTTAATAGTTCTGTCCAGCTTTTTGCGTCTTCGACTTCTTTGTTGTTTTGTTTGGCTTCCTTGTTGTTTTTCTTTGTTTAACAACTAATCATCAAAACTCGATAATAAATATTTAGAATAAAATATTACAACAATCTCCACCTTTTTGATGATTACAAAACAACACTCTTGAATGGGATAAACCTGCAAAATAATATATATATACACAGATCAAAGTTTTCGACTTTGTCCGTTTCGCTAGTTTCCGACTCCCATCTTTTATTTTCTCCTTTTCAACTTCTTTGTTATTTTTTCAACTTCTTTTTTTCTCCGTTTCGTTTGTTTATTTTATTTTTCTCGTCATTCTTCCATGACGCTTTTCTTGTTTTTCTCCCCTGATACCATTCTTCTTTTATTCCATTCTTCTCCCCTTTTGTTATCAGCAAAAAGTGTATAACAATAATAAATGATGAAATAAAATTATGATATTATAAATGCAGAAAAGGGTAAACTCCTCCTGACTAAAATATCTCCACATAAAATATAATAACTACCCCTGAGTAAAATATCAATTTTGCAAATATCAAAGATAAAGACACCAATTGATCAAATATTTAATTTTGATTTTTGGGGACCCAACCGGTAGTTAGTTTTTCTTTCGAAACATATACAATATTCGGAATAACGGTTCCTTTTGGAATCCAAATCTTTTTAATTTTTATCGTCCGACGTGTAATACCCAGTTGTAACTCAGTAATTATCATTCAGTAATTATCATTCAGTAATTATCATTCAGTAATTATCACTCAGTAATTATCATTCAGTATTTGATACTCAGTAATTTCAATCATTATTGATCATTTGTCACTCAGATTCAGTCATGGTATTCATCATTCAGAGTAATTGTACCGGGTATCGATCGTCATTCATCATTAATCTGATTGGAGGTTCGTGCCGTGTTTATCATCATTGTCATTTTCGTGGCAAGCTGTGCTTGAGGAGTAGCGCACGCTACATACTCCTTTTAGCGTATGCTAATTGGGTATAGGTAGCGCACGCTACCGCTCAGCTTTAGCGCACGCTAAGGCTACCTTGGGCCGATCCGGAAGGTCTTTGGGTGCGGTGAGAATAATTGTAGCGCACGCTACGAGTGGTAAGTAGCGCGCGCTAACGGGTCGTAGTAGCGCACGCTATGTGTGTGGAGTAGCGCGCGCTAGGCGGATCGGGTTGAGTCCAGTGGCTCCGGACCGCACCGGGTTTATTCATAGCGCACGCTAGGCATTGTTGTTAGCGTACGCAACCGATATGTTAGCGCACGCTAAATAATGGTTGTAGCCCACGCTATCGAGGTTAGATCGGAGGCGGATGGTTTTTGGACTCCGATCAAGGGCGTCAAATATTTCGCTAGCGCACGCTAACAATGGATATTAGCGCACGCTAGTAGTATGGCCGTAGCGCACGCTACAAAAGGTACGTAGCGCGCTACCGTGTTCGGACGGTGGGTCTTGGACTACCCAAACTACTCGTTAGCGCACGCTATGCACAAGGAGCTAGCGCACGCTAACCTCGGTAGTATAAATTGGGCCAGTTTAGTCGAGTTCGTCATTTTTCATCTCATTTCATTCCTTCGGTATTTTTGGGCGATTCCGAGCGATCCGAGGATTCTTCGAGGTGTAATCATCAATCATCATCTTCAAGTCTTTGAGTTGAATTTATCATCACTTCATCATCTCCGAACGTCGAATCAAAGGTATTAATCTCTTGGATCTAGAATTTCGGATTTTTGGGTTTTCCTTCCGATTTCTTCGTGTAAGCTTGGATTATCATTGTGATATGTTAAGTTATGGATTATCTACTTGGATAAATATATTCCTACGGATTTAATGGTTATTTTCGGAATTGTTTTCAAGAACCCTTGGGGTTGACTTCGGTTAATTGAGGATTTTCCGATTGATGTCGTTATAATCATGAATTATGGATTCCTAATGGATTATTGATATCATTGAAGTGTTTTGTTAGTTCGAAATACTCATTTTGGTGTGGGTTTCGACATACTCGGGATTGGATATTTCGGTTGTGCGGTCGGTTATGTATTCGTTGGAATGCCTATGAGTTTGATTATCGTTGTTTCGACCTTTGGGTTAGTCGTGTTTTGTGGTTTGATACGCGTATTGAACGATTGTTGGTAATTATTGTTGTTCAAGGTTGTTCGAGCGATCGGTATCTTGGTTAGGACGTTGTTCGTGGACGGACATTCTTCATCGGTATTGTGTAAGTTAAATCTTACTCGGTTAAAAGGATACTCATTCCTTTTGTTGTTGATTGCTCATAATCATAATTCATTCATCATAATATTAATCATTTTGAGACTTGTAAGTGTCGAATAATCATTTCATTCACGAGGCAGCGGTTCCAAATCTTTTCATTGGTTTATCAATCACGTCACTATTACTTTCATATCGGTGAGTCATCTTGGCCTTGTCTAATTATTATTCATTGGTTTTCATCATGGTCATTCTCGTTCATGTGACCTTAGGGTTCATATTGCGTGGCGGGTGTGGGTGTGTGGAATTTTTAGTCGGGCAGAAGATGGTCTTGTATTGGGTTAACCGATACATCGGACCGTGCACACGCAGTACGCTTACCTCCGTGAGACTAATTAGGTACAAGGACGGGTGTGTCGGACATTCGTCTTGTACACTTGCACGAGACATTACGGGCGTACTATGATGCTCCTCTTGGCGTAATTCATAATTAAGAATATTTCATCACTTGATTAATACATGAATGTGTAATTTCAAATCTTGAGGATTGTTGTTACGTATGGCGGCCCGTTGGGGGATTTTGTTTTCAGGTCACGGCAAGGCAAAGGCACGGGAAGAGCATGTTGACGGCGACGAGTCCCAGTGATACTAGTAGGGGGCCCCAGTAATTCCGTTTTGTTCAGTCATTTTCAGTCATTTCAGTTATTTCTGTCATTTGTATTTTCCGCTGCAAATTCCGTTTGTAATGTTTATTTATTCAGGGTGGTGTATTTTATCTTCATATAAGATACACTAGTATTCGGTATTGTCCTGGTGTGTTGTACTTAAACTCCTCATCGGAGTAATTGATGTTGTAATGTGGTTCGGTACTACATTTACCTGTGTAATTCATTCATTTTCATTCGCCTGGTGGGTCCCAGTCGGGGGTCCACGGCACTGTAATATCCGCCTAGTTTGGGGTGTTACACGACGTGGGCTTTTACAATTCGAAATATGATGCCCAAGTTTTAAACATTTGTCGCAACGGGGTATTTTCAAATTTAAGGATTCTGTTTTATTATTCGTTTTGAATCCTAACCCCTGTTTGTTTAACATATATTTTTGAACTGAAAGCATATTTTCAATTTTCTCGTTTCCAAGAGAAAATTTGTTCATTAAATTTTTAGGTTCGTCTTGAACTTTCAAAAGATCATTCTTTAAATTATTTTTTATTTCAAGACATTTTGAATGATTGGTCTCGATAATTTTCCTTTTTCCAGAATTTTGGAAATTTCAGTTTCTAATAATTTATTTTTTGATTGAAGGAATTTTATTTCAGATAAAGCATTTTGAAAATCGGTGTGTAATAATTCAAATGCTTCAAATAATTCATCCTGAGACGATGTACTAACCTGGCTTTCGACGTCGCTTTCGAACGAAATTCTGGCCATGAATGCGAGATTATTGGATATATTCATCGTCATCGTCTTCGTCACTCCAAGTTGCAACGGGAACTTCCTTCTTAGGATTTGCATTCCGGCAATTTTTTAGCAAAGTGGCCTGGTTTACCACATATTCGATAGTTCCTGTCGAATTTCTTAGATTCGCACAAATTTGATGTCCTTCTTTCTCCGGTACAATAAGTTTTGAAACTTATTAATATTCTTGGGATAATATTCCGATTTTTCATCACTTTCATCGACCAGGATTTCTTCTTTGCAAGACATCTTAGCTTTTAAAGCTACTGGTCTTTCCTTCGGCTTCGGCTTGACACTTCGTGATTTTAGAATAATCTCATAATTAATTAGCGAATCAACGAGGGCGCTAAAGTCGAGCGTGTTGAGATATTCAAATTCCATGATCGCCGTCATGGTGCCGTCCCATTCTCTAGGTAGTGATCGTAAGATTTTCTTGACTTTCTCACTACTCGATAGCGGTTTCCCGAAAGAAGCAAGACCATTTGTGATGACCGAAAATCGGTCGAGCATGTTGGTGATGGACTCGTCACCCTTCATCATGAATAAATCGTAGTCATGGAGAAGCATATTAATCTTCGTCTCCTTGACTTGAGTTGTTCCCTCGTGTGTGATTTCAAGAATTTTCCATATTTCTTTAGCACTTTCACATGATGAAATATGGTTAACCTCTTCTAGATTTAAGGCACAATATAAAAGTTGAGTGGCCTTACAATTTAGATGATCATTCTTCGAATCTTCGTCATTATATTATTTAAAACTCTTAAAAGATCCGTCAGATTTGATTGGAACTTTCGGGCCAAGACAAATGAACTTCTGGATTTCTATATCATAAGCACGAATGAAGATCGACATCTTTTTCTTTCAAGTCATATAATTTGATCCATCGAAGAATGGTGGTCTGTTCAAGGCAAGACCTTCGACCGGTGTAAATTGAAACGCCATTTGGATCGTCTTCTCCTCAGATGTTAAGCTGCTTCAAGTAGGTACCTCTCTGATACCAATTGTTAGAGCAGGATTCGGTATACGCACTATTGTGCAGAAGCGTATTAGAGGTGCGGAAAATAAAATCGGCACAAGAGTTATACAGGTTCGGTCAAACATACCTACGTCCTCTCTTCGTATCTTTGTCTATAGGCTAAAGATCAACCTATACACCTCTCTTCTATAAATAGAGGGATTGTCATTAAAATCTCGTCTTCTATCGATCCGAGATAGACCGTAACACGCTTGTCTTTTTGTCGGTCCAAGTTAAACAGTTTTCCTTTTCTATCGGACAAGGAATCAACCTATCTAGCTTTATATGGGTACTAGACAAACCTCACGTGGATATAGATTGTGATTCTAATAATGCCGGATCCTTGATCATATCAACACTGAATCCAATCTTATCCTTTCTTTTTCCTCTTGTGTATGTTTTCGTGTATAACACTCAATCACTTATCAATCTAAGCTCAAATACAACAAGAAGAATGTATATTATGATATCACAAGTGTAGGCGATTTGCTCTGAGTTGTTGTGTGGTTTGATACCAAATGTTTTGGTACTTATAGGCTCAAAGGCTCAACTAGCCGTTGCTCTGCAAGCTCCTTTACGTACGTTATAGGACATCTTTTACGTATGTTAGATGCGTTATGTACGTTAACATCATTTTATGACGTACGTTAAGCTGTTTGCAAATTAGTCCAATAGCTTTCGTTTCTTCCATTACGTACGTTATCATCACCCCCATTAAGTACGTTAACTTAGTTTTCATATCCGTTGCATGATGACCTATGCCATGATGTCATCTTCAATGGCTCCTCGTTTGAATTCAGAAATACCTCATTATGTACGTTAAGCCTCTAGCATTACGTATGTTATCTTATACACATTACGTACGTTAATCTGTTGATATAGCGTACGTTAATAGTTCTGTCCAGCCTTTTTGCATCTTCAACTTCTTCGATGTTTTGTTTGGATTCCTTGTTGTTTTCTTTGTTTAACAGCTAATCATCAGAACTCGATAATGAATATTTTAATAAATATTCCAACAAGATCGTGATCCGGCCCTTGAAGCTGGCCCTTGGATTGCGATCCAGGCTGTTCGGATCGCGGTCCAGGCCACTTCCGGACATGTTTCGGCCTCGTTTTCTTCCTGTATTCCTGGAAATTTGTTTCCCATTTTACCCAGTTTGATGTTTTGGCCCTCGGAACTTTACAACTTATCGATTGTCGATATTTGGCATATTTTATATATTATATAACTTATTTATAGTCGATATTTAGTACATTTTATATATTATATGGGCTTGTGAATGCTTAAATAGTTAATGCATCGTGGTTGGTATAGCCATCTTACTCCCCTCGAATGTAACTCGAGGTTCCTATTACTAAATGTAAAGATATAGTTTAGAATAGTTCTATCTATAAGAGGAAGACGAAGGAGATGAGCTACTTAAAAGGAATTCAAGAAGAAACGCGTTATCGAAGATTACACCGAACGACCTATTAATATTAATGAATATCATAATAGGATCTATGGCTATACCACACCACACCAAATTGTTCATGTGAATGTATGAGTTACATCATATTTACATTGCATATGATTGTATGAGATGCGTAATTCTTTTTTTGATTGGTAAATGTTAGTAATTTGTTAGTTGTTATAGTTAGTTCATCAAGCACCGAAACTCCTAAACTTCAACACCCAAGATCACCTTATAACTCCTTATTTTTAGTTCGTTCACAATAGGAGTCGAACCCGGGTCTCCACAAAGGAAATAAACCCTTGGCCAATCATTAAATCTTTTAATTTATGAGATACATGGTAATAAATTTGAGATAATCAAATTTTGATAAAATAGTTTTATTAAAATCAATTGATATGAATCATAAGTCTCAAGAGCCAACCATTTCAAAACACTCATCAAACTTTCGATCATTTCTAATATCGGTCTACCAAAGCAGGGAGTATGGATTTTATCTTAAGGAGGCGAGATGAATAAACAAGCTTATATACATGTTTTAAATGGTTAAGACTTATATAGGTTATAAAAAACGGTTTTGGACCTATGGTTTATTTGGGATTAATACGATTAAAACGACATAATATATCATCCCAAATGATAATCTAAAGCATTTTTTTAATTACATGGGACATGCCAAAGCTGCGTCTGTGGTTTATTTGATCGTTACATTATAATTCATATATGTGTATGTGATATATAATACTTGAGACTAACATGTTGACATAAGATGTCATCTCTATTGATAAAAACTAAACTTCTTTTATTTGTGAGGGACATGCCATAGCTGTGCTTACATTTAGTTGATCGTTAGATTTTAAAATCAATATATCTCATGAATAATTATGCATATAAAATATTTTAGAATCAATGGCATCAATCAATACAAACTCATTACGATCAATTCTTGACAAAGAAAAATTTTCTGGCACTAATTACCTTGATTAGTTAAGGAACTTGAGAATTGTTCTCGAAGCTGAAAAGAAGCAGTACATTCTGGAAAACCCAATTCCTGATGAACCAGAATCAACCGCCATCAAAGTTCAAAAAGATGCTTATATTAAGCATATGAATAATTCTTTGGATGTGATATACCTTATGCTAGCAACCATGAACTCGGAGCTGCAGATAAAGTTCGAGGACATGGAAGCTTATGAAATGATGGGTCATCTTAAGAAAATGTTCTAAGAGCAAGCCCATTAGGAGAGGTTTGCCATTACGAAGATATTGAATGGTTGCAAAATGTCTTCAGGTACTTTTGTGAGTGCTCATGTCCTTAAAATGAAGGGCTACATTGAGCATCTTTAAAGGCTAGGAGCTCCTATCAGTCAGGATTGTAATATCTTGAATTTTTTCTATGATTGTTTAATAGTATTTTTCCTAATGAATCTGTACAGTATGGATAAAATAATTGAAGGACTGAGACAGTTGTATTGGTACAATTTTCGTAGTTGTTTGACAATTGCATTTGAGGATATTGTGTATCGTATGAGAATATTATTAGAAGGGATATATGTATTCAGTATGCCATATATTCGTATTATGTATGTCGAGACGTTGGACAAGAATAGCTGAAATGGATAAGTACAGCCACGTTAGCGCACGCTACGATGTATACTTAGCACACAATAAGAGATTTAAATTATGTACGCTAAGGAGGACCCCTAACGTACGTAAGGCATTCTGGATAAGGTTCGGAAGTTGGCCTACAGGTAGGCCCAGACTGATTATTATTGGTATTTAGCGCACGCTACGCCTAACTGAGTAGCGCACGCTAATTATAGGTCAAAAGGGAATCTTGGCCTTATTGGCTACTTTCAGCGTGTAGGACCCAGGAATCTTTGGGGAAGGTGTAGTTTGTTGGGTCAACGAAGAATAGCGCACGCTATTGTTGGAGAATAGCATACGCTATTGTTAGAGAATAGCGCACGCTACCAAGCATTTCACTGTAGCATGTCAACGCCTGTATTAAATATGTTATTGCATGGGCATTACATACGTAAGCTAATGTGCAAAGCAAGGCAGTAGCCTCTGGACCTCGATAGCGCACGCTAACAAAGTAAGTTAGCACACGCTAAATAAAATAACGTACGCTAAATGAAGATGTTTAGCGCATGCTAGTAATGTACAATATATATATGTGCAGTTGGGCATTATTCTTCATTTCGTCCATTTCCTCCTTTCACTCGATAGAGAAAGTTCTTAGAGAGAAGTTTGAGGTTCCAAACACTGGATTATGGTGGAGTTGATCGTCCTTATCAACACTGGAGATTGGAATTGTTTGGAAACGGATTTAACCTTGGGATTCAATCCATTCCTTCAAATAAGTAATTACTCTTAACTTTGGGATTCCGTTTTGGATTGCATATGATGTCCTTGAGTTGATAATCGTCATGTATATGAGTTAATAAGTATGATTATGAGATTGGTTACCGAGTTATGTTGATTTTATTGTTGATAAACGGGTATTGATATGATTCGAATGGTTTTGAATTGCATTGTTTATCTTCAAAGAGATATGTTGGCTAATGTCTTCCTTGAATTTGGGTCTTTGATGTTGTTGTTGTTGATTTCTTCATATGATGGTGAACATGGCGGTGATTATGATTCTTGGGGTTTCATGATGTCTATATTGAGGAAGAAGATGATATATGGATATATATGACTTGGATTATGAGTTGGATGATTATTTACATGATAAAGGATATCAGATTATGTTGTTTTGATGACTATGAACATGGTTTCGAAGCACTTAGTGTTCTTGAAGAACTGTTGATAAATAGAACATAGCAAGACGATTGTATGTTGAATTATTGGTATTTTTAGATATGAAGATGAAATATTCGTTAAGTCATGTTGATTGATGATTGATCTTGGGATATGATTTCCTTTACATTCGTATCCGTAATCGCAAGGTGTTAGTCGATACTTGTAAGGCATACAACTGGATAGCATTAGCACACGCCAGCTGACTGGCTAATGCATGCTAACTAAAGTGGCTTAGCGCATGCTACGTTATATGATTAACATGCGCTAAGCAAACAGGCAGCGTGGTATATCGTATTGTGGTTATGGATTCGTGAGTGGTTGATTTAGATTGTTCAGACTGTGTTTAATCGAGATATTGTAGAACTGTTGGGTGTCTTGATTGATTATTTCGGTTGTTGATTGTTATCGGATTGTGGTTTATCGATTATTGCACTAGGTTGTGATGATTGATCATTGGTTAGAACCGTACTTGCGGTCGTGTTCGAGGATGTTCGTGAATTGCATTAGCCAGGGCCAAGGAGCTTGTAGATGAAGGCAAGGGTATTGGTAAGAGCTTCTCTATCTTAGCGGCGGTATCGAGGCAAGTTATTACTTGCTCAGTTTAAAATATTTAATGAATGGTTTCAATTTGATTCGTTTATAATTCGTATAGCAATAATTAGTATTGTGGACTCTGGAAATCGGGGTTACATATTGTTTTCTAATTTTGGGAATTTAAATCATAATGTATATGATTTACTTTTGTTATTGGTATACTTGGGTAACGAGGATATGAGCTATCTATGGTTGTGGCATTGTGGATCGTCGAACATTGAGGATAATCATCAGTGATGATTTGACATCGAGATTGCTCCTGAAGGACTCGGGGCAAGTATCTTATTTTGATTTGGGTTTAATGTTGATGTTTTTGATCATGCATAATGTCGTTTATGTTATTGAGTCGTATGTTGTTCATGTTGATGAACATATTGTTTTGCATATGTGTATGCATAGTCCTTTTTGTGTATGTTGTATTGATCCGATAGGATCGTGCGATCTATGTTGAGGGTGTCGGGTCAGTTGTCCACCTCGTGTTGGTCCGACGGGATCATCTTGGGATCTATGTTGAGGGCGCTGGATCATTGGGTTACCCTGTGTCGTGTTGATGGAATCATGTGATCGCATCGTTGGTTTTATTGTGTTGTTATTGTGCATATGTATAGTGTTGGTTATCCATCTCGTGTTGATCTAGTGGGATCATATTGGGATCTATGCTGGGCGCGTTGGATCATCGGATTTCCATTAAGTATACATTATTGTTATTGTTGTGAGCATATTGACATTGTCATATGAGTATGCATTTGTAGGTCTTGTGTTAGGACCATGAACATATGTTGTATTGATCTGATCTCGGATCAGACTGACATGATTGTCATGGCATCATGTATCTTGAGGTATGTTCAGTATTTCCTTTGGTAAGTGTCTCTCGATAGACAATCGATTATCGTGTTGAGATGTGATGACGTTACCCGATGGATTGGGTTGGTCAGAGTTAGTTGATTTTGTAACAGTGTGTTATGATGATGTTTTGAGAACCTTGGGTATTGATTGAGATACAGTACAAATGTTTAGGTATGAACTTATTGTATTGTTGAGGACACAAAATGTGAAATTTGGTAAGGATTATCACGAGTTGGTAAAGTTATGGAAGTAAGATTACATTGGTAGTATTCTTACTTAATATCTCATTGGATGTAATTATTGATGTGATGTGACCGTTATCGTTGTTGAGTATTATGGCTGACCCCGTCATGGGCTTTCTTTTTAGGTTCTTGGGATATCGAGCTTGTAGCGGTCGTGAAGAGATGAGCTTACCAGAGGATACTGGCTATGGCATGTGTTTGTGAATCGAGTACTTTGACTAGTTGTTGTATTCCGCTATTAGAGTATTTTAACTGTTTGTCATTTCAGCTGCGTGAGTATTATTTTTAAATGACCTTTTGTTATCTAGTAACTTAAGTTACTTTGGAAATTGTTTTTTAAACTATTGAGTTTCGGCTGCTTGACCTTGTATTTTCAAAGGAGAGTTTTTCGACGGTATTGATACATGGATTTTATATAGTCTTTGAATATTTTTAAAGATATTACCGTCATTGCCACTTAGGCGTATTTAAAATGTTTGCAAAATTGTCTTTCAGCCTTGTGGGTTCCGACTCGGGGCCCACGACGCTGTAATATTCCCAGATGGATCTGGGGGTGTTACAGAATATGGTATCAGGGCTTAGGTTGAGAAAACCTAGGCAGTCTGGTCGAGTTGAGTCATGTTTTTGACACGTCATTCGCGTTGTCGATTGACGAATATTAGAGCCTTGTATTTTTGTTGTTCACCTGGGCTTGTGTGTTATGTGGTTTACGAGTGTGGTATTGTGGTTGTTGTAAACTTTTCCAAATGGTATTAACGTGTTTCTTCAGACAGAGATGTGTCGTATTTTGAGTTGAACTGATTTTGCAAAATGCATGTTTTGAAAATATCTGTATCGAGTATTTTCAAGAGTTGAGACATGTGCTAGTATCACGGGAATCATCGGCTTCACGATCTGTAACTATTTGGATTTTGAATTGCATTTAAGTTATTTGCAGTTATGATATTGATGTGCTTTGAGATTTGAAAGAATATTATGTGTTACGTTATGAGATGGCAGAACATAATAGTTGGGACAGAACCGATTGTAATACCCGTAATTTCGATTTCCGGTAATTTTTTTTTTTGGCGAAAGTCCGTTTCGACATCTCGCTCATGACCGTTTTGTCATTCTAAGAATGATTAATTCTGCACTTTTTGTCATCCGAGTTCGTCTCGGTGTTGTTTTGTTGAGTTCCGTGGTTTTTGGCGACTTTTCCGCACTTGAGTTCGATTCTTGTGAATCTCGTTCGAAACTGCTGTTTCGAGTTTCCCATAAGTCCGTTTAACTTTGTTAGACGTGTTGTGAACTTCGGTTTGGTTATTCAATCACGTATCGTGATTTTCGGGCATTTTGGGCCATTTTGTAATTTACCCAAAGTTGTGGGTATCTTCATTCGTATTTGTTGTTTTGACCCTTTTCATAGTCGCGTGCGATTAATTGTTGCATGGTATTTCTTTTCGGATCGATTTTGTTGTCCGAGAGCATTTCGTCCTGTTCGTTTCGTGTGTTTTTGGGAATTCGAGTCGTTGTGTCTTAGCGGCTGAAACCTTTGGCCGGCCACGTCGGCGAGGACACCGAGCACATACGAGCGTGGCGCCACGAGTTGCGCGCACGATCCGGTGATCATGCGGCCACTGGCGCACACGTCTGGCGAGTGCTCGTGCCCGGCGCTTCGTGCGTCGGCGATTCTTTGGCGGCCGGACGCACACGACCCGGCGCACGACCGGCCGCTCGTGCGTGCCTACTCGTGCGTCGCTGGGCAGTATATATGGCTGGGCAGACGTTTTCTTCACCATTTTCTCACTTCGTTCTTCCTCTTCCGCGGATGGAGACTTCTTGGGCATGGAGATATGTTGTCAAACAACAAATCCACGAAGTTCTTCAGTTCATATAATTGATTGATCATCCTATATCATCCTTTGATCCAGCAAATCAAGGTAATCTCTTCCTAGAATCCTAGTTTCTTGAATTTTGGGGTTTTTGCGTTTTTGTCCGATTCGTTCCGTATTGTTGATTAATTCATGATGGGCATGATTAATCTTGGTAGTATTCTTGTGTTTAACATCATTTAATCCATTGTTCTTCGTCGAATCGAAGAATATTTCTTGATTTCCTTCGAATCGACTTTTTGGGGGATTTGTTCTCGATCTCATTTTCCATCCGTTTTCGATGGATCGATTGTGGTTAAATGATGTTGTTAATGTAACACCCCAAACTAGGCGAATATTACAGTGCCGTGGATCCCCGACTGGGACCCACTAGGCGAATGAAAACTGATGAATTAAATAATATAATTGTAGTACCGAACCACACTATATTACCAACTGCTCCGATGAGGAGTTTATGTACAACACTCCAGGACAATACCGAATACTAGTGTATTTCATATGAAGATAAAATACACAACACTAAATGAAACTGAGTATCCAAATGAAAAACTGCAGCGGAAAATAAATGACAATAACATGAATGACTGAAAAGAACGGGGCCCCCTACTAGTATCACTGGGACTCCTCGCCGTCAACATGCTATTCCCGTGCTTTTGCCTTGCCATGACCTGAAAAACAAAATCCCCAAACGGGGTCAGTTACACAGAACAACAATCCTCAAGAGTTGAATATACACAATCCTGTCGAAACATACGCAATCAAACATGCTATATGAATCAACTAACAGTATGGCTCAAAGGAATGGCGCCACACTACGTCCGGGATGGAAATGTGTCCGTGCACAAGCCACCAATGAGTATCGATCGAATACACATGTGGTCTTGTGCCTAATCAGTCTCACGAAGCCATCAACTCGTGTGCACAGTCCAATGTGAGGCCACCAACCAACACACGACTTAAATGTGCCTGACATGAAAATCCTACACATACCAACCGGTACGCCAGTATGACCCGGAATGCCACGATATAACAGAAGTGACATCGAACATGAATAATGACTCACCAAGATGAAATGATGGTGAAATGAATGACAGCTCAATCAAATGATTGGAACCGTCGTTCCTCGTGAATGAAGTAATTAAGTGACAATTACAAGTTTTGAAACAGTTAGTACCTTATGAATGAATTATGATTATGAATGAACAACAACGAAAGGAATGAATATCCTTTTAACTGAGTAAGAATTAACTTACACAACACCGGTGACAATTATCGTTCCATGAACAACGTCCTAATTGAGATATCGGTCGCTCGAACAACCTTGAATAACACAATTACCAATAATCCGTTCAATACACGTATCAAACACGAGTATAACGAACTCAAAACGTCGATACGATTAAACCAAGTTCATTGGGGCATTATATCGAACACTTTGTGGCCAAACTTCAATTGTTTATAACGAAACCTCAATAATACCAACATCAAATCCCTAAGAAGTGTTTCAAACCAACAAAACATCTTCAATACGATCAATAATCCAATATGAATATTCAAATTCGTGATTACAACAACGATTAATCGAAAACCCCCAAATCCAACTCAATATTCAAAGTGTTCTTGAATAATTCTTCAATAATCCAATGAATAATCAAACATATCCATAATCATGTGTATATCACTTCATACAACATGATCTTAACATCCAAAACATCATATCTCAAAACAAAATCGAAAACCAAGATGTTGGAGAAATTACCTTTGAAGATCCAAGTACTTTAATCCAATGAAATCGCGTTAGATCCACAATCCGAGCTTCACGATCGAAAGGAGATGAAGGAAATCAAACACTCAAGTGATAGATGATGAAAATTCTCTCCCTCAAGCCTCCTCTCTCGGAACAAGATGGATGAAATGAAAAAAATGGGTTGATCTCGCTCAAAAAACGCAATTATAGTGCTGACTGCCCTGTGTGCCGCGGTCCAGCCGAAGTGTGCCACAGCACAGGGCCAAAACTGCCCCCAGTGATCAGCAGCGTGCCGCGGCCCGGACGAATGTGCCGCGGCAGTGACTCGGCAGTGTGCCGCGGCCCTGTCGGCATGAGCTGCGGCCCACGGTACAGACGGGTCGGCCAGAAATTGCAACACGAGTGTGCCGTGGCCCGGACGGGTGTGCCGCGGAAGTGACTCGGCAGTGTGCCGCGGCCCTGTCGGCATGACCCGTGGCCCACGGTACAGGCTGCTCGGCCAAAAATTGGAAAATGTGTGTGCCGCGACGCACACTCCTTGTGCCGCGGCCCACACCCCCCTTGGATCCTAAAATGAATAAAATGACCCGTGAAGGGAAAAAGCAATAGGAATCAATATTTGGGAAACAATAACACGAAATGGAACTGCGTAATCCCCAAAACGGTGGTTCCAAGCAATGATTACAAGGGTTCGTCCAACAAAAACATGATTTGAACAATGAAGAGATTTGAAATGACATGAATTCCAACTTCAACATAGACTAATGAATCAATTACAACAGTCAAGATAATACTCTTGTCTCGATTCCCAAATAAGGTAGATATAGTGAACAATATCGATACACAACTCGAAGTTATTCCGAACGGTGAACACGGATGAATGAATATTGACAAGTGAAAAAATTACATAGTGACAATTACCAAATGAAATTACTGAATGATAATGACTGAATTACAACCGGGTATTACATACACCCCCCCTTAAAAGAGTTTCGTCCCCGAAACTAAGGGTCAAACAATTCGGGATAACTCTCCCGCATACTCTCCTCGATTTCCCAAGTAGCCTCTTCGACTCCGTGTCTAGACCACTGAATTTTAACTAAAGGAATCGCCTTAATACTCAACTGTTTGATTCGCTGATCTAAGACTCGTATGGGACGCTCTTCATACGAATGATCATCTGCGATCACGATTTCGTCGAACTGAAATATGTGACTCGGGTCGGCAACATATTTCCGCAATTGAGAGACGTGAAACACATTATGAATTCGGCTCAATGCCGGAGGTAAAGCCAATCGGTAAGCTAGCTTGCCTACTCGATCTAAAATCTCAAACGGTCCAATGAATCTCGGACTCAACTTTTTCCATTTTCCGAAACGGAAAATACCTCGACTCGGGGATACCTTGACCAACACGTGGTCACCTGTCTCGAACTCTAGTGGTCGACGACGATTATCTGCATATGATTTCTGTCGACTCTGAGCTGTCGACATTCGACTCCTGATCAAAGCTACCTTCTCACGGGCGGCTATAAGCATATCGGGCTCGGTGCCGATTGATTCTGGTAAGTCATCCGAACACAAAGGAGATCGACAACGACGACCGTATAAGGCCTCGTAAGGTGCCATCTTAATCAAAGAATGGCAACTATTATTATACGTGAACTCGATCAATGGTAGTTGGCCTTCCCAATCGTCTTTCCAATCGAGGACACATGCCCTCAGCATGTCCTTCAAAGTCTGAATAGTCCTCTCTGATTGTCCGTCGGACTGGGGATAAAAAGCTGTACTGAGATTAAGCTAAGTTCCCCATAGCACGATGAACTAATTTCCAAAAATGAGACACGAATCATCCGTCACGATCGGAAATGATACTTTTAGGCGTACCGTGCAATCTCACTATCTCTTTGATAAATAACTGGGCAAGTCTCTCGGGACCCCACGTATCCTTAATCTCAAGGAATTGAGATGATTTAGTTAAGCGATCCACAATTACCCAGATTGTGTTCATGCCACGACGACTCGTCGGCAAACTCGTGATGAAGTCCATTGAAATATCCTCCCACTTCCATTATGGAATAGGGAGAGGTTTCAGCATACCCGCCGGTCGCTGATGTTCTATCTTGACTTGCTGACAGGTTAAGCATCTCGAAACAAATTCCTTGACTTCTCGCTTCATATTACTCCACCAGTAATTTTGTTTCAAGTCTGTGCACAACTTGCTAGACCCCAGATGAACAGAATAAGGGGTAGCATGAGCTTCTCTCAAAACCAAGTTTTTCAACTCGTCATATGCCGGTACGCACAACCGATTCTTAAAACGCAAAAGTCCGTTCTCATGGATCACAAATCCAGGGGCTTTCCCTTGAGCCACATCCCCACGGATGCCCAATAATGATGGGTCTGAACCCTGATTCACTCTAATTGCCTCCTCAAGTGGCGATGAAATCTCTTACATGCAAGGTTGCCCTTACACTCGCTGAAGCCAGACCTCGATCTCGGGTCTAAGGAATTCCTGCTGAAGCTCCTTCTGTACTGTTAAACGAGCAAGCATCTGCTCCTGAACGGACTTACGACTCAAGGCATCGGCGACAACGTTCGCTTTGCCCGGGTGGTAAAATATCTCAATATCATAATCTTTGATTAGTTCCAACCACCGCCTCTGTCGCATATTCAACTCCTTCTGAGTAAATATATACTTCAACTCTTGTGATTGGTGAATAATTGACAGGTGACGCCATAAAGGTAATGGCGCCAAATTTCCAACGCGAAAACCACGGCTGCTATCTCCAGGTCGTGGGTCGGATAATTAACCTCGTAAGGTCTCAATTTCCGTGAAGCATAGGCAATAACCTTCCCGTTCTGCATGAGTACACATTCGAGACCCTGCCCGGACGCATCACTATAAACCACAAATCCTTCCCTCCCTAGCAGCAAGGAAAGTACAGGTGCTGAAATTAACTGGTTCTTGAGTTCCTCAAAACTCCGCTGACACGCGTCGGACCACGTGTATTTCTTATCCTTTCGCAAAAGGTTCGACATTGGTTGAGCAATTTTAGAAAATCCTTCCACAAACCGCCGATAATAACCGGCTAATCCGAGAAAGCTTCGGACTTCCTTAACATTCTTCATAGGTAACCAATCTTGGATAGCCTCCGTCTTCTGAGGATCAACACGCACTCCATCTAATGAAATTACATGCCCGAGAAAAGTCACTTCGGACATCCAGAACTCACATTTGGAAAACTTTCCATAAAGCTGCTCTCATCTCAACATGTCGAGAACCTGATGAAGGTGAAGCTCGTGCTCCTCCCAGTCACGAGAGTAAATTAAAATGTCATCAATAAAGACAACCACGAACTGATCCAAAAAGTCGATGAAGACCCAATTCATCAACTCCATGAATACAGCAGGTGCATTAGTGCATTAATTAACTCCATGAACTCATAATGGCCATAGCGTGTTTGAAACGCTATCCTCGCGATATCCGACTCTCGAATTCGCAACTGATGATATCCAGATCTTAAGTCGATCTAAAAAAATACTGAATTTCCCTGAAGTTGATCTAAGGGATCATCAATGCGTGGTAGAGGATACTTATCCTTGATCATCATCCTGTTCAACTCCTGATAATTAATACACACACGAACGAACCATACTTCTCCTTGACAAATAACACTGGTGCTCCCCACGGGGACGCACTCGGTCGGAGATAACCTTTCTCGAACAATTCCTCAAGTTGAATATTCAACTCCTGCATTTCGGTCGGGGCCATCCGGTATGGTGCCTTCGATAACGGGGACGTACCGGGCTCCAACTCACTCGTGAATTCCACAACTCTTTGTGAAGGCAACCAGGTAACTCGTATGGGAATACATCGTCAATAGATGACAATGATACCACAAATGATTGAACATTTCGATTGCCCTAAAAATGGCCAATCGACGACAACGATACGATGAATGGATAAACACCTCGATTGTTTTAGAACGGCCAATCGATGACAATGATATAATGAATGGCTGAACACCTCGATTGCCTTAGAACGGCCAATCGATGACAATGATATAATGAATGATTGAACAACTCGATTGCCTTAGAACGACCAATTGATGAAAATGATACAATGAATGATTGAACAACTCGATTGCCTTAGAATGGCCAATCAATGAAAATGATACAATGAATGATTGAACAACTCGATTGCCTTAGAACGACCAATCGATGAAAATAATACGGTGAATGATTGAACACTTCGATTGCCTTAGAACGGACAATCGAAGAAAATAATACGATGAATTATTGAACACGTCGATTGGGTAATTTCACTGCTTCCATCATATTAATGATTCTTCCGGAACAACGGGGATCATCTCCCTGAAGCACACATTCGACCCCCAACGACGGAA
Organism: Orobanche coerulescens; assembly: GCA_033398695.1. Lineage (NCBI taxonomy): Eukaryota > Viridiplantae > Streptophyta > Magnoliopsida > Lamiales > Orobanchaceae > Orobanche > Orobanche coerulescens. Next base: position 176,261,496 of record CM065802.1, on the reverse strand, counting down.
ATGATAGTGACCAAACGTTTACGAACATAAAGGGGGTAACATGACGATCCATCTAATTAACACCCAATATTACATCGTCCTTAGGTAAGTCCACCACGACTAGGTCCACCAACCAATCGCGGTCATTAAGCTTAATTCGGTATGATTTCTGAAAATTCATCCATCACCAGGTAGACCATTGGTATGAGGTCCACAAGCAACAGGACTATCCAAATTAAGTCTATTCAAACATGATTCGAAAATGAATGAATGCGGTGCACCAGTATCAAAAGGTACACACAGGTTGAAATAAAATTACGAGTATACCTGAGATCATTCGGGCCACCGGATCGTCGATCCTCTTCATCACATGAATCCGGGACTTGCCGGCCCCCGAACCGGACGCTCCCGTCTGATAAATATGAGCTCCGACTTTATTCGCTTCCATCGTCTTAAACGACGCTGACAGAACAGTCTGATTCTGAATCGCTGATTGCTTCGGGGCCTGAAATGCCTCCGGAGTCGGCTTGGAGTCCCTTCGGCAAAAACAGGCCTTATGCCTGGCACGTGATAGCCTGCCTCGGGCACTTGGCGCTGACATGACCCGGTTCTCCACAATTGAAACAGGTGATGGCTGAGCTGGTTGCTCGGGACTGAGATCCCGTAGGATTAGGCGCCGTAGGAGGTCGCTCAGAAACGTTAGGGCTCGTACGAGGCTTCTTAAAGGTTGACTGACCGCCTTTGGACTGATTACGCTTCGTTGATTTCTTGCTGCCGGATGAAGGTTGTTGCTCAGTAATTTCCTTAGCAGCAGGCTCATACGTGAGGGTTCTCTCGATTAATTCGGCCAGAGTGGCGCAATGATGATTGAGCAAATGCATATGGGTCATCATGACCTTCATAAAAGTGCATGGATCAACCCGAACATCTTCCGATCGAGCTGAGTCCTGGGTACATCTTCCTGACAGTGAGTGATTATTCCCCGGGTTCCGGCCCGCACCGCGGCCTCTCCCCATGCATCCCCTGACAGCTCTCTCCATACTGAAGTCGGAAGGTCACATGATAATCATAGATCTCGTATGAGTAACGCATTATGATTTACGTCATGAAATGATGAAAATGAGCATATGCGCTTTAACACATTGATTACATGAATGATTAACTGAGGTGACATGATTATATGATGAAATTCTTGAAATGAGTATTTTGAACAAGTTAACAAGATTAATAATATGATCTTCCAGATCAACAACTGAATAATGAAATGAATTGAGTGATTAATGAGTTAACATGATCGTCCTGATCATCAACTGATTAATGAAATGAATTGAGTGATTAATGAGTTAATATGATCAACAATGAATTAACAATGAAGATATTTGAAATGACATGAATTCCAACTTCAACATCGACTAATGAATCAATTACAACAATCAAGATAATACTCTTGTCTCGATTCCCGAATAAGGTAGATACACTGAACAATATCGATACACAACTCGAAGTTATTCCGAACGGTGAACACAGATGAATGATTATTGACATGTGAAAAAATTACATAGTGACAATTACCGAATAAAATTACTGAATGATAATGACTGATTTACATCCGGGTATTACAGTTAAACATATTCTATGGATTGTATATCCATATTTCGACTTGGAATTCCGTTTTCTTGTTTTGTTGGGACGAATTGTGTTCTTTTTCGTTTTGGGGGAAACACTTGAACTTTCGTCATTCGTTCTTTGAATTCAACGGCTTTAAGTCGTGCTTTGGAATTCATTTTCATTGTTGTTATTGTCCTTCGTAGTTTATTATTGCGAGTTGGCGTTCGGTGGAGTCGGCGGGTTCGTAGTCGGTTCGTGCCAACCTACTTCGGTCGATTCTCCGCATTGTTTATTCGAGGCAGTACCTTGTCCATATAATTCTTGTTTTATGGATACAATAATTAGTGATCATCTAAATGTGGTTGTTTAGTCGTTTGAATTGAACTTTCAAAAGATTTGGGTTAGCCTTGTTAAAGGCTTGCTTTCGAAACGCGTGTGTTTCGTGAATGGTGTGGTTTGTGAATGACTATGTGAATTCTATGGATATGTTTGGTGTTGATGTTACACTTGGTATTGCAGGTGTACGTATATTATTTCATTTCGCTGCGTTGTGGTTTGACGTGGTGTTTTGCTAAGTGTTTGATGCCTCTGGGTGAATTGTTTGAATATATGTGTTGTATTGTGCTGTGTTTGAATGTATGGATGTGGGCGGGGCCTACGATGGCACATGGCATGCGATCATGTGTCCAGGATGCAACAAGCGATTGGTCCAACCGTGCGAGCCTAATAAAAACTACGGTGGCACATGGCATGCGATCATGTGGCCAGGATGCAACAAGTGATTGATCCAACCGTGAGCGCCAAAGATAATCTACGGTGGCACATGACATGCGATCATGTGGCCACGATGCAACAAGAGATTTATCCAACCGTGAGATGTGTGTGATTTGTTTCGCTAGCCAGCTCGGGAGGGTCCTTTGAGGCTTCGAGTGGGATTTGTGGCTTCGTCCCGGTCCTAGGCGATGCGCGTGTGCGATTATGTTTTGTTGATTTTTATGTCCGTCGAGGAGACGTGATGTTGGGCTCTGGCCCTGTTAATTGTTGTCGGCTTTCTATTTGCGAAAACAAAACCTTTGGGGCTGTGCCCCTGTTGATTTTGGAAAGATAAGGATTCGGTAATCCTAAATTGTTTTCTATTAAAACTCTCGATGGTATTTTAAACTGTTTTAAAAATTGTTTCCCTTTATTTGCGATCTTTTGGTTTTGGGATGTTTTACCCAAACTCTTGCCTCGGGAAGTACTTTTCGTTACGTTTGGATCTTTGAGAATTCCTGATTATTATTGTATTTGGAACTTGTATTGTATGGCTCGTATTTTTGCACTTGTACTTGCACTAGCAAAACAGTGGAGTTTTGCTAACCCCCGAGTATTCGGGGGGTGGATGTCTGTTTTTGCATTCAGGTTTGGGAGCATAACACAGGGTTGGCACGAAGGATGATGAAAGATGAACGATACTAATCACACGAGGATCCGTATGATGTCTTTGGTTTAGTTATATTTTATTTTTCCGCTGCAGTATTTCTTTCCCATTGTATGGGAGTGTGTTGTATTCGACCCCTGCGTGGGCATGTAATTAGTTTGAGTTGTATGCATTTATTGAAAGACCAAATCGGTCTACTGAGTCATTTTACCCTTAAAGGCATTGTTGAGATGTTCTATGTTGTTACCAGCCTGGTAGATCCTAGAGGAAGGGTTCTACGGTGTGTAATATCCCTGAGAGGATTGGGGGTGTTACATAAATGGTATCAGAGCTTAGGTTGTGGAAATTTAGGCTGTCGGGTCAGTGGTGTCTGTTGAGTTTTGTCTCGTCGGATTTTGTCTGACTGAGTCGTGTCGCGACGCGTCATCTGAGGTTGCTGGTCGTGATTAGTATCGTGGGCAATCATCATCTTCGTGCGACCTGTGGATGTAAGTCTCCCTTCTTTGTGTTTGTGCCTCGTCTGATGCGAGTTACAGGTATGATTATGAGTTAATTGAAGGAATCCTCTTATGGATTTCGATTTCGTGATATGTGGTTATTTAACTCTCATATTTCGTTCATGTGAGGAGTAGTGTTGCTGGATTGTGCATGTTAGATTATATTTCTTTTATCCGCTGCGTGAGTTCTTTTGTAATGGCTTTCGATATTTTACCGACTGAGTTTTATTTCGAAAACCGATTCCCTTAACCGAGTTTTTGGCATTACGGCCTTGATCGTTTTAGCGAAATGCTTATGGCGGTATTTAGTATTTTGTAAATGGCTTTTGTGAGTTTTTGAAATATTACCCTCATCGGCCTTTTTGGGTTTTTGTAAATGGTTTTTAGCTTGGTGGGTTCCGGCGCGGGACCCATGGCGCTATAATGTTCCGTGTAATTACCTAAAATTTTTGGGCATTCTAGCCCATTGAATTATTTTCGAAAACCTTGAGTATCTTAGAAAATAAATTTCGAGACGTACGTTTAAAATTAATTGTTTTCTCGTGGTACTTCCAAGGTGCCACAATATGTTTCAAAATTCATCTACCTCGAGGACCAAAATGTTTTGAGATATTTTCATTGATTTAGAAACGCTTTTGCTTAGGCCCGAGGGTCGAATATTTCTGAAAGTTTTTCACGAAAAGAAAGTGTCCTCATTTTTTTTTATCAAACGCAAGATGGTTTTCAAAGTCTCGATAACAATGTTTGCACTACTTTTTGTAAAGTGATACTCAAGATCAACTGGTGTTTCCAAACTATTTTCAAAAGGTGGTTTTCGTTTTTAAAACCCATCATTTTCTGCTTGTGGTCGGAGAAGGTGTGTATGATGTTCCAACTTTCATTAGGGTGTTAACCCCGAGTTGTGGTTGAATTGGTGGTATGAACGTTGAGTCGTTTGCCACGCATTGTTGTGTTAGCCCTCTATGAGAGGTGTGAACTGGTATTTAATGTTTGTCACCTTGTGGTGAATTGCGTGTTGCCGCACATGTGCGAGCTGTTAGGGCTTGGGTTTGTATGTTTGTATACATGTGTGATTGTTCATGATGTTTGGTACTTATGTGCTGATTATCGTTCGGGTCGTTGAGATCGCCGAACGGTGACGTCGTTGCTGTAATGTTTGTATGTGTGTTATGATATTCTATTGTGCTGAGTGGTAGTTTATTCAGTATGCCGAGGGGCGGAGGTCGTGGTCGTGGCGACCGGATGCCTGATCGGGATCATGATGCCGGTGATGGTATTGGTATTGGTTTTGCTACTATTTTGCAGCAGGTAGCCACTCAGATGACTCAGTTGACTCAGGCAGTTTAGCGTGTTACAGATGTGACCCAGCACACTGGTGCAAATCAGTGGCTTCGAGAAGTGGTTCGTATGAATCCCCTCGTTTTGCTGGTGCTGCAGATGCATTAGGCTGGGATGGTTGGCTTTTCCAGTTGGAAAAGATATTCGAGGTAGTTAATTGTCCAGAAGAACGTAAGGTACCGGTCGCTCAGTATCTTCTCGACAAAGATGCCGCTAGCTGGTGGTAGGCTATTAAGCCTGGAGATCACGTTGTCATGTGGGCAGAGTTCTAGAGATTCATGAGAGATGAGTTTTGTCTAGAACCGATCAGAAATAAGAGGATTAATGAATTCTTTTCGGCGAAACCGCAAGATGTACCACTGTCTCAAGTTATTATTGATTTTAGCAAACAACTCAGCTATGTGAGGGATCAACTAAGGACGGTGGAGGATAAGATATGCCATTTTAGTAGATGGATAAAGCCGAAGATTCGTCATTACATGGCAGGTCTCACTTGTACTTTCTTGAGATATTATCAGAATCGAGCGTTAGCCTATGAGCTATCCATATTATCGACTGAGAATATGTCTAACTTTAAGAAATAGAAAATCGTTGGGAACTTTTCAGGAAATCAGGGGAGTGGGCCCCTTGAGGCTGGGACTTCGTATCGTCATCCCAAGAGGGTTCCTCAATCGCGTGGTCAGAGAAGTAGTACCCTTGCAATGAGTAACGTGAGTAGCTCGAAGACGTGTTATAACTGTAGTCGAGCGGGCCATACCACAAAGAACTGTCGTTCATCGTTAGTCAGTTGTTTTGAGTGTGGCCAGGTGGGTCACCGAGCCGTGCATTGTGAGATGGTAGCTGAGAGATTTGGGGATCGAAGTGGCGTCTCTACTTCGAAAGGACACGAAGATGCCTAATGTGGTTTTGAGGATTTCGGCGTAGTCCGAATTGCTTGCGATTGTTCCTTGTGAATCATTTTGTGTTTATTTTCTATTTTCTCGATTGTGCGTGTCTCCTTGTAATAGGTGCTTTGTGTTTCGTGATTGTTCGGATAATTGACTTGATTGTATTATCTGTTTGATGACGCTTGTCACTTGTTGGTTTTATTATGTCTATATTGGTGGCGTTGTGTTGGTCGTCTTGGAGCATGTATGCACACCGTATATTTCGTTGCATTGTTTGTAACGTTTCACCGTTGGGCGTTAGTTACGCATTCTTGTGCATCTCATTGAAATATTCCTGGTGGTATTTTTCCTCTCCATACTTGTTTTATGTTTCGGGACGAAACTTCTTCTAAGGAGGGTAGTGTGTAATACCCGTAATTTCGATTTCCGGTAATTTCTTTTTTTCGGTGAAAGTCCGTTTTGACGACTCGCTCATGACCGTTTCGTCATTCCGAGAATGATTAATTCTGCACTTTTTGTCATCCGAGTTCGTTTCGGTGTTGTTTTGTTGAGTTCCGTGCTTTTTGGCGACTTTTCCGCACTTGAGTTCGATTCTTGCGAATCTTGTTCGAAATTGCTGTTTCGAGTTTCCCGTAAGTCCATTTAACTTTGTTAGACGTGTTGTGAACTTCGGTTTGGTTATTCGATCACGTATCGTGATTTTCAGGCATTTTGGGCCATTTTGTAATTTAGCCAAAGTTGTGGGTATCCTCATTCGTATTTGTTGTTTTGACCCTTTTCATAGTCGTGTGCGATTAATTGTTCCATGGTATTTCTTTTCGGATCGATGTTGTTGTCCGAGAGCATTTCGTCGTGTTCGTTTCGTGTGTTTTCGGGAATTCGAGTCGTCGAGTCTTGGCGGCTAAACCTTTGGCCGCCACGTGCGGTAGGACACCTTAGCGCGCCTGGCGTGGCGCACGAGTGCGCGCCGCGATCCGGTGCTCGTGCGGCCACGGCGCACACGCACGAAGCGGGTGCTCGTGCCCGGCCTTCGTGCATCCGTGATTTCTTTGGCGGTGGGCGCCGCTGCGACAGCGCTGGCCGGCGCTCGTGCGTGCCTGCTCGTGCGTCGTTGGGCAGTATATATGGCTGGACAGACGTTTTCTTCACCATTTTCTCACATCGTTCTTCCTCTTACGCGGCTGGAGACTTCTTGGGCATGGAGATATGTTGTCAAACAACAAATCCACGAAATTCTTGAGTTCATATCATTGATTGATCATCCTATATCATCCTTTGATCCAGCGAATCAAGGTAATCTCTTCCTAGAACCCTAGTTTCTTGAATTTTGGGGTTTTTGCATTTTTGTCCGATTCGTTCCGTATTGTTGGTTAATTCATGATGGGTTTGATTAATCTTGGTAGTATTCTTGTGTTTAACATCATTTAATCTATTGTTCTTCGTCGAATCGAAGTATATTTCTTGATTTCCTTCGAATCGACTTTTTGGGGGATTTGTTCTCGATCTCATTTTCCATCCATTTTTGATGGATCGATTGTGGTTAAATGATGCTGTTAAACATATTCTATGGATTGTATATCCATATTTCGACTTGGAATTCCGTTTTCGTGTTTTGTCGGGACGAATTGTGTTCTTTGTCGTTTTGGGGGAAACACTTGAACTTTCGTCATTCGTTCTTTGAATTCAACGGCTTTAAGTCGTGCTATGGAATTTGTCCTTCGTAGTTTATTATCGCAAGTTGGCGTTCGGTGGAGTCGGCGGGTTCGTAGTCGGTTCGTGCCAACCTACTTCGGTCGATTCTCCGCATTGTGGTTATTCGAGGCAGTACCTTGTCCATACAATTCTTGTTTTATGGATACAATAATTAGTGATCATCTAAATGTGGTTGTTTGGTCGTTTGAATTGAACTTTCAAAAGATTTGGTTTAGCCTTGTTAAAGGCTTGCTTTCAAAACGCGTGTGTTTCGTGAATGGTGTGGTTTGTGAATGACTATGTGAATTCTATGGATATGTTTGGTGTTGATGTTACACTTGGTATTGCGGGTGGACGTATATTATTTCATTTCGCTGCGTTGTGGTTTGACGTGGTGTTTTGCTAAGTGTTTGATGCCTCTAGGTGAATTGTTTGAATATATGTGTTGTATTGTGCTGTGTCTGAATGTATGGATGTGGACGGGGCCTACGGTGGCACATGGCATGCGATCATGTGGCCAGGATGCAACAAGCGATTTGTCCAACCATGCGAGCCTAATAAAAACTACGGTGGCACGTGGCATGCGATCATGTGGCCAGGATGCAACAAGTGATTGATCCAACCGTGAGCGCCAAAGATAATCTACGGTGGCACATGGCATGCGATCATGTGGCCAGGATGCAACAAGCGATTGATCCAACCGTGAGATGTGTGTGATTTGTTTCGCTAGCCAGCTCGGGAGGGTCCTTCGAGGCCTCGAGTGGTATTTGTGGCTTCGTCCCCAAATCAAACTCAATATTCAAAGTGTTCTTGAATAATTCTTCAATAATCCAATGAATAATCAAACATATCCATAATCATGTGTATATCACTTCATACAACATGATCTTGACATCCAAAACATCATATCTCAAAACAAAATCGAAAACCAAGATGTTGGAGAAATTACCTTTGAAGATCCAAGTACTTTAATCCGATGAAATCGCGTTAGATCCACAATCCGAGCTTCACAATCGAAAGGAGATGAAGAAAATCAAACACTCAAGTGATAGATGATGAAAATTCTCTCCCTCAAGCCTCCTCTCTCGGAACAAGGTGGATGAAATGAAAGAAAATGGGTTGATCTCGCTCAAAAAACGCAATTATAGTCTTGTTGCCTTTGTGTGCCTTGGCCCTCAAGTGTGCCGCACGGTAGCTTGCCCCAGTGATCGGCAGCGTGCCGCGGCCCGGACGAATGTGCCGCGGCAGTGACTCGGCAGTGTGCCGCGGCCCTGTCGGCATGAGCCGCGGCCCACGGTACAGACGGGTCGGCCAAAAATTGCAACACGAGTGTGCCGCGGCCCGGACGGGTGTGCCGCGGCAGTGACTCGGCAGTGTGCCGCGGCCCTGTCGGCATGAGCCGCGGCCCACGGTACAGGCTGCTCGGCCAAAAATTGGAAAATGTGTGTGCCGCGGCGCACACTCCTTGTGCCGCGGCCCACACCCCCCTTGGGTCCTAAAATGAAGAAAAATGACCCGGGAAGGGAAAAAGCAATAGGAATCAATATTTGGGAAACAATAACACGAAATGGAAGTGCGGAAACCCCAAAACGGTGGTTCCAAGCAATGATTACAAGGGTTCGCCCAACAAAAACACGATTTGAACAATGAAGAGATTTGAAATGACATGAATTCCAACTTCAACATCGACTAATGAATCAATTACAACAATCAAGATAATACTCTTGTCTCGATTCCCGAATAAGGTAGATACACTGAACAATAGCGATACACAACTCGAAGTTATTCCGAACGGTGAACACAGATGAATGATTATTGACATGTGAAAATATTACATAGTGACAATTACCGAATGAAATTACTGAATGATAATGACTGATTTACATCCGGGTATTACAGTTAAACATATTCTATGGATTGTATATCCATATTTCGACTTGGAATTCCGTTTTCTTGTTTTGTTGGGACGAATTGTGTTCTTTTTCGTTTTGGGGGAAACACTTGAACTTTCGTCATTCGTTCTTTGAATTCAACGGCTTTAAGTCGTGCTATGGAATTCATTTTCATTGTTGTTATTGTCCTTCGTAGTTTATTATTGCGAGTTGGCGTTCGGTGGAGTCGGTGGGTTCGTAGTCGGTTCGTGCCAACCTACTTCGATCGATTCTCCACATTGTGGTTATTCGAGGCAGTACCTTGTCCATATAATTCTTGTTTTATGGATACAATAATTAGTGATCATCTAAATGTGGTTGTTTAGTCGTTTGAATTGAACTTTCAAAAGATTTGGTTTAGCCTTGTTAAAGGCTTGCTTTCGAAACGCGTGTGTTTCGTGAATGGTGTGGTTTGTGAATGACTATGTGAATTCTATGGATATGTTTGGTGTTGATGTTACACTTGGTATTGCAGGTGTACGTATATTATTTCATTTCGCTGCGTTGTGGTTTGACGTGGTGTTTTGCTAAGTGTTTGATGCCTCTGGGTGAATTGTTTGAATATATGTGTTGTATTGTGCTGTGTTTGAATGTATGGATGTGGGCGGGGCCTACGGTGGCACATGGCATGCGATCATGTGTCCAAGATGCAACAAGCGATTGGTCCAACCGTGCGAGCCTAATAAAAACTACGGTGGCACATGGCATGCGATCATGTGGCCAGGATGCAACAAGTGATTGATCCAACCGTGAGCGCCAAAGATAATCTACGGTGGCACATGACATGCGATCATGTGGCCAGGATGCAACAAGCGATTGATCCAACCGTGAGATGTGTGTGATTTGTTTCGCTAGCCAGCTCGGAAGGGTCCTTTGAGGCCTCGAGTGGGATTTGTGGCTTCGTCCCGGTCCTAGGCGATGCGCGTGCGCGATTATGTTTTGTTGATTTTTATGTCCGTCGAGGACACGTGATGTTGGGCTCTGGCCCTGTGAATTGTTGTCGGCTTTCTATTTGCGAAAACAAAACCTTTGGGGCTGTGACCCCTGTCGATTTTGGAAAGATAAGGATTCGGTAATCCTAAATTGTTTTCTATTAAAACTCTCGATGGCATTTTAAACTGTTTTACAAATTGTTTCCCTTTATTTGCGATCTTTTGGTTTTGGAATGTTTTACCCAAACTCTTGCCTCGGGAAGTACTTTTCGTTACGTTTGGATCTTTGAGAATTCCTGATTATTATTGTATTTGGAACTTGTATTATATGGCTCGTATTTTTGCACTTGTACTTGCACTAGCAAAATAGTGGAGTTTTGCTAACCCCCGAGTATTCGGGGGGTGGATGTCTATTTTTGCATTCAGGTTTGGGAGCATAACACAGGGTCGGCACGAAGGATGATGAAAGATGAACGATACTAATCACACGAGGATCCGTATGATGTCTTTGGTTTAGTTATATTTTATTTTTCCGCTGCAATATTTCTTTCCCATTGTATGGGAGTGTGTTGTATTCGACCCCTGCGTGGGCATGTAATTAGTTTGAGTTGTGTGCATTTATTGAAAGACCAAATCGGTCTACTGAGTCATTTTAGCCTTAAAGGCATTGTTGAGATGTTCTATGTTGTTACCAGCCTGGTAGATCCTAGAGGAAGGGTTCTACGGTGTGTAATATCCCTGAGAGGATTGGGGGTGTTACATAAATGGTATCAGAGCTTAGGTTGTGGAAATTTAGGCTGTCGGGTCAGTGGTGTCTGTTGAGTTTTGTCTCGTCGTATTTTGTCTGACTGAGTCGTGTCGCGACGCGTCATCTGAGGTTGCTGGTCGTGATTAGTATCGTGGGCAATCATCATCTTCGTGCGACCTGTGGATGTAAGTCTCCCTTCTTTGTGTTTGTGCCTCGTCTGATGCGAGTTACAGGTATGATTATGAGTTAATTGAAGGAATCCTCTTATGGATTTCGATTTCGTGATATGTGGTTATTTAACTCTCATATTTCGTTCATGTGAGGAGTAGTGTTGCTGGATTGTGCATGTTAGATTATATTTCTTTTATCCGCTGCGTGAGTTCTTTTGTAATGGCTTTCGATATTTTACCGACTGAGTTTTATTTCGAAAACCGATTCCCTTAACCGAGTTTTTGGCATTACGGCCTTGATCGTTTTAGCGAAATGCTTATGGCGGTATTTAGTATTTTGTAAATGGCTTTTGTGAGTTTTTGAAATATTACCCTCATCGGCCTTTTTGGCTTTTTGTAAATGGTTTTTAGCTTGGTGGGTTCCGGCGCGGGACCAATGGCGCTATAATGTTCCGTGTAATTACCTAAAATTTTTGGGCATTCTAGCCCATTGAATTATTTTCGAAAACCTTGAGTATCTTAGAAAATAAATTTCGAGACGTACGTTTAAAATTAATTGTTTTCTCGTGGTACTTCCAAGGTGCCACAATATGTTTCAAAATTCATATACCTCGAAGACCAAAATGTTTTGAGATATTTTCATTGATTTAGAAACGCTTTTGCTTAGGCCCGAGGGTCGAATATTTCCGAAAGTTTTTCACGAAAAGAAAGTGTCCTCATTTTTTTTATCAAACGCAAGATGGTTTTCAAAGTCTCGATAACAATGTTTGCACTACTTTTTGTAAAGTGATACTCAAGATCAACTGGTGTTTCCAAACTATTTTCAAAAGGTGGTTTTCATTTTTAAAACCCATCATTTTCTGCTTGTGGTCGGAGAAGGTGTGTATGATGTTCGGACTTTCATTAGGGTGTTAACCCCAAGTTGTGGTTGAATTGGTGGTGTGAACGTTGAGTCGTTTGCCACGCATTGTTGTGTTAGCCCTCTATGAGAGGTGTGAACTGGTATTTAATGTTTGTCACCTTGTGGTGAATTGCGTGTTGCCGCACATGTGCGAGCTGTTAGGGCTTGGGTTTGTACGTTTGTATACATGTGTGATTGTTCTTGATGTTTGGTACTTATGTGCTGATTATCGTTCGGGTCGTTGAGATTGCCGAACGGTGACGTCGTTGCTGTAATGTTTGTATGTGTGTTATGATATTCTATTGTGCTGAGTGGTAGTTTATTCAGTATGCCGAGGGGCGGAGGTCGTGGTCGTGGCGACCGGATGCCTGATCGGGATCATGATGCCGGTGATGGTATTGGTATTGGTGTTGCTACTATTTTGCAGCAGGTAGCCACTCAGATGACTCAGTTGACTCAGGCAGTTTAGCGTGTTACAGATGTGACCCAGCACACTGGTGCAAATCAGTGGCTTCGAGAAGTGGTTCGTATGAATCCCCCTCGTTTCGCTGGTGCTGCAGATGCATTAAGCTGGGATGGTTGGCTTTTCCAGTTGGAAAAGATATTCGAGGTAGTTAATTGTCCAGAAGAACGTAAGGTACTGGTCGCTCAGTATCTTCTCGACAAAGATGCCACTAGCTGGTGGTAGGCTATTAAGCCTCGAGATCACGTTGTCATGTGGGCAGAGTTCTAGAGATTCATGAGATGAGTTTTGTCTAGAACCGATCAGAAATAAGAGGATTAATGAATTCTTTTCGGCGAAACCGCAAGATGTACCACTGTCTCAAGTTATTATTGATTTTAGCAAACAGCTCAGCTTTGTGAGGGATCAACTAAGGACGGTGGAGGATAAGATATGCCATTTTAGTAGATGGATAAAGCCGAAGATTCGTCATTACATGGAAGGTCTCACTTGTACTTTCTTGAGATATTATCAGAATCGGGCGTTAGCCTATGAGCTATCCATATTATCGACTGAGAATATGTCTAACTTTAAGAAATAGAAAATCGTTGGGAACTTTTCAGGAAATCAGGGGAGTGGGCCCCTTGAGGCTGGGACTTCGTATCATCATCCCAAGAGGATTCCTCAATCGCGTGGTCAGAGAAGTAGTACCCCTGCAATGAGTAACGTGAGTAGCTCGAAGACGTGTTATAACTGTAGTCGAGCGGGCCATACCACGAAGAACTGTCGTTCATCGTTAGTCAGTTGTTTTGAGTGTGGCCAGGTGGGTCACCGAGCCGTGCATTGTGAGATGGTAGCTGAGAGATTTGGGGATCGAAGTGGCGTCTCTACTTCGAAAGGACACGAAGATGCCTAGTGTGGTTTTGAGGATTTCGGCGTAGTCCGAATTGCTTGCGATTGTTCCTTGTGAATCGTTTTGTGTTTATTTTCTGTTTTCTCGATTGTGCGTGTCTCCTTGTAATAGGTGCTTTGTGTTTCGTGATTGTTCGGATAATTGACTTGATTGTATTATCTGTTTGATGACGCTTGTCACTTGTTGGTTTTATTATGTCTATATTGGTGGCGTTGTGTTGGTCGTCTTGGAGCATGTATGCACACCGTATATTTCGTTGCATTGTTTGTAACGTTTCACCGTTGGGCGTTAGTTACGCATTCTTGTGCATCTCATTGAAATATTCCTGGTGGTATTTTTCCTCTCCCTACTTGTTTTAAGTTTCGGGACGAAACTTCTTCTAAGGAGGGTAGTGTGTAATACCCGTAATTTCGATTTCCGGTAATTTCTTTTTTTTTCGGCGAAACTCCGTTTTGACGACTCGCTCATGACCGTTTCGTCATTCCGAGAATGATTAATTCTGCACTTTTTGTCATCCGAGTTCGTTTCGGTGTTGTTTTGTTGAGTTCTGTGCTTTTTGGCGACTTTTCCGCACTTGAGTTCGATTCTTGCGAATCTCGTTCGAAATTGCTGTTTCGAGTTTCCAGTAAGTCCATTTAACTTTGTTAGACGTGTTGTGAACTTCGGTTTGGTTATTCGATCACGTATCGTGATTTTCAGGCATTTTGGGCCATTTTGTAATTTACCCAAAGTTGTGGGTATCCTCATTCGTATTTGTTGTTTTGACCCTTTTCATAGTCGTGTGCGATTAATTGTTGCATGGTATTTCTTTTCGGATCGATGTTGTTGTCCGAGAGCATTTCGTCGTGTTCGTTTCGTGTGTTTTCGGGAATTCGAGTCGTCGAGTCTTGGCGGCTAGGCACTGGCCGGCCACGTGCGGTAGGGACCTGCCAGGCGCGCACGAGCGTGGCGCACGAGCTGCGCGCACGAGCGTGGCGCACGAGCTGCGCGCACGATCCGGTGCTCGTGCGGCCCTGACTGCACACGCACGAGCGGGTGCTCGTGCCCAGCGCTCGTGCATCCGGCGATTTCTTTGGCGGTGGACGCGCCGCGCGACGGCCAGGCCGCTCGTGCGTGCTGCGTAAGGCCGGGCAAGATATATGGTCAAGACGTTTTCTTCACCATTTTCTCACTTCGTTCTTCCTTTTACGCGGCTGGAGACTTCTTGGGCATGGAGATATGTTGTCAAACAACAAATCCACGAAATTCTTGAGTTCATATCATTGATTGATCATCCTATATCATCCTTTGATCCAGCGAATCAAGGTAATCTCTTCCTAGAACCCTAGTTTCTTGAATTTGGGGGTTTTTGCATTTTTGTCTGATTCGTTCCGTATTGTTGGTTAATTCAAGATGGGTTTGATTAATCTTTGTAGTATTCTTGTGTTTAACATCATTTAATCTATTGTTCTTCGTCGAATCGAAGTATATTTCTTGATTTCCTTCGAATCGACTTTTTGGGGGATTTGTTCTCGATCTCGTTTTCCATCCATTTTTGATGGATCGATTGTGGTTAAATGATGTTGTTAAACATATTCTATGGATTGTATATCCATATTTCGACTTGGAATTCCATTTTCGTGTTTTGTCGGGACGAATTGTGTTCTTTGTCATTTTGGGGGAAACACTTGGACTTTCGTCATTCGTTCTTTGAATTCAACGGCTTTAAGTCGTGCTATGGAATTTGTCCTTCGTAGTTTATTATCGCGAGTTGGCGTTCGGTGGAGTCGGCGGGTTCGTAGTCGGTTCGTGCCAACCTACTTTGGTCGATTCTCCGCATTGTGGTTATTCGAGGCAGTACCTTGTCCATACAATTCCTGTTTTATGGATACAATAATTAGTGATCATCTAAATGTGGTTGTTTGGTCGTTTGAATTGAACTTTCAAAAGATTTGGTTTAGCCTTGTTAAAGGCTTGCTTTCAAAACGCGTGTGTTTCGTGAATGGTGTGGTTTGTGAATGACTGTGAATTCTATGGATATGTTTGGTGTTGATGTTACACTTGGTATTGCGGGTGGACGTATATTATTTCATTTCGCTGCGTTGTGGTTTGACGTGGTGTTTTGCTAAGTGTTTGATGCCTCTAGGTGAATTGTTTGAATATATGTGTTGTATTGTGCTGTGTGTGAATGTATGGATGTGGGCGGGGCCTACGGTGGCACATGGCATGCGATCATGTGGCCAGGATGCAACAAGCGATTGGTCCAACCGTGCGAGCCTAATAAAAACTACAGTGGCACATGGCATGCGATCATGTGGCCAGGATGCAACAAGTGATTGATCCAACCGTGAGCGCCAAAGATAATCTACGGTGGCACATGGCATGCGATCATGTGGCCAGGATGCAACAAGCGATTGATCCAACCGTGAGATGTGTGTGATTTGTTTCGCTAGCCAGCTCAGGAGGGTCCTTCGAGGCCTCGAGTGGGATTTGTGGCTTCGTCCCGGTCCTAGGCAATGCACGTGCGCGATTATGTTTTGTTGATTTTTATGTCCGTCGAGGATACGTGATGTTGGGCTCTGGCCCTGTGAATTGTTGTCGGTTTTCTATTTGCGAAAACAAAACCTTTGGGGCTGTGACCCCTGTTGATTTTCGAAAGATAAGGGTTCGGTAATCCTAAATTGTTTTCTATTAAAACTCTCTATGGCATTTTAAACTGTTTTACAAATTGTTTCCCTTTATTTTTGATCTTTCGGTTTTGGAATGTTTTACCCAAACTCTTGTCTCGGGAAGTACTTTTCGTTACGTTTGGATCTTTGTGAATTCCTGATTATTATTGTTCTTGGAACTTGTATTGTATGGCTCGTATTTTTGCACTTGTACTTGCACTAGCAAAACAATGGAGTTTTGCTAACCCCCGAGTATTCGGGGGGTGGATGTCTGTTTTTGCATTCAGGTTTGGGAGCATAACACAGGGTCGGCACGAAGGATGATGAAAGATGAACGATACTAATCACACGAGGATCCGTATGATGTCTTTGGTTTAGTTATAGTTTATTTTTCTGCTGCAGTATTTCTTCCCCGTTGTACGAGAGTGTGTTGTATTCGACCTCTGCGTGGGCATGTAATGAGTTTGAGTTGTATGCATTTATTGAAAGACCAAATCGGTCTACTGATTCATTTTAGCGTTAAAGGCATTGTTGAGATGTTCTATGTTGTTACCAGCCTGGTAGATCCTTGAGGAAGGGTTCTACGGCGTGTAATATCCCTGAGCGGATTGGGAGTGTTACACCGATGATCTTGAGAAACTGTGATTATGGAAAAATCGATGTGCCTGGTAAACTTGGAAAATAGAGTTATGTATTTGGGAAAGATGTGGTGGATTGTTGAGAGGAACATGTAGTCATGTTAATTCATTTTGAGACATATGAAACTGTTTTTGAACATTTGAAAATGATACTTTTCAACATGATACACTTTGAATAAACTGTTTTGCTCGCTGTCATGAACATGTATTTCCTTAAATTTATTCATAGCATTGTTGTCTTTAAAAACATGTTTCTTCATGGCATAGTTGCAGTATTGCAGAATGGGTTAATGATCGATGTTGCGAGTCATTTGTGGAAAAAATGATTTTTAACTAAGTCTATACAATAAGATTTTGGATTCTATCGTGTGATATTCCGACCGACTGTCAGTGGAATTGGTGGCGAGCCGAATTGGTATACAGGAGTATGGATGTGGTCAATCATTTGCATAGTTATCATTTTAAAACTTCAAAATTGTGTGGATTCGAAAGAAATTGTTATCGAATACTTGGCATTAGTGAGCCGGTTTAACTTTTCAAAAATTGATTTTGTGGTCTTACCAAAATTTATGTTTTGAGTTTTGAAGTTCTTGAAAGAACATTCGAAAATGGATTTTTATTGACAATATTGTATGATTTCAAAGTTGGTTTGAAAATGTGATTGGTATACGTACCAACGTAGTACATAATGCATATCATGGTGAAGTTCTGAGTAAGACTCACAAACTAGATAACTCATTAATAGTACAACGGAAAGAGATTCGAACTTTAGCATGGTAGTTTGGATTATCCAGGAATGATCGGTTGGTTGATCAGATAAGGAAAATATGTCGCGTGTTGTAGATTCAGTACAAAATATGATTTTGGAACTTTAGATTTTGTGAAACCGGGGCATATGTGCTATGCGGCTTTATTGGTGTGGTAGTATCATAATCCTGCTATAGTGATTTTGATTGTTGAGCCATATTGATTAGTCATTCATACTCCATGTATGATTTGGTATGTCCGCCGACTTGCGACTGGTTGTTCATACGCCTGAGGAGTATATTCAACAGTCGGGTGTGTTTCTTTGAGATCCACTATATGAGATTTGTATAACATTTTGAGAATTTAATTCTTTAGTATATCTGTCTCTGTGGTTCTGTGATGATCATGTTGTAGCTTACCATGTGAGGATATTCTCGGTTGTGTTTTGACCTTTAGTTGGTCGTATTAGAGTTTATCATGTCGATGATATCCTCGTTTAATTTATTGGTTGATCATTGTTGGTGATCATCTGAGCATTAAGACTTTCTGTCGATGTTTCAGGATTTGTTGCCATTATTTTGGGCAGCTGTTTCACAGATGTATCGTGTATTGTTGGTTTTATCAGAATTGGGACATGATTGTGTAATCGTGCGGACAGGTTTTGAGACGGATGGATTATTCCATAATTGAGTTGTAATGGCGCATTTTGTTGAAATTTGTGAAATTGTGGCTGTAAGCGTATTGAGGCATTGAAGTGGGGTCATTGCTAGTATCGCAAGAGATCATCGACTCCGTGCATTTGTAAGCAGACTGTTTTGGTTATTCGTTAATGATGATGATGATTGATCGATTTCGTGATGATTCTGGATATTGTTGTTGAACTTTTGGTTGTGACCGGATTGCAAGTTTCGAGGATGAAACTTATTTTAAGTGGGGTAGAATGTAATATCTTGAATTTCTTCTATGATTGTTTTATAGTATTTTATCCGAATTATATTGTACAGTGTGGAATTGGTATAGTAGAGTTAAAATAATTGAAGGACTGAGACATTTGTATTGGTACAATTTTCGTAGTTGGTTGACATTTGCATTTGAGGATATTGTGTATCGTATGAGAATATTATTGGAAGGGATATATGTATTCAGTACGCCGTATATTCATATTCCGTATGTCGAGATGTTGGACAAGAATAGCTGAAAATGGCTAAGTAGAGCTACGTTAGCGCATGCTACGATGTATACTTAGCGCACTCTAAGAGATTTGAATTACGTACGCTAAGGAGGACCCCTAACGTACGTAAGGCATTCTGGATAAGGTTCGGAAGTTGGCCGACAGGTAGGCCCAGACTGATTATTATCGGCATTTAGCGCACGCTACGCCTAAGTGAGTAGCGCACGCTAATTATAGATCGGTCAAAAGGGAATCTTGGCTATATTGGTTACTTTCGGTGTGTAGGACCCAGACATCTTTGGGAAAGGTGCAGTTTGTCGGGTCAATGAAGAATAGCGCATGCTATTGTTGGAGAATAGCACACGCTACCAAGCATTTCAATGTAGCAACTCAACGCCTATATTACGTACGTTATTGCATGGGCATTACGTACGTAAGCTTGTTGGGTACGGGATCGAATATTGCACTGTGTTGCGGAAGCGTAAATATCAAGTGCGGGAATTTAAATGACGCATGGATTTATAGAGGTTCGGCTATAAACGAGCCTATGTCCTCTCTCGGTATCTTTTTCTATAGGTTCAAGATAAAAACCTCGGCACCTCTCTTCGATCGGTCGAGGGATAACCGTTACAATCACGTCTTATATTAGTCCGTGATAAACCACTCGTACTTGTCTTTGTGTCAGTCCAAGTTAAACCGTTTTCCTTTTAGTAGGACAAGGAATCAACCTCTCTAGCTTTCTATTGGTACTAGATAAACCTCACGAAGATATCGATTGCGATTCTAATAATGCCGGATCCTTGATCCTCATAACACGGAATCCAATCGTATCTTTTCTTTTACCACTCGTGTATGATTTTGTGTATAACACTAAATTACTCAATGTAAGCTCAATATTACAACAACAATATAATGAATATCAGTCTCAGATGAATGTGTAGTATGCTTGAAGTTTTTGTGTTGAATCAATACCATAGACATGCTATTTATAGGCTCCATCATCAAACTAGCCGTTAGCTTCTGCAGACTTGTTTACGTATGCTATCCTCTACATATTGCGTACGTAAGCTTTATTACGTACGTTAACCTCCACAGGTTACGTACGTTAGCCTAGTCCAGTTTCAGTCCAGTGAGCTTCGTTTCTTTGGTTACGTACGTTAGCATTGACTTCGTTACGTACATTAACAATACGTCACTAATGACGTCATATATCCGTTACATGCTTTTCTGACTTTGACTCCTCCAACGTTCACTTATTTGAACTCCTTTATGTACGTTATACAACATCCATTACGTACGTTAGCTTGCCCATATTACGTACTTAAACATACCCTTGTTACGTACGTTAAGCTTTGATTTTATCCAGCACTTTGCACTTCGTTTTCCTTCGATCCTTGCTTCGCCTCTTCGTTGTTTTGTTTTGTTTATAGACTTTAATCATCAAAACACTTTTAATTTATGTATGGAACAAAATGTTCCAACAATCTCCCCCTTTTTGATGATTACAAAACAAAACTTCGCCAATGGGATTTACCTGCAAAAATACAAATATATGTATATGTGTACAGACCAAAGCTTTCGACTTTGTCCATTTCGTTAGTTCTTCTCCCATTTATTTTTCGACTCCTTCTTTCTTTTCTCCTTTTCAAATTTTTCATCGTCTTTTTTGACGTCTCCTCATTTTTCTTTTCCTGTTATTTTCGACTTCTCCTTTTTATTTTTCAACTCCTTCGTTTTCCAATTCTTTTTGTATGCTTTCGTATTTGGTCGATTTTTCTCCCCCTTTCAGGGTTAATACCATCTTCGACTTATTTCTCCATTATCCTATCTCTCCCCATTTTTGTATTCATCAAAAAGTGCAATAAAATACCAATTGAATAAAATATGCAATAAATGTAAAATATGCATGATTCTAATTTATGATAAATAAATGCATGAGTAGGATGGAGTTTATACCCGTTTTTCAAAAAATATACTCCCCCTGAAAGTATTATCTCCCCCTCTGTAAAATATCAAAATTGATTTTTGGGGATCCAACCGATAGTTGGTTTTTGTTTCGAGACGTAAACGATATTTGAAATAATTGTTCCTTTAGGAACCAAAATTTTCTTAATCTTAATCGTTCATCTAGGGCTTTTACAATTTGAAATATGATGCCCTATTTTTAAACACTTTTTGCAATGGGGTATTTTGAAATTAACGGATTCGTTTTTCGAACGAGTTTTGAATCCTAACCCCTCTTTATTCAAAGTAAACTTTTGAACACCAAGTATTTGTTCAAATTTCTTGTTTCTGCACGAGAATTTCTTTGTCAAAGATTTAAGCTCGGTTTGAATTTTAGCGAGATCATCCTTCAAAATATTTTCATTTTCAATACACTTTGAATGATCGATTTCAACAAATATTCCCTTCTCGCTAATTTTGGAATTTTCAATTTCCAAAAATTTAATTTTAGACTCAAGGGATTTGATTTCAGATAAAGCATTTTTAAAATCCATATGCAATAATTCAAATGCATCAAAAAGTTCATCACAGGAGGATGTACTTACTTGGCTTTCGACGTCGCTGTCGTCAAATGAACTTCGGGCCATGAGAGTGATATTATTTTGATCGATAAATTCGTCGTCTTTGTCTTCATCGCTCCAAGTAGCCACGAGAACCTCCTTCTTGAGTTTAGCTCGGTAATGCTTAGCGAAGTGGCCTGGTTTTCCACATAGTCGAGAAGAATTGCCGAACTTCTTAGATTCGCTTGAGATATCCTTCTTCCTCCAGTTTAATAAGGTTTGGAATTTATTAATATTTTTGGCATAGTATGCCATTTATTCGTCGCTTTCTTCCACCGGGATTTCTTCTTTCTTTCTCGATATCTTAGCCTTCATGACTAACGATCGTTCCTTTGGTTTCAGTTTGACACTTCGTGATTTTAACAAGATCTCATAATTAATTAGCGAACCAATGAGTGCACTAAAATCGAGCGTGTTGAGATCTTTGGATTCAATAATCGCGGTCACGGTGCCGTCCCATTCGCTGGGTAGTGATCGTAATATTTTCTTGACTTTTTCACTACTAGACAATGGTTTTCCGAATGAAGCAAGTTCATTAGTGATAATCGAGAATTGGTCGAGCATATTGGTGATGGACTCATCACATTTCATCATAAATAACTCGTATTCATGGAGAAGCATATTGATTTTCGTCTCTTTGACTTGAGTTATCCCTTCGTGAGTGATTTCGAGAATTTTCTATATTTTTTTCGCACTCTCACACGATGAGATTCGATTGACCTATTACGGATTTAAGGCACAAAATAAGAGTTGAGTAGCCTTACACTTTAGATGGTCATTTTTCCAATCGGCATCGTCATATTCTTCGAAAGATTTGAGCGTACCGTCGGATTTGAGAGGAATTTTCGGGCCAAGGCAAATAATTTTCCAAATCTCTATATCGTAGGCACGAAAAAAGATTGACATCTTTTTCTTCCATGTCAAATAATTTGAGCCATCAAAGAATGGTGGTCAGTTGAGAGCAAGGCCTTCGACAGGAGCAAATTGAAATGCCATTGGATCTTTTTCTCCTCAGATGTTAAGCCGTGTATTGGAGTACCGCTCCGATACCAATTGTTGGGTACGGGGTCGGATATTGCGCCGTGTTGCGGAAGCGTAAATATCAAGTGCGGAAATTTAAATGACGCACTGATTTATAGAGGTTCGGCTATAAATGAGCCTACGTCCTCTCTCGGTATCTTTTTCTATAGGCTCAGGATAAAAACCTCTGCACCTCTCTTCTATCGGTCGAGGGATAACCATTACAATCACGTCTTCTATTGGTCTGTGATAAACCACTCGTACTTGTCTTTGTGTCGGTCCAAGTTAAACCGTTTACCTTTTAGTAGGACAAGGAATGAACCTCTCTAGCTTTCTATTGGTATTAGATAAACCTCACGAAGATATCGATTGCGATTCTAATAATGCTGGATCCTTGATCCTAATAACACCGCATCTAGTCGTATCTTTTCTTTTACCACTCGTGTATTATTATGTGTATAACACTTAATCACTCAATGTAAGCTCAATATTACAACAACAATATAATGAATATCAATCTCAGATGAATATGTAGTATGCTTGAAGTTGTTGTGTTGAATCAATACCATAGACATGGTATTTATAGGCTCCATCATCAAACTAGCCATTAGCTTCTGCAGACTTGTTTACATATTACGTACGTAAGCTTTATTACGTACGTTAACCTCCACAGGTTACGTACGTTAGCCTAGTCCAATTTTAGTCCAGTGAGCTTCGTTTCTTTGGTTACGCACGTTATCATAGACTTCGTTACATACGTTAACATTATGTCACTGATGACGTCATATATCCGTTGCATGCTTTTCTGATTTTGACTCCTCCAACGTCCACTTGTTTGAACTCCTTTACGTACGTTATACAACCTCCATTACGTACGTTAGCTTGCCCATATTACGTACTTAAACATACCCTTGTTACGTACGTTAAGCTTTGATTTTATCCAGCATTTTGCACTTCGTTTTCCTTTGATGCTTTCTTCGCCTCTTCGTTGTTTTGTTTTGTTTATAGACTTTAATCATCAAAACACTTTTAATTTATGTATGGAACAAAATGTTCCAACAAAGCTGATGTGCGAAGCAAGGCAGTAGCCTATGAACCTAGAGCACGCTAACAAAGTAAGTTAACGCACGCTAAATCATGTAACGTACGCTAAATGAAGATGTTTAGCGCACGCTAGTAATGTACAGTATATATATGTTCTGTTGGGCATTATTCTTCATTTCGTCCATTTCCTCCTTTCACTCGATAGAGAGGGGTGTTGGGATTCGGTGCCTAAAATGAAGGCCCAGTGGAAGTGGTAAAATGAAAATTAATTCGATCCGAATCCTTATGAGGATCGATTGTGCTACGTATATATGAATATCAAATGAAGCATAATAAGATACGAGAAAACATACCCTCGTAGTCCGTTGATTAAATGGTGATGTCTTTGAAGATGATTACCCAAGATTTAGGTGATTTCCCTACGATCCAATCCGCTCGAAGCTCTTGGATGATCCAACGCCGAAAACACCGCGTCTCTACTTGCCATGCACCGGAGAAACGACCGGAACGACTAAACCTTGTTATCCTCCAAGGATACGGCTAGAACAAGATTATAGGAGCTTGCTAATCAAGATTATAACACTCTAAGTGTTCAATCTATATCTCTCGATTTATGTCTTGAATTTTCTCCATGAAAAACAAGAAGAAATGAAGAAGACCTTGAGAAAAAGTTTCTCTCTCTCTCTCTACTCTTTTCTCACTGACGAAACATGCCAAAAAGAAGTGTGTAGACACAAGTCTTCTTGTCATTCTTCATACACATTCAACATACACCTACAACTCATCCAGATGAGAGATTCCTTACAAGTCATTATCCTCCATTATAAAATGGAAACAAAAGACCAAGAGGAAGGTTGGTGGAAGGGGGCGGCCATCATGGAAAAAATCGGATGAGTTCGGTTCGTTCCGTACTCCCGTGAGTCCAAACAGATAAACTCCAATTACGTTCTGATGTATTTATATCAATTAATTAATCAAATTAATTAATCATATCAAATACATAATAACATAACTAATTTCTTCAAGAAATAATTATATTCATTAATTAAATTAATTACCCAATAATTTATTTAATTCATTAGGCCGTAAAATAATTTATCCCAATAAATCAATTTAGACATCCAATGTCCCAAAATTAGATATCTATCAATATTCATAATGAGAGAATAAGCTCCATTCATTCCGTGATCAATCCTATTGCGCGACTCGGTAGGTCCGTCTCAGTTAGTAATGGGAGGAACCAAAGAGTAGTAGAACCACCTAGCCAGCCTGGCGGCCTACACTGTACCCCAACTGAGAATGAATGATTGGGATCATTCAAGAACCATTCTGTCGTGAATACCAATATACATAGATCCAATGCATGAGTTAATGCAAATCGAGATCAGTGAGCTCTCATGTATCTAATATAACTAGATCCATTGCTTTGGTCAAAGACTTATAATCTCATCTGCCAATAACCGCATGCGATATATAACCTGTTCACTAACAGGAGAAAGATTCTATCTTGGCATTTAGTAGGACCTGCTACTTGTCCGTTAATATGCATGTCGAGGCTGACCCCCACCTTCCGGTTTTCTGGGTCGAACTACTCTAGTGAAAATCTTGACGACACAAGCACATCCCTTCTTGCTCACACTAACCCTCTTGTATACATAAGGTTGCTTTTCATTTTTCGCGAAGTCAAACTCTTTGAATACCTCGTCAAAATGAAGGTCCCAACTACATGAAGACTGTTACAGTCCATTTCATGGAGTCTACATCCACCATCGTTTGGTCATAGTTCGTTGGGTCGGTCTCTTGGCTATCACTTGGAACCTCATAGAGACCCAACTCCTCCAGATGAACAAGGCCATACCTCTCAGGTAAATGAGACACCCTACTAGACCTACGTGGTGGTTCTACATATGTTTCATAATGTTGAGTTCCAATTTCTTGCACAGGTGTCTCCTTAGGAGTTTCATTGTATTCTTCCAAAGAAATACTTCTGCCTGCTCCGCCTTCCTGAATGAACTCATCTTCCAGGAAGTGTGCTTGCAAAGAAACAACGATCTTTCGATCTTCGGGCATGTAGAATAGATAACCCATCATGCCAGATGGGATTCCAATGAGACGTCCCTTCACGGACCTCGCTTCCAACTTTTCCACCTAAGTCGTCTTGACATAGGCGGGACATCCCCAAATTCTAATCTGATTAAGACTTGATTTTCTTCCCCCCCTCCTCAGTTAAATGGTGTGTCAGGAATAAGGAACCAAACCTTGTTAAACATGGTCCGTTCCATGCTGGGCTATACTGACTTACTGATTTACCTATGGGGGTATGCACTCCTGACTGCCGCGTACATCTTGAACAGATGTCCATCCAAATCCATTCCTAAAACTCCACATGATATGTGGGAGGTCAGGAAACCAAGTCTTAATCATATTAGGATTTGGGGATGTCCCGCTTATGTTAAGAAGACTAAGGTGGAAAAGTTGGAAGCGAGGTCCGCGAAGGGACGTTTCATTGGATTCCCATCTGGGACGATGGGGTATCTATTTTATATGCTCGAAGATCGAAATATTGTTGTTGCTTTGCAAGCACACTTCCTGGAAGATGAGTTCATTCAGGAAGGCGGCACAGGTAGAAGTATTTCTTTAGAAGAATACAATGAAACTCCGCGGGAGACACCTGTGCAAGAAACTGGAATCGAACCTTCTGAAACACAAGTACAACCACCTCGTAGGTCTATTAGGGTGTCTCATTTACCTGAGAGGTATGGGCTTGTGCACTTGGAGGAGCTGGGTCTCCATGAGGTTCCAAGTGATACCCAAGAGACTGACCCAACGACCTATGACAAAGCGATGGAGGATGTAGACTCCGTGAAATGGCATGAAGCTATGGAAGCTGAGATAGACTCGATGCATGTCAATCAAGTTTGGACTCTAGTAGACCGCCCCATGGGCATAGTGCCTATTGGGAATAAGTGGATCTACAAGAGAAAGACTGATGGTGATGGCAAGGTTGACGCCTATAAGGCCAGGCTTGTGGCAAAGGGTTATACCCAGAAAGAAGGGATCGACTACCACGATACCTTCTCGCCCATAGATATGATAAAGTCTATTCGCATGATGCTTGCTATAGCTGCATACCACGATTATGAGATATGGCAAATGGACGTAAAGACGGCTTTCCTTATTGGATTCCTAGAGGAGGAAATCTATATGGAGAAGCCTAAACGCTTTGTGTCCGAAGTCGATATTCAGAAAGTATGCAAGCTTCAGCGTTACATTTATGGATAAAAGAAAGCGTCACGTATTCGGAACCTTTGTTTTGACGAGGCGGTCAAAGATTTTGACTTCGTGCAAAGTGAAGAGGAACCTTGTGTATACAAAAGGGTTAGTGGGAGCAAGATCGCATTCTTAGTACTATATGTGGATGACATTCTACTAATAGGAAATGATGTGGAAATGCTCAGTTCTGTGAAAGTTTGGCTTTCGAGTAATTTCTCAATGAAAGACTTGGGACAAGCAAGCTATATTCTTAGAATTCGACTCTACCGGGATATAGCAAAGAGAACAATAGGTCTTTACCAAGCCCTCTATATATATAAAATCTTAAAGCAATTTAAGATGTATGATTCTAAAAGAGGTTCCTACCGATGCGACATGGAATAAAACTCTCCTTGAAGATGTGTCCTCCAAGTGAGGAACAACGAAAGGAAATGAGTAATATACCATATGGTTCGGCTGTGGGTAGCCTTATGTATGCTATGTTGTGTACGAGACCTGACATTGCGCATGCTGTAAGCGTGGTGAGTAGGTTTCAGGCAAACCTAGGTAGGGAACATTGGACTGCCGTAAAGAACATTCTCAAGCACTTAAGAAGGACTAGAGATATGGTTCTGATCTATGGCGGTGGAGAATTGAATTTGGTGGGATTCACTGATTCGGACTTCCAAGGACAGAAGGACGATTCGATGTCTACTTCTGGCTACATATTTAATCTTAATGAAGGAGCAGTATCTTGGCGTAGTGCCAAGCAAAGCGCGACTACTGATTCCACATGTCAGGTTGAGTGTCAGGCAGCCTCGGAGGCTTCCAAGGAAGGGTTCTGGATTAAGAAGTTTCTGTGATAACTTCAAGTGATACTATGCGCTGAGCTTCCTGTTACGCTGTACTGCGACAACGACGGAGCTGTAGCACAGGCCAAGGAGCTGAGGTTTCACAACAGCACCAAACATATTGAGAGAAAGTATCATCTCGTAAGAGAATTTGTTCGTAAGGGATATATTATGCTGCACAGATTAGATCAGCCGACAACGTCGCTAATCCACTAACCAAGCCACTTTCTCAGACTAGCTTGGAGCATCAACTGGAGAACATGGGTATTAGATACCATAGTATGTGGCATTGAGTGCAAGTGGGAGATTGTTAGGAGTATGCCCTCGAATGCCGCTCAGAGGATGTTGAGTGAGGGCATTGTACTTGTAATTATGTAAATCATTAATATAAGGCAATGGATATTTCTTTATTTACTGTAGTTACTGGCATTCCTAACTCGTAAATATACATATAGAAACTAGTCCGTGTATTTGAGAGCTAAATGTTCCACTCCTTAATGGATAAGGGGGTCGGCACTAGAAAGGTTTATAGCTCAAATACTTAATCGTTCGAAAGCCGATGAAACTTGACTGGGCGTTATGTTTATGTGAAAACGTGTATGACGTGTTCTTTGACATGGAGAGTGCCTGTCGAACACTAATGGTTAGTGGGAGCAAAAGTTATAGGTATGCTAATTGGATTAGTATACTTGAACCGACTCACCCTCGATTCGTCACATGGATTTCACTCCGGGACAGTCAATGACGGAATCGAAAGGTTGTGATAGGTATTCGTGAACCTTCGACTTGAGAATTTAGTAGGGATGTGCTTGTGACGTCAAGATTTTCACTAGAGTAGTTCGACCCTATAAACCGGGAGGTGGGGGTCAACCTCGACGTGTATCTTGACGGGCAAGTAGCAGGTCCTACTGAATACCAAGATAGAATTCTTTCTCCCGTTAGTGAGCGGGTTATATGTCCTATGCGGTTATTAGCAGATGAGATCGTAAGTCTTTGGCCAAAGCATTGGAGCTAGTTGTATTGGATACACGAGAGCTCGGTGATCTCGATTTGCATTAATGCATGCATAACATCAAGTACAGATAGGGTTTGACTGACCGTGACCCTATACATTGATCGGGATATTTGAAAGAAGGGTTTATACATATACTGGTATTCACAACAGAATGGTTCTTGAATGATCCCATCATTCGTTCTCAGTTGGGGTACAGTATAGGCTGCCAGGCTGGCTAGGTGGTGCTAATACTCTTTGGTTCCTCCCATTGCTGACTGAGATGGACCTATCGAGTCGCGCAATAGGATTGATGACGGAATGAATCGAGCTTATTCTCTCATTATGAATATTAGATATTGGATATCTAATTTATTGGACATTGGATGTCTAATTAAATTTGGGACATTGGATGTCTAAATTAATTTATTGGATAAATTAATTTACGGCCTAATGAATTAAATAAATTACAGGGTGATTAATTTAATTCATAGATATAATTATTTCTTAGAAGAAATTAATTATTTTGTATTTGATATGATTAATTAATTGGATTAATTAAATCAATATAAATACATCGGAACGGAATTGGAGTTTATCTATTTGGACTCACAGGAGTCCGAAACGAACCGAACTCGTCCGTTTTCTTCTAGAGGCCGCCCCATCTTGATTCCTTACCTTGGTCTTAGTCTTTATTTGGTTGGTGAAGGACTTATGACTTGTGAGATATCATATCTCTTATAATAAGGATAAAAGGGATTTTGTGCGATTTGTAAGTAGAATAAAGGAAGACTACTCCTCACTCCTCCTCCCATTCCATCCGTGAGTTTTGGCTAGAGAGAGAAAAAAGAGTTTTTTTTCTTCATCTTCTTCATTTCACTTCTTGATTGTTCTTGGAGAAAATCAAGATAAAATTGAGAGATATAGATTATACACTTAGAGCGCTATAATCAAAGCTTCATCACTTTATTCTAGTCGTAACCTTAGAGGTTAATCGGGTGATCATCGTTCTATTCGTTTCTCCGGCGCGTGATAAGTAGAGATGCGATATTTCAGCGTTGGATCATCCAAGAGCTTGGAGCGGATTGGATTCGTGGAGAACAACTAAAGATTGGGAAATTGCTCAAGAGAAAGAATCCATTTAATCAACGGACTACAAGGGTGAGTTTCTAATATCTCTTGTGATTTCATTTATATATTCATATATACGTAGATCGATCGATCCTCGTAGGGATTTAGATCGAATTAATTTTCGTTTTGCCGCTTCCGCTGGGCCTTCGTTTTAGGCACCGAATCCCAACAGGAAGTTCGTCAACTGAGTGAGTGCTTGAGCCATGGCATCATTCCCATTTCCTCCTTGTTGAGGAGAGCGTAAGCGCTCATCGCGTTGATGCTGCTCGTCACGATTCATGCGAGGGCGTCCACTTCTTCGGTCAACCATCTATTATAAATTAAGGAATGTGTGAGGATTTACGGTCTTATGTGAAATTATTAGTATTCTATGTTGTTATATAGAATTAAACGCATAATTAAATACTAGTTATTCATGATTAATGGACTGATCGAATAAGAATAGAAAATATAATTGATTCCAATTACGAGTGGCTTAATCGACAAATCATTCATTTCGAGTTAGGGGTATTTTGATTTTACTTGGTCAATTCTTTATTATCTGCGGGGTCCATCTAATTATAAAACTAAGGCAGTATCTCGCAAGGTCTAATATCCAACACAAGACTCTATTAAGCATGAATAATCATTAAGGCAGTGAACTTAATGATTCAACAAATGCCTATATGATACTAACGACAAAGGAATAATAATAATCCATTTTAAGAAAGTAATGAAGTTTAGAGGAGTTTAAAGGAACTTCATCAATTTCGAATGAATAGTGATATGACTTTGAGAAATGGGTAAGTTAAATAAACTATATCTGTTTCAAGAGTTCAATAGAAGAACTGATTCAGTCGGGGAAATGCCGTGGATACTTAATCGAGTACCTTGGCCAATGACTTAGGAAATTTGAATTTAACTATACATATTCCAAGTGAATAGCGACAGGTCGAAAGAGATCTTTAATGAGAATTGACTCGAGAAATCTACATTAGGTCTCAATCTTATGGTTCACTTCGTCGTAGGTGGAATTCCCATCTAAGTCCGAAGAATCTTAACCTGGTCAGCCCATTGTAAGTGTCCTCACAAAGCGGGTTCCGATACCACTTCTGTCACGCCCCCAACATCGGGAAGGACGAGGGTGCGACGCACCGGTTGATTAATCAATCAAGTGCAACAATAAATATCAGAAGCAAAATAATGATTGGATAATATTTCAAAACAACAATCTTAACCCGATGTTTTAAGATTCGTTGTGACAAAAGCCGATAATCAAAATTACACTGATCATAAGTTTGCAGCGTAAAAATACCAAACGAGTTAAGTACGAAGCATAATTAACTATTACAAGTTGGGATAACAACAGAAATTCTAAGTCTTGATGGTAGTCTTCTATTCAGCCTCTTCCTCGAAAAATTCTTCATCTTTGACTGGTGGCTCATGCTTCGGTTTTAAAAGGGAAAACAGTGGGGTGAGACAAAAGGTCTCAGAGAGTGGGTGATCGTGTGCGAGTGTGGCTCTTTTCATTGAAATTTTTTACGTGATGCATGATTTTATCAATTATGAGAAAGTGGAAACAGTTACAATTACATCGGAATTTTATAAAAACAATAATCATTATGTAGTTGTAATATTATAATCCTGTCCTTGTGGACGGATGTCAACTCAATCAGTTAGTCAATTAGTCGATCAGTCAATCCAGTTTTGAATCCTGCCGATGTGGACTTTGGATTCTAGACTCTCCTAATTACTCCTAGCAATATAGGTCGTCGCCCCAATAGCTGAGCCTTCGCTCTCACACTTAGTGTGTGCTTCCTTATCTCTTATCTGGGCTCGGTATGTCCTTAGTTGTGGTTCAATACCCGGATAACACCATAATCGCGATTATACCCCAAGTCTACGACCCAGGTCCCTCGGAACACTCTGTTCCTCGGTTATGGGAATAGGAAACAACGGTAGCCTCGTTCATGAACCGAAGCCGCGCTGCTCGATCCAAGACTCGGTCTAACCATCCTGACTCAATTTGGGACTCTAGAGGTGGCTCCTACAACTCAAGAGGTGGCCCCGGGATTGGAGGTCGGCTCTCTGTTTCGTATGGCTCAAGAGGTGGCCCCCGTCCGTCGACGTGGCACTTTGTCCCGATAGAGTTAGAGGCGGACCCGTTCGTGGCACTTTGTTTGTATAGCACTTAGCTCCCGGGTAGTCACACTTATAATTTGACGCATTTCGCAAGTATCGCGTAAACGTACGACCAGTGAGGTTAATAGCGTCTTTTGATTAGGTATGGAATATGGTTAATTATATTTGTGGCACGGTAATACGGAACAGCACTTATATATAAATTCAAAAATATTCTCAATAACTTATTAACGGTCTGATGGGTTCAGTTCAGATATATTATATGGATAGGTTCGATGAAACGAAAACGAGGGTTTTCTGGAATAGGTTGAACGGACGTTTTTACCCTTAGGTTCAAGCCTAAGCGTTTGGAGTATGAAACGAAATTGGATGGTTATGAAATTTTATGAGGAAGCCAAAAATAGTTCCTCGACTCTATATTTAAGGAAAAATTCAGAAATTTCCAGTTTCGGGACTAAAATTTCAAGAAATTATGGTATCGCCCCAAAACTTAAGAAAATCGTTCCGAGGCTTATAAAGCTATGAATTTAGCTCGGAATTTAACAAAATTTTATGAGATGACTCGTGTTGAACCTGAAATTCCATATTTGTAAAAATTCTAGAAAAATTCGGACTTGATCCAGACTTTTTGTTTTCTTGTATTTTGACCCTGAAATTATTTTAAAATTGCAATTTGGACTATTAAATTTAGATATCGAATCTCGAATCACTTGAAATTATATGGATAGCCCATACATGATATAATATGTACTGTCCAAGGTCCAGAATGTTTTATTTTTGTAAATTTCAATTTAATCCCCAAACTTTAAGAAATTACGATTTATGCCCAAAAGTTCCGTTTACTCGTTTCAAGTCCTGTTTTGGCCGCAAATAAATTATCCACATATCATAACATAGTCATATAATACAAGTTCCAAATTTTGGTAGGGTTTTCTACAACATTTAGAAGAAAACATATAACATTCAATTTATCACAAAATAGACATCCGACTACCAAATTGGTTGTCGTTTAAATTCAATAAATCATATTGCATGTTATTATAACCATAGCATACATCTTTAAAAACATGCATTTACACAAGAATTTCAGATTTGTACATGCTTCCACATTTTTCATAATATTTGAGAAATAAATTCAAGAGTTGAACAATCACCATAATTATATATCTTAGTTATGAAATCCAGCTGAAGAGAGGCATCATAGTACGCCCGTAATGGTATGTGCAAGTGCACAAGACGAGTGTCCGAAAATAGCCGCCCTTGTACCTAATTAGTCTCACGGAGGCACGTTACCGTGTGCACAGTCCATCGTGTCGGTGAACCCGATCACATGACTATCATGTGCCCGACTAAAAATTCCACACATCCCCATCCGGCCACGCAATATGAACCCAGAAGATCACAAGAACGAGAGTGACCAATGAACATTAATGAATAATAATCCTACAAGGGGTCGAGAATGACTCATCGAGATGAAATAATAATGAAATGAATGGTAGATCATTGAAATGATTGGAACCGTCGTTCCTCGTGAATTGAATAATTAATTGGTAATTACAAGTCTCGCCATGAATGATATATTATGAGTGAATTACATGTATGAATGAACAACAACGTAAGGAATGAATATCCCTTTAACCGAGTAAGAATTAACTTACACAACACCGGTGATGAAAGGTCTCCTCACGAACAAACATCTCTAATGGAGAGTACTGGTCGCTCGAACAACCTTGAATAACATAATTACCAACAAATGCTCAATATACGTACTAAAAATGATTATCACCAACTCAAAAGTCGTTACAACAATAGCCAAAACTCATTAGGGCATTCTAACGGATACGTCGTAAACATTCTCCCGTTGGTTACAACTACCCCCCAAAAATATATTAAACCAACCTCCACAAGTAATTCAATCTAACAAAACCTCATTAACGACATCAATGATTCAATCGGAAACCACATTTCAAGGGTACAACAACATTAATCGGAAACCCCCAAATATCCAAGGTCAAACCCCAAGGGTTCTTGAATATTTCGCCAAATATTCATCAAATCCATAATATACACTGATAAATCCAAAGGAATACATGTATTCAAGGTAGATAATCCATATGTAATATATTCCAACATAATAGCAATCTAACACAAAGAGATCGGAAGGAAAACACTCAAATCCCGAAATTCTAGATTCAAGAAATGTTTACCTTGATTCGGACGGTAGGAGAAGATTAGGAGATGATAAATTGATGATACGAACTCAAAAACCTTTTTGGATGATGAATTCTCCGATCACAAGTGCATTCCAAGCTCTAGCCGCGGAAGAAGGGGATGACAATGGTGAAAGTGAGAAAAACCCGTCGGTCCACTTATATAGATCTTAAAGACGCACGACCAAAACCGCACGATCAAGTGTCCATGCGTCCGGTCGTGCGTGAAGCTTCTGCCGGCAACTGCTATAGCGCACGAGTGCCGCGCATGAGCAGTAACTCGTGCAGCCTGCTCGTGCGGCCTTGACTCGACCGCTGGGTCTCCTGCCCAGTCCGGCCGCAAAACACAAGCACCACGCCCGAGCAGTTGCTCGTGTGGCCTGCTCGTGTGGCCTTGATCGACATGCAGTTCAGCTTATAACTAGTGTAACACCTCATCTACTATCTGCTACGAATGCCAACAATTAAAGAGGTGATAAAAATACTCATGTAGAGTCTTAAACCTTGATCAAACACCAACTAATATCCAACGAATGTAATGAAAGAAAGGAACATGACGAGAACAATACATATGATTGATGTACCGAGTACAATAAATCACATAATTTGAGAAGTACGGGAACAATTAGCACGAGTATTACAAATAATTACGCCGAACGGTGAACACAATTGAATGAGTGTGAATGTTGGATGATTATTAATAAGTGAAAAATTACAGAGGAATGATTTACTGAATGAGATTGAATGAATTTACAACCGGGTATTACAAATGTTGGGTATTTTGTTTGCATGTTTAAGGTTAAAGTTAGGTTAGGAGGATCATAGTTATACTTATAGGAAAAAAGATGTAAGAGAAGAAATTACCTATTTCTTGGTTGAGCTTTCTTCTTCCTTCTTCCTCCTTCTTCCACTTAGACTCTCTCTCTCACTCTCTCTCTCTCTCTCTCTCTCTCTCTCTCTCTAACTTCTTAGTGCAGATTTTGTTTATGAGTAGGTTTAGAGGGTAGTGGCTTAGGTGAAGATATGTATTTATAGTACTTAATTATGTAGAAGACTAATGCCATGTGTCTAAGTCTTACATGGGAGATGAAAATTCCTCCTCTTTTTCCCCTTTTGACCGCCGATATGTGTGTGTGTGTATTATCTTTTTTTTGTTATTAATTTAAGAGTATAATTATAATTATAATAGTTGGTAATTTAATTAATTGGGTTGGGCTAGTTAGTTAGTTGTAAAGTATGTTGGGTTGAGCACAATTTATTAAGTTTATATTTTAGGTCTTGGCCCATTAGTTATTTGAGTATATTATTTAATTAATTATGTGTGCTAAATATTTAATAAGATTTAAATTTGGGCATTTAGCAATTTATCAATCGAAACATCAAGGGCTTCGTAACAAAATTTAGTCATAACAATGAGATGATATCTTACAATTATATATACTAAGTCTAATACTTACATGAATTTTTGTGGAGTTATACATCCTCCCCTTCTTCAAAGAATTTGGTCCCCAAATTCCTTCTCAAATAGTTCGGGATAGGATTTTTTCATCTCTTCTTCAGTCTCCCACGTAGCATCTTCCTCTCTGTTGTGATTCGACCAGAGGACCTTGACTAAGGGAATTCACTTCTTCCTTAATTCGCGTACTTGCCGGTCGATGATCTTGATTGTCTTCTCTTCACAAGACAAGTTATCTTTAATCGGCATGATGTCAGAAGCAAGAATGTGCGTTGGGTCTGGATGATACTTCTTTAACCTCGAGACATGAAAATTGTCGTGCATTCCGTCCAAATTCGATGGTAACTCCAGCCGGTACGCTAATCGTCCGATTCTTTCCGTGATTTTGAATGGTTCGATGTATCGGGGACTCAGCTTTCCTCCTTTTCTTGACGCTAATAAACTCTTCCGCGGAGTTAGCCTCAGGAAGACTTGATCTTTTACTTCAAATTCTGGATCCTTCCGACATTGATTGGCGTAACTCTTCTGTCTGCTCTGCGCTGTGTGGTTCCTATCCTTGATTAGTCGTACTTTATCTACGGATTCCTTCACCAAATGTGTACTCATTACTGAAGGTTCTGTTCGTTGAGTCTTCGGCGTCCAATGGTCATCAATTTTCCAATGGAGTGGGGATCAACACTTCCTCCCATACTGAGCGTCGTAAGGTGCCATTCTGATTGTCGCTTGGTAGCTGTCGTTATATGCAAACTCAGCCAATGGTAGATAATAATCCCAATTTCCTTGAAAGTCCACTATGCAGGCTCGTAACATGTCTTCAAGGGTCTGGATGGTTCGCTCAAATTGTCCGTCGGTCTGGGGATGCACACTTGTGCTGAAGATTACGGAAGTTCCTAATTCCTTATGAAAGACTTTCCAAAAACGAGATACGAATCTAGGATCTCTGTCCGATACTATGTCTGTGGGCACTCCATGAAGACGAATGATTTCTCTAATATATATCCTAGCCATCTTTTGCAGACTGTCGTCCTTCTTAACCGGCACGAAATGTGATGATTTTGTCAATATGTCGACGATCACCCAAATGGTGTTATAGCCTACCCTTGTGGTCGGCAAATCAGTGATAAAATCCATGGTTACCATTTCCCATTTCCATTCAGGGACTTCTAGTAGCTGTAGTAGTCCTGAGGGTCGCTGATGTTTAGCTTTGACTCTCTGACATGTGAGGCATCACGCCACGAATTCTGCCACTTGGTTCTTCATGTTCACCCACCAAAAGTGTTTCTTCAAGTCTCGGTACATCTTGTTACCTCCTGGGTGTATCGTATATCTCAAACAATGAGCTTCTTCTAGAATTCGTCTTTTGAGCTCCTCGTCATGAGGTATGCATAACCGTCCCTTAAACCTTACATTTCCATCCTTGGTAATTGTAAACTCGGGTTTTTCACCCTTAGTGATCTTGTCCTTAAACTCTTGAAGTTTTAGATCTCTCCCTTGGGCTAATCGAATATCATCCAATAGATTCGATTTAACTGTGAGGTTGGCGCATTTTAAACGAGTACCTTCATGAATGGGTTTTAGGTAGCTCAGTTCCTCGAGAGCTTGCCATTCTCGTACCATGAGTCAGGCCACTCTAGCCTTTCTACTTAAGGCATCAGCCACGACTTTCGCTTTGCCCAGGTGATGTTGAATCTCACAATGGTAATCTTCTCAAAGCTCTACCCATCTTCTCTGTCGGAGATTAAGTTCCTTCTGAGAAAATAGGTACTTGAGACTTTTATGATCCGTAAACACGTTGAATTCAACACCGTATAAATGATGTCGCCATTTCTTTAAGGCGAATACTATTGCAGCAAGTTCGAGGTCATGCGTTGGATAATTCTTTTCGTGCGTCTTGAGTTGCCTGGAAGCATATGCCATAACTTTACCATTCTGCATCAGTACGGAACCGAGGCTATCCTTTGAGGTGTCACTATATACGACAAATCCTTGGGTTCCTTCTGGAAGTGTCAGTATCGGTGCGGTGGTAAGTCTCTTCTTAAGTTCCTGGAAACTTAACTCGCATTTATCCGTCCATTCAAATTTTACTTGTTTCTGGGTTAGCCGGGTGAGGTTTCCCGCTAACTTCGAGAAGTCCTTGATGAATTGGCAGTAGTAGCCCGCAAGTCCAAGAAAACTTCTCATCTCAGTTACATCTTCTGGCCTCTTCCAATCCATAATAGTTTCTATTTTAGATGGATCTACTGCAATCCCTTCTCCAGAAATAATGTGGCCCAGAAACGCCACTTCCCTCAACCAAAATTCACACTTGTTGTACTTGGCGTACAACTTGTGCTGCCTTATTATATCCAACACTAGTCTAAGATGTCTCTCGTGATCCTTTTCCGACTCAGAGTACACGAGTATGTCATCGACGAAAATTACTACGAATTGGTTGAGATCGGGTTGAAATACTCTGTGCATTAAATCCATAAATGCCGCAGGAGCATTCGTGAGTCCAAAAGGCATCACTAAAAACTCGTAGTGGCCGTATCTAGTTTGGAATGCAATTTTAGGAACATCTTCATTCTTAATCTTTAATTGGTAGTATCCTTGTTGAAGATCGAACTTGGAATACACCGTAGCTCCTTGGAGTTGTTCAAACAAATCATCTATCCTCGGGAGAGGATACTTATTTTAACTGTAACGCTGTTGAGTTCATGGTAATCTATGCAAAGTCGCAATGTTCCGTCCTTATTTTTGACAACAATACCGGAGCTTCCCAATGTGATACACTGGATTGTACAAAACCCATGTCGAGTAACTTCTGCAGTTGGAGCTTCAACTCTTGCAGCTCCAGTGATGCCATTCGGTATGGTGCCTTTGCAATGGGTGCCTTCCCAGGCATGATTTCGATATTGAATTCTACCTCTCTATCAGGTGGTAGGGAGGTTAATTCTTTGGGAAATACATCAGGGTATTCGGATACTAGATGTATGGTTTCTATGCCCAACTTACCCTTGGGCTTGTTAATGGTGAAGGCTAAAAATCTGGTTGCCCCTTTGGCAACTGCCTTCCTAGCCTTGACAGCTGATATTATAGGTGCTAGGTTGACTCTAGCGTCTCCAATTAATTCCACAATTGGCTTGTTTGGTTCGCAAAACGTAACTATATTTGAGTGGAAATCCAATTGTGCATAGTGCTTAGACAGCCAATCCATTCCTAGGATGACGTCGTACTCCAATATTGGAAGCACTACTAAATCGGCAGAATAACAGTCCCCTGATTATCACATCACACACAGAATGGACTTTATCCGCTAGCTGACTAACTCCCATTGGGGTAGATACTTCTAGACATAATGGTAAGGATTCCAACGGTCTATCAAGTTTCTTAGAAAAATGCGGTGTAACAAATAAGTGGGACGATCCTGGATCTATAAGTGTTGGTGCAAGTTGATTAGATATCAGGAGTGTACCTTCCACCATATCGTTGTTCTCTGGTGCCTCTTGACCTGTCAATGCGAATACTCGAGCTGGGGCTTTTCCTTTGTTGTTTCCAGGTTTAGCTGCAATAGCTGGTTTGACCGTCGGGGGGTCCATATCTAGGCATTCTCGAATTTGATGATCTGAACTACCGCAATGTAGGCACTTTCCGAGCTTCCTCCAACACAAATCTGACTTATGTCCTTTCCTACCACAGTGGGTGCATGGTGCTGTTGGTTTGGTGAGAACTGGCGTTTTTGCTCCGCTTGGGCTCCCTGAGCTCCAGTCCTCTTAAACTTCTGTGGTGGCCTTGATGTTGGTCGGGTAGCAGGCCTCTTGGAGCTGTTGGAGAATCGGCTCTGCTATTGAGCTAACCTCGCTGTTCCACTCTCGATTCGGGTGGCGGCTTCCACTGCTTGGGTAAGTGTTGTCAGCTGAACAGTTACAAGGCTCTGTTGAAGCGACTGCCTCATACCTCTAGTGAACTTATAGAGCTTGTCCTTCTCAGTTGTTACTAATTCGGGTGCGTATTTAGACAAACTGTTAAACTGGGCTTCATATTGAGCGACTGTCATGGCTCCTTGCTTCAAGTGGTAGAACTCGTCTCGTCTATCTTCTCTAGATGCTACTGACACGTATTGAGTTCGAAAGTCGGTCAGGAAGTTAGCCCATGTCCAAACACGGTTTTCTCTTGTCCAACGCTCGTTTACACTCCTCCACCAGTCATGAGGTGCAGCCTCGAGTCGGAATGTAGCTAGTGATATCCGTTGTTCATCAGTATACTGAAGGCGTTGAAAATTCCCTCAATTCTCTCCAGCCAGAGTTCAACTTTGATATCGTCGGGTACCCCGTCAAAGGTTAGTGGGTTGAAGCATAAGAATATTTCCAAGGTGCGATCATGAGTTTTGTTGTTGTTCCCGTTGTTAGTAGTCTGCTGTTGTAGGAAGTTCGTCGACTGAGTGAGGGATTGAGCCATGGCATCGTTCCCATTTTCTCCTCGTGGAGGAGAGTGTGACCGATCATCGTGTTGATTCTGCTCGTCATGATTCATGCGAGGGGGTCCACGTCTTCGGCTAGCCATCGATTATAAATTAGGGAATGTGTGAGGATTTACGGTCTTATATGGAATTATTAGTATTCTATGTTGTTCTGTAGAATTAAACGCATAATTAAATACTAATTATTCATGATTAGTGGACTTATCGAATAAGAATAGAAAATATAATTGATTCCAATTTCGAGTGGCTTAACCGCCAAATCATTCATTTCGAGTTAGGGGTATTCTGATTTTCCATGGTCAAATCTTTGTTATCTGCGGGGTTCATCTAATTATAAAACTAAGCCAGTATCTCGCAAGGTCTAATATCCAACACAAGACTCTATTAAGCATGAATAATCATTAAGGCAGTGAACTAATGATTCTACAAATGCTTATATGATACTAACGACAAAGGAATAATAATACTCCATTTTAAGAAAGTAATGAAGTTTAGAGGAGTTTAAAGGAACTTCATCAATTTCAAATGAATAGTGATATGACTTAGAGAAATGCATGAGTGAAATAAACTATATCCGTTTCAAGAGTTCAATAGAAGAATTGATTCAGTCGCGGAAATGTCGTGGATACTTAATTAAGTACCTTGGCCAATGACTTGGGAAATTTGAATTTGACTATGCATATTCCTAGTGAATAACGACAAGTCGAAAGAGATATTTAATGAGAATTGACTCGAGAAATCTACATTAGGTCTCAATCTTATGGTTGACTTCGTCCTAGGTGGAATTCCCATCTAAGTCCGAAGAATCTTATCCTGGTTAGCCCGTTGCAAGTGTCCTCACAAAGCGGGCCCCGGTACCACTTCTGTCATGCCCCCAACATCGGTAAGGACGAGGGCGCGACGCATTGGTCGATTCATCAATCAAGTGCAACAATAAATAGCGGAAGCAAAATAATGATTGGATAATATTTCAAAACAACAATCTTAAACCAATGTTTTAAGATTCATTGTGACAAAAGCTGATAATCAAAATTACAATGATCATAAGTTTGCAGCGGAAAAATACCAAACAAGTTAAGTATGAAGCATAATTAACTATTACAAGTTGGGATAACAACTAAAATTCTAAGTCTTTATGGTAGTCTTCTATTCAGCCTCTTCCTCGAAAAATTCTTCGTCTTCGACTGTGTAATACCCGAGATTTTTGATGTGTATTTGAACCTTATGATATTGTATTTGTTGCATTTTGATCTGAGTATTATTCTCCATATTTCATGATCCGGTGTTATTGAGCATATGATTTCATGAATGTGTTCAATTGTGATTTTTGCACTTATAGCGCACGTTGTACGAAACCCACGTCGAGTAACTTCTGCATTTGGACCTTCAACTCTTGCAGCTCCAGTGGTGCAATTCGGTATGGTGCCTTTGCAATGGGTGCCTTCCCAGGCATGATTTCTATATTGAATTCAATTTCTCTGTCAGGTGGTAGGGAGGTCAATTCTTCGGGAAATACGTCAGGGTATTCGGATACCACACATATAGTTTCTATGCCCGACTTACTCTTGGGTTTGTTGATGATGAAGGCTAAAAATCTGGTTGCCCCAACTGCCTTACTAGCTTTGATAGCTGATATAATAGGTGCTAGGTTGACTCTAGCGTCTCCAATTAATTCCACAATTGGCTTGTTAGGTTCGCAAAACCTAACTATCTTAGAATGACAATCCAATTGTGCGTAGTGCTTAAATAGCCAATCCATTCCTAGGATGATGTCATATTTTAATATTGGAAGCACTACTAAATCACCAGAGTAATAGTTACCACTGATGATCACATCACACGCAGAATGGACTTCATCTGCTAGCTGACTAACTCCCATCGGGGTAGATACTTCTAGGCATAATGATAAAGATTCTAACGGCCTATCAAGTTTCTTAAAAAAATGCGGTGCAACAATCGAATGGGATGATCCTGGATCTATAAGTGTTCGTGCAAGTTGATTAGATATCAGGAGTGCACCTTCCACCACATCGTTGTTCTCTGGTGCCTCCAGAGCAGTCAATGCGAACACTCGAGATGGGGCTTTCCCTTTGTTGTTTCCTGGTTTGGCTGCAATAGCTGGTTTGATTGCCGGGGTGTTTATATCTGGGCACTCTCAAATTTGATGATCTGGGCTGCCACAACGTAGGCACTTTCCGAGCTTTCTCCAACACAACTCTGACTTATGCCCTTTCCTACCACAGTGGGTGCAAGGCGTTGTTGGTTTGTTGAGAACTGGTGCCTTTGATCCACTCGAGCTTCCTTGAGTTCCCTTCCTCTTAAACTTCTGTGGTGGCATTGATGTTGGTCGGGTAGCAGGCCTCTTGGCGTTGGAGAAACGGCTTTGCTGTTGAGTTAACCTCGTAGTTCCGCTCTCGATCCGGGTAGCGGCTTCCACTGCTTGGGTAAGTGTCGTCAGCTGAACAGTTAGAAGACTCTGTTGAAGCGACTGCCTCAGTCCTCTAGTGAACTTATAGAGCTTGTCCTCTTCAGTTGTAACCAATCCTGGTGCGTATTTAGACAACCTATTAAACTGGGCTTCATATTGAGCGACTGTCATGGTTCCTTGCTTCAAGTGGTAGAACTCATCTCGGCTAGCCTCTCTGGCTGCTGCTGACATATACTGAGTTCGGAAGTCGGTCAAGAAGTTAGCCCATGTCTTGACACGGTTTTCTCTCGTCCAGTGTTCGTTGACATTCCTCCACCAGTCATGAGCCATGGCCTCGAGTCGGAATGCAGCCAGTGATATCCGCTGTTCATCAGTGTACTGAAGGGCGTTGAAAATTCCCTCAATTTTCTCTAGCTAGAGTTCAGCTTTGATATCATCGGGTTCTCCGCCAAAGGTCGGTGGGTTGAAATGTAAGAATCTTTCCAGGGTACGATCATGAGTTTCATTGTGGTTCCCGTTGTTGGCAGTCTGTTGTTGTAGGAAGTTCGTCAGTTGAGTGAGGGCTTGGGCCATGGCATCATTCTCAATTCCTCCTCGTAGAGGAGAGCGTGAGCGATCGTCGCGTTGATGATGCTCTTCACGATTCATGCGAGGACATCCACGTCTTCGGTCAGCCATCTAATATAAGTTAGGGATGTGTGAGGATTAACAATTTTATGTGGACTTATGAGTAATTTATGTTATCATGTAGATTTAAGCGTATGATTGAGTGCTAATTATTCGCGAATGATGAAATTTATATAAGGATAGAAAACATAGTAGTTTCCAGTCACGCTTGGTTTATCTACCAAAACATATATTATTCTATTGATCAAGACTGTCACATTAAAACAAATTTACCGTTAATACATAATCCTAACACACGAAAATAGAACATTATATTGTTTGTTCTCATATTCTAGGAAAATATTAAATAAAAATAAATAACATAACTTCATAACCGAGTCTCTAGTCCTCTCCGGAACCCATCCTCACATCCTCCTCGGGGTCCTCCTCCGGATCCTCCTCGAAGTACTCCTCCAAATCTTTCTCGAAGTCCTCCTTCGGATCTTCCTCAAAATGTGTAGAGTCCGTTGGTGGAGCATGTGATGCCTCCCCTACCTCAGTCGTGGAGTATGGAAATAGTCGCATCACCATAGCTAATTTCTTCCGGGCCACCATCTGGAACTCTTCATGCTCGCGACATGTGGAACAGATCGTTTTCTCCAGCATCTTGATCTTATGCATCTGGAAGAATTTGGTTCTGCAAAGCTGGGCAATTGTCCGATCCTTTAGGCGTAGCTGAATCCCCAAGGATTCCGCTTTATGCTCTAGCTCCAAGTACTCCAGTTTCATACTATCTAGCACTTCGAGTAGTTCGTTCCTGTGACTACGGAATGTCGATGCGTCCTGATGCACACATGTGATAGCCTCCCTCAAAGACTGGATCTGTCTCTCACGGGTGTTAGTCAAGGTCACCGCATCCGCGTGGGGTCTCGTAACGCTCTCAATCTGA
This sequence comes from Orobanche coerulescens, assembly GCA_033398695.1. Taxonomy (NCBI): domain Eukaryota; kingdom Viridiplantae; phylum Streptophyta; class Magnoliopsida; order Lamiales; family Orobanchaceae; genus Orobanche; species Orobanche coerulescens. The sequence continues at coordinate 176,217,752 of CM065802.1, read as the reverse complement.
GCCAGTGCCTGACGTAGCTGCTCCTCGTTAATCAATCGTGGAGTGTCAGAGTCGGTCTGGGTATCATCAACCGGCTGCTCATCCCTAGCTGAGTCCATCTAAATAAAAAAACAATCTAAGTCAGTGCCTCGTAAAATCTAATATCCAATATAATGTTCTATTAAGCATGAATAATCATTAAGGCAGTGAACTTAATAATTCAATAAATGCTTATATGATTTTTAACGACAAAAGAACAATAATACCCTATTTTAAGAAGTAATGGAGATTAGTAGAGTTTAAAGGAACTTCATCAATTTTGAATGAATAGTGACATGACTTCGAGAAATGGATAAGTAAAGTAAGTTATATCCATTTCAAGAGTTCAATAGAAGAGTTAATTCAGTCGGGAAATGCCGTGGGTACTTAATAAAGCACTTTAGCCAATGACTTAGGAATTTTGAATTTGACTATGCATATTCCAAGTGAATAGCGATAAGTCGAATGAGATCTTTAATGAGAATTGACTCGAGAAATCTACATTAGGTCTCAATCCTATGGTTCACTTCATCCTAGGTGGAATTCCCATCTAAGTCCGAAGAATCTTATCCTGGTTAGCCCGTTGTAAGTGTCCTCCTCACAAAGCGGGCTCCGATACCACTCCTGTCACGCCCACAACATCGGGAAGGATGAGGACGCGACGCATCGGTCGATCAATCAATCAAAATGCGATAATAAATAGCGGAAGCAAAATAACGATTTGATAATATTTTAAAACAACCATCTTAGCCCTAAGATTCGCTGTGACAAAGCTGATAATCGAAATTACACTGTTCATAAGTTTACAGCGTAAAATACCAAACGAATTAAGTACGAAGCATAACTAACTATTACAAGTTGGGATAACAACAGAAATTCTAAGAACAGAAGTCCTAAATCTTGAAGGCATTCTTCTATTCGGCCTCTTCCACGAAGCCTTCTTCGTCCTCTGCTATTTGCTCATTCTCTGGTTTAAAAGGGAAAACGGTGGGGTGAGACAAAAGGTCTAAATGATTGGGTGATCGTGTGCGAGTGTGGCTCTTTCTTTTGAAAATTTTTAAGTGATGCATGGTTTTATCAATTATAAAAAAAATGAGAACAATTACAATTATATCGAAATTTTATAAACAATAATCATTGTGTAGTTGTAATATTATACTCCTGTACCCGTGGACGGATATCAAGTCAAGCAGTCAGTCAATCAGTCGATCAGTCAATTCAGTTTCGAATCCTGCTGATGTGGACTTTGGATTCTAGACTCTCCTTATTACTCCTAGCAAGATAGGCCGTCGCCCCAAGATGCTGAGCCTTCGCTCTCATACTTAGCGTGTGCTTCCTTATCTCTTATCTGGGATCGGTATGTCCTTAGCGGTGTGTCAATACCCGGATCACACCATAATCGCGATTATACCCCAAGTCTACGACCCAGGTCCCTCGGAACACTCTGTTCCTCGGTTATGGGAATAGGAAACAACGGTAGCCTCGTTCATGAACCGCAGCCGCGCTGCTCGATCCAAGACTCGGTCTAACCATCCTGACTCAATTTGGGACTCTAGAGGTGGCTCCTACAACTCAATAGGTGGCCCCGGGATTGGAGGTCGGCTCTCTGTTTCGTATGGCTCAAGAGGTGGCCCCCGTCCGTCGACGTGGCACTTTGTTCCGATAGAGTTAGAGGCGGACCCGTCCGTGGCACTTTGTTTGTATCGCACTTAGTTCCCGGACAGTCACAGTTATCAATTTGACGCGTTTCACAAGTATCACGTAAACGTTCGGTCAGTGAGGTTAATAGCGTCTTTTGATTAAGTATGGAATATGGTTAATTTTATTTGTGGCCCGGTAATGCGGAATAGGACTTGTATATAAACTCGAAAATATTCTTAATAATTTATTAACGGTATGATGGGTTCAGATCAGATATATTAAATGGGTAGGTTCGAAGAAACGAAATGAGAGTTTCGTAAATAGTTTGAAAGGACGTTTTTGCCCTTAGGTTCAAACCTAAGCGTTGGAGTATGAAACGAAATCGGATGGTTATGAAATTTTATGAGGAAGTCAAAAAAATAATTCCTAGACTCCAGATTTAAGGAAAACTCGGAAATTTCCAGTTTCGGGACTGAAATTTCCAGAAATTGCGATATTGTCCCAAAACTTAAGGAAATCGTTCCGAGGCATATAGAGCTATGAATCTAGCTCAGAATTTAATGAAATTTTACGAGATGACTTATGATGAACCTGGAATTATAGATTTGCAAAAATTCTAGAAAATTTCGAACCTGGTCCAGAAGTTTGGAATTCTTGCATTTTGACCCCGAAATTATTTTAAATTTGCGATTTGGATTATTAAGTTTAGAAATCGAGCTCCGAATCGCTTGAAACTTTATGGACAGACTATACGTGGTATAATATATACTATCCAAGGTCCACAATGTTTTATTTTCGGAATTTTCAGTTTAGTCCTCAAACTTTAAGAAATTAAAATTTATGCCCAAAAGCTCCGTTTACTCGTTTCGAGTCCCATTTTGGCCGCAAATAAATTATCCATATATCATAACATAATCATATAACACAAGATTTCAGATTTTGGTAGGGTTTCAACAACACATAGAAGAAAACATATAACTTTCAAGTTATCACAAAATCGGCACCCGACTACCAAATCAGTTGTCGTTTAAATTCGATAACTCATATTGCATGTTGTTATAACCATAACATTCATCTTTGAAAACATGTATTTATATAAGAATTTCAAATTAGTACATACTTTCATATTTTTCATAATATTTGATGATTATGTTTAAGAAAAACGAATATTCACATACTATACATAAAATCATAACATGAAATTACAACATGAAGATTTTAACATAGATCATATCAAAAGAATCTTGAAATACTTCAGATTTAGCACATGCATCACAAGAAAAGAATAGATTTCTACTTTAAAGTTTGAAAGAGTTTTCACCCACCTTGATCTTGTCGGATTTCGTCGGTTCTAAGTCTTGAAAGTTGGAAAACGACTTCTCCTATACTACTATATGGTTTGGCCGATCCATATGCACCCCCAAGGTGAGAATTATGTTTGAATGTTTTAGGATTAAGGTTAGGTTATGGAGGTTTTCATAAGAAATTATGGAAATAGTTATAAGGGATGAGATTACCTATTTCTTGTTGAAATTTTTCTTCCTCCTCCTTCTTCTTCCTCTTGGTTCGGCCCTCTCTCTCTCTCTTAGACTCTCAAATGCAGATTTGTTTTTTGGTTGTGGTAAGTGTAAAGGGTGGTTAGGTTAAGGTGTAAGCATTTAAAGTTGGGATAAGGAGGGCTGGGAAGTGAAATGTGTAGAAGACTTGTTACATGTGTCAAGATGTTTCATGCAAGTCTTGCATGTGATGAGTGAAGAATCTAGAGCTTCAGTCTTCCTCCCTCATGGCCACCCATATGTATATATATATCTATTTGTTAAATTAAGAGTATAATTAAAATGATAAAGGATTTAATTAGTTGGGTTGGGTTGAGTCCATTAGTGAGTCCACATGTAGTTAAGTGTTGACAATTAGCCCAATAGGTGAATCAACACACTATTTTAATTTTTATTATTTGGTTTATTAAGTAAATTACAAAGGCAAAGAGTGAAATAAAATAAAATAGATGTAGGTTATATCATGTCGTAAAATAACTATTATTAAAATACATCATGATTTGATACATTGTACATGTGATAAGTTATCGAATTTAGGGGGTTTTGCAATATATATATATATATATATATGGATTTGACATCTTGAATTTGAGCTATATATGATGATTTTAGTCGTAATTTTTGTATGTTCTTGATAAATACGATATGTAATATTGTTGTTATTTTTGTTATAGGATGGATAAAAGTTGGATTGGTCTGCAAAAATAGGATCCAAGGGTCATAGATGTAATGCGAGGGTTTATTCGCTTTGTGAAGGATCATGATAGTGATAGTATGATTCATTACTGTCCTTGCAATAAATGTAAATGCCGCAGCGATATGTACCGTTTTACACTTGATGTCGTGTGGGAGCACTTGAAAAAAAATAGATTTTGTGATAAATATACTTGTTGGATTTACCACGGTGAAAGATCGAATTCAATTATTCCCCCTGATCACGAACAGTACAGTGGTAGCACATCTAATGACCCCACAAGAAGGTTGATTGACGACGTGTTTGGTTATTACGACAGGGACGTATCGGCTGAAGGTCAAGAATACCATATAGTTGATCAGCAGTCATCCGAACGCCTACATTGATACACGTTAACACAATTTCTCTTGATAGATATAACAAGCTAATCCAGCTCCAACAGACTCTTCTTTATCTTGGGTGTCACATGATGGTTCTTGATAGTGTCATAGAGACTATGAGAGTCAAGATGGAGAACAAAACCTCGATTAAAGCTGTGGATGATTATTTGGAACTTACAGCGAAAATGCTCCCATAAGGTCATCATCTTCCCAGTAACCACAGTAAAATGAGACTTATCCTAAAAGGTCTTGGGCTATCGTAAATCAAGATCCATGTATGCATATATGATTGTGCTTTATTTTGGGGAAAGCCTAATGAAGACCTAAAGAGATGTCCGGTATGTGATACAGAGAGGTATAAGTTCACTCCTTCTGGTAAAGAGAAAGCTATGAAGGTTCTTTGGTATTTCCTTCTGAAGGATAGATTGGAGAGACTTTTCATGTCTCCTCACATAGCCAACGCGATGAGATGGCACGCTGAGCCTCGGGTGTCTGGCGATGATATTATGATACACCCTTCTGATGGAGAGGCTTGAAAAAATATAGATAGGGAGTTTCCAGGATTTGCATCAGATGTCCGAAATGTAAGACTCGGACTTGCATCTGATGGATTCAACCCTTTTGGCAACATGAGCCTTTCGTATAGTATATGGCCAGTGGTATTGGTTCCTTACAACCTTCCTCCATGGATATGCATAAAGAGGGAGTATAATATGTTGACTCTCTTAGTACCTGGCCCCGAGTATCCAGGAAAGTGTAATGATGTTTATTTGAGACCTTTGATAGAGTAGCTGAAGTTGTTGTGGGAGGAAGGTCATCCGACGTACGACAGTTACTCACATGAGATGTTCTACTTACGTGCTATGTGTATTGGTACCATCAGTATTTTCCTGCATACGAGATGCTATCCGGATCTGTTATTAGTGGATACAGAGGATGACCAGTGTGCTTGAATGCGGACTGCGCAAGGTATCATTGTCTGGCATACGGATGCTGCAGCATTTGATGGAACTGAAGAGGTTGGTGATCCACCACGGGAGTGGACTGGTGAGGAAATTTTGGCCCTGCTGAATGAGTATGATTTTGGGCAGTTGAGCAACCATCCTGATATAGTAGCGGCAATTCCTGAAAGACCTGACAGGTATAAGTATTGGTCCCACAAAAGTATTTTCTGGGATCTATTTATTGCAGTAAGTTGTCGATTAGGAACTACCTAGATGTGATGCACATAGAAAAAAATGTTTGTGAAAGTGTTGTCGTTACAGTGTTATGTTGGGAAGGGAAGACTAAAGATGGCCCTAAGGCACGCATTGGTTTAAAAGAAATGAACATTAGAAAACATTAATGGTTGAAGGAAGGGAAGGGGAAACACAAAATGCCGAAAGCTGCTTACACCATCACCCCTGAGCAAAAGGCTGAGATTTTTGCGTGGATGAAGGCTGCAAGGTATCCCACATGATATGCTGGAAATATAGGGAGGTGTGTTGACTTCAAGAAGAACAAGTTAACTGGACTGAAGAGCCATGATTGTCATATCCTCTTACAACGTTTGTTTCCTGTGTTTATTCGACCATACTTGTCCAAACAGGTGGTCGAGCCATGTGTATCGTTATCCAGGTTCTTTCAAAAGTTATGCACTAGGGAAGTAAGTGTTAGGAGTATGCCCTCGAATGCCACTGAGAGGTTGTTGAGTGAGGGCATTGTACTTGTAATTATGTATATCACTAATATAAGGCAATAGATGTTTCTTTATTTACTAGAGTTACTGGCATTCCTAACTCGTAAATATATATATAGAAACTAGTCCATGTATTTGAAAGCAAAACGTTCCACTCCTTATTGGATAAGGGGGTCGGCACTGGAAAGGTTATAACTCAAATACTTAATCGTTCGCAAGTCGATGAAACTTGACTGGGCGTTAAGTTTATGTGAAGACTTGTATGACGTGTTCTTTGACATGGAAAGTGCCTGTCGAACACTAATGGTTAGTGGGAGCACACGTTATAGGTATGCTAATTGGATTAGTATACTCGAACCGACTCACCCTCGATTCGTCACACGGATTTCACTCCGGGACAGTCAATGATGGAATCGAAAGGTTGTGATAGGTATTCGTGAACCTTCGACTTGAGGATTTAGTAGGGATGTGCTTGTGACGTCAAGATTTTCATTAGAGTAGTTCGACCCTGTAAACCGGAAGGCGGGGGTCAACCTCGACGTGCATCTTGACGGGCAAGTAGCAGGTCCTACTGAATACCAAGATAGAATTCTTTCTCCTGCTAGTGAATGGGTTATATGTCCTATGCGGTTATTGGCAGATGAGATCATAAGTCTTTGGCCCAAGCATTGGAGCTAGCTGTATTAGATACACGAGAGCTCGATGATCTCGATTTGCATTAACGCATGCATAGCGTCAAGTACAGATAGGGTTTGACTGACCGTGACCCTATAACTTGATCGGGACATTTGAAATAAGGGTTTATACGTATACTGGTATTCACGACAGAATGGTTCTTGAATGATCCCAATCATTCGTTCTCTGTTGGGGTACGGTGTAGGCCACCAGGCTGGCTAGGTGGTGCTACTACTCTTTGGTTCCTCCCATTCTTTGGCGAGACGGACCTCCGAGTCGCGCATTAGGATTGACGGAATGAATCAAGCTTAATTCTCTCATAATGAATATTAGATATTGGATATCTAATTCGGGACATTGGATGTTTAAATTGATTTATTGGATAAATTAATTTACGGCCTAATAAATTAAATAAATTACTGGGTGATTAATTTAATTCATAGATATAACTATTTCTTGGAGAAATTAATTATGTTATTATGTATTTGATATGATTAATTAATTGGATTAATTGATCGATATAAATACATCGGAACGGAATCGGAGTTTATCTGTTTGGACTCACGGGAGTCCGAAACGAACCGAACTCGTCCTATTTCTTCATCATGGCCGCCCCCCCTTCCCCACACCTTGACAAGACTTTGATTTTTAAATCAATTAGAATCTTGATTAGGTGTTTAATGAATAGATATTTGATATCTTTTTCAAGGTGGGGTTAACATGAGTTGTTCTCATGTGGAAAGGAATTGAATAAGAAGAGAAGACTTGTCACTCTCTTGAGATGAATGAGACATCCGTGAGATACATTGAGAGAGAGAGAAAGTGAGACTTTGAGTTCAAACACTTATCTTCATCTTCTTCTTCAACTTGTTCTTGGTGATTCTTGGAGAAAAATCAAGAAATAAATGAGAGTTGTGAGTTATACACGTAGAGTGTGATAATCTCATATTGGAAGCTTCATCACTTAGCTCTAGCCGTATCCCCGGAGGATAGCAAGGTGATCGTCGTTCCGGTCGTTTCTCCGGCGCGTGGTAAGTAGAGACGCGGTGCTTTCGGCGTTGGATCATTCAAGAGCTTGGAGCGGATTGAATTGAAAGGAGATCGCCTAAAGCTTGGGGAATAGCTAGAGATAAGATTACCATTCAATCAACGGACTTTGAGGGTATGTGTTTCTCGTATCTTCTTTGTTCATTCAATATTCGTATATACGTAGCTCGATCGATCCTCGTAGGGATTCGGATCGAATTAATTTTCGTTTTACCGCTTCCGCTGGGGCCTTCGATTTTAGGCGCCGAATCCCAACAGTGGTATCGGAGCGTAGGTTTTGCGATCGTATATACGATATTGGCATTTGGAATGCTTGATTAGATGGTGAATGATTTGGAATCATTATAGTCATAATCGTGGTATATATTTTTACGTTCGTTGTAGTTATATTTTTCGTAAGTTTATGTCTAAATATAAATCTTAATTTCTTGGAAATATGATTTATATTGAAGATATGAATGTTGAAAAATATTGATATTGGATATCCGGTCGAAAATCGAGCTCGAATCGTCGGACGACTTTTGGACAAAGGGCGAGAAGCTGCCCGGGGTGACTCGGCCGTGTGCAGTGACACGGGCCGTGTCGAGCGATCCCAGGCCCCTTGCAGGCGGGCCCGACCGTGTCGGGAGACACGGGCGTGCACGGCCGGTAGCTGCCGGCGTGACTTCGGCCATGCGAACGATCTGCGGATAGATGCGCGATGACTCGGCCATGGCGGGCTAATTTCGTCCCGGCTCGATTTTTCCGTGTATTCTTGAAAATTAATCTCCCGCATGTTAAATTGGATTTAATATGATTAAAATGATTTATGGTATTTCATTTTATAAGGGAAATTTGATTAATTGGAATATTTATGGTCAACCGAATTATTTTGAACGTTATCATATTACCGATTGTGTGAATCGATTGGATCGGTTCGTATTGTTGATTGGACCAATGTATCTCTACGCTTTCCATTTATTTAGTATTTATTGAATGAATGCTTTTGAATGGGGATGTGGTTCGTGGACTTAGTTTTGAATCGTTCATTTTATTCGATTGGGTTGTAAAGACCGTTTTGAGCCTATTTATTTTACTAGAAATGTTTGTATCTAGGATGCAATTTTCAATGTAAAATTTATATGTAATGACGAAGACCGGAGGAATATCCATTTCGAGAAGACGAAGATTCAAGACGAAGACTTGTAATTAGATTACGGAGTTTTTGTTTTCTAGGAACGGTCCATGAACCACATGTTGGTAGCAACTAGGTTGTGAATGGTTGTTTCATATTATATGAATGCCACAAACGCGCTTAAATGATTAATGTGCAAAGTGTAACGTTAATCGCGATAATTCTCCCACAACAAATAATTAAGTTTATAAGGTTTCAAGGTTTTCCTTCCCTCCATCGAGTTTTCGGGAAATTTAAATCCAAACCGGATATGCTATGCTTCCGAGTTATCGGGGTAGTCGTTCGGGGAGGACGGATAAATTACCGAGAGTGCATTGGATGCCTTCGGTTGGAGCAAATTTTATCCCTAGAAACCTGATAGGTTGCCGGATAAGATTCAATTGTGAAACTGATTTGCGTCGATGGTATAAACTTAACTTGTTCACGAACCATAGAAACCGTATAGGTTGAGGGGAATGATCAAGGGGAAAAAGAAGATCGAATCATCCATTAGATGGGTTGGTGTTGGACACCACTTTATGAAAATTAATAGACTAGAAACCTGTTCGGTTGCCCTCTATTAAGATTTATAAAGAACTCGATCACCACTATGAAGTAGAGCGACGATACTTCCGGTTTTCACATGGGAGCGTGTTATTCCGATAAAAATAGTGGGAGCTGGGTAACAAGAATAGAAAAGACCTAAATTCTATACTCAGAACATAATATAACAAGTCACTAATTAATCTGTTATACTTAATGCAGACATAACTCAATATGACAATGAATCCACTCGCAATTCTACTCGAAAAGAACACCTTAATGGGACCTAACTTTGTGGATTGGCTCCGCAATCTTATGATTGTCCTCAGTATAGAGGCACTGGGATACGTCTTGGAGACGAACATTCCGGCGCCTCCTGTGCGGACCCGAGCCAATCAGGAAGAGATTGAAAACCACGAAAACTGGGTTAAGGATGACGTGAAAGTCCGTGCTTATATGATGGCTTCCATGTCTAAAGAGCTTCAGAGAGCTCATGAGAAAATGACTTCTGCTAGGCAGATTCTATCTCACTTAACCGAACTTTATGGTTAGCACAGCAGAACTGCTAGATATGAGATATCCAAGCAACTGTTCGGTGCAAGGATGAAGTAAGGTGAGAAGGTTGAGGAACACGTCCTCAAAATGATATCCATGATCGAGAGATTGGAGGCTCTTGATTTTAAAATGGATACTTCTCTCCAAACCGACCTTATCCTACAGTCTCTCCCTGATTCCTTCTCACATTTTGTTATGAACTTCAACTGCAATGAGATTGCATGTAACTTAGCTGGGCTAATGAACAAACTGGTGACCGCTCAGTCTCAGATGAAGACCCCGCGGATGAAGGAGTCTGCACTTGTGATTTATTCTGGACTTCGGAAGTCTAAGAATAAGAAGAAAAAGACCAAGAAGCGGACTGGACCACAAGCTAAGGACCTTAAGGGAAAGGGCAAGGCCCCGATGGTTCCAAAGAACAAGAAGAAGAAGGATGCTTGTCTCAAGTGCGGTGAGCTGGGCCACTGGGCTAGAGACTGTCCGATTCTTCATGGCACTTCAGGTACAGAACTTTTAGTTTTGGAAACAAATTGTTCTGCTACTGTATTTTCTACTTCCTGTGGATTCTAGTGCTAGTTCTCATATTTGTACCGTGAATCAGGAACTGGAACAAAGTAGGAAGCTTGGAGCTGGGAAGTGATAATTACTGTCGGAAGCGGGCATAGTGTCAAGGCAACTGACATAGGATCACTTCTTATGGATTTAGAACCCGGCTTTGTTTTAATTTTAGATGATGTACTTGTTTTGCCCAAGGGGAATAATAACATTTAACTTTTCCGGTCATGTATCGAAAAAGGCTTTTCATTTTTCATTGGTAATGGTTCCTGCAAATTTATTTTAGAAATAAACTTGTGGGCGCTGCTACATTGTCAAATGGACTGTATCATCTTAACCTAAGTAACAAAGTCGTTGTGAATACTAAGACTAGGAAACGCGGTAAGGATGAAACTAATCAAGTTTTGAAATGGCATCTTAGACTTGGTCATGTTGGTCATACCAAGGTTTACAAAAGGATGGACTTATGGGTCCATTGGGATCGGATCCCTTTCCTACTTGTGAATCTTGCCTTTAAGGCAAAATGACTGAGTTCCCCTTCATAGGGACTTATGAAAGAGCCGCTGATAAACTAGGATTAATCCATACCGATGTACGTAGTGTTTTGGAAGCAGCACATGATGGATTCAGTATTTCATTACGTTTACAGAAAATCATACTAGGTATGGTTATGTATACTTGATGAAACATAAATCCGAGGCCTTTAAGTAATTCCAGGAATTCAAGGCCCTAGTCGAGAAACAAACTGGTAATCATATCAAAGCACTTCGGTCGGACCGAGGTGGCGAGTATATGAGTACGGAGTTTGACGAGTTCCTTAAGGAACATGGAATAGCTTCACAACTAACACCTCCAGGTAATCCTCAGTTAAATGGTGTGTCAGAAAGAAGGAACCGAACCCTGTTGAACATGGTCCGTTCCATGCTAGGCTATACTGACTTGCCGATTTACCTGTGGGGGTATGCACTCCTGACTGCCGCGTATATCTTGAACAGATGTCCTTCCAAATCCGTTCCTAAAACTCCACATGAGATGTGGGAAAGAAGGAAACCAAGTCTTAATCATATTAGGATTTGGGGATGTCCCGCCTATGTCAAGAAGACTAAGGTGGAAAAGTTGGAAGCTAGGTCTGCGAAGGGACGTTTCATCAGATTCCCGTCTGGGATGATGGGATATCTATTCTACATGCCCGAAGATCGAAAGATCGTTGTTGGTTTACAAGCACACTTCCTGGAAGATGAGTTCATTCAGGAAGGCGGAGCAGGTAGAAGTATTTCTTTGGAAAAATACAATGAAACTCCTAAGGAGACACCTGTGCAAGAAATTGGAACCGAACCTTCTGAAACACAAGTACAACCGCCTAGTAGGTCTAGTAGGGTGTCTCAATTACTTGAGAGGTATAGTTTTATGCACTTGGAGGAACTGGGTTTCCTCGAGGTTCCAAGTGATAAACAAGAGACCGACCCACGACCAATGACCTAGCAATGGTGGATGTAGACTCCATGAAATGGACTGTAGCAATCTTCATGTAGTTGGGACCTTCATTTTGATGAGACGGTCAAAGAGTTTGACTTCGTGCAAAATGAAGAGGAATCTTGTGTATGCAAGAGGGTTAGTGGGAGCAAGATCACATTCTAAGTACTATATGTAAATGACATTCTACTAATAGGAAATGATGTGGGAATGCTCGGATTAAGGAAAGCTTGGCTTTCGAGTAATTCCTCCATGAAAGACTTGGGAGAAGAAACCTATATTCTTGGGATTCGACTCTACTGGGATAGATCGAAGAGAATGATAAGTTTTTCCCAAGCCCTCTATATAGATTAGATCTTAAAGAGGGTTCCTGATCGCTTGGATTCGTGTAGTATGGTTTTCAAATCCGATCAATTTTAAAATTTGTAAAACCTCGGAGTATTTCCAAGGTGTCGAACCCAAGGGAATTGATGTGTCGAAAATAAAGGAATTAACTCTACTCAAAATTTGACTGCTATTTAGGAATCCGAAAAATTGTTTTGATTCTAATTATCTAACTTTAAAAATCGAAAAATAAAAAATAAATAAAAAATGAAATATCTAAATTAAGCAAATAAAGCAAATTAGCAAGATAAAATCACAAGTCGAAAGGTAATTGATCCTAGGGTAGTATCATCTAATTGAATTCACACAATTTATTCAATTGATTCCTTTTCCCCAAATTTTAATTCAATCCTAGAAATAATCACTCAGCCGATCTAGAATTCCGATCAAGGCAACCTAGAAGGATAGTTAATTTAAACCCTTTTCCCCGCCAGGGCTCAAAGAATTAAAATCACTTAAAAAGCACCGACTTATTTATCTATGATTAATCTTTCTCCGCTAGGTCTCAAGATAAAATCATATTGTGCATCAAGTATTTCCACTAATCAATTACTCCTTCCGGACAAAATTAATTAGCTAACATGCATCAATTAAGGGCCCTTTAATCTAGCATGAGATTTAACACAACTTGAACACAAGCCTAGGATGAAAGGTCAAAAGGTAATCAAAGGAATATCATGTGATCATCAATTAAAATTACTAACCCTAGAATCAATCAATGAATTAGCCAGACATAATTGAAATTAAACAAGAACTAGGTGAAGAATGCATATTATTAATATAAAAAGAGAGATTACAACCCGTACGGATGAACTCCGAGTCTTCAATCTCTGAAAAACAATAATAATTCTCCTCTCCAAAAAGTTCTTGCATCAAAGGAATAAATCTTGCTAAAATATGTAAAAGATTATAAAGGATGAAAAGGGCTGATGAAAGATGGTTAAAAGATACTCAAACTAGGTCTAGAATGAGGTTTATATAGCCTAAGGGGGTTAAAATCCCGATTAGCCCTAATCTAGGAAATAAATAATATCCAAAAGAGTCAAAATCCGTCCAACGAGAGCCGGGAAGCCTTTGGCTGGCCTATCGGCCGATAAGTGGCCGATAGTTGCTTCGTTCTCTTCACTCGATAGAGGCGGGGACTCATTCCGGACGGGCCTATCGGCCGATAGGCTGGCCGATAGGTCTGTCTGTCTTTCGCAAAAATCCGTTTCTTCGTCCGTTTGACTCGACTCTCGGTCCTTTGTCTCGTTTTGGGTCCTTTTGGCTCTAAAAACCTGCACACACACTAAAACCAACCCAAACGCGTAATACGGCTCGACTAATCATAAATAAGCCAAATACGAGCACATTAATCACGAAACGAGATAAAAACCTAGTATAAAATCCTAGAAATAAGTGGTAAAATTACCACTTATCAAACCCCCCCAAACTTAAGCCTTGTTCGTCCCGAACAACAGAAAGAAAAGAAAAAGAAAGTCGTGAATCATCGTGCAACTCATAGTGTTCAACCTAATCAATACTATCCTGTAATTTTCTCTAAATAATCCGAGTGTCGTAAAAGCGAGCTGCACTCGGAATAATGATTCCGCAAAGTAGTCAAGTTCAGTCCTAATCATTCGTTCATGAAGAAAATCCAGCTCAAAGATTAACAAAACGTGAGTCAAATCGACCGTCAATATGAAAGGCTAAAATAAACAAGCTAGTTCGTCCCGTTACACAGTCTAGTGGCACATTTTTCACGAGTTTCATAACAAATAAACCTCGGTCAGTATTCCCTTATATATATGTTCAAGAATTTGATTCGAGTTGACCACTAGGTTAGGATCTCGGGATGTTTCATCGGGGTAATCCTAGGGTGGAACTTCCATTCTCATGTATTAGGAAACCGTTTGACGTAAAAGACACTCATGGGGCACATGGATGCTTCTAGTTACTAAGTTCCCGTCTACAGCGGAGAAACAACTCGAATATATAATTTCCGCATGTCCGAATCAAGGTCGCCGTTTTACGCGAGAGTAAACAGCGGGTCACGCGAATACCCCCGGTTACTAGGTTCCCTATCCTTGGCACATGTGAAATATCTAAATCACTAGTCTAATCAGAGTTGTCGTTTTACGCGAGGGTAAACAACGGGTCACGCGAATGCCCCCGGTTACTAGACTTCCCTTCATAGAACAACATTATCTCAACTTTTGGAAAAAACTGACCGACTCTAAACTTAATATAAGTGCCAACACGACTAAGGAAACAGTACGACTCACTATCCGGAAGATGTAACCAAACACATTGACGGTGATTTTAAAACAAGTATGTATCGTCTCTTATCTGCCAAGACCTATACAATCACGAAAAATTTTGGACCTAAATGAATACTATGCAAAACAGAAATAACTGACTACAACTCGACTAAAACTCGACCGTTTCTTCAGAGAGAAAAACAGTGTCGTAACATCGGTATCACACAATTAGAAGCACGAAAGATTCACTAATAAGGAAAAACTAAAGACAAGCAAGGCTATCTAAAAACAAACAACGAAAAGCAAATAAAAGCAAACATGAAATCTAAAAAAAAACTACTACGACCTAAAAAAAATAGAAACTAGCAAACACACCAAACGAAAATGAACATAAAAATCTAAAAAAACTAAGCAACAAAAGCCAAAACCACGCAACACCAATATGATAAGCACAAATAAAAACAACGGGCACCAACACAAGCATATAAAGATACAAAGCAAACAAGGTACTCACACGTAAAGAAATTAACAAAGCCGCACTTCTTCCCCCCCCCCCCCCCCAAACTTATTTCGCATCCCAAAGGAGGAATAAGTTTGAAAAGAGAAAGGAGTGGCTTTGTTAATGGAGTACCTGATCACTGTGGCTGAAATGGCGGGTTTGTCGGCGAGCTCGTAGTGTATACTGGGCCGGGTATGTCCTATCGGCCAGGCCTATCGGCCGATAGGCTGGGCCGATAGGAACTTCTGTCTCTTACCATGCTCATATCGGGCGGGATATCGGTCGATGTGGAATTCCTGTCGACCACTGCTTGTAACATAAAAATTTTTCTAATTTTCCTCAGCTTATCGGCCGATCCTATCGGCCGATATGCTCGCCCGATAGGATCTTCTGTCTCAAAAAAAATTTCCAGCTTTTTCTCTTTCGCATAATTGGTCCCGTTTTTGCTAGGATATGGCGATTAAAGACCTGCAAGTATCCAAAACTCGGCGTGCATGGATTAGAACTTAACAAAAACTAGCAAAGCTACTACGAAACTAGAAACTATAAACATCACGCAAACGAAAAATCGAAAATAAACGAATAAAACGAACTAATATACATACGTTGGGTTACCTCCCAACAAGTGCTACATTTAACGTCTTTAGCTAGACGATACCTCATTCAACCCGGGTCTTCGGTGACAACTCCCCCTTGAACGGGTTTGTTGATATCAAGATAGCATACGCTCCTCTCATTAAGTCGAGACTCGTTCGCCTCCAACATTCGAACATACTCCGGCAAATCCTCGGAAATTTCATCAACCTCAGAATGTGAGTAAATGGAGTGTGAAATACAATGCTCCAACAAGTCGGTCGGGGGCGGCATAATAGACTCGATTTCAAAACATTCCTCGGGCGCATCGTCGGGCTTCTTCATCGCGTCATAGATGGAAATTTTCAGATTTTGATCATTGACCCGGAAAGTAAGATCACCCTCCTGGACGTCGATAAGTGCTCTCCCCGTCGCTAGAAACGGTCTCCCAAAGATCAGTGGTTGATTCTCGTCCTCGGGCATATCAAGAACTACGAAATCGGCCGGGAAGACTAAGTGTTGGACTCTAACGAGCACATCCTCCACAATTCCCCTCGGATAAGTGATCGACCGGTCCGCCATGAGTAGAGAAATGGTAGTCGGCTTCATCTCCCCAATCTTCAACCTCTTAAAGATGGATAGAGGCATAAGATTGATGCTTGCCCCGAGATCACACAACCCATTACGGAACGTTTGGTCTCCAATCATGCATGTCAAAGTAAAACGTCCGGATCATACGCTTGAGTGGGAGTTTGTTTTGAATGATAGCGCTACACTCCTCTGTCATATTTATTGTTTCAAACTTCCTCAATTTCCTCTTGCTTGCCACAGCGTCTTTCAAGAATTTTACGTAACCCGGCATGTCTCTCAAAGCGTCTAGAAGTGGAATGTTGATATTCACCTTTTGAAACATGTCGATAAATTGTTGAAGCTTTTCATCATATCTCGACTTGGCCAATTGCTGTGGAAATGGAGCTTTTTCCTCAAAATCTTTCATATTCGAACTTCCAGGAGCCTTTCGGCCGATAGGTGGGTGGATAGGCTTCACTGCCGGCATGCTGTATGGGTATCGGTTTGGCCTATCGGCCGATAGGCTTGGCCGATGGTCCTGCTGCATTTCATCTTCTTTCTTGTTCTCGGCTCCCGTCTCTAATACATCCTCGTTTCCAGATTCCTTAACTCCAGCCCCATGATTACTGTACCTTGTCCCACTCCGAAGCTCGATTGCGTTGCATTGTTGAGTCTTCGGGTTGGTCTCGGTGCTGCTCGGAAAATGGCCCGGCTTATGAAATCCGGCTTGGGCGTTCGCCATTTGACTCATTTGGGTCTCCACCATCGTCATCTGCTTTGTCAAGGCTATCACTGAGTTTCCAATAGATGTCACACTATGCTCGAGAGCCCCGAACCTCTTGTCTACTTTATAAATAAACTCTTTTTGACTCGCCTCCAACCGTTCCAACATCTCTTCCATAGGTGTCTTAGCAATCGGCTCTTGAATAACCCCATTTTTTACGTTAAATCCCGGTGGTGGCTGGAGAGCATTGTTCGGGTTGGCATAGGAGAAATTAGGGTGGTTTCGATTGTTCGGATAAGAGTTCCCCCAATTTCCCCCTTGCCGGAAGTTTCCTCCTTGCATGTAGTTCACATCCTCCTTAATTGCAATAGGCTCGTTTAGCTCCTCAAAAACTGAATTGACTCCCAAAGTATTCTTTCTTAGCATCTCAAGCTCTTTTTGTTGTTTTTCAAATTTTGCTTTCAAATCACCGTAGGCGTCCTCGTCACCGGCTGGAACCTTTCTTCTCGTCATCTTCCTATCGGTCACCTCCTCGTAATCATTGTTGACCGCCAGCTCAATGAGATTCTTGGCCTCTTCATAATCGTTAGCAAGAAATCCCCCTTTCGATGAATAGTCCAACTCTCTTCTAGCCTTCCTCGTCAAACCCCGATAAAACCGAATATAGATCTCCTCTTTGTCAATTCCATGCTGTGGGCATTTGCGAAGTAGCTTCTTAAATCGGATCCATGCCTCGTATAAGTATTCATCCTCATATTGCTCGAATTGCAAGATATCGTTGATTTGTTTTTGCACCTTCGAGGGAGGATAGAACTGTGCTAAGAACAACCGGGTCATCTCTCTCCAAGTACCAATTTCCTTCCGATCTAGGCTCTTGTACCAATCTAGCGCATCGTCTTCTAAAGAAAACCGGAATAGGCGGAGCTTAATGACATCCGGAGGCACTCCGTTTTGCTTGATGGTGGCACATATATCCAAAAACGACTCAAGATGAGCGTTTGGATCTTCATTCACTCCCCCTCCGTATGTTTGAGACTTCACTGTAGCAATGAGGGACGGCTTAAGCTCGAAGTTGTTGGCATCAATCTTTCCCCAACCTCCTTCTTGATAATCGTCCAGCTTAGGTCGAAAGCGGGCATTCAAAGGGATCTTCTCGGGACGAGCGAGTTCTCGTGGTTGGTCAACAATGCCGGCCATGGTATCAACGAAAGGTATAGTAATAGTCTCGGTTCTTGCTTCTTGCTTCTTCCTCCTCAAAGACTTCTCGATTTCCGGGTCCAAAGGAAATAAGTTCTTTCCTTGGGATCTCGTGATCATGCACCGCCTACAAGGAAAAGAAAACAAGATGTGAGGAAACGAGATCGAATATTAATAATAAAAGTAAACTACCTAAAGTAACAATCTCTTCTTTTTGAATTATTCCCTTAAATTTTCTATCAATTCCCCAAACACGGCGCCAAAAATTGATCGCTTGGATTCGTGTAGTATGGTTTTCAAATCCGATCAATTTTAAAATTTGTAAAACCTCGGAGTATTTCCAAGGTGTCGAACCCAAGGAATTGATGTGTCGAAAATAAAGGAATTAACTCTACTCAAATTTATTTGCTATTTAGGAATCCGAAAAATTGTTTTGATTCTAATTATCTAACTTTAAAAATCGAAAAATAAAAAATAAATAAAAAATGAAATATCTAAATTAAGCAAATAAAGCAAATTAGCAAGATAAAATCACAAGTCGAAAGGTAATTGATCCTAGGGTAGTATCATCTAATTGAATTCACACAATTTATTCAATTGATTCCTTTTCCCCAAATTTTAATTCAATCCTAGAAATAATCACTCACCGATCTAGAATTCCGATCAAGGCAACCTAGAAGGATAGTTAATTTAAACCCTTTTCCCCGCCAGGGCTCAAAGAATTAAAATCACTTAAAAAGCACCGACTTATTTATCTATGATTAATCTTTCTCCGCTAGGTCTCAAGATAAAATCATATTGTGCATCAAGTATTTCCACTAATCAATTACTCCTTCCGGACAAAATTAATTAGCTAACATGCATCAATTAAGGGCCCTTTAATCTAGCATGAGATTTAACACAACTTGAACACAAGCCTAGGATGAAAGGTCAAAAGGTAATCAAAGGAATATCATGTGATCATCAATTAAAATTACTAACCCTAGAATCAATCAATGAATTAGCCAGACATAATTGAAATTAAACAAGAACTAGGTGAAGAATGCATATTATTAATATAAAAAGAGAGATTACAACCCGTACGGATGAACTCCGAGTCTTCAATCTCTGAAAAACAATAATAATTCTCCTCTCCAAAAAGTTCTTGCATCAAAAGAATAAATCTTGCTAAAATATGTAAAAGATTATAAAGGATGAAAAGGGCTGATGAAAGATGGTTAAAAGATACTCAAACTAGGTCTAGAATGAGGTTTATATAGCCTAAGGGGGTTAAAATCCCGATTAGCCCTAATCTAGGAAATAAATAATATCCAAAAGAGTCAAAATCCGTCCAAAAACGAGAGCCCGCTGCGAAGCCTTTCGGCCTGGCCTATCGGCCGATAGGCTGGCCGATAGTTGCTTCGTCGTTCTCTTCACTCGATAGGGCAGGGACTCATTCCGGACGGGCCTATCGGCCGATAGGCTGGCCGATAGGTCTGTCTGTCTTTCGCAAAAATCCGTTTCTTCGTCCGTTTGACTCGACTCTCGGTCCTTTGTCTCGTTTTGGGTCCTTTTGGCTCTAAAAACCTGCACACACACTAAAACCAACCCAAACGCGTAATACGGCTCGACTAATCATAAATAAGCCAAATACGAGCACATTAATCACGAAACGAGATAAAAACCTAGTATAAAATCCTAGAAATAAGTGGTAAAATTACCACTTATCAGTTCCTTCCGATGCGACATGGAATAAAACTCACCTTGAAGATGTGTCCTCATAGTGAGGAACAATGAAAGGAAATGAGTTATAGACCATATGCTTCGGAAGTGGGTAGCCTTACATATGCTTTATTGTGTACAAGACCTGACATTGCGCATGCTGGAAGCGTGGTAAGTAGGTTTCGGGCTAACCCAGTCAGGGAACATTAGACCGCCGTAAAGAATGTTCTCAAGTACTTTAGAAGTACTAAGAGATCTGATTCTTATATATGGTGGTGGAGAACAGAATGTGGTGGGATTCACTGTATTGGACTTCCAAGGACAGAAAGACGATTATATGTCTACTTCTGGCTACATTTACTCTTAATGGAAGAGCAGTATCTTGGCATAGTGCCTAGTATAGCGCGACTGCTGATTCCACCAGTTAGGCTGAGTATAAAGCGGCCATGGAGGCCTCCAAAGGAAGGGTTAAGAAGTTACTAGGTAAACTTCTCGTGACACCTTGTGTTGTCTTTGCCCGGAAGCGATAGCACGAACTAAGAGCCGAGTTTTCACAACAGTACCAAACATATTGAGAGAGTATCATCTCGCAAGAGTATTTGATCGCAAAGAGATGCATTGTGCTGCATAGAGTAGAGTCAGGCGACTACGTCGCTGATCCACTAACCAAGCCACATTCTCAGATTAGCTTGGAGCTTAATCTGGAGAACATGGGTATTGGATACCATAATGTGTGGCATTGAGTGCAAGTGGGAGATTGTTAGGAGTATGCCCTCGAATGCCACTAAGAGGTTGTTGAGTGAGGGCATTGTACTTGTAATTATGTATATCACTAATATAAGGCAATGGATGTTTATTTATTTACTGGAGTTACTGGCATTCCTAACTCGTAAATAAATATATAGAAACTAGTCCATGTATTTGAGAGCAAAACGTTCCACTCCTTATTGGATAAGGGGGTCGGCACTGGAAAGGTTATAGCTCAAATACTTAATCGTTCGCAAGTCGATGAAACTTGACTGGGCGTTAAGTTTATGTGAAGACTTGTATGACGTGTTCTTTGACATGGAAAGTGCCTGTCGAACACTAATGGTTAGTGGGAGCACACGTTATAGGTATGCTAATTGGATTAGTATACTCGAACCGACTCACCCTCGATTCGTCACACGGATTTCACTCCGGGACAGTCAATGACGGAATCGAAAGGTTGTGATAGGTATTCGTGAACCTTCGACTTGAGGATTTAGTAGGGATGTGCTTGTGACGTCAATATTTTCATTAGAGTAGTTCGACCACCTTAAACCGGAAGGCGGGGTCAACCTCGACGTGCATCTTGACGGGCAAGTAGCGAGTCCTATCAATACCAAGATAGAATTCTTTCTCCTGTTAGTGAATGGGTTATATGTCCTATGCGGTTATTGGCGGATGAGATCATAAGTCTTTGGCCAAAGCATTGGAGCTAGTCGTATTAGATACACGAGAGCTCAATGATCTCGATTTGCATTAACGCATGCATAGCGTCAAGTACAGATAGGGTTTGGTACCGTGACCCTATAACTTGATCGGGACATTTGAAAGAAGGGTTTATCATTATCTTGGTATTCACGACAGAATGGTTCTTGAATGATCCCAATCATTCGTTCTCGATTGAAGTGCGGTGTAGGCCACCAGGCTGGCTAGGTGGTGCTACTACTCTTTGGTTCCTCCCATTGCTGACTGAGACGGACCTACCGAGTCGCGCATTAGGATTGACGACGGAATGAATCAAGCTTAATTCTCTCATAATGAATATTAGATATTGGATATCTAATTCGGGACATTGGATGTTTAAACTGATTTATTGGATAAATTAATTTACGGCCTAATAAATTAAATAAATTACTGGGTGATTAATTTAATTCATAGATATAACTATTTCTTGGAGAAATTAATTATGTTATTATGTATTTGATATGATTAATTAATTGGATTAATTGATCGATATAAATACATCGGAACGGAATCGGAGTTTATCTGTTTGGACTCACGGGAGTCCGAAACGAACCAAACTCGTCCTATTTCTTCATCATGGCCGCCCCCCCTTCCCCACACCTTGACAAGACTTTGATTTTTAAATCAATTGGAATCTTGATTAGGTGTTTAATGAATAGATATTTGATATCTTTTTCAAGGTGGGGTTAACATGAGTTGTTCTCATGTGGAAAGGAATTGAATAAAGAGAAGACTTGTCACTCTCTTGAGATGAATGAGCCATCCGTGAGATACATTGAGAGAGAGAGAAAGTGAGACTTTGAGTTCAAACACTTATCTTCATCTTCTTCTTCTTCAACTTGTTCTTGGTGATTCTTGGAGAAAAATCAAGAAATAAATGAGAGTTGTGAGTTATACACTTAGAGTGTGATAATCTCATATTGGAAGCTTCATCACTTAGCTCTAGCCGTATCCCCGGAGGATAGCAAGGTGATCGTCGTTCCGGTCGTTTCTCCGGCGCGTGGCAAGTAGAGACGCGGTGCTTTCGGCGTTGGATCATTCAAGAGCTTGGAGCGGATTGAATTGAAAGGAGATCACCTAAAGCTTGGGGAATAGCTCGAGAGAAGATTACCATTCAATCAACGGACTTCGAGGGTATGTGTTTCTCGTATATTCTTTGTTCATTCAATATTCGTATATACATAGCTCGATCGATCCTCGTAGGGATTCGGATCGAATTAATTTTCGTTTTACCGCTTCCGCTGGGGCCTTCGATTTTAGGCGCCGAATCCCAACAGTAAGGAAGTCAGATCTCCGTCTCATGCAAAGGAGATCATTTATATCTTATGCAAATTTGAGAGGATCTTCCCACCGAATTTTTTTGATCTCATGCCTCACCTCATGATCCATCTCCCTCGCCAACTTTTACTAACAGGCCCGGTCCACTACACGTGGATGTTTCCAATAGAAAGGCAACTTGGTGAGTACAAGGACTCTGTGACTAATAAGTCTGCACCAGAAGGATGTATAGCCGAAGCATATCTTGCATTGGAGTGTGTAACATATACCAAGTTCTATTTAGGCGCGGTGGATCCCATACACGAGCCTATGTCAACAATTCCATTACAATTTAATCTCTCCATCATCACCAGCGAAGTTGAAGTTCAAGGAAGATTACCTGACAGTCATTTACAACCTTACGAGTTACGAATTACACATTGGTGGATATTACTTAACTGTCCAGAAGTTCAATATTGGAAATACATTCACCTTTCATGTGATGCTGTGAATGGAGACAATAAATTCCACAATGAAATATTTGCTGATTATTTCGGACAATGGGTAAGTGTTTAATTACTGTTTACTTAATTTGCTTACATAATTTACATAATTACGATATTCACCTTAATTAATATCCAGATGGCGCGCATACAAAGTGATGGCCACCCGATGTGGTCACGTGAGTTGATCCTTCTTTCGATGAAGCCTGTTACATCTAGAGTTTATTCAATGGCGAAGGTAAATGGTGTGACATTTGTATGTGTCGACAGAGATCAAAGAAGGAGGTGTCAAAATTCTGGGGTTATGATTGACGGTGGATATTACGGTGTTCTTCTCGAAGTAGTGGAACTAATTTATGGAGAAGGCTTGACAGTTTACTTGTTCAAGTGTAGGTGGTTTTATACAAATCCTCAACTCGAAAGGGAGGATAATTATGGACTATTATCTGTTGATACTTCTACAAGTTGGTATGAAGGTGATCCTTTTGTTTTTGCAACATCTGCTAAACCAGTTTGCTATCTCGATGACTTGGTAAAAAAAAGAGCATGGAAGATCGTAAATCATGTGGCTACGAGAAATATATATAGTGCGGCTACACTTGGACAAGCAGTCGATAAGGATGATAATGAGGCATACCAAGAGCCGGATACAACTAATATTCCACCATCCTCCACAATACTACTGAATAATGTTGTAGAAGGTCGAGTGGTTCGGCTACATGGTGAAGATCGTGGGTTCATAGATGTAGGTACAAATGAATTATGTGCAGACTCTGATGAAGATGATGAGGACGAGTTCAGACATATGTTGCCAGTTATCTACTCCGACACAGAGACAGACTCAAGTAGTGATTCTGACTACGAACCTTAGAAGGACATATAATTTGTAGAAGTTTCTTAAATATTTATTGTTGTGTACCGCTCGAACGAATCGAAAAAGTGGTATTATTATATACCTGATTTTTTTTATTTTGTTATATATTCATTCTCCCATATATAAAAAACAAGTATAAATTTATAAAATATTATAAAAACTGTAAAAATTAATATACAGATATATAATCATGTCTAAATATTTATAAGATATATTTATAATTAAATTCATATATATATATATATATATATATATATTATATTAGTATATAAAAACATGCCTAAATATATAAAATATTATTATACAAAAAGGGTCTTTTTTTATCGAAAGGGTCTTTTTTTTTTGGTATTTAGTTTAGCCGACGACGATCGTCGGCTAAAGTGAACTGCCGACAGTGTCGATCGACACGGTCGAGTCGTTGTGGTCTACATTCGCAAAAAGTTTCTGGACAGATAACTCGGTTGTGTCGATTGACACGGTCGAGTCGGGCTGGTGTTTTGGCCGATGGCGATCGTCGGCTAAAGTGTGCCGACAGTGTCGATCAACACGGTCGAGTCGTTGTGGTCTACAATCACAAAAGTTTCTGTACGGATAACCCGACCGGGTTGACAGACACGGTCGAGTGGGGCTGGTTTTTTGGCCGATGACGATCGCCGGCTAAAGTCCTTAAACGTATAGCCGACGACGGCCTTTGTCGTCGGCTAAAGTTCCCTTATAAAAAAAACGCGCATTTCTTCCTCATTTCTTCCTTTCTTCCCCAAACCTCCGCCGCCGCCCCCCATTTTTTTTCCTTTCTTCCCCAGAATCTTCGCCGCCACTCCGTCGTCCGCGGCTCTTCCCATCGTCTGTCCGCATCCGCCTCGTCTCGTCCGTTCGCCTCGTCCCGTCCATCCGCCTCCCTCGTCCAACTGTCCGCATCCGCCTCGTCGTCCGCCGCCAGCTCGTCATCCGCCGCCTTTCCTTTGTAAGTTTTTTTGATTTCTATTTTTTTTTCATTTTTTCAGTTTTGATTTCTGTTTTTTTTTCATTTTCTCAGATGTTTTTATTTGCTGGTTTTGGTTATCGGGGATGGTACTGCTTATCATGTTAACGTCTGGGATAAATGATTCAAGTTGTTACTACAACCAATTGTCATTTTTTTCTTCGGTTATCCATGTATTCAATTATATTAAATGAGTGATGCGTTTATTCCCCGAGGTTCTTAGTTTTGGAATGATTAGTTATCACTGTTTTTGGTTCAGTGGAAGTTGCATTTGTTCGATGGAGCATTAGTTATCTATTAGTTATTGCTGTTTTTCAATCCTTCTTGATGATAACAACCGATTGATTTTTTCAAGAGGCAAGGTCCTATTATAATTTCGTTACCTGTGAATTTTCAAAAATAATTGCTTTATGTTTTCGAATTTGTACAGGTTAAATGGATAAAATTACGAGACTAGCTTGTGGTAAGAAAAAATAGAAGCCTCCGGAGTCGGGAGATAGATCCGCAGCTTTCTATCGTGCGGATCCTGTCGGTAAATATTTATTAATACAAAACAATTTGTAATTTAAATTTCACAACATGTATAACTGGAAGGTAATTTGATTGATAAATTTAAACATGGTAAACATTCTAATTTACTTGTAATTATGAGTATTATAACATACACTTTTAGAATTTACATAAAACAGTATAATATTAATTATACATAAAGATAATAAAACTAACACATTAACATTATATAATCATACATAAACAACAAATATAAAATGACATGTAACATAATCACTAAACTTAAATCTTAACATTCAACTGCATAATAACAACTGTATACACACAACATATTATTTATGAATAACATAATAAATAAATAACATTATGAATTAGAATAAAATAATAACACAAATCACAGTAAATAAATACATAAAATTTACAAAATACTTTACAAATATATTTGACTAATGTTTGATTACTATTTATAAATGTTTGTTATAGGTACAAATCTTGGAAAAATGAGCTACACATGTTTTGGTCAGCTTGGGGTAATTCCCGCGAGGCTACTCCCGAGGAGTTCAAGTATCGGGAGTACGAGTGGAGGTGGCTCTGCGCACATTTTAGCGACCTGGACTATATTGTATGTAATCGAGCTCTAAATATTGTCGTAATGCTATTGTTGTTTAAAGATATGTAACATATATGAAACTTACTTGTGATAATTTTTCTCCTTGTTAAATGAAAATTACATGTTTCTATGTGTAGGCGAGCAGTTCAACCAACACTGTTAACCGTAAGGGTTTGACGGAACACCACAGCTTAGGTTCGCGGTTGTTAGCGAGAGTTTCGCATGAGGCCACTTCTAATGAAAATGTGGCGAATGCCTTTGTCTATGTTACTCAGAAGGCATATCCTAACTATCCGAATAGACTTGTAAGTTCTACATGTATCCTAACCATTTTAATACTGGTATCAGTCTTTACCTCTGAACTTTGTTAATATTCGGTTACTTTTTTTGTTCCCACTTAATTAGGAGAGAGTGATTGAAGAGTCTGAGACGATGTTCATAAAGATGGCGACGGAGGAGCATCCGGAGTTGGACGAGACTGGTCTCGAGTTAGCACGCCGAGAGATCGATCAGGCAGATCCCTACATTAGGGCAAGGGTGTGGGCTAAAGGCCGATGATGGGAGCTGAAGGCACCAGATTATTGAAGAACACTACAGGGTTTCAGCGCAATCAAAGGGGCGACACTCAGAAGGCCTACTTGGAGGAGCAATTGAGGATCGAGAGGGAGCTCCGAGATGAGGAGAAAAGGAAGTCTCAAGACCAGTTCCAGAAATTCCAAGAGGAACAAAGGAAGGTTCAACAAGAGATGTTTGCTCAGCAGCAGGCCATGATGCAGTATATGATGTCATTGAGTCAGACCGTGTGTCTATCGGGAATTTCGGTACAACCACCACCTCAATTCTTCAATTCACAAACACCCCCCTCTTCTTCACAACCTCGGGACGACGGCATGGAAGACGGTAGTAATCCTTCTTCTATCTTTAAGAATTTGATGGATCTTTGAGGATTTTAGTTGTCATTGTAGTAGTTGTTTTGCTAAATATTTTTTATTTAGACAAGTGTTCGTTAACGTTGGTGTTTATAATGATTTTGTTGATGTTGCTACATGACATGTTGATATGGTTTGTTTTTAAATTATGCTTTTCTTAATTGATTTATGATGATTGTGATGTATGGTGGTGTATTGTACATTTGGAATAATAGGTTATCTGAACAGGTTTGGTGATTTCGAAATCTGATTTTTTTTTCACTGGACTTTAGCCGACGGCATTTGCACGGACCGTCGGCTAAAGTATTTATTTAAAAAAATAAAATAAATAACTTTAGCCGAAGACTATATAGCCGTCGGCTAAAACATTTATTTAAAAAAAATAAAAAAACACTTTAGCCGACGACTATGTAGCCGTCGGCTAAAACATTTACATTTTAGCCGAAAACTATGTACCCATCGGCTAAAACTCGAGAACTTTAGCCGACAACTATGTATCCGTCGGCTAAACCTGGAACTATTTTAACCGACGACTGTCTAACCGTCGGCTAAACTCGAACTTTAGCCAATGACCTTCCCTATTTGCCGTTGGCTAAACTTTAGCCGACCGACCTCGGCCGACCGACTTTTAACCGACAACTGGCCACTTTAGCCGACGATTTTCGACTTTTGCCGACGAGTTTTTGCTGTCGGCTAAAGTATAAATATTGGTAGTTTGAAGTGAAGTCACCTGATGAGGATAGCGCACGCTACACACTATAATATAACGCACGCTATCGAGCCCATATTACCGTTGTGAAGAAATTCAAACACAGAATGACGAATGCAATGAAGTCAGCTTAGCGCACGCAACAAGTGATATTTAGCGCACGCTAAATATCAAGTTTAAATCAAGTCAATCAATCCATTGGGGATAATCTGCTGCAAGTCAAAAAGTATAAACAGATATATGGCGCATGCAATGATTAGCGCACGCTAAGTAAGAAGTATTAGAGCACGCTAATAGTCAGAGACAGTAGCTACTGGACTAAAACTGGAAGATGCTAATGTACGTAACATGCAGTACATAATGTACATTAAGGCAAATATACACGATAGCGCACGCTAAGGAAGTCAGCCTAGCGACGCTAATATCAACTGGCAGTAATGGCTAGTTTGTGTAAAAAGGCTATAAATACCAAATGAGTTGGTATCAATCCACACAACAACATTTGAGGAATTCATATACACTTGAGATATCTTTGTAAACATTATAGTTGTTGTTCTTGAGCTTAAATTAGAGTGATTGAGTGTTATACACAAAATCATACACGAGTGAGAAAAAGAAAAGATACAATTGGATTCAGTGTTATTAGGATCAAGGATCTGGCATTGTTAGAATCGCAATCGCTATCTTAGTGAGGTTTATCTAATACCGATAGAATGCTAGAGTGGTTGATTCCTTATCCAATAGAAAAGGAAAATGGTTTTACTCGGACGGATAGAAGACGAGCTTGTAACGGTAATCCCTCGACCGATAGAAGAGAGGTGCAGAGGTTTTGATCTTAAACCTATAGAAAAAGATACATCGAGAGAGGACGTAGGCACGTTTGGCCGAACCTCTATAAATCCATCTATCGTTTTTTTTCCGCAATTTAATTTACACTTCCACAACACGGCGCATATACCGATCTTGCTCCAACAATTGGTATCGGAGCGGTACCTCCAATATACGGCTTAATATCCGAGGATTCGATCCAAATGGCATTTCAACTTGCTCCAGTCGAAGGCCTTGCTCCTAACCGACCACCATTTTTTGATGGTTCGAAGATTATGACGTGGAAGAAAAAGATGTCAATATTCATCCGAGCATATGACATCGAGCTTTGAAAGGTGATTTTTCTTGGTCCGAAAATTCCGACGAATTCGAATGGTATGCTTAAAACTTTCAAAGAATATGACGACTCCGATTGGAAAAATGACCACTATAATTGTAAGGCAACCCAACTTCTTTATTGTGCCTTGATGTAACCGAGCTGATCGGCCACCAAGAACCGGGTTAATCTTAGAAGTTTAGCTAAGAAAACCCAAGATATATGAAGTACTCTCTTTTCTTTCTCTCTCTAAAAATGCTGTATTCTCAAAGTGTGTCTCCCTTTTGAGGAACCCCCTCTCTCCCTTTTATAGGAGAGAGGATGCCTTGTTATCTGGGATGATTCCTGATTCCTAGAGAGAATCCCGGATATCCAGGGATTCAAGCTGCGATTTCCTATCCCTGGATTTCCGGGATTGCGAGGTATGGGCTCTCAATCCCTGGATCTCCGGGATTGGCAAGGTATGGGTTCTCAATCCCTGGATCTTAGGGATTCTGTCAGGTGAGTCAGGATCTTCTTTCCCAAGAGTTCGATGGTTTTTAGGTCGGCTTATCCCTATTCAAATCAGTAGTTTGAGAGACCTTTGAGGTCGGCGACCTGTTATCGGATATCATAGGTCAGCGGGGGCCTCCGAGGTCGGCGCCCTTCTAACAGATGTCACAGCTAAATGGGGCCTCCGAGGTCGGCGCCCTTTATCTAACAGATATCACAGCTAAATGGGGCCTCCGAGGTCGGCGACCTTCTAAAGGACCTTGGGGTTGCAATCTCCTTATCTAAGAACCTAGGTCGGACCTTTATTGGTCCATATTTTAAACCGGGTTTTCATTGAGCGTACATTCGACGTCCTATCAACCAGTCCCCCCTACTCTAGTCGAGCTGTAAGACCGAGTAGAGTAAGATTTGTTTACAACCGGACGACCTTGACGCAACTATCCTAGGGACTCCCATTCCCAGATAACGAGGCTCTTCGTACTTTGTGCGCTATAATTAACCTGTCTTTTCCTTTCCCTGCCTCCAAGACGTCGCATCGGTGGCCGAAGCCAGTGTCGACGACATAGGTCGGCTAAGGCGGTGCCAAATCCCGGCCGTTCCTTCGGATAGGGCATCGGACGCTCCAGATCGTCCCTATCCTCCTCGGTTTTTGCCCCTCCCTCCTATAAAAGGTCTTCTTCTTCCCCCCTATACCACTTCCGCGATTTTACACCCTCAATCTCTGGTGCAAAAATTCCCAGGCAACCCTAGCAATCGCAGCTATCTGTCCCTGGCGACAAGTTTGCTCCACCTTTCTCCGGCGAACTTCCACCCAATCCCATGGGTATGTTCATCTAAACATCTTTATCTTTTTGATTTGTTTTACACATATTTTTCCTTTTCTTCTTTCTCCCATTTTCCTCAAGTTATGTAAATGCCTTGGATTCCCAAAATATTTCCGCGAATCGCCCGTGAACTCTTTTGGAGGGTCTTTCCTCTTCGATGGGGATTCGGGGTAGGTCGGGCGAGCTCTTGGTTCCTCCCTCCGCCTTAGGGATGAACCTTTAGGTGACGTAGATCGGTCCGAGCTAGGTGACATCCCTCCCTCGGCATCCCCCTAATCATTGTAGATCCTCCTTCCCCTCCCCCCACGGACGAGGTAGCTGTGACCGGCCTTTTATCCGACCCTTATCAGACGGTTGTAGGGGCGACTCGAGTTCTCCCTCCCCATCCTCTATCGAGGACTAGCCCGGCGCCCAGCTAGTTATATAAGATTTCTTAGGCTTCCCAGGTGGGAATTTGTCACACCTCGGGCTAGCGATACCCCCGATCATCCTCCGGTCATATTACCTGGTTTGTGGACCAGGTGAGCAGTGGTCTTCGCTTCCCACCCCATCCCTTCCTTGTCTCTCTCTCCACTAAATACAATCTTCCCCTTAACCAGTTCTCTCCTAACTCTTTTCGCTACATGGTGGGTTTTCTCGTGCTGTGTCATTACAGACAAGAGGAACCCGACCTGGGCTTTTTCTATTTTTGCTTTGGGCTAAAGAGTTTTAAAGGCTCTTTTTACCTGACCTCCCGAAACGACGCCCATTTTTCACCCACCTCCCTTCCAATGTGAAGGACTGGAGGTCCCGCTTCTTTTTCCTTCGGCTCCCCACATCCGATTCTTGGGGCTTTCCTACGCAATGGACGCAGGCTACTCCGAGCCATGATCCTATTTCTAGGCGTAGTTCCATCCGGGCTGCGTGGGTCGAGAAAGTTCGGGAATGGAATGCCATTCCCTATAATGCTTTCCAGCTGACGCAATTCCATGATCTTTTGTTCCATTGTGGGCTGAGCTCGAATCCCTACCCGGCTATCCCTGACATTGGTAGGCTTTATCTATATATATATTTTTTTTAGATCTTTGTTATTTTGCTTTTTTGGCTATTTCCTTGACCGTTTGTACTGTTTTTTGTAGATCGATTCATGCGAACCTGCCAGTCGGATGCTTCCAAGCCAGCTGAACCAAACAAAGCAAAGGTTCCTAAGTCGACGAATCCTCCCAAGGAGAGGGCGGAGGGCTCGTCCAAAGCCAAAAGGAAGGCTCCTGCTCGCCCCAAGTCTGGGGTAACTCTTCCATCCGATCTGGCTCCTACCTTGACCACCGGACGAGGCTCTGCGAGCTCGTCTCGGCAACTTCAGGTCACTCAGAGGGCCTCTTCTCCTACCTCCCCTGCTTCCAAACGGCCGAAGACCGCGGGTCCTCCAGGTCCGGCTATGGAGACTCTTCTCCGTTGCAAGGAGTTTGAGA
Organism: Orobanche coerulescens; assembly: GCA_033398695.1. Lineage (NCBI taxonomy): Eukaryota > Viridiplantae > Streptophyta > Magnoliopsida > Lamiales > Orobanchaceae > Orobanche > Orobanche coerulescens. Next base: position 176,186,120 of record CM065802.1, on the reverse strand, counting down.
AATTTCTCCCTTACTTTAGCTCCATGGTCCCGGCTAAGGATAAGCTGGGGTTACGAGACGCCGAGGAGGACCCTAAATTTGACGCTATGATGATGTACTTTGGGAAGGTATTCCCCTTTTCGCCTTCATACTTCTTTTGGTTATTTTTATGTTTATTATTACCCTTTGCCGACCTGGTACAACTTCTTGTGCAGTTCTTCGCCACCTTCGTGACCTTCGCCGAGGATCATAAGCTCGGCGCTACTTCTTCTTCGCAGCTCACCCAGATGCAAGCCGACCTGGAGGCCGCCCTGGCGGCTAATTCTGATCTTTCGGCCCGGCTTCAGGAGAGGGAGTATCGCTTAGATGCTGCCCTGAAGAAGGAGTCTGAGCGGGAGGCGGTTTTAGAGCGGGCCCAGATGGCCAATGTTCAGCTAAACCAAGAGCTGAAATTTTGGAAGACCATGTCTTCGGCTGAAACGGAGAAGGTGGGCCAGCTCGAGGCTCAGTTGTCGGAAGCTAGGGCCGAATCCGAAAGGATAGCCCAACTTGAGGCACGGGCGAAGGCTGAGCTAGAGAAGGTCGCCGACTTCGAAGCTCAAGCTAGAGCGGCGTCGGAACAAGTGACCCTGCTGGAGACCCAACTAGCCGAGGCTAGGTCCGAGGGATCGTCTTATGAGCGCGGGGTGACGGATGGCCGACGTCGATTCCTAACTAGTGACGTTGGTCACTCTTTTCTGGAGGCCTACCGTTCCGCCCTCCTGGCCCGGTATCATAATTCCACCGCATTCCTGGTTAAGCTAGCCCCAGCTGCGGCGCAATATTTTGATTTTGCTCGACCGTGCTCGTGGCGGCTAGCTTCATTGGGCTTTTGGGCGAGTGGACCGGGATCTTTGCATTGGACGGGGCTCCGTTCCTTCGGGTTGGTCCGGACGTGGAAGAATCTCCGGAGGCGGCACAGTGGAAGGACGCCCTTGAGGAGTCCCTAAAGGAATCGGCTTAGACTTGAGCCGCCTTGATCCTCCCAGTTCACCTGTTAAGGCCAATACTCCTACTCCCGAGGTGGTTGGGACCGATCGTGATGCTTCTCCTCCGCTGCCTCCTCCGTCTTCAGAGCCTGTAGCTTAGTGTAGACAATGTATTTTTTTCTTTTAATTTTTTTTCTACTTTATTTGTACTGGCACAGCTATTTTGAATGACAACTTTCTGAGTTGAATATACTTTGGGTTTGTGTGCTTTTTGAGTTGAATGACAACAAAGTTGATATAGCTCGGTATTGCTTGTAACCTTAATGTATCTTGTGCCTGTTTGTTTTGATACAACAAAGTCGATATAGCTCGGTATTGCTTGTAACCTTAATGTATCTTGTGCCTGTTTGTTTTGATACAGCTCGGTATCCCCACTTTAAAATTCGAAAATTCCTAAATGTAATCCGACCAGTTTGACTTAATCTTTTCACCGATCTTTAGTGTAAGTTGGGTATTTCTCTTAGTCATAGTTTCATAGGTCGGTTCGCCTTTACTCGGATCTGGAGGCGTTTCGCCTATTCAGATGTCAGAGGGCGGTTCACCCGTATTCGGATATGGAGGCGTTTCGCCTATTCAGATGTCAGAGGGCGGTTCACCCTTACTCGGATCTGGAGGCGTTTCGCCTATTCAGATGTCAGAGGGCGGTTCACCCTTACTCGGATCTGGAGGCGTTTCGCCTATTCAGATGTCAGAGGGCGGTTCACCCTTACTCGGATCTGGAGGCGTTTCGCCTATTCAGATGTCGAGGCGGCTCCCCCTTACTCGGATCTGGAGGCGTTTCGCCTATTCCGATGTCAGAGGGCGGTTCACCCTTACTCGGATCTGGAGGCGTTTCGCCTATTCAGATGTCAGAGGGCGGTTCACCCTTACTCGGATCTGGAGGCGTTTCGCCTATTCAGATGTCAGATGGCGGTTCACCCTTACTCGGATCTGGAGGCGTTTCGCCTATTCAGATGTCAGAGGGCGGTTCACCCTTACTCGGATCTGGAGGCGTTTCGCCTGTTCAGATGTCAGTTCTAGTTTTACTTGATCAACACATTCAGAGATATATTTTTGTAATAGACTTTCATTAAAACAACATAAGCTTTTTTCCACATCTCTTCACACAAAATACTTTTTTAAGTGACATATGTTCCAAGGTCTTTTCATGAGGCGCCCTTCCATATCCTCAAGCTCATAAGCTCCTCCCGCGTAAATTCGGATTACCTTGTAAGGGCCCTCCCAGTTCGGTTCCAGCTTTCCTGTTTTTCTGAGGGCATCAGCTCGCCTAAGCACCAAATCACCGACCTGGAATTGTCTCTTCTTGACTCTTTTGTCATGAGCTGCTTTTGTCAGGCTTTTGTATCTTTCGATTCGTCTTTGCCGCTTCCTCCTTTCTTCTATGGTATCTAACGCCTCCTTCATTATTTCCTCGTTCTCCACCTCGTTGAACCATCGAACCCGATGGGACATTTCTCCGACTTCTGCGGGGATGACGGCCTCGGACCCGTAGACCATGCGAAGGGTGTTTCTCCTGTTGACGATCTAGGCGTGGTCTGTACGACCATAGTACCGAGCTAAGCTCATCCACCCATCCTCCACCCACTTTGTCTAAGCGGGTTTTATCCCCACAAGATTGTTCATTAGTTACCTCTACTTTCCCATTAGCTTGCGGGTGAGCAACCGCATAACCTTTGCTTGATATGCATGCCCTCGCACCAGATCGGGTTCTCTTCCCATTGAATTGGGTTCCATTATACGAGATGAGTATTCAGGCGCTCCGTACTGCAGCAAATGTTGTTAAACAGAAACTTATGATTCTTTGCTCGGTTATGGTGGCCACAGCTCGGCCTCTACCCATTTGTGAAGTAGTCTATGGCTACTATTAAGAACTTTCTTCCTCCCGAGCAGTGTAAGCGCCCCATGATGTCAATTCCCCATTTGGCGAATGGACAGGGCGCTCCCATAGTGATCATATCCTCGGTGGGATATGAATTAAGGGTGCGTGCACTTGACATTTTGGCATCGCTTAACCATTTCCCGCTTTCTTGCTCATGGTCGGCCAAAAGAAACCAGCCCCTAGCGTTTTGCTAATCAGCGCTCTTCCTTTGGTATGGTCTCCGCAGCACCCTTCATGGATTTCTTCCAATACACTTCGCCCTTCTTCTTCCGAGATGCATCGTAGGTATGGCCCGAGGTAGGACCTTTTATATAGTTCATCATTAATGCAGCAGAACCTTGCTGCTCTTCGCACAATTTTCATTCTTTCTTGTCTCTCCTTGGGTAATTCTGCCCTTCTTAGGTATGCCAACAAAGGAGTTCGCCAATCTGCCATCTCATTCACCTCCATCACCTGTTTCATGATGCTACTTCGGGCTGCTCCCAGAATCGTTACTGTTCGCGAGCGGCAATCCACTAAGGAGCTTCCCATCTTTGCTAGGTAATCAGCTTTTGCATTCTCCGACCTAGGGATATGGACTAACTTCCATTCGCCTAGTTTTTTGGCAGCCTCTTTTACTTCCTCCACATACTTCTTCATCCGATCTTCATTTATCTCAAATTTTCCTTCTACCTGTTGTGTGACCAGTTGGGAATCAGAGTAAGCAATGAGTCGTCGTGCGCCTAAGTCTATTCCCAGCTGCATTCCCTTGACCAGGGCTTCATATTCGGCCTCGTTGTTAGATGCCCTGAAATCGAATTTTATGGCATACTCTAATTGCTCACCTTCCGGGGTAGTGAGGATTATTCCTGCCCCAGAACCACTGGTTGTCGCCGATCCATCCACATGCAACAACCACTGTCCTTCTGGTGGCGACGGCATGGCCCCCTCTTGGATAAAGTCTGCTAGGGCCTGAGCTTTAATCGCCGTTCTCGGCTCATACTCCATGTCGTACTCCCCCATTTCCACCGCCCACTTCACCAGACGACCTGACACATTAGGTCGCCCTAATATTTCTCTCAAGGGCAAGTTGGTTCGCAATTTTATCCGGTGGGCTAGGAAATAGGGCCTCAATCGCCTGGCCGTAACCACTAACGCCAGCGCCCCTTTTTCTAGCTCGGAGTAGTTCCGTTCTGCTCCTTGCAAGATTCGGCTCGTATAATAAATGGGCTTTTGTTTACTCATTTCTTCTCTTAGCAAGACCGAGCTCACCGCTCCTTCTCCCACGGATAAGTAGAGTACAAGATCCTCCCCTGGTACTGGTTTGGTGAGTAGGGGCAGCTCGGCCAAATACTCTTTCAATTTTTTGAATGCCGTTTGCGCTTCCGGGGTCCATTCGAACTTGTTCCCTTTTCTTAAGAGTTTAAAAAATGGGAACCCGTTCTCGGCCGAGCGTGATATGAAACGGCTCAGCCCTGCTATTCCTCCCATTAGTATCTGGATATCCTTTATATTTTTTGGAGGACTCATTTGCAGTACTGCCTTGACCTTTTCCGGGTTGACCTCGATTCCTTGCTCTGTGACCACATACCCCAGGAATTTTCCCGATTTGACTCCAAAAGAGCATTTTGATGGGTTGAGTTTCATTCCGTATGTGCGCAGGTTCTCGAACGTCTCTTCTAGGTCCCTGATATGTTCTCCTGCCTTCACAGTTTTCACTAGCATATCATCCACGTATACCTCCATGTTTCTGCCGATTTGGGATTTAAAGATTCTGTCGACCATCCTCTGATATGTAGCTCCTGCATTTTTTAATCCAAAAGGCATGCGTACATAACAAAAAGTTCCCTTTGAAACCACAAAACTAACCCTCTTTCTGTCCTCGGGTGCGAGAGGAATTTGATGATATCCTTGGGAAGCGTCCATCATACTGAGTAACTCGCACCCTGAGGTTGAATCCACCAGCTGATCTATGCGGGGCAACGGGTAGTGATCCTTGGGACATGCTTTATTTAGGTACCGGAAGTCCATGTACATCCTCCACTTCCCCGGGCCCTTCCCTACCATCACGGCATTGGATAGCCACTCCGGAAACTGGATTTCCATTATGTGCCCAGCTCGGAGGAACTTATCAACCTCTTCCCCAATGACCCCATCCATCTCTGGCCCGAAATGCCTCCTCTTCTGCTTTACTGGTCTTATGGTGGGGTCGATGTTCAACCTGTGTTCGGCAACTGCTGGGCTGATTCCCACCAGATCCTCAGCTGTAAACGCGAAAATGTCCACGAATCTTCTTAGCAGGCTGATGAGGCGTTCCTTTATTCCATCGTCCAACCGACTCCCCATGCGAGTCTTTGTTTCCGGCTTTCCTGGAACCAATTCTATTTCTAGCAACTCCTCGTTGGGCTTGACACCTTCTTCCTCAGCTTCCTCGGGTGTCTTCGATTGTTTATTCCTCTTGGATTCCGGATCCGGACCCCCGAGCTCGGGTGTCCTCTTTCCACGCTGGACTCCCTGCTTCACGGTTGTTTGATAACAAGAACGGGCGACGAACTGATCTCCTGCTACTTCTCCCACCTCCCCTCCTACGGGGAATTTCACTTTCATGTGCGCGGTAGAGGCTACTGCTTCGAATTTGTTGAGCCCCGGTCGTCCTAAAATGGCGTTATAGGCCGATTTGGTGTCCACCACTAAGAATCTGAGTGTCTTGACCTTCCGATGGGGCATCCGACCTAGTGCCACTGGAAGCACCACTTCTCCCACTGGTTGCACCTCGGTCATACAGAACCCATAGAGCGCGGTATCTACCTTTCTCAATTCCACTTCCAGGTTCATCTGTTTGAAACAGTCATAGAATAAGATGTCTACTGAGCTTCCCGTATCGATAAACACCCTCTGCACATCGTAACTGGCGATTTCCGCTGTGATGACCAACGCGTCATTGTGGGGCGTATGTATCCCATTATAATCCATGGGGCTGAACTGAATGATAGGCCCACTGCCTACAGAGGCAACCTCCTTGAGTTGATGACATCTAGCCTTTCGTGCGTGGGCTTTTCTAGCCTGATTAGAACTTCCGTCGGTTGGTCCCCCTGATATCATGTGGATCACTCCTTTTTTAGCTGGGGGAGCAGCGGGTCCCCGTGGAGCTTCTCTTTTCACCCCCGCCCCTCCTTGGGGCATGGGTGGCTGCCTCCGACCTCCATTTCTCTGTTGATATGTGAACTCCATCAGATGTCCCGCTCGGACCAGCCTCTCGATCTCATCCTTAAGGTGCTTGCATTCGTCTGTCTTATGCCCGTAATCATTGTGGAATCGACAATAAAGATCTGACTTCGGCTGGGTGGGCCTATTAGGGCGAGATGCAGGCCACTCGATGACCCTGCTCATCTTACCCTCAACTGCTTCCAAAACCTGGGCTCTCCTCATTGTTAGTGGGCTATATTAGTCAAATCTTGGTCGCCTTAGAATGATATCGTTCTTCTTCCGATCTGTTTTCCCCCGTGACATTTCTTCCCGAGGCAAATTTCCTTGAAAGGTGTACTCCTCCCGTTGTATCAATCTGCTGGACCCCTTTTCCCCATCCTCGGGCTTTTCATGCAACTCCTCCATATCCTTCTCGGTTTCCTCAACGTTGATGTACTTCGAGCATCGGGCTAAGACCTCATCGTATGTTCTGGCTGGTTTTTTAGCTAATGAGGTGCGTAACAACCCCGGCCTCAGTCCCTGTGTCAAGGCACTGGTTTTTACCTCTTCTGACGACGAGGGTACCTCCAGACACGCCTTCGTGAATCGGGTCACATAAGCTCTCAGCGCTTCTCCAGAATATTGTTTGATACTGAACAAGGACATGAAGGTCTTTTGGTGCGCCCTGGCGCGGGCAAAATGTGTCAAGAACGCGGAGCTGAAAGTTTTGAAGCTGGTGATTGACCCAGGGGGTATCTGGTGGAACCAATCCTGAGCTGACTCGGTCAGTGTGGCCAAGAATGCCCTGCAACTCACGGCATCCGAATATCTATGTAGTACCGCCATGTTCTCGAATCGGTATAAATGTCGGGTAGGATCTGAGAGTCCATCATAGGTGAAGGTAACAGCCCTAAACCCATACGGGAGCTCGGCCTGTAGTATGCCTTCTGAGAAGGGATGGCCTGGATGACTTTCCATGTCCCTCCCCGCAACCCTCTGTCACAACTCTTCCAGCTCGTCTGCATCTTTGGATATCAAGGGATCCTGCGTTTTTTCTTGCCTAGATCGCTCCCATATTTTTGGATAACTCTCACCATGTTCTTCTTGCTGATCAATTTCTTCCGGCCCATCCGATAGGATAGGTATTATTTTTCGTGGTACCCTTTGTTTTTCGACCTCCCGGCTCTTCTGGATTGCACTGGCGATTATGTCGGCCAAGGCTTCCTTCGTTAGTGTAATTGTGCTGGGTGCGACTTCTTCTACAGGGGTGGCGGGTGTTTTCTCCAGAGTCGCTTCTCCACCCGCCGCCGCTAGTTCCTCTTCTAGATTTCTGGGTATTAAATCCCCTGTTCTCTTCTGGTTCATTTCTTCTGCCATTACTAACCTCACGTCTCAACTCAAAGTGACTCGATGTCACGGTCCCACAGACGGCGCCACTTGATGTAACCGAGCTGATCGGCCACCAAGAACCGGGTTAATCTTAGAAGTTTAGCTAAGAAAACCCAAGATATATGAAGTACTCTCTTTTCTTTCTCTCTCTAAAAATGCTGTATTCTCAAAGTGTGTCTCCCTTTTGAGGAACCCCCTCTCTCCCTTTTATAGGAGGGAGGATGCCTTGTTATCTGGGATGATTCCTGATTCCTAGAGAGAATCCCGGATATCCAGGGATTCAAGCTGCGATTTCCTATCCCTGGATTTCCGGGATTGCGAGGTATGGGCTCTCAATCCCTGGATCTCCGGGATTGGCAAGGTATGGGTTCTCAATCCCTGGATCTTAGGGATTCTGTCAGGTGAGTCAGGATCTTCTTTCCCAAGAGTTCGATGGTTTTTAGGTCGGCTTATCCCTATTCAAATCAGTAGTTTGAGAGACCTTTGAGGTCGGCGACCTGTTATCGGATATCATAGGTCAGCGGGGGCCTCCGAGGTCGGCGCCCTTCTAACAGATGTCACAGCTAAATGGGGCCTCCGAGGTCGGCGCCCTTTATCTAACAGATATCACAGCTAAATGGGGCCTCCGAGGTCGGCGACCTTCTAAAGGACCTTGGGGTTGCAATCTCCTTATCTAAGAACCTAGGTCGGACCTTTATTGGTCCATATTTTAAACCGGGTTTTCAGTGAGCGTACATTCGACGTCCTATCATGCCTTAAATCCGAAAGAACACAACCGGATATCATCGTGTGATAGTTCCGAAGAAATTTGGAAAATGCTTGAGGTAACACACGAAGGTACGTCTCAAGTCAAGGAGACGAAAATTAACATGCTCCTTCATGAGTATGAATTATTCCAAATGAAGGACGACGAATCCATCACGATAATGCTTCACCGTTTTTCGGTTATCACAAATGGATTAGCATGTTTCGGAAAACCACTTCCGAGTAGTGAGAAAGTAAAGAAAATTATTCGATCACTACCTCGAGAATGGGACGTACGGTGAAGGCAATAATCGAGTCTAAAGATTTAAATACTCATGATTTTAGTGCTCTCGTTCGTTCCCTTATCAACTACGAGATAGTTATAAAATCTCGGAATGCCAAACCGAAGCCAAAGGAAAGATCAATAGCCATGAAGGCTAAGACGTCTAGAAAGGAAGAAATCCCGGTGGATGAAAGTGATGAAGAATCGGCATATTATGCTAAGAATATTAATAAGTTACAACACTTATTAAACCGGAGTAAGTAGGACATCCAAAAGGGCGAATCTAAGAAATTCGACAACACTTGCCGATTATGTGGTAAACCAGGCCACTTTGCTAAGAATTTTCGGGTAAAACCAAAAGAGGTTTTAATTACAACATGGAGCGAAGAAGATCCTGATGAAGATTTCATGAATCAAAATAATCTCGCGCTCATGGCCCGGAATTCACTCGACGATAGCGACGTCAAAAGTCAAGTAAGTAATTCTTATGATTAACTTTTTGAAGCATTTGAGTTATTACATACCTATTATCAAAATGCTTTAAATGAGATTAAATCCCTTAAATCTAAATACAAATCTTTGGAAAATGAAAATTCCAAAATTCTTGAAAAGGGAAAATTTGTTGAGATCGATCATTCTAAATGCATTGAGAATGAAAATATTTTAAAGAATGATCTTGTTAAAATCCAAACCGAGCTAAAAATTTAACGAATAAATTTTCTCTCGGAAATGAGAAATTTGAAAATATGCTCTCGGTTCAAAAACACACTTTGAGTAAAGAGGGGTTATGAATCAAACCACGTTTTAAAAATGAATCCGTAAATTTCAAAATACCACGGTGTGAAAAATGTTTGAAAATTGGGCACCATATTTCAAACTGTAAGAGCCCAAGACGGACGATTAAAGTTAAGAAAATTTGGGTTCCTAAAGGAACAATTGTTTCAAATATCATCTACGTCTCCAAAGGAAAACCGACTTTCGGTTGGATCCCCAAAAAATAATTTTTGATATTTTACAAAGGGGGAGATAATATTTTCATGGCGAGATATTTCCTATTATTGCATATTTTTATATTCATGCATATTTTCTTTATATATTCAAATTGGTATCCTCTATATTTTTTTATACTTTTTGCTGAATACAAAAAGGGGGAGAAGAAGTTGAATCGGATAAAAGCGTCATGAATGAAATGACGAGAAAAATAAAAAGTAAAAAAGAGGAGAAAATAATAAAAATCGAAGAAGTCAAAAAGGAGAAAAAAGCATACAAAAAGGGAGAGAAACAAAGAAGTTGAAAAATAAAGGAGAAGTCGAAAATGACAGAAAAAAAAATGGGTGAAACTCACGAAACGATCAAAGTCGAAAACTTTGAAACGTACATATACATATATTTTCATGTTGCAGGTTTTATCCAATTCAAGGGTTGTTTTGTAATCATTAAAAAGGGGGAGATTGTTGGAATATTTATTCCACATATTAATAAATCAGTGTTTTGATGATTAAGATGCTAAACAAAGCAAAACAACATCGAGGCGAAGCAAACATCGAAGCAGACGAAGACGCAAAAACTTGGACAAAATACATACTTAGCGCACGCAAGAGCTGAAGGTTAACGCACGCTAACGGGAGTTATCTGCAGATCAGACGAGTTCGAAGTAACCTGAAGTGAAGTCACCTGATGAGGATAGCGCGCGCTACACACTATAATATAATGCACGCTATCGAGCCCATATTACCATTGTGAAGAGATTCAAACACAGAATGATGAATGCAGTGAAGTCAGCTTAGCGCACGAAACAAGTGCTATTTAGTGCACGCTGAATATCAAGTTTGAATCAAGTCAATCAATATGTTGGGGAGAATCTGCTGCAAGTCAAAAAGTATAAACGGATATATGACGCATGCAATGATTAGCGCTCGATAAGGAAGAAGTATTGGCGCACTCTAATAGTCAGAGACAGTAGCCACTGGACTAAAACTGGAAGATACTAACACTACTACAAAACTTGGAAAACAGACCGGTAGTTAAAGACCTGTTATTTCAATTAACAGGTCTCTTTGACATAAGAAACCCAACATTAAAAATAACGGGTCTCTTATCTACATTGGGACCACTATATCATAATGAATAAGAGAGATAAGAGACCCTTCATTGAGTCACCGGTCTCTTTTCCCACATAAAATTAAAAATAAAAAAATTATTATTATCGCTCTCCCAGAACTCTGCCCCCTAGTTCTCATCTTTATCTCTCCTCGCAGAAATACAGAGCACGGTGGTAAGGATTCTCTTCATCGTCTATATCTCTTCCAATTTGGGTTAGGGTTTATATTTAATAATTTTGATTTCTACACAAACTGATAGATTCGGCGGCGGCGAAGTCCAATAGGGGCGACAGATTTGCTGAAGAGTTGTGTTTCCACGGGATTAGGGCAGATCTGATTTGGAATTTTGATGACGAGTCCTATGTAGATGCTTGGTTTTCTATCAAATACGAGCAGCAGTCTATCATACGGATATGGGTGGTTGTTCGACGATCTAAACTTCTGACTGCGAACAACAATGATGGCTTCTAGTTGACCTTGACTGCCGGTAAGGTCCGTGGTTGACTCCGATTCAGGCGGCGATCGCTGTTTCTATGCTCACCTCACGTCGGCGAACATGAGGCTTCCAGGTTCATGATTCAGAATTTCGAATGTAAATGTATTGTTATGGGTTTATATGATTTTCTGCACTTCAGAATACAAGTGGGATATCGAATTGTTTTTATTTGATAAAAACAAAAAATAAGAACCATAAAAGTTTTAATTAGATTTTTTAGTAGGTTGATTTAAGTAGATGATCCTTTTGAGGTACCCTTTATCAAGATGCACATGTGATTGATGGAATGTTGTCGGATATTCAATTGGATGTCGGGAGAAAATTCATTTGCCATTCGGTTTTGGAGGCGCACCATCTGGTTTATATAGTCGGATGGTCGATTTATCATAATGTGAAATTGGTGAGGGAGCCGACTAACCGCTGCCAAACGGCGGGGATTTGAATTTGGGGAGTTGTTGAGGTACAAGTCGCAAGAAGCGGTCAGAGTGTTGTTGTTGGTTTGGGATGATAAGACTTCTCACAACACTTTCTTTTTTAAAACAGTATGGAATTTGGTTCTTCCAATTGTTACTATTGTAGTATATGTCTGTGAATTATTGTATAACATATTTGATGATTAATTTTGGCAAGTGTTTGTGGACTCAAGCAATTGCCGATGATTCTATTCCATGGGCATGTTAGTTTCCGTCTAAAATATGAACTAGTAGTTGTTAAATATTTCGAATCTGTAATTTTCGTCTAAAACAATTCTGGTTCATCTGCATCACTGGCTATAGGTATTAGGCATTCTGTTAATCCACAAGTTGATCTTCTAATGCAGGAAGGAGTGATGCAAATTCACGATGAAGAAACTCGAAAGTTTTTCAAGCACTCCTCTGTCACGTGTGTGCTGGCCCCTCGTTATGAAAGCATTAAGCTCAGCTTTTTCAAGCAACAGGCATGCTTTAGTTTTAAACAATTTCACTCTTCGTAATGTTCTAATTTAATAGTAGTTTATAATTCTGGTTTGTTGACAATTGGGTTATTGTATATATGGCCTCAAATTGAGCCACTACTATACATCTATTGACACCAATGATTTTACGTCTAGTTTTAATGAATGAGTACTTGTGGAACTTAATAAGTTACCATGTTCATGTCCTATCAACATTATTTCACTCCAACCAATCTTTTACAGGTTTTCTCGTGTGCAACCGAGTCTTTTGTAGTTTGTTGTTGTATCAAAATATAAAAAACTCGGCAAACTTTACTTGGATGTTGATTGCTCTAAATAGCTTGTTAATATTTAATATACTTCTTATCTTATTAATAAAATCCCAAGTGCTGTTACTCTAATTTTCTTATGTACAGTTTTTTTTCTTACATGTAATGGTATTACGTTTTTGGAGATTGAAATAGATGTAAAGAGTGGTGAATTCTTTTAATTTTAAATATTAGAATTCGTGCTTTACGATATGTTGCTAGGACTTTTGCACGCAACTGCTGGAAAAGAGGTGAATTCTTTTAATTTTAAATTATTAAATTTTTTACTGTTGTTTATAGGTAATTTATCATCATTGATGGTTTTTTTTCATGAAAAACTATAATATTGGAGTCCAAATTGTTATTTAATATCTTTTTTTCCTGAGTTTTTTGTTCTATTTGAATGTTGAATTGGGTATATTTTGTTTTATTTTTTTTCATATAAGTGAGTAACTTATTTGCATAATTTATGTTATTGGGCTGGTGTTTGATATCTACAAGTTACACTATTAACACATGGAGTATATGCTTGTAAAAGTTTTCTAAAGTTATTACTTACGAAGTATCAGCATGCGAATTGCCGCGTACAACAAATTAACACTCTCTTCTTCTTTTAAACTACTATTAGATTGTTGAGTGATTTGCTTGTGTTCATTAAGCTTTCAAGTCAAACTTTGGTTGTAATATTTATTTTTATTTCTCAAGAGTACGTTACTTGAATTTTAGACTTGATTTGTTTGGTCATAATTTTTATTTATTTTTAAAAAGTACTTTGCACATTTCTGATCGAATTATTTTGAATATGTGATATAAATCTCCCAGGTGTTCAATGAAAGAAAATGATAAAGATGTTGACTGTATATATTTACTTCCATTGTAGGCATATGTTCAGAAGTTAGTGGCGCTGCAACAACAGAATGTTTATAAGTGAGTAGCTATCCGTTGCTTGTGTACTTTGCTTGCAGCTGTACCACACTTTAACTTCCGTGATAGCTTATTGGCTGCAGTTGTGAAAAATATAAGCTCCCAAGATGATGTTGTGAGGTAATTGGAATTATTCATCCTTTTATTTTGTTCTTAAAGTAGACTCATTAATTCAAAGTGTTGGAAAATATGTTAAGTTTTGAGCTAGTTGATGAGGGTTGCTGCTTGTTGGTTTTGTCTTATGTTCATCGTGTTCTTTAGTATTTACCTTTTCATTTAGGTGAATTTTAGTAGTCTGATTAAAGTGACATTGTGTTTGTTGCATGTCACCAGCTGCTATTAGAGTATACGGAGAGATTTACGTAAACTTGTAAAATAGTACTATGTCCTTTCTTTTACTATTATCAACTGCTAATGAATTTCTCAGATTGATAAGGGAAAATGCTCACTTCTTGGGTTTCTGATTTTTATGGTCGTTAAAGATTGCCATTATTTTCCTTATAAGTCAAGTGTATAGAACGAGATAGTACGAAGTGGGAGTTCGTCACGTGGTTGGGAGAAAGAAACCTTTCGAGTGATGAACGCGTAATGCGATTCAAAGAAGGGTATGATTCTTATTAATTTCTCTTCAGTGAATTTTGCTTATTGCATTTTGCCTACTTTGTTACTATGCTAAGAGTCAGAAAATGAGTTCAATCTTGTTTTTGATTAAAGAGACTAAAATGGAAAAGTCTTGTGTTTGACTTGCTGGTAGTTACTACATGTGCTCAACCCCATCCCACCATTTTATCCAGTGGCTATCTGGAACATGCGTCTTGCTGCAAATTCACTGGATGAACCACCCTTGAGGTTTGGGGTATTAACAAAACACGGAGAAGTTTTAAAATTACCAAAAAAAAAAAATAATCAACATTTGATTCTGTCTTACATTTTCCCCCTTCATAGCCCAAAAAAATTTACAAAAAAATCCCTTACGTTCGTAAAAGTATTACAGTTATCACCTTAACTCCAACCTCAAGGGTTTCTGTGTAATTTTGAACTTTTTTTTTTTTTTTTGTAATTACTCCAAACTTAACTGAAAAATTATGGTTAAAATTACAAAGAACACCTTGGATTCAATTAGTTACAGAAAGTACCCAACTATCCTTCAAAATCACAAATTCCCATTTATATTTATATGTTACTACTATTTTACAAAGTACAAATAATGAAGGGAGTAAATACAGATCTTGGAGGGGGTATTCATTTGTAATTAGACTAATCTTCAGGGATAAGTTTTATAAATTTACTTTAGCAAAATTAGATTGCCATGAATTGGCCAAAAAAGTCCTCTCTGAATTATTGAGATACGCCGCGTCAGTGGGTGCGGAAAAACACAAATAAATGTTCCCTCCCTATGTGTTAACTGATGTTATCTACAGCCAAAGCATGTAAAATATGTGTGTTAATTCATACGCTGATAAAATTTGGCGAAACTCGTCGAACGGTTCTTGTTTTCTTTTTCTCTTGCTAATTTGAAGTAGAATTATTTATTTTTTTTGTTTTATTCCATTGGAACTTGTGAAGAAAGCAATGATGGGCCTTTTGTTTTCATTTTGCTTTTGTTATCAGTTTATGGGTTAGGTGATTTTGCTCTGCACAAAAATCGTGCTGGTAATTCTATGATAAATAATACATTACAGTATACTTGATTTTATGTTTGCTTGGTTTTATGTTCGATTTTATGATTGTATGCAGTAAACAATATTCTGGAAGTATTATATTTCAGTTTTTTGTTTGCTTCAGGTTATTGAAAAAAAACTCACTACATGTTTCACATTCTAGAACTTTGCATTTGTCGATCGAGATTAGCACTTTTTATTTCTAGTTATGCTTACGCTAAAATATATGATCTATGACCCTGTTTGATTATTAAAAATATTATTTATATTACAGTTATTTCCTCAAGAAGCTTATTCATCAGAAAAAGTTGATGAGATAAGAGACGTTTGGGTTGAATATTTGCTCAAGCAAGCGAATGAAGCAGACGAAGAAATCAAAGATGATGGTATGGAAATTGCCTAACTAGTTTTGGTTCAAATTATTATTGTGAATGACTAGATTTCAGGTTATTTTGATGTTTTTATGTTTTTGGAAATTACAAAATGTCAAGTGGGAGTTATTTTGTAATGGATTTATGGTACATGGTACAAATTTGATATGGGTGATTTTTTTGTAATGGGATGCACGGATTTTGAATATGACCTTTTTGTCAATGAATATTGCTGATGTGGGTGTTTTTTGTAATTAGCTCGATGTATAATGCTGATTTTTTTTTTAAAAAATATAAATGATAAGAGACCCGTTATGTGTAAAAACGGCTCTCTTAGCATAATGACAAAGAGACCGCCTATCTATAATATGCGGTCTCTTTGATATAGCAAAGAGACCTCATTTCTTCTATATCAGGTCTCTTTCTTAATGAAGTATTTTTAAAATCGGTAATGTTAGAGACCACCTCTCTGCAATAACGGGTCTCTTTGATATAGCAAAGAGACCCCCTTTCTGTAATAACGGGTCTTTTTGATATAGCAAAGAAACCTCGTTTCTTTTATACCAGGTCTCTTTCTTACTGATGTATTTTTAAAATCGTTATTGTAAGAGACCCCCTTTTTTGTAATGTGGTCTCTTTGATATAGCAAAGAGACCGCATCATAAGAGGCGGTCTCTTTATCAAACAGACCCCTGAGATAGAGACCCATCCAGAGGCGGTCTCTAAGGCATATTTGGACGGGTCTCTTTGCCTATTTTTATAGTAGTGTAACGTACGTAACATGCAGTATAACGTACGTTAAGGCAAATATATGCGATAGTGCACGCTAAGGAAGTCAGCCTAGCGCACGCTAATATCAACTGGCAGTAACGGCTAGTTTGTGGAAAAATGCTATAAATACCAAATGAGTGGGTATCAACCCACACAGCAACATTTGAGCAATTCATATACACTTGAGATATCACTGTAAACATTATAGTTGTTGTTCTTGAGCTTAAATTAGAGTGATTGAGTGTTATACACAAAATCATACACGAGTGAGAAAAAGAAAAGATATGATTGGATTCGGTGTTATTAAGATCAAGGATCCGGCATTATTAGAATCGCAATCGCTATCTTAGTGAGGTTTATCTAGTACCGATAGAAAGCTAGAGTGGTTGATTCCTTATCAATAGAAAAGGAAAATGGTTTTACTCGGACCGATAGAAGACGAGTTTGTAACGGTAATCCCTCGACCGATAGAAGAGAGGTGCAGAGGTTTTGATCTTTAACCTATAGAAAAAGATATATCGAGAGAGGATGTAGGCACGTTTGGCCGAACCTCTATAAATCCATTTGTCGTTTATTTTCCGCAATTTAATTTACGCTTCCGCAACACGGCGCATATACCGATCTTGCACCAACATTCTGTTGAGTTACTTAGACCTGTGTGGACTAAAGAAAGCTATTATGACTTTTGTGGGACAAATAAGATGAAGATTCAATCTGTGTGAGAAGAAGCAAGTCTAAGAGTCTACAGCCAATCTATGTGAACGGTTGAAAGCTACAGCCCCTGTATCAATCTGTGTGAACAATACGGGGATAGGTTTGATTAAAATCATACAATTGTACGTCTTGATTTTAGTAAACTATTTACTCCTGTGTGGAGGATCAGTGGACGTAGAGGGGTTTACCTCGAACCACTTTAAAACTATGTGTTCTTTATTACTCGCATTTATCGCTCTCATGCAATTTGTGATTTTATGTATATTTGTACTTTGAAAAACCCTGTAAGCACCAAGCTAACAGGATACCTACGAGTTGCTATATTTACAGCAGCTATTACTGAATACTTCCCCTATGCATAGTAAAATTTCAAAATAAGTATACAGCGTGACCAACAAGTGGTATTGGAGCGGTTGATTCTATAAAGAATCAGTTAATTTTTAACCTAAATCGGATCCAAAATCACTAACTTTTGAAAAACCCCGTTTATGTGTTTGTTTTTCTACTCACCTTATCTTTATAAGGGATACATCTATGATAAAAAGGTTCCGATGTTCTCCATTAATGAATTTGATGACTGGAGAATCAGGATTGAAGCCCATCTTGCTTCTATGCATGAAGAAATACTATTTGTCATCCAAGAAGGACCAATCACAATCATGAATGTCAATCCAGCTGCCCGGATAGAAGGGAAACCTCATGCAGAAATGCTTGAGAATGACAGAGACCAATGGACGATCGATGATCACAAGCATGCGAATCTGGACAATGTCACCAAGAATGCGCTGTTTGTCACTTTGGACAAAGGCACATTCTCAAAGATATAGAGCTATGGGACAGCCAAGGATATCTGGGATAAACTCAAGTTAATTTGCAAGGGAACTGATCTTCCAAAAGTAAACAAGACTTCAAAACTCACTCAGAAATTCGAATCTTTCGAAATGAAATCTGCAGAAACACTTCAGGATCTTGACCCCAGCTTTACCGGGATTATCCCCAAAAGTAGAAAAACCTTAAAATCTTTAGATCCCTCCCTACTCGATGGAATATTAAGACCACAGCTCTGCGTGTATCTTGTAATTTAAATGATATATCTATTTTTGATCTCTTCTCTAACCTCAAAGCATTTGAGTATGATATTGATAGAAGAGAAAAGCATAAGAATCTCCTGTGAAGGCTACAACACTGTCAGCTATATCTGACAGGATACATGGCTCGGCCCCTAGCACATCCAAGGCAAATGACAATGATGATGATATCCTGTCACAAGACGAGATGGCCTTGCTCATGCACAAGTTTCAGAAATTCATCAAGAAGTCCGAAAAGTGTCCCTACAGGCCCAAGCCTATCACCAAGGTACACACCGAGTCACCATCTTCTGGAGACTCTAACCTGTGTTACAATTACAGGAAACTAGGACACTATGTAAATAGATGTGCTCACCCCAAAGTCTAAAAGTTGCCTGAAGCTGAACAACAAGAAAGAGATGAGAAAATGAGGGTGTGGAGAAACAAGCTCAAGGCTGTGAATCGGAAGCCCCATCCTCATCAACCAAGACAGAAGAATGCCTATATGCTGTCACCGATAGTGACACTTCTGACGATGAAATAGAAGATAAAGCATATATGTGCTTTATGGCAAAAGATAAACATGACAGTGATGATGGGGTAAGCTCAACCTCAATTAATCCTCTAAATGCATCACATATATTCGAAAACATGTTGAATGATTTTTGATCCATTCAGAAAGCCCATGAAATGTTAAAAAAATAAAACATACAGCTCTCTTTTTCAAACTTAGAGCTGAATGATGAGAATGATATTTTGCAAAAATAACTATGAAAATATGTATTTTTATTGCAAAAATAGCAAAATCATTCATGAAAAACTCATGGAGAGCAATCAACAACTTTCTACTGAGCTAAATGAGGCTAAAACTCATAATCTTACTTAGCAAGACAAATGATTATGCAAAACTAGAAGCAAAAATACAGCTTCTCGAGAAAAGAAAACTAGAACTTGGGACCATCCTAAAATCCTTTGAAAGATCATCAAAGAGGATGGAAGACATTCTAAGCACTATCCAGCATGTCCATGATAAGCGTGGCTTAGGATACAGCACATTCTCCAATAAAGGTACATCTAGTACGATTTTTGTCTAAGGAGTGGAACCCATTCCTATTACCGACGAAGTTCCAAAGGCTACAGTTGTACCCTCTCCAAGTCTGAAGGCTGACATACCATCACCAAGTTCCTATCATAAGCAGTGGAAGGCACAGCCTCACAGGCCTATGAGAATCAATGATCATTATCAACAGTATGCACCACAATCATACCAACAACGTCAACAACAAAACAGGAGAAACAAGGCTGTACCCAAACACCAACATCATCATGCATCGCAATTCTACAGGAAGTACGATGGTCCTATATACTGGGTACAAGAACTCAGATATCTATCTAGAAAGCAGGCTAAAGTGCAGCTTTACCAACAACATGTATGGGAATCCAACTGGAAACCCAGGAGGCAACCTACAATGCAAAGAAATACATTGCCTCCTCCTAGACAACAATCGCAATGGGACCAAAATTCTCGCTTTTACATGAATGATTATAATTCCTACAGTGATTACGTTCCTGTTCCATGTAAATCACGAAATACAGGACCTAAGAAATCCTACAGAAAACCCATTGCTGTCAGGAAAATTTGGGTGCGTAAAACAACAGTGATGGACCCAAAGATCAAAGGGGATCCAAATCCACTTAAATTTTGATTACCAGATATCAAAAAAAAAGACATATGGTATTTCGACAACTAATGTTCTCGGCATATGACAGGAGATATCACCAAACTGACAGACTATGTAGAAGGACGTGGTCCAAAGGTACGATTCGGTGATAAATAAAAAAGAGGAACAAGACGGAAGGGAACCCTACTTGTAGGGAAATTCAAAGTCATCGATGTAGCCTATGTCGAAGGATTACAGTATAATCTTCTTAGTGTTATCCAATTCTGTGATAAACAATTTTCGGTTAAATTCTATGAAGATCACTATAGGGTAGAAAGACAAAATAAATCATCCTTATAGGAAGCCGATCAGGTAACATATATACAGCAGATTGGAAACCCACTAGTGCTATATTCCCTTGTGTTGTTACCAAAAGAACTGTAGATCAACGCTGGCTATGGCACAAAAGGATGTCTCACATCAATTCAAGACTATTAACAAATTGGCTAGATAGGAAATGGTTAGAGGTTTGCCCAATGTTTCATTTCACAAAAACAGTGTCTGTGGACCCTGTTTGAAAGGTAACCATGTAAAGACGTTCCTACAGAGCAAATCATATATATCAACCCAGAAGGTTCTACACTTGCTCCATATGGACCTGTATGGACATGTTGACCCTGTCGGTCTGGGAGGTAAGAAATGATGTCTTGTTATTGTTCATGATTTTTCTAGGTATGCTTGGACAGTCTTCCTAATAAAGAAGAAAGAGACAACCACAAATCTACCGGAACACCTCAAAAAGTTACAGAATGAGAAAGGTCTGAGCATTGTATCCATTCGATCCGACAGAGGTACAGAATTCACTAATTGCTTCATAGAGCAATTCTGTGCAAACAACGGCATACAACATGAATATTCAGCAGCCCCTACTCCTCAACAAAATGGTGTTGCCGAGCAAAAGAACAGGGCGCTAGAAGAAGCAACAAGAACAATGATTGTCGTAAGCAAATTGCCACAATGTTTCTGGGGTGAAGAAACAAATACAGGGTGTTATACACAAAACCATTGTATCATCCACAAGCACCACAACAAAATAGCGTACCAGGTATGGAATAATAAACTTCCCTTAGTTGCATACTTTCACATCTTTGGTTGCAGGTGCTATGTTCTCCACAATGGGAAAGATCAACTCAAGACCTTCGATGAGAAATCTGATGAAGGTGTGCTTGTTTGATACTCCTCTCTCAGCAAGGCATTTAGTATCTTCAACAAAAGGAAACTGACTATAGAGGAGTCAGTCCACGTAGTGTTCGATGAACCTCATTGTTATCCTACAGGAATAGAAGACCTTACTTAAATTGTTAAAACACTATCTCTTCAGGAAAACGAACAGGAAGACCCTGTGGTAGACCTACAAATCAATCCCGTGGCTATTATAATCGATGAAGTAGCCGAAGTTAATGCTGTACAGGCTGAAGCTGAACCTACTGTAACACCCCCAGAGAATATTACACGCCACAAACCCTCTCCGCGAGGATATACCAGGCTAATACCAAAACGAGATATCACATTACTTGTCGTTATTGCTAAATAACGAACCATTAGACCGATTTGGTCTTTTGCCACAAGCATACAAATTAAAGTTCATACACATCGCTCTCACAAGACTCATACCCACACACGGGTCAAAATACAATACAGCGGAAGACTGAAGATAACTCAACAATACAACAACATCAACTGGACTCTGAAATCTTGATTAGTATCGCAGCTCGTCTTCCTCCATGCCGTCCCTGCGGTTGCTCCAACGAACTAAGCATACCTGAAATGCATGATACGCATTTCCCTCATTTAAGGGGTTAGCATTGGAATGGCTAGTACAAGTATTCAATCTATATTAAATATATCATGCCAATATCTGTTATATTAAAATATCAATAGCCGTGAGAGAAGTTCCCGAGAGGTTTTCAAATTTTAGGGTACCGCTCAAGTCTTAGAAAATAATATAAATAAACTTGGGAGTTTTAGAAAACGACATAAAGTCTTTTAGGACTTCAAGTACGGGATTATAAAACCTTTCCGAAAACAATAGGGCCTCGGCCCAAATCTCTTCTTCCACAAAACAACCCATACACAACCGTTGGGATCTCAACCCAAATCCTCATCAAACCAAAATACACGAAAACAATAACAATGTTCGTTTCCAAGAGCAAAACCTCACATTGAAGGGGTTAAACACTCACGACACATATCCTAGTGCCATTCTAGCAAAGTACCAAGATTCAATACATAATGTACATCAACATCGAGAACCAAAACGTTGCGATATTCCGAACATATCAGAAATATCGAAAAACATCACCAATATCACGAAGCCATACTTGGTAACCCGTGGCCGTACCCCTTAGTATCGACCCCCAGACATCCCGTCGAACGCTCCGAGTGGGAAACCACTTCCGCGGCCGTACCCCTTAGTATCGGCCCCCAGACATCCCGTCGAATGCTCCGGGTGGAAGGAACAACACATGCACCCAATGTCACATCCGCGGCCGTACCCTTTAGTATAGGCCCCCAGACGTCCCGTAGAACGCTCCGAGTGGAGGTACATTAACACACACACGTTCCAAAATCACAGTTGCAAACCACAAGCCTCGAAGGTCAATCACAATATATATATATATATATATATATATATATATAATCGAGGCTTGCTAAAAATGGCCAATTATCTGACGCATAGCTACGACCAACCTAGCTATACTACAACCTAACAATCTTAAACGCATCTCCACACATCAACGGTATAACCAACGATCAACCAATACGATTAACCCAACTCATAACACACAACTTAACCCACACAACCCGGTGATCACCCAAAACATTATAGCACATGTCTAAGTGTACTATCTACCCAGCACTACGTCTCTATTGGCATATCTCTATGACAAGCAATGAACCAACACTAACCTCACATAACCACATAACTACTACGATAATTCATATAAGGAACAATCAACAAAATTCACAAACCAACACAATTTCACATGCAACCTCAATTCACACAATATAAATCGTATAGGCAAGAATACTTGCCTCGATGATCGATAGCGGAATTCGGACGAACAAGGCTCCACCAACTAGCTCCGAATACCTATACACTCCGCGGAAAATCAACATCAACGCAATTACTACGGGTATAACGAATAAGAACAACGGAAAACACCCTCAAGAATCGAAGGAACTCATTGAGACATTTAATCGGACATTAAAAGCTCAAGACCTCCTTAGAACACAAAAATCATGGTTGGGCTAGAAAGAATTCTAGATATGGATATACAATACATAGAACATGATTAATAACACCCAACAACACTACCCAAACCACCAGAATCGGATGAAAATCGAAATCAATAAGAAAATCTCGGAGGTCAAACCTAAGGGTTTTCAAGAGTTTACCTTGGATCCAGACGAACTTGCGGGGAAGATGATGATAGTCACGGATAGAGCTTCCCAAAATGATGAACTATGATGCCACAAACCACCACCCTTGAATTCTCACTCAAAATCACGGAGGAAGGAGGAAGAAGGCAAGAATGACGAATGAACATGCTGCCCTGCTATTAAATAACAGGGACATGTTACGGCCGTAACATATATGGCTTATGGTCGTAACTTGCCTGTCTTACGGCCGTAACACGAAATTATTACGGCCGTAAGCCCCTTTCTAGACCCCTGTCCAAAAATACGAAGGTGCATTACGGCCGTAGCAATGATTAACTTATGTCCGTAACATAAGGCATCATACGGCCGTAAGATACAATACATACGGCCATAACTCCCATGACATACGGTCGTAATTAATGTAATACCCGTACTTTTATTGACTGTTTGACCTTGCCATTTTTCTTATTTCATCGCTCTGCAAACTCTTGGTGATGTTGTCGATATTGTTATAGAGTTTCGTATCTTGTTTGATCACAATCGTGTTGTTTAGACCTTGCGGAAATGTTGTGGGTCAAAGAATTAGCGCACACTAGGCTTAGGGTAATGCACGCTAATTCTGCTTGAGTAGCGCACGCTAGCTTTGAGCCGTAGCGCGCGCTAAGGGACCAGTCAGGTCAGAACCAGTAACTCATCCTGCTTTCTGGACTGGCAATTAATGCGCGCTAGGAGTTCGTTAACGTACGCTATTCGTGGTCAGTAGCGTGCGCTAATATCCGTCCGTAGCGCACGCTAACGGGCTGGTTGACAGAGGCAGTGAGGTTGTTAGGTTTTCTGGACTATCAAGTAGCGTACGCTAGTCTTCGGATAGCACATGCTATAAGAGTTGCGTAACGCACGCTAATCCATAGCGGTAGTGCACGCTAAGGCTCGAGCAGGGCAAAGGACAGTAGGTTTTGGACTCCAGTTTCTGGACACCATTTTTGGTTGGCGCACGCTAAGATAAGGCGATTAGCGCATGCTAACGGGGCTGACAGAAGCCACTGGACTACTCGGTGACCTCACTAGCGAACGCTAATAATCGAGTCGTAGCGTGCGCTAGACTGGGCGAGTATATATTGGATAGTTGACTTCCATTTCGTCATTTTTCTTTCTCTTCACTCATTTTCGATGGGAGAAGCTCAGGAGAGGCGATTTTGGATGTTTGGAAGTGATCTTTCTTCAGTTATCAACACCTTTGGTTGGAGAACAAGGATTTATCAACATCTAATCCATTCTATCGTCCAAATCAAGGTAAAAATCCTTAGAACCCTAGTTTTTGGGAATTTTGGGGTTTTTCCTAGATTCATCCGATTTATCCATTTTGAAGCTTGAGAACCTTGATATTATGATATAT
Organism: Orobanche coerulescens; assembly: GCA_033398695.1. Lineage (NCBI taxonomy): Eukaryota > Viridiplantae > Streptophyta > Magnoliopsida > Lamiales > Orobanchaceae > Orobanche > Orobanche coerulescens. The sequence goes on along the minus strand of CM065802.1, from coordinate 176,161,804 downwards.
CTATTCTGTATACATGCTTTTCCTATGATTTTACGGATTGGTTTGTGCCGTGTTCGGACTTGTAAGGGTTTGGGTAATTTTCCATACTCTAATTATTTACCATTGTATTTTCGTGAATCGTAAATGGGTTTCGGGAGTTTCTTCTTGAATTATGAGTATGGATTATTGATTATCATATCCCTTACAAATCGTTTAGGTGCCGGAATCATGTTCTTGGACCTACCGAACCCATACTCTTTTCCCGTTCAATTTCTCGATGTCCCAAAGGCAAGTATATATTTATGATTGTACGTTATCGACTTTGAAAGTAAGATATATGAATGGCATGTTTATTTATATCCACTCTGGTGCGGGCCGACAGGTCCCCTGAGGGTTTCGTAGCCTTTGGTGCAATACCACGGATAATTTGGGTTAACCACTCTCGGGCGGGCCGACGGGTCCCCTGAGGGTTCCGTAGCCTTTGGTGTGGCTCCATAGTTGATCATGTATGCATTGTTGTGATGCTATGAGATTTAGTAATTCCGGAATACTAGTATTGAATTGATGAATTGACGGTTATCATTATTTTATTGTCGAGGAGTATTGTGTTTCATACTTGATATACTTGCACTAGTTATTCGACGGCTAACCCTTTTATGGGGGAAATACCTTTTATGTATTTCACGTTCCAGGAGGGAGGATAGGTAGGTATCGGGTCGGCACGAAGATGATGGCCAAGCGTGATACTGTGTTTTATCTCCTGTTATGTTTTGTGTTCCTCCATTCAGTATTGTTGTACTGGAATGGTTATTAAACACTCGAGTATTATTTGCTTTCAGTTTCTCTTGATATTCCGGCCTGTGTTGCCGAGGTCTTGAATTTGTACTATGATGTATTTGGATACATTGGACATGGTTTGAATACCCCTTGTATCGTCTTTCATTTCATTGTATTTGGACCTTCTCGGTCAAGTTTTATAGTTCCGCGTATGATTAGCCTTATGGGTCCCACGGTGGGGTTCACAGCGCTGTAATATACCCTGAATAACTTGGGGGTGTTACAACTAACGCGGCTTACGGCCATATGTATAATACTGAACACAGCAGTAAAATTCCAATAGTTCCGACAACCCGGTAAGACGTCCGTCCATGTCCCGATTGCTCAAATATGACATCAACGATCCAAAACAACTATGAACTCACTACGAAACATGTCGTACAAGTCCAATCAATCACCAATGGAAATATATTATCCCCAATAAGGCGAGAAATTCGGTAGAACGATAAAAGAAATTGATGGATATTACAGATAAGAGTTCGAACAATAATTCTGAAGTTCACAACACGACTACAAATGTTCATCGAACTAGTAGGAACGACAAAATAATTGTTTCGAGCAAGATTCGCGACAATCGGACCCGAATGCGGAAAAGTCGCAACAATATGTCGATTAACCCGAAACAATAATAAAACTCACTCGAATAGAAAAATGCACAGAACAAAACATATCCAAAATGTGTCAATGAACACAAGCGAGTTGCTAAAATCGAGAAAGTACAGGAATGAAAAACACGAGTATTACATTCTACCCCACTAAAAATAAGTTTCATCCCGAAACTTAAAAAGAACAGGGTAGGACACCAACTAAGAAAAAAAGGTTCGCACAACAAATATCAAACCCCCACACGAGATACAGTAAAAGGTACGACACAATACTACATCACGGAACACCACTGGGTCCTCCACGAGTAGGAACAAAAACTCGATTCCCGAACATCTTAGCAACAGTCTCACAATGCACCACTTGGTGCCCCAGTTGTCTGCACTTGAAACAATTAACCGGTGGTGAATGACAATTCTGTCTCGTATGGCCCACACAACTGCAGTTGAAGCAGGTCTTCACACCGATCGTCTTACTCGCCTCTGGAGTAAGGTTCTTAGACTGGTCAACCGAATGAGGAGTGCTCCCAGAAGGAAAATGCGAAGCAATAGGCCCACGGATTCCGCTTCCATGGTCTCTGGAAAAGCTACCCGAGATCTTCTGCCTCTTACTTTTTGGACCCACCTCCATCATAGGAATGGCCCTCCCAGTGGTCACATTTGATCTAAATACTTCATCACAGTACTGCACTCAATGCCCTTCGTGTCCACAATTATAGCAAGCTACTAGCGGCTTCTTACAATTTACGCGTTCATAACCTAGAACATTACATTTGAAGCATCTAGGCAAGTTACCCACAGTCAACGATACCGCCTTGGATCTCCTGGATTTTACGGATGGTCTATAAGGTTCCGCAACCAATTCATATGGGGGTTGAGGTCTATGGACCCCTATTCCCCTACTTCCCAATGAATCCCCTGAATTCATCTGCTCTATTGCCATGGACATAGGATTCGTCAATGATAAAGTCATTACGAACGTTGGATTACTGCCAACACTGACATCCTCTCCAGCTACTTGCCTCTGATCATGTGCCTCACCATGCTCCTGACTATGTCCACCACTACAGCCCCGACCTCGTCTTCTCGGCATACTGATCACACAACGGTTCAGATCTATGGAACATAACATCACAAACGATATCCATAATGCCGATTCATCGCAACATATCGACGTAAGTCAATAACAACACCACACAAAACATACACTCACAAAAGTTACACTAGTACAATAACTACAATTGCAAGAAATGAATGTACAGTCGTAACTGATGGGCCACAAGACCATATCGACAGAAGATTTACAATCATGGTTTATACTAAAAACAGACACGGCCGCAACAAATCATACGTCATAGTAGTAAATCATGGATAACAGTTTTCCAAAAGGTTCCCGAGTTATTTGTTTAAATAGCCACGTTTTAAAATCTGCGTTCATAAAATTTTTCCGAAACAAGATTGAAAACACTATTAGGTACCTCGGACTGTTTGAAATTAACAGCAATATGCTAAAACCATTCTAAAATTCCTTCAAATATGACAAAAGTTTGACGACGTTGATCTTTACTAAAATATCGAAATACTTTAAAACCTAACCTTTGTACTCCGTCGCCAGACTTTTATGAAAATGCACGATCACTTTGCCAACTCCTAACATACAACATAACCCACACAACCCGGTGATCACCCAAAACATTATAACACATGTCTAAGTGTACTATCTACCCGGCAGTACGTTTCTATTGACATATCTCTATGACAAGCAATGAACCAACACTAACATCACATAACCACATAACAACTAGGATAATTCACATAAGGCACAATCAACAAAATTCACAAACCAACACAATTTCACATGCAACCTCAATTCACACAATATAAATCGTATAGACAAGAATACTTGCCTCGATGATCGATAGCGGAATTTGGACGAACAAGGCTCCACCAACTAGCTCCAAACACCTATATACTCCATGGAAAATCAACATCAACGCAATTACTACGGGAATAACGAATAAAAACAATGGAAAACACCCTCAAGAATCGAAGGAACTCATTGAGACATTTAATTGGACATTAAAAGTTCAAGACCTCCTTAGAACACAAAAATCATGGTTGGGCTAGAAAGAATTCTAGATATGGATATACAATCCATAGAACATGATTAATAACACCCAACAACACTACCCAAACCACAAGAATCGGATGAAAATCGAAATCAAAAAGAAAATCTCGGAGGTCAAACTTAAGGGTTTTCAAGAGTTTACCTTCGATCCCATTTAACTTGAGGGGATGATGATGATAATCACGGATAGAGCTTCCCAAAATGATGAACTATGATGCCACAAACCACCACCCTTGAATTCTCACTCAAAATCGCGGAGGAAGGAGGAAGAAGGCAAAAATGACGAATGAACACGCTGCCCTACTATTAAATAGCAAGGACATGTTACGGCCGTACCATATATGGCTTATGTCCGTAACTCGCCTGTCTTATGGCCGTAACACGAAATTCTTACGGCCGTAAGCCCCTTTCTAGACTCCTGTCCAAAAATACGAAGGTACATTACGGCCGTATCAATGAATAACTTATGGCCGTAACATAAGGCATCATACGGCCGTAAGATATAATACATACGACCGTAACTCCCATGACATACGGCCGTAACTAACGCGGCTTACGGCCGTATGTATACTACCGAACACAGCAGTAAAATTCCAATAGTTCTGACCGCCCGGTAAGACGTCCGTCTACGTCCCGATTGCTCAAATATGACATCAACGATCCAAAACAACTATGAACTCACTACGAAACATGTCGCACAAGTCCAATCAATCACCACAGGAAAGATATTATGCCCAATAACTCGGGAAATTCAGTAGAATGATGAAAGAAATTGTTGGATCTTACAGATACGAGTTTGAACAACATTTCTGAAGTTCACAACATGACTACAAATGTTCATCGAAATAGTAGGAATGACAAAATGACTATTCTGAGCAACATTCGCGACAATCGGACCCGAATGCGGAAAAGTCGCAACAACATGCCGATTAACCCGAAACAATAATTAAACTAGCTCGAATAGCAAAATGCGCAGAACAAAACATATCCAGAATGTGTCAATGAACACAAGCGAGTTGCTAAAATCGAGAAAGTACAGGAATGAAAAACACGGGTATTACATTCTACCCCACTAAAAATAAGTTTCGTGCCGAAACTTAAAAAGAACAGGGTAGGATACCAACTAAGAAAAAAAGGTTCGCACAACAAATATCAAACCCCCACACGAGATACAGTACAAGGTACGACACAATACTACATCACGAAACACTATTGGGTCCTCCACGAGTAGGAATGAAAACTCGATTCCCGAACATCTTAGCAACAGTCTCACAGTGCACCACTTGGTGCCCCAGTTGTCTGCACTTGAAACAATTAACCGGTGGTGAACGACAATTGCATCTCAAATGCGGACCACACGATCAGCTTGAAGGTGTCTTCACACCGATCGTCTCATTCGCCTCTGGAGTAAGGTTCTTAGACTGGTCAACCGAACGGGGAGTGCTCCTAGAAGGAAAATACGAACAACAGCCTCACGGATTCCGCTTCCATGGTCTGTGGAAAAGCTACCCGAGATCGTCTGCCTCTTACTTCCTGGACCCTCCCCCATCATAGGAATGGCCCTCTCAGTGGTCACGTTTGATCTAGCTACTTCATCACAGTACTGCACTCGATGCCATTCGTGTCCACAATTATAGGAAGCTACTAGCGGCTTCTTACAATTCGCGCGTTCATAACCCAGAACATTGCAGTTGAAGCATCTAGGCAAGTTACCCACAATCAACGATACCGCCTTGGATCTCCTGGATTTTACGGATGGTCTAGAAGGTTCCGCAACCAATTGATACGGGGGTTGAGGTCTATGGACCCCTGCTCCCCTACTTCCCGATGAATCCCCTAAATTCATCTGCTCTATTGCCACGGACATAGGATTCGTCAATGATAAAGTCATTACGAATGTTGGATTACTGCCAACACTGACATCCTCTCCGGCTACTTGCCTTTGATCACGTGCCTCACCATGCTCCTGACTATGTCCACCACTACAGCCCCGATCTCGTCTTCTCAGCATACTGATCACACAACCGTTCAGCTCTATGGAACATAACATCACAAACGATAACCATAATGATGATTCATCACACCATATCGATGTAAGTCAATAACATCACACAAAACATACACTCACGAAAGTTACACTAGCACAATAACTACAATTGCAAGAAATTGAATGTATAGTGGTAACTGATGGGCCACAAGACCATATCGACAGAAGATTTACAATCATGGTTGATACTAAAAACAAACACGGCCGCAACAAATCACACGTCATAGTAGTAAATCATTGATGATAGTTTTCCAAAACGTTCCCGAGTTATTTGTTTAAATAGCCACGTTTTAAAATCTGCGTTCATAAAATTTTTCCGAAACAAGATTGAAAACACTATTAGGTACCTCGGGCTGTTTGAAATTAACAGCAATAGGCTAAATGTAACACCCCAAACTAGGTGGATATTACAGTGCTGTGGACCCCCGACTGGGACCCATCAGGCGAGTGAAAATGAATGAAATACACAGGGTAAATGTAGTACCGAACCACATTATATCATTAATTACTCCGATGAGGAGTTTTATTACAACACACCCAAGGAAATGACCGAATACAAGTATATTTTATATGGAGATAAAATATACAACACTGAATGAACTCAAAATCCAAACGGAAATCTGCAGCGGAAGTAAAATAAGGAAACACGGTGAATGAAAGGATTGGGGCCCCCTACTAGTATCACTCGGACTTCTCGCCGTCAATGTTCTCTTCCCGTGCCTTAGCCTTGCCACGACCTGAAAAACAAAATCGCCCAACGGGGTCAGTTACACAGAACAACAATCCTTAAGAGTTGAATAAACACAATCATATATATGCTGTATAAACCACAAGTTCGATCAAAAATGAATCGGTTAGATTATAACCCAATCTTGTTGAAAACATACGCAATCAAACATGCTGTATGAATCAATTAACGGTATGGATCAAAGGGTGGCGCCACACTACGCCCGGGATGGAAATGTGTCCGTGCACAAGCCACCATCGAGTATCGATCGAATACACGTGTGGTCTTGTACCTAATCAGTCTCACGAAGTGATCTTCTCGTGTGCACAGTCCAATGTGAGGCCAACAACCAATACACGACTTAATATGTGTCCGACATGAAAATCCTACACATACCAACCGGCACGCCAGTATGACCTGGAGTGCCACGAGATAACAAAAGTGACATCGAAATCAATAATGACTCACCGAGACGAAATGATAGTGAAATGAATGATAGCTCAGTGAAATGATTGGAACCGTCATTCCTCGTGACAGAAGTGATTAATTGACAATGACAAGTCTCGATACGGTTAATACAATATGAATGAATTATGATTATGAATGAACAACAACGAAAGGAATGAATATCCCTTTAACTGAGTAAGACTTAACTTACCTTAACACCGGTGATGATACGATCTCTCTCGAACAACGTCCTAAGGAAACTACCGATCGCTCGAACAACCTTGAATAACACAATTACCAACAATCCGTTCAACATACGAATCGAACACGAATATAACTAACTCAAAACATCGATACGACTCAACCAAGTTCATTGGGGCATTATATCGAACACGTTGAGGCCAAACTTCGATTGTTTACAACCAAACCTCAATAATACCAATATCAAATCCCCAAGAAGTGTTTCAAACCAACAAAAAATCTTTAATGCGATCAATAATCCAACATGAATATCCAAATTCGTTATTTCAACAACAATTAATCGAAAACCCCCAAATCCAACTAAATATTCAAAGTGTTCTTGAATAACCTTTCAATAATCCCATGAATATTCATACATAGTCATAATCATATGTATATCTCTTCATACAACATGATTACAATGTCCAAAACATCATATCTCAACACAAATCGAAATCCAAGAGGTTTCAGAATATTACCTTTGAAGATCCAAACACTTTGATTCGATGAATACGCGTTAGATCGATGATCCGAGCTTCACAACCGAATGAAAATGATGAAGAATCGAGTATTCAAGTGATTGATGATGAAACTTTCTCCCATAAACCCTCTCTCTCGGATATAGGATGAAAAATGAGCTTGATCCTAAAAAAAATGTAATTATAGTGCAGACTGCACTGTGTGCTGCGGCCCGGCCGAGTGTGCCGCGGCACAGGGCCAAAATCTACCCCCAGTGCTCGGCAGCGTGCCGCGACCTAGCCGAGTGTGCCGCGGCTGTGACTCGGCAGTGTTCCGCGGCCCTGCCGGCAGGAGCCGCGGCCCCCGGTACAGGCTGGTCGGCCAAAACTGTAATATGTGTGTGCCGCGGCGCACACTCCCTTGTGTCGTGGCCCACACCCCCTTGGGTCCTAAAATGATGAAAAATGACCCGGGAAGAGAATAAAAGCAATAGGAATCAATATTTGGGAAATAATAACACGAAATGGAAGTGCGGAAACCCCAAAACGGTGGTTCCAAGCAATGATTACAAGGGTTCGCCCAACAGAAGCACAATTTGAACAATGAGGAGATTTGAAATGACATGAATTCCAACGTCAACATCGACTAATGAATCAATTACAACAATCAAGATAATACTCTTGTCTCGATTCCCAAGTAAGGTTGAAACAATGAACAATATCGATACACAGCTCGAAGTTATTCCGAACGGTGAACACGGATGAATGAACGTAGATGATGAATGGTTATTAACAAGTGAAAAATTACATAGAGACAATTACCGAATAAAATTACTGAATGATAATGACTGAATTACAACCAGGTATTACACTAAAACCATTATAAAATTCCTTCAAATATGACAAAAGTTTGACGACGCTGATATTTACTAAAATATCGAAATACTTTAAAACCTAACCTTTGTACTCCGTCGCCAGACTTTTATAAAAATGCACGATCACTTTGCCAAAACTCAAAAGAGTTTCGAATAACAACAATATATATGCTAAGTCACTACTTATGCATATCGATAAATTACTCACGAAAATTCTCTAGTTAAACCCCGATTGCGAAACACTTGCAAGGTATAAGAAAATACACGTGCAGCCGGTATAGCTAACGATTAGCATACACTGAGGTAGCAAGAAACAATCAATCAACTCTCTTTTTGAAAATTTACGACCGGCTTGTCCCAAAATTTCATAAAATTTTCAAAATTCATTGTAGTTGCCGTTTAACCGTACTAGTAAAATGTTTGAGAAGATCTGATTTTTACAATGTACTTAAGTCTATGAAATTTTTAGAAACATTTACAAATACTCGCACAGCCAACAAAGTTATCAATAAGAACACGTTTGTATCAATTAGCAACAATGTCAAACATATTCGGTCCCCAAACACATGCCCATCTAGCATTAAAATCATTATACTAATCGATACCACTCATGAATATAATCTCAGATTAAAACATACATCGAAACCATCGTTTGTGTTTCCGACAATCTCTGTCGTCAATACGCCTTCTGGAACATAGTAATGTCCAGAGGCTTCCACAACACGTTGTACCAGTCAAAACTCAATCTACCAGTACATCCCTGGTTCAACCCGGCAATGTCACACGTCGTGGATTCCGTATCGGAACCCACCAGGCTAAAAAACCATTGAAAAACCATTTCAAAATGTGCCAAAAGGCCGATGACGGTAGTATTTTCCAAAACTCACAAAATCACTTGTCAAACTGTCTTAAAACGTTCATGGCCAAAATGCCAAGACTCGATTTAGGGAATCGATTTTACAAAATAAAATTCAGTTGGCAAAATACAAAAAGTCATTTCGAAAGAACTCACGCAGCAGATAAAATACAGTCCACAGTATACATTCAACATCGAAATAAAATGAACAATCAAAATACACGATTCCCCGACATAAGCTATGGCCAGTTTCATCCCAATTGCCACACACATAAAATCCCACAAGTATCAAATACGGCTCCAATTTTGCCTCATACAAGCAAACAATTTATACAACTCAAAATATAAAATATAATATATAAAAGGGGAGGCTTACCTCCGCAGGTCGCATGAACAAGACGGCCGCCCATGATACTAATCTCAACGGACAACCCGAACGACATGACGTGACAACACACAAGTCGACTTGTTAACTGACAACTCGGATGACGCAACAAAACAATACTCGAAAAAAAAATGACTCGACTCGACCCGACAGCCTAGGTTTCCACAACCTAAGCTCTGATACCATAAATGTTACACCCTCAGAAACTATCTGTGAATATTACACGACGCAGACCCTCTCCGCGAGGAACTACCAGGCTAATACCAAAACGAGACATCACATTACTTGTCGTTATGGCTAAATAATGAACCATTAGACCGATTTGGTATTTTGCCACAAGCATACAAATTAAAGTTCATACACATCGCTCTTACAAGACTCATACCCGCACAGGGGTCAAAATACAATACAGCGGAAGACTGAAGATAACTCAACAATACAACAATATCAACTGGACTCTGAACTCTTGATTAGTATCGCAGCTCGTCTTCCTCCATGTCATCCCTACGGTTGCTCCAACGAACTAAGCATACCTGAAATGCATGATACGCATTTCCCCCATTTAAGGGGTTAGCATTGGAATGGCTAGTACAAATATTCAATCTATACAAAATATATCATGCCAATATCTGCTATATTAAAATATCAACAGTCGTGAGAGAAGTTCCCGAGAGGTTTTCAAATTTTAATGTACCACTCAAGTCTTTGAAAATAATGTAAATAAACTTGGTAGTTTTAAGAAACGATTGAAAGTCTTTTGGGACTTCAAGTACGGGATTATAAAACCTTTCCGAAAATAATAGGGCCTCGGCCCAAATCTCTTCTTCCACAAAACAACCCATACACAACCGTTGGGATCTCAACCCAAAACCTCATCAAACCAAAATACACGAAAACAATAACAATGTTCGTTTCCAATAGAAAAACCTCACAGTGAAGGGGTTAAACACTCACCACACATATACTAGTGCCATTATAGCGAAGTGCCAAGATTCAATACATAATGTACATCAACATCGAGAACCAAAACGTTGTGATATTCTGAACATATCACAAATATCGAAAAACATCACCAATATCACGAATCCATACTTGGTAACCCGTGGCCGTACCCCTTAGTATCGACCCCCAGACATCCCTTCGAACGCTCCGAGTGGGAAACCACTTCCGCGGTCGTACCCCTTACTATCGGCCCCCAGACATCCCGTCGAATGCTCCGGGTAGAAGTTCAGCAACGTACACACCCAAGTTCACTTCTGTGGCCGTACCCCTCAGTTACGACCTCCAGACATCCCGTCGAACACTTCGGGTGGAAGGAACAACACATGCACCCAATGTCGCATCCGCGGCCGTACCCCTTAGTATTGGCCAATTATCCGACGCATAGCTACGACCGACCTAGCTATACTACAACCGAACAATCCTAAATGCATCTCCACACATCAACGGTATAACCACCGATTAACCAATACGTTTAACCCAACTCATAACACACAACTTAACCCACACAACCCGGTGATCACCCAAAACATTATAGCACATGTCTAAGTGTACTATCTACCTGGCACTACGTCTATTGGCATATCACTATGACAAGCAATGAACCAACACTAAGCTCACATAAACACATAATAACTACGATAATTCACATAAGGCACAATCAACAAAATTCACAAACCAACACAATTTCACATGCAACGTCAATTCACACAATATAAATCGTATAGACAAGAATACTTGCCTCGATGATCGATAGCAGAATTCGGACGAACAAGGCTCCACCAACTAGCTCCGAACACCTATATACTCCGCGGAAAATCAACATCAACGTAATTACTACGGGAATAACGAATAAAAACAACGAAAAACACCCTCAAGAATCGAAGGAACTCATTGAGACATTTAATCGGACATTAAAAGCTCAATACCTCCTTAGAACACAAAAATCATGGTAGGGCTAGAACGAATTATAGATATGGATATATACAATCCATAGAACATGATTAATAACACCCAACAACACTACCCAAACCACCAGAATCGGATGAAAATCGAAACCAAGAAGAAAATATCGGAGGTCAAACCTAAGGGTTTTCAAGAGTTTACCATCGATCCGGACAAACTTGAGGGGAAGATGATGATAATCATGGATAGAGCTTCCCAAAATAATGAACTATGATGCCACAAACCACCACCCTTGAATTCTCACTCAAATTCGCAGAGGAAGGAGGAAGAAGGCAAAAATGACGAATGAACACGCTGCCCTGCTATTAAATAGCAGGGACATGTTACGGCCGTAACATATATGGCTTATGGCCGTAACTCGCATGTCTTATGGCCGTAACACGAAATTCTTACGGCCGTAAGCCCCTTTCTGGACTCCTGTCCAAAATACGAAGGTACATTACGGCCGTAGCAATGAATAACTTACGGCCGTAACACAAGGCATCATACGGCCGTAAGATACAATACATACGGCCGTAACTCCCATGACATACGGCCGTAACTAACGCGGCTTACGGCCGTATGTATACTACTGAACACGGCAGTAAAATTCCAATAGTTCCGACAGCCCGGTAAGATGTCCGTCCATGTCCCGATTTCTCAAATATGACATCAATGATCCAAAACAACTATGAACTCACTACGAAACATGTCGCACAAGTCCAACCAATCACCAATGGAAAGATATTATGACCAATAAGGCGAGAAATTCGGTAGAACGATAAAAGAAATTGTTGGATATTATAGATACAAGCTTGAACAACAATTCTGAAGTTCACAACACGACTACAAATGTTCATCGAACTAGTAGGAACGACAAAATAACCGTTCCGAGCAAGATTCGCGGCAATCGGACCCGAATGCGGAAAAGTCGCAACAATATGCTGATTAACCCAAAATAATAATAAAACTCGCTCGAATAGCAAAATGCGCAGAACAAAACATATCTACAATGTGTCAATGAACACAAGCGAGTTTCTAAAATCGAGAAAGTACAGGAATGAAAAACACGGGTATTACACCTACAGCCCGACAGGATACAGCAAAGGATGCCGACATAGAACTTGAAAAGAGATGGTTGAGAGACGCCGACTTAGTAATTAGTGATTTAGACGCTGGTGTATCCACCAGAAGAAGAATATAGAGTACTCAAGGAACATTACTTTGTGCATAAGAAAATATGGAACCTAGTTCGGAACAATTCCTGTTCCCTGCATAGAAATCCAATGCCGAACTTTGAAGATTAAACATATGCACACTTGTTGTATTCTTAGCCCAATCTGAACCAATTTTGACCATTGAAGATCTCAATCATTCACATTAGATCTCATTTATGTAAGAAGAACTCAATGGATTCGAAAGGAATAATGTATGGTATCTAATACCCACACCTACCCATCAAGCTGTGATTGGAACTAAATGTGTATTCAGAAAAAAAAAAGGATGAAAATGGACTTGTTATAAGAAACAAATCCTGACTAGTTGCTCAAGGCTATAGACGGGAAGAATGCATAGACTATGATGAAATTTTTTCCCCTGTCACTATATTAGAAGCAATTAGAATATTCTTTGCCTGCGCAGCTCACAAGAATTTCATAGTCTATAAAATGAACGTTACGAATGCATTTTTAAATGGAGAGCTAGCCGAAGAATTATATGTTGAAAAACCAGGGTCTGCTAACACAAAGGAAAGAGACCTTGTCTATAGGATAAGGAAAGCACTGTATGGTCTCAATCAAGCAACCAGGGCATGGTACGAAACCTTGTAACTGTACCTTATCGACAATAGATTTGAGAAATGTGCTATTGACAAGACACTCTTCAAAATATAGAAAGGTGACGACCTGTTAATCGTACAAATTTTTGTTGACGATATTATTTTTGGTTCAACTAACCTTGATCTGTGCAAGAATTTCTCTCATTTCATACAAAGTAAATTTGAAATGAGTATAATGGGAGAACTTAGTTATTTCCTATGTTTGCAGGTGAAGCAATTGCCTACAGGCATATTTATCAACTAGGAGAAATACAGCAAGGAACTGCTCAACATGTTTGGGATGAATACTTCTACAAGATCATCTACTCCCATGAGCACTTCCATGCAGATAAGTGCTGATGAAGATGGAATGACAGTGGACCAATCACTCTACAGGTGGCTTAAAGGCTCACTCATGTATCTAACTGCCAGTAGCCCAATATATAATGTGCTGCAGGAGTGTGTGCTGGATATCACGTAGCACCTAAGGAGTCATATTTCACCGAAGCCAAACGAATTCTTAATTATGTCAAATGGATAATAAATGTAGGATTATGGTATCCTAAGGAATGAGGATTCGATTTGGTAGGTTACAGCGACTCGGAGGCTGTAAGTTGGATAGGAAGAGTACGAGCGGAACCTGTCACTTTCTTGGACCTAGACTTGTGTCTTGGTTCAATAAGAAATAATTACCTAACTCGCTTTCTATAGTTGTATCAGAATATTATGCTGTTGGAAGTTGTTGTATGTAGATCTTATGGATGCAACAACAACTATAGGACTACGGCATTGAGGCGAGAGAAACTCCAATCATATGCGACAGCACGAGTATAATCACAATCACGCACAACCCTGTATTGCACTCGAGGACCAAGCACGTTGACATGAAGCATCCATCACTTCATAGGGAATCATGTGGAAATAAAGATGTTCGGATTGAAAAAGTTCATACAGATATCCTGATAGCCGACATCTTTACAAAGCCTCTCAGTGCTGCCCGATTCTGTATGTTGCGCTAAGAATTAGGAATGTTACAGCTCTATTGACCCTCACTGTAAGTTTTTATAATTTGCTCATAAATTAAGGGGGAATAATGTAAGATCAAAGAATACAGTATCCAACTTATTAATAGTACACTCAGAACATCCTCACTGTAGGAAATTGAGAAAACAGTTACGTTTCCTACAGCTGACGTGTGCATTAATTAAGGGGGAATACAGTAAGACCCAATAATATAGTGTTAATCAACAATTGCTATAAGAAATTGAAATCCTGTATGTACCTTTTTAAAGGGTGTTGTGCGGCAATTCATACGCCTCAAAGGCGATTGGCATAATGGTCGGAAGCCAACCAAAGAAGACAGAGGCTGGGCAAACGCCTAGCAGTCGACATCCAAGGTGATCGCCTATTGCCATCTGGCAATCGCCTCCAATGTCCGACCAGGGACGACCGACCCATGCCACGTGTGAATCCGACACCCGTCAAAGTCTGTGAAGACCGAATCTAGGGTGGAGACCCACGTGCAAATCCGCAAAAGGCACCGCAAGAGCTGGCTTTACTCCAGCCCATCAGCAGCTGTCAGTGATAAGGACGGCCTCACCTACCAACAGACCCGCCGAAAGGTCCTAGGTGGGACCGCCCAAGACAGCGACGTGAGGCACATGTCGCCTCCTCATTGGTTCGAGTATCTGGCTGCCAGCAGCAGCTGCAGACTTTAAGGAAACAGTCCCACATGCTGGAATGATTGCCCGCCTTATTTAAGTGCAGGAACGGCGATCGCCCGAGGGGAACAGGGACATCCCAGCAACCTTTTCTCCTATAAATAGAAGGCGTAAAACATTGGCAAAAAGATAGTGACAACGATTACACACAACAAACAATACAGAGAACTCCTCATCTCTGTAACAAGAACTCACAGAGCTTCAACTCTGGTTCTTCCGGCAATCTTCAGCACTCAAGAGCTAAGATAACTAGGGTCTTTACACTCATTGTAATTGTACTCTAACATTAATATTTGTACTCCCAAGTATTCGTATTAATTATATCTCGCGAGAGAATTCAAGCCCAGGACTAACAACCCCGACAAATCTTGTGTTATTTACTTCCCCACGGATGTGCTCTCGCATTTTGTTTGTTACTCGTCCATTCCAGCATATAATCTCCGGATAATATTTTGTGTAACAACAATTGGCGCTGGAAGGAGGGCATCTACCTTCATTTTCTTTCGGACCATTTTGAAGAACACTCACTGTTCTCCGGAGCATATACTTGAAGAAACACTCACTATTCTTCAAAGAAACACCTTCAGAATCATGGCGTCTGCCACGACCTTGAAAAGAGCCACCCTATGATCAGCCGGATGCCTTATTCCGGCTCAATCCGAGTCCCAACCTACGGCGGAAGGCGACCACGGTGATGCTAGACTCTCACTCCCGCCACCGAGGGACGGCCTCAGCCTCTCACTCGGTCAATTCCAAACCACGGAATAGATCGAGGAGGCCGTGGCCATCCTAAGGGAGCGACGGAGAGCATGCGACTCGCCCACCATTACTCCATCAGCCATCCGCCGTGCGGGCAAGCGCAAGCTCAAGGGGCTATATGTCAAGAAATCGTCAGAAAGCCCCGAGCCGCAGGAAAAGGCGCTCGTAAGGCGAGACGAGTCCGTCTTCAGCCGCCTAGGGAGTGATCCCTCATGGCGACCCGGGCATTCAGGCCCCATCCGTGAGACATCAGAGTCCGAATCCGTCACCAGGAGTTCAGCGTACCAAACGCCCATAAGACAGGCCAGCCATCTGGCTCCCGCTCGCCAATGAATTGAGCTCGGCGGCAGAGACCTCGTCACCTACCACGGGGCCAGGAGATCGGTACATGATCGCCTCGGCTCCCGCTCCGAGAACCAAACCACGAGCATTCAGGCTACAGCGATGGCCGCAATGCAGCGCCAGCTTGACGAAATGAAGGCCCTCATAGAAACTGGTGCAGGCGCCAAGAGATCAATCGCCTGACCGAGTGAGCCGCTCGCGGTCCAGATCGAGCTTGCCCCCGTACAACCGAAGATCGATCCTCCTCAAACACCTTTATATGAGGGGAGATCAGACCCTGAGACCCACTTGATCATGTTCCGGAACTACATGACCGGATGCGGGGCATCGTACGCTATGAAGTGACGAATGTCCCATTACCATTGGGCGATCATGCCCATAGGTGGTACATCTCACTGCCACCGCGTTCAATCAACTGTTTTGAGAAGCTGGCAAACGACTTCATGTCGTATTTCGCCGCCAAAGTCGCTCGGCGAGAAGGCCCCCACCATATGATGAAGATCAGGCAGGGGAAGGACGAGCCCGACGAAGACTACATCGACCGGGTGGATGAAATAGTACTCACTGGCTAGCCCATTATCGATAATCTCGCCCTCTACTCAGTCCTAGGGGGATTCTATGGCCATTCACCCATGTTCAGGCACCTCACGAAGGACATCCCCACAACCTACGCGACCTTCCGCGTCAAGGCAGCCGAATTTCTGGCCAGGCAGATGATGCTCACCCTTCGCTTAGGTGAGGGATCTACAGGAGAAGGGAAGGCGCCATCTCCGATCCCGAAAAAGGCTGTCGCCAAACCCAGAAAGGCAGTCGCAAAGCGGCCCGGTGAGTTCAAGGCCTTCAAGGATGTGGAAATTCACCTCCTCCGCAACCTCAATCTGTCTCCAGCCCATATCTTCAACGCCATCAAGGGGCGCGAATGACTCAGCAATCCGAAGACGATGAGGGACAATGGTCATCTGGACCACAGCAAATTTTGTGCCTACCACAAAAGTCTCGACCACAACACCAGCCAGTGCCACGACCTCCTCAGACAACTCTGGAGGTTGTTCGAGGAAGGCAAGCTGGACGATTTGGTGACCAAGCCAGAACCCTAGGTAGAAAGGACCGAGCAAAATGAGCCGGAGTACTCAGACGAGTCGATCCCTCCGATCAACCCCAGCGGCCGGATCAATATGCTTCAGTCGGGAGGTGGAAACCTCGGAGGTCTTTCCCCGTTTTCCACCATATCAAATAGAAAGCGGAAGGCCGAGCTGAGGGCGTTCGACGGAGTCCATGTCGTGGTGCCTCCAGAGCCGACCATCTCCAAAGATGCGCTCATCTCCTTCTCCAATAAGGATAGGGAGGGAGTGCAGTGCCCCAAAGAGGATGCATTGGTAATCTCTGCATGTATCCTTGGGAAAATGGTCGACCGTGTGCTGGTTGACAATGGGAGCTTTTGCAACATCATATTCAAATCTGCTTTGGACCTGCTCGGCAATCTGACCAAGTTCATCAAGCCATTTGATAACGTGCTTCAAGGGTTTGGTTACAACACGGTCCAAGCCTACGGAAGGATCAAGCTCTCTGTCGAGCTAATATGTTGTTATGATCCCAAGGTTAAGATCACTAGGAACCTCAATTTTGTTATCATAGATAGATCCAGCATCTATAATGGGTTCCTAGGCCGCCCCTTTCTAGAAACCTTTGAGGCGGTCGCCTCTTCTTTCTTTTACTGTATCAAGTTCCCCACTACCGATGGGACGGTCGGTACTGTAAAAGGAGACCAGCTAATGGCAAATAAATGTTTGAATTACTCCTGTGTCGTAACTTCCCCTTTAAATGTTTCCTGTGCTATTTATAACATTGAGGCGATCGACATTCAACCAATGGAGATCAACGAGCCAAGAACCTCATACCGACCCGACTCAGATGACGACATCTCGCAACAATTGTCGAATGGCACAAGTGTCGGTCTCGAGTTAAAACACGATCTGATCAGTTTACTACGTAAGAATATCGGAATCTTTGCCTGGCCGCATCACGATATGGTCGGCATTAGTCCTGAACACTCTTGCCACTATCTAAAGATCGACCCGGCAATTAAGCCTATTCACCATAAACGTAGGAAATTCGGTCCTGAGAAGTACGTTGTGCTCAACGCAGAAGTCAAAATGCTACTCGATAACAAACTGATCATAGTAGCTACAGACGAGCCACAATGGGTAGCCAACACGGTGCTCGTCAAAAGGGCGAGCAACTCATAGAGGTTATGCATCGATTTCACCAACCTCAATGCGGCATGTCCGAAAGACCACTTTCCGACGCCTCATATTGACCACTTGGCCGATAGCACGGCAGGTTGTGAAATGATGTCGTTTATGGACGCCTTCGCCGGGTACCATCAGATCCCAATGGCGGAGAAAGACGTAAAATACACATCGTTCCACATGGAAAAAGACGTGTACTTTTGGGTCCAAATGCCGTTCGGCCTGAAAAATGCGGGGGCGACCTACCAATGACTAGTCAATGGGATGTTCGCCGATCAGATCGGCAAGACCATAGAGGTATACATTGACTACATCGTGGTCAAGAGCCTAAAAAAAAAAGATCACCTCAAAGACCTTGCCGAGACATTCACCATCCTCGAGAAATTTAACATGAAACAGAACCCCAAGAAATGAAACTTCGGGGTAAGCTCCGGAAAGTTCCTGGGGCACATCGTGAGCCAAAGGGGGATCGAAGCGAACTCCACCAAGATCCAGGCGATCCTAGACATGCAGGATCCACGGAATGTCAAACAGGTGCAACGTCTCACAGGTTGTCTAGCAGCCCTTAACCATTTCATTTCTCGGATCGGAGACAAAAGCAAGCCATTCTTCACCACCATAAAGAATAAGAAATTTGCATGGATGAAGGAAAGTCAAATGGCGTTCGCTAAAATCAAGGAGTATCTGTCTAATCCCCAAATTTTGGCGAAGCCAATCCCCGGCGAAAAGCTATTCCTCTACCTGGCGGCCTCAGAGGTCGCGCTGAGCGATGTATTAGTGCGAGCAGAGGGGCAAGCCCACTTGACAATCTACTTCGTTAGTCAAGCGCTCCATGACGCGGAAACGCGTTACACACCTCTGGAGAAGCTCGCCTACGCATTAGTCATTAGTGTTCACATGCTGAGGGCTTACTTCTTCGAACACCAAGTGGAGGTTCTGACGACTCTCCCCCTAAGGCAAGTTCTACACCGACCAGACACCAACGGGCGACTCCTCAAGTGGTCACTGGAGATCACCCAATACGGTGTCACGTACACTCCTCGCATGGCGATCAAAGGGTAAGATCTGGCGGATTTCATGGTGGAACTAATGTTCCCGCCCAGTCTGACCCAGGTCGGCCGTCCTGCCTGGAAATTGTACGTAGATGGCTCGGTGACCGGCTCGCGAGCGGGGGCACAGATTGTCCTTATTAGCCCCAACGGCCAAAGTTTCAATAAAACTCGTATTTTCAAACATCAGTATAATTTTACAAAAACATGGGAAATCAAATATTCGTACATAGTCCGTTGAAATTATATTTGTTGAAGAACATCAAGTGTTTCGTAAAAATAATAACAATTACGGCGACAACATCTTTTATTCTTTAGAATTTCATCACATTGGGAGTATAATTCATCTTCTGCTTGTCCCGTTCGTCGATTCCTTAGCCTGAAAAACATAAATGACAAGGTGTGAGTACGCGAGTATACTCAGTGAGATTAAACCCTTATAAATCGTCAAAATCATATTGTGTAATGCACATAAAACATTCTTATCTGTGTGAGACTCGTCTCGGATTTCTTTCATTCTTTTGACCCCTCGCGGGTCGTCATGTTACACGACACAACGATGACCATAACATATTAAAACAATATAACCTCACCTCGTTTGCTGAAATCTTAAAATATCTTCCTTTGAATTTGACTCGGTTGTCCTTGTTCGATCCCGAAGATGCTGCCCCTAGAACATGAAAATGCTTTTTCATATTTCCGGCCATAAATTCTTGATGTAAAATCTGAAATCTCTTTGGGGACTTTTATCAAACACTTTTGAAAAACTGTCAGATTTGAGCTTCTTGTTTGTGTTAGGATTACTTGTTAGATTTTGATGATGTCATCAAATGTTTATTACTTGGCAAAATGTAAGGAAGAACCAAATGAGTATCTTCCATAAGCCAAAATATGTTAAGTATAAAAACTTGGCAAAATGTAAAGAAGAACCAAATGAGTATCTTCTGTAGGCCAAAAATTAGTTAGGCTGAAAAACGGCAAAATCTTGAGTACTGACTAAGTCCATCAGAGAGGAACAGCCGAGTCCAGTCAGAGTAGCTCTGGTCAACAAATTTTATCAGAGAAGTTTGACCAGACTGCAGCCGAGGTACCTCAGGAAAGTCACCTGATCAGATAAGTCACAAACAGTGAACAACTGAGAGGACCTGTCTGCAGAGATGTTAGCTGCATATCAGCCTACTCGAAGGCAGCCAAGTACTCCAAGTCCACGTCAGCATAGGTTGAAATGTCAAGTATTACGGAAAGCTCACATGCAACGTGAAGAGACAAATTGGAGTGATTCCCGCAAGAGATATGATTTAAATAAATCATCCAGACCCACTTTGAAGACTTTAATCATTTTATATTCAAAAGATTCGGCGCTCACATGCAGAAGTCTTCACAACGGTCGGAAGATAAAATAAAATAATGGGAATCCAGCCTTGCAACGTTCAAAAAGATTAAACAATGAAGTCTCCCTCCAATGGACGGATTTGTTCAAAAGATTTGCAACGGCTACAAGGAAAAAGCTCAGAGATCGTGACCTATATATACCCGAAGATTTGAAACTGAGCAACTACCGGTGCGAACATACATTCTAGCGATCAAAGCAATCAAGCAATCTAAAGCAATCAATAGCATCGTGAAAAGAGCAGATCTAAAAGTTCATACTTAAGGAAGCTCTTAAGTTGGAGAAGACAAAAACTCTTGTCTATAATCTTGAGTACGGGGTACTTCACTGGTTGAAGTAAGAGACTTTAAAGGCATCCGAGGATCGAGGATCAAGAGGTGCAAGGCAGTCAAGTGTGTACAACGGCACGGATTTCCAGTGGTTGGAAGCTGTTGTAGTGTGGTTTGAATCACTGTAATATTTATCACTGGTTGAAAATTATAGTGAATTCATCTCCAACTGGTTTGGAGAAAAGTGGATTAGTAGAGGATTACCCCACCTCTGAGACCACTATAATTGCCTGCGTTATTTTCTGTTTTACTGCATCATACTTTAACTGCTGCATACATTGTTAAGTGTTTCATCAAGTTGATTTCTATTCGTCATCAGCTGACTTCCGCTCATATCCAAGAACAAACGACTCCAAGTCATTTGTTTAACTATCAGCTGAAGAAACTCACTCTTCGTGAAAAAGAGTTCAAGAGTTTCAACAAGTCTATTCACCCCCCCTCTAGACTTGTTCCTGGACGACTTGTGACCTACAAGTGGTATCGGAGCGGTTGGTTCATTTATTTCACGAACCAGATCTATATCAGATATATATGTCTTTACTCTCACTTTATAATGAAACACATGCACTCTAGACTCCCTGTGTTTTCAGTTGACGAGTATGATCTGTGGAAGATAAGGATGCAGGCACACTTATCTTCAATTCATGACGACATGTGGTGCATCATTGAAGACGGTCCATTCATCTTTGAGAAGGACAACACAGCAGAGGAGATCGCAGCAGGAAGGCCAGAGAAGATCCCTAAGAAGAGGACGGAGCTGACTCCCGAAGAAAGAAAGCTGGCCAATCTTGATAACCGGGCCAGAGATGTGTTATATCAAACTCTTGACAAATCCACCATGGTCAAGATCAAGAACTGCAAGAATGCCAAAGAAATTTGGGACACATTAGCCCTAATGTGTGAAGGAACGGAGCTGATCAAGGAAAACAAGCTGTCAATTGCTATCCAAAAATTTGACAACTTTAAAATGAAGAATGGTGAATCCATAGATCAAGTGGACACAAGGTTCACTGAAATTATCAATGAGATCAACTCCCTGGGCAAAACCTATGGCAACGGGGAAATGGCACTAAAGGTCCTCAGATCTCTCAACCACGAATGGAGCATGAAGGCCGTAGCCATGAGAGAATCCAAGGACCTGAATAAAATAAAGATTCAGGAGCCGTTCTCTGATCTGAAGGCTTATGAGTTCGAGCTTCCAAGTTCATCCTCAACTGAGCCTGCAGAGAAGGGAATCGCATTTGCAGCCGAGTCCCCTGCCAAGAGCCTATCTGATGTGAAACCTCCAAATCCACTAGATTTTGAGGAAGAAATGGCTTTCATAATGCAAAGGTTCAGCAATTTTAGAAAGAACTACTCCAAGTATAAGAAAAATTACAAGGAGAATCCAAGAAGGAACCAGAAGGCTGGAAGCTGGAAAGTAGAATGCTATAATTGTCATAAGATCGGACACATTCAAATGGATTGTCCCGAGCTCAAGAAGGACGAAACCAAGAAGGAGGTGGGCAGAAAAGAAGATAGAAGAAAAGCCCTCATCGGAGAAGACCAGGAGCATGTCGAATCAAGCAGCGGATTCTTTTCTGATGAAGAAGAGGAGTATGACTGCCTGATGGCAAACCTAGCTGATGAAGAGGTAACTTCTAAACCCACCGGTTCAAGTAATAGCTCAGCCATGTCACAAGATATGGATCTACATGAATCGGTAAATCAGTTATTTAAAGATTTTGAAACACTCAAATCTGCACACCAAGTCAGACAAGAGAGAAGACTCACCGCAAGATGAGAATAGCAATTAAAAATGATTTCAAAACTCAAACTAGATTTGAATAAGGTTGAGACAACTACATCCGACTTTAAAACTGTGCAAATGTCAATACAAATGAGATAGATCGGCTAACCATTTTACTTAAAGAAAATCACCGCACTTGCTCATGCCAAAACCGAGTTTACTAAGTCGGCTCGGATAAATAAAACTCAAAGGCAGGAAATAACCTCCCGAAGGCGTCTTCAACTCGGGAGAATTATGTACTTATAAAAGGTCACTATATACCAAATCAGGCCTTGGATATGATTCTCACACTCCCACTAGTTCAAACCAAGTTTATCAAGGAGAAACAATAGTCTCGATCACGAGCTCGTATATAAACCGATATTCAAAAACAAACAAACAAACAAGTCAAACGTCTAGGCCGCAATGTTACACTGCATACCCACCTAGACAGCGACTAGGCAAAGGCCTGTGCAAAAGCAAGACTGCATAACATGCCCACTATTACCAACAACTCCCCAAAAATAGATTTCATAATGGGAGGGGCGATGGAAACCTCAAGGTTATCCTAATTACCAAAATGAACAAGTGTGGAGACCACAAAGATTTAATAAACGGTCTCACCTAGATTTAGAAATGGCTCACACTATCAAAATTTTGAGGAATATCCCGTATACAATCCAACCAGAGATTCAGACCTCGACCACAGACACCTTATGAGGGTTATAATAATAATAATAACAATTTCTATAATCCAAGGAGAAATCAATTCTCCAGGAAACCAACTAACCCCAAAGGACCCACACAAATTTGGGTACCTAAATCTCTGCTTGTTTAATTGCAGAAAAGGTGGAAGGACTACAACCACATCTCCTCAAGCTCAAATTTTGGAGGTGAAGAATGGTTTGTAGACTCTGGATGCTCGAGGCATATGACCGGGAACAAGAAGATGCTGACCAAATACATCAAAGAAAGAGGTCCCGATGTAACCTTTGGAGATAGCTCTAGAGGACAGACAAAAGGGTTTGGAGAGCTGCACCGAGGAAACATTGTCATATCTAAAGTTCATTATGTCAAAGGGCTCAAGTACAACCTCCTGAGCATAAGCCAGTTCTGTGACGAGAAGAATCTAGTAGTCTTCACCATCTTGAAGTGTATGGTGATAGAAATCTTATCTGGAGAAATAAAGCTACAAGGTTTCCGAAGAAGAGATGTCTACATGATTGATTGGAACACAGGAACACCTAACTCCTGTTTTCTATCCAAGACAGTAGCTGAGAATGGATGGCTGTGGCACAAAAGACTATGTCACCTAAACTTCAAAGCCATCAACAAGATTAGCTCTCAGAAGCTGGTAGGAGGACTTCCAAATGAAGCATTCAAGAAGGAAGCACTCTGTTATGCATGTCAGAAGGGAAAGCAGACCAAGGCATCGTTCAAGCCAGTTCAGCCTACAACGCTCACATCAAGGATATTAGATCTACTCCACATGGATCTATTTGGTCCTATCAAGCCAAGGACTTTGAGCGGCCGAAAACATGCCCTTGTAATAGTAGATGATTATTCAAGGTACACTTGGATCATTTTCCTATACAAGAAAAGTGAAACCCTGACCAAGTTACCTGAGCCGAGAAGGATCCGAATGAGAAATCCCTCTCCATAATGAAGATCGATCGATAGAGGAGGAGAGTTTCTCAACAAGGCGATAATCGACAGCCGATCGTAATGGGATCCAAGATGAGCTCTCTGCAACAGACGCCCACAGTAATGGTGTTGCCGAAAGAAGGAACATAACCCTCGAAGGAAGCGGCAAGGTCCATGATTGCGTAAGCGGACCTACCCAAAAGGTTCTCGGGTCAAGTCGTTAACACACTGTCACACCTGCAACAGAGTATGATAGTAGGGAGACATGGCAAAACTCCCTATGAGGTTTGGAATAATAGAACTCCTACCGTTGCTTACTTTCATGTCTTTGGTTGTAAGTGTTTCATCCACAACAACGGTAAAACACACTAAATGCCTTTGATGCTAAAAGCGATGACGGTCTCTTTATGGGATATTCCCAAAGAAGCAAGGCATATAGAGTTTTTAATAAAAGAACCTTAGTTGTGGAGGAAACACCCCATGTTGTTTTTGATGAATCTACCGTTGAGTACAGAAACAAGTTGAGCTAATTGAGAACAAGCTCAAGTCAAGAACCCTTGAAGAAGTCATTATACATGACACCGGAATGGTGGACTCACCGCAGACTCACTGATGACCCAACCGCACTGATGAAGACCCAATCGCAGATCGACAGGATCACCAAACCTATCTCGATCCAGCCATGAAGAAGACCAAATGAGTCGACAAAGACTCATCTGCAGATCGTAACCAAGCTGCAGATGACAAGGCGGTAGCCGATCTAGTTGCAGACCTGAACCCACTGATGCAGATAACCACCAGGCAATCCAACAGGGGAACAAACCCGGAAGAGGACGATATCCCCAAATGGCTCAAGGATCACCCAATTCAGCAAATTATCGGAAAGTTGATCGATGGAGTTAAGACGAGATACCAACCCTACCAAAGCAGAATGGCGATGTTCTCATGTTTTATGTCGCAAATTGAACCCAAGACTACAGAAGAAGCCTTGGAAGATTATTCATGGATTAATGCCATGCAAGAGGAATTGGAGCAGATGGAAAGAAACAAAGTTTGGGAACTAACAGACAGACCTGATCACATGAAAGTTATTGGCACCAAATGGGTGTATAAAAACAAGAGTGATGAAGACAGAGTTGTTGTTAGGAATAAAGCCAGACTTGTAGCAAAAGGTTATGCACAGTGTGAGGGAATAGATTTTGATGAAACTTATGCACCTGTTGCAAGATTAGAAGCCATCAGATTATTCCTCGCATATGCTGCATTCAAGGACTTTGAAGTCTACCAGATGGATGTAAAGAGTGCTTTTCTGAACGGAATCCTATAAGAAGAAGTCTATGTAGAGCAACCCCCAGGTTTTGTCAAAGGAGACAAAGTCTATAAACTGTTGAAGGCACTGTATGGACTCAAGCAAGCACCAAGCGTGTGGTATGAAACACTGTCTGTGTTTCTTGAGAAAAATGGATTTTGCAAAGGAAAAGTGGACAAGACCCTATTCAGAGTAGAGCACGAAGGCCACATATTAATAGTCCAGATTTATGTGGATGACATCATATTTGGGTCAACCAATCCAGAGCTATGCGAGAAATTCTCCAACCTCATGCAAGGAGAATTTGAGATGAGTATGATGGGAAAGCTTAACTTCTTTCTCGGATTAGAAGTTAAGCAGATGGAAAAAGGAATTTTCATCAACCAAGCAAAGTATACCAGAGATCTTATCAAGAGATATGGAATGGAATCAGCCAAGCCCGCAAGAATTCCAATGAGCACAAGTACTCACCTAGATGCAGACGAGGCAGGCATATCAGTGGACTCAACCCACTACAGAGGACTCATTGGATCTCTTCTGTACCTCACTGCAAGGTGCCGGACATATCATATGCGGTTGGAGTTTGTGCAAGATTCCACCAAGCCGAAGCAATCACACCTAGATGCAACAAGAGAATAATTAAGTACCTAAAGTCTACAATTAATGTTGGACTATGGTATCCCAAGGATGACAACTTCGAGCTATCAGATACTCGATGCGGATTTCGCAGATGCAAAATCAACAGAAGAGCACTAGTGGAACGTGTCAATTCCTAGGAACCAGATCGATATCCTGGTTTAGCAAGAAGTGTTTCTAACTCTATCTCCACTACAGAGTCGAATACCTAGTCACAGTAGTCATGCAGCAGATTCTATGGATCAGACAACAGTTAAGGGACTATAATATAATTGCCAACGAAGTTCCTATCTGGTGTGACAACAATAGTGCTATTGCAATAACCAACAATCCAGTTTTGCATTCAAGGACGAAGCACATTCATGTTAAGCACCATTTCATTAGAGACCATGTGCTTAACAAAAGGGTTAGAGTTGAAAGAGTCAGCACAGACTACCAGATAGCTGACATCTTCACTAAACCCTTGCCAGAAGAAAGATTCCTAGAGCTGAGCAGAGACCTTGGATTACTAGATTGGGAATCTAGTACTGAAGCAAGTTAAAGGAATGACGGACTTTAATCACTTAGCCGATGCAAAGTAGAAGACGAAGGCCGATGAAGCAACTTAGGCTCGTAATACCAAAGTAGAAGTCAACTCACCTTGCAGAGTGGTCAACAAATAACAAATCGGACACTAAGTTTTCTAAACTGACCTCTGAATATTTAATTATTATCTGCCACATTTATAATATTAATTTTGGCTAACGAATGGCATTTAAATACACATTTTCATAAGCCAAGTGGCAATTTTAATACACGCGTCAATCGCCTATTAAATCAACCTCTACGATGGCCAATCAGAATCAACCGTCGAATTTTAAATTGGGCCACCGATTCAAATTTGAAATTCAAAAGAATATTAAAAGGCGTACCACCGTTCAAATATATAATAAACTAATACAAACATCTTTTCATCTTCTTTATAAGGAAAGAAGACCTTTCACTTTACTCTTTACACTTACAGAAACCCTAGATATTTCAGAGCAAAAATATACACTAAAATCCTCTATTTGCAGAAATGGCATCTTTCGAAGGAGTGAATTTGAAGGCGGTGAAAGACCAGATCATTTTCTCGATGGTTGTCGACTTTGAAGGTTTACTAGAAGCCAATCTGGAGGACTATGACATGCTCAATCTGATTCGGGCAATGAAGCTTAATGGGATCTACCCATTTCTCGACATCAACCCGCAACATCTGTTCAAAGAGGATGTCGTCGAGTTCTATCGCAAAGCTTATCTGATTCAAGACGGGATTCATAGCACAGTGGGCGGAGTACCTATCAGCATATATCGAGAGACGATTCGTTCTGTCTTCGGGATGAAGCACCGTGGTTTAGCGGTCGAAGCTCTCAAGCAATCCGCCGCCGAAACCTGGAAAAAGATTAAGGTGGAAGATATCCCAGAAAAACTGAAATTTACATCCAAGAGGAATGAACTAAAGAGGATTTACCGTGTTGCGTTGGATATTACCAACAAAATAATAATGGGGATGGCGGGCAGTTATGATCAACTGTCGTCGTCGAAGTTTATGGTGTTGGGAGCATTGATTCAGGAAGAAGAAGTTGATTGGGCAGACTACATCTTCAGGCAACTCGTGAGAGAGATCAACAAGGTCGAGTGGCTTGATGATGAGAAGAAGTTCAAAAAAAAGCTGGCGTTTGGAACGCATCTCAGTTGGTTTTTCGAGAAGACCGGAGTGGCTAAGGGAAACACTGACCCCTTCCACCCCAATAAAAGGCTTGGTCATATGGACCATGAGAAGGTGAAGAAAGTCGGAGGCACTGGGAGAGCAGCTCAGTTGTTGAAGGAGCTGCCGGACTCAAGTATATATCCAATATACCATTCATCAGGAGAATCGGACAGACCTGCAGCTGATATTGCAACTGCAGTCGAGTCCGACACCGAGTCCGACGATACACCCATTGCAGTCAGATTCAAGAGACGGGGACCAGCCCCAAAAGGACACTCTACCCTGCAGTCATCACCGGAACCCTCTCCTAAGAGGCCAAGGAAACTGCAGTTTAGCGAGGGAGAGCAGTCTGAACACCTAGCCAGCCCTTCAGTCCGATCACCAATTCATTCGGAAGACCTGCCTGCACCAGACACCATTGAAACTCGGATTGTACCTGTTCTCACCCCCCCAATCTACATATCCGAAGAAGAAGAAGCAGGTCTCATAATCTCTATTCCTGAAGCTGATTATACTTTTAACCTACTAGAAAATAATACTTTCAACCTTTCAATTGAACAACTCCAACTTGTTAAGCCACAAGCAGTAAAACACTATTTTGTACACATTTTTGAAGAGTGGAAATTTTTCAAGACTATGACTTTTACAAATCTTCAAACCTACATTGCAACTAGTGGTTGGGAATATCCCCAAGCCACTGAGGAGGTTCTGATTCAATTTTGCAAAGAATCAGACTTAGTATTAATCCTCCAGGATAAATGGTTCATGTCCCATTTTAAAACAAACATGGACCACTTTATCCATTCTATCATGCTTAGCATTTTTGATGGTTCTTTTGGAGAGGAGGAGGAGGAGGAAGTTGAAAAAGAGATTAGGATTGAAGAAGCAGATGGAGAAGGAAATAATGAAGTTATTGATTTGGTGGTTGAAGAAGAAGAAGAAGAAGAAGAGAGAAAAACAGAAGAAAATATTCCAGTTGAAAAACAGCCAGAATAAATTGAGAAGACAGAAGAATTGGCTGATGAAGGAGATGAAGAAGAAGGAGAAGAGGTAGAACAAGAAAAAGATGAAGAAGAAAAGGAGGATGAGGATGATGAAGGAGAAAAGAAGGAGAAGGATGATGATAAGAATGATGATGATAATGATGATGATGATCATGATGATGGAGGAGATGCAGGAGCAGAAAAAGAAAATGAAAAAGAGAAAGATGAGGATCAGGAGAAAGAAGAAGAGAAAGAGGAAGAGAGAGAAGCAGAAAAGGAGCCAGAACCAGAGTCGGAACCAGAGCCTATTCACGAAGCTGCAGATAGATCGTGGTGCTCGCCAGACACCACTCCTAGACGCAGAGTGGGTCAAGACTCCAGTGTCGTGACCCCAGAGAAAACCCCCTCGACCTACCAGTGCAGACAGAGCCTGCAGCCTAGTGGTTCCTTTGCGTAAGGCTCGGAGAGCACTCTCCATCGGCTCGGATATCTCCTACCATGACCGAGCCGACTGTGCAAATCGTCAAAGATACTATTGGAGAATCATATCATCTCAGTCACTCCCGACCTTCAATCAATAAATGCCAAAATAGACACCCTTCTACAGAGAGATTCCTCACCACCTCCCCTACCAACAACAGGATGCCATTTGGCATGTCCGATTGGATGAGCAAAATGGAGCGGAATTAACTACCCTTGTTGATCTTTGGCAAAAAGGGGGAAGAGAGAGTTCAGGGGGAAGAAAGAGAAATAAGAAGCAAGAAGAAGCAAGATGTCCTTCAAATTGAAGGACCCTCAAGTCTGAAGAGAAAGGAAGCTGTGGATCCAGTTGACCAGGCTGACCAGCCTGAAGGAAAGAGAAGGAGGACTAGAGGAGGTTTTGGGCATACTCTAGAATGGGAAGGGAAGGAGCTGTGGTATGTTGAGGACTTTATTCCATTTGAAGCTCTTGAGATGTGGGGATCTGCAAAGAAGAGGTTCATCAAAGACTATTACATCTGGGAACTACTCCAGGATGATAAACTCTCCCCACAGGAAATTTTCATAAACTTCATGGAAGAAATCCATCCGAAGCTCTCGGCTATTCTGAAGAAGCATGCTAAAGATCAAAATGCTTATACTATGATTCCCTCATTCAGAGCAGAGGAAGCACCGACCCGTCTGGACGGAGAACTTAATGAGCTAGCGCTTCAAAGAGAAATCAAGCAATTGTGTCTTGAGACCAGATTCACATCCCAGCAAGAACAAGACTTCGCAACACTTGTTGTGAAGAGGAAATATGGTCTTGCTCCAGTCAAGATAAGACCAATTGGAGCTAAACCCTTCACACCTGCCAAACAGCCTGTTCGCAGAGGCAGAGGAAGAGGCAGATGACTTTATACTTGTAAATTTTATTTTCTGTACCTGTAAAAACTTTCTTGTAAAATTTCAATAATAAACAAGTCAGGAAATATTATAACAGTCTGTTGAATGACAATTTCCAGTTGTCTCAATATTAGACTGACTTCAGTTTGTCTTGCACTTAAGTGCAGACTTGGTCATTTGATTACTTGTTTAAAAGTTTTGCCATCATCAAAATAGGGGGAATTTGTTAGGAATACTTGTTAGATTTTGATGATGTCATCAAATGTTTATTACTTGGCAAAATGTAAGGATGAACCAAATGAGTATCTTCCATAATCCAAAATATGTTAAGTATAAAAACTTGGCAAAATGTAAAGAAGAACCAAATGAGTATCTTCTGTAGGCCAAAAATTAGTTAGGCTGAAAATCGGCAAAGTACTTAGTACAGCTAAGTCCATCAGAGAGGAACAATGAGTCCAATGAGTAGTAGCTCGTCAACAAATTTTATCGAGAAGTTTGACCAGATCATGCAATGAGGTACCTCAGAAAGTCACCCGATCAAATAAGTCACAAACAAAGGAATGTAGAGAGGACTCGTCTGCAGAGATGTTAGCATATCACCTACTCAAGGCGGCCAAGTACTCCAAGTCCACGTCAAGATACGTTGAAAAGTCAAGTATTACGAAAGCTCACATGCAACGTGAAGAGACAAATGGAGTGATTCCCGCAAGAGATATGATTTAAATAAATCATCCACTCCACTTTGAAGACTTTAATCATTTTATATTCAAAAGATTCGGCGCTCACATGCAGAAGTCTTCACAACGATCGGAAGATAAAATAAAATAATGGGAATCCAGCCTTGCAACGTTCAGAAAGATTAAACAATGAAGTCTCCCTCCAACGGACGGATTTGTTCAAAAGATTTGCAACGGCTACAAGGAAAAAGCTCAGAGATCGTGACCTATATATATATCCGAAGATTTGAAACTGAGCAACTACCGGTGCGAACATACATTCTAGCGATCAAAGCAATCAAGCAATCTAATGCAATCAATAGCATCGTGAAAAGAGCAGATCTAAAAGTTCATACTTAAGGAAGCTCTTAAGTTGGAGAAGACAAAAACTCTTGTCTATAATCTTGAGTACGGGATACTTCACTAGTTGAAGTAAGAGACTGTAAAGGCATCCGAGGATCGAGGATCAAGAGGTGCAAGGCAGTCAAGTGTGTACAACGGCACGGATTTCCACTGGTTGGAAGTTGTTGTAGTGTGGTTTGAATCACTGTAATATTTATCACTGGTTGAAAATTATAGTGAATTCATCTCCAACTGGTTTGGAGAAAAGTGGATTAGTAGAAGATTACCCCACCTCTGAGACCACTATAATTGCCTGCGTTATTTTCTGTTTTACTACATCATACTTTAACTGCTGCATACATTGTTAAGTGTTTCATCAAGTTGATTTCTATTTGTCATCAGCTGACTTCCGCTCATATCCAAGAACAAATGACTCCAAGTCATTTGTTTAACTATCAGCTGAAGAAACTCACTCTTCGTGAAAAAGAGTTCAAGAGTTTCAACAAGTCTATTCACCCCCCCCCCCCCCCCTCTAGACTTGTTCCTGGACGACTTGTGATCTAGAGTTTGATCGGGCTTTTTGAGGCCTTTTTAATTTTTGGAAGGGAAATATGTTACGAGAGTTTTAAAATGGAGGTACACAGCTTCAAAATGTTATATTATTTGTTGGAATATACTTACGTATAGATGTATTTATAGGAGTCCAAATTCGGTTGAAAATCAGCCTTACCCGGACAGCTGGAAGCCTTATCAGGACAGCTGGCCGAGAAGCTTCTGTCGGTCGTGACTGACCTTATCCGGATGGCTGGCCGAGAAGCTTCTGTCGGTCGTGATCGATCTTATCCGGACAGCTGGACATCCTTATCCGGATAGTGACCGAGAAGTGTAATATCCGCATTTTTCCTTTCTCTTGATATTCTCATTTTGGTGTATTTTTGTATTTGGCAACTCGCTTGTAACCGCATTGATATTTCGAGGATATTTAATATTGGACTTTTTGTCGTTCGAGCTTGTTTCGGACTCGTTTTACTCGATTCGGTGTTTTATGTCGTTTTCATCGCTATTTCGTATATTCTCGTAAATCGTCGTTCGGAACTGCCGTTTCGGGGTTGCCGAGGATCCATCTCACGTTATTACGCGTGTTGAGAGCTTTGTTTGATATTTCGACCATGTCTCGTACATTTCGGATGCTTTGGGCCGTTTTGTAATTTCCCAAAGTTTTGGGATAAATACGTTTATTGTTGTTTTTCCGAACCATTGGGTAGTCGGGAATATGTTTTTCCTTCAACACGTAAGTTCGTCGCCTCGAATCCTTTACATTCGTACCATCGTGAGTCGTTCACCGTTGCATTCTATTTTGTTTCGGTTCCTTCCTTGCCAGTGGTTGGCCTGTACTCCCCAGGAAGGAGCATTACGTACGTAATGCATGTTGCTATTACGTACGTAACGGTGTGTGTAAAATAGTACAGGAAATTCTGTGATTTTCGTTACGTACGTAAGCTTGGGATAGCTTATGTATGTTAACAAGCTAACGTACGTTACCTACCTGTGGCTAACGTACGTAACGCGGCCTCGGTTATAAACCCAGGAGTTGACCGAGCCATTTTCACTTCTCTTCCTTCCCATCCGACTCCTACACGATTTTCTTGAAACTTCCAGCGATTTGAAGCTTTGTAACTCCGAGCCATCATCTTCTTTGAGTTTTTGGAGTATATTATCAACATCTAATCGTGTTCTTCGTCATTAATTCGAGGTAAACTCCTAGAACCTTGTTTTTGGGTAAATTGGGGATTTTCACATTTTCGTCGGATTCGTTCCGTATGATAGATTAATTCATGATGAATATGATTAATCTTATTGGTATTATTGGTTTTCCTACGGATTTATGGTATATTTCATAGTAGTTGTGTTTTCGAGAGGGTTTGGTTGTGGTCCGCCCTCGTTGTTGTTGTTAAACGGATATACATGAATCGTAGGCGGGGTTTCGGGTGTATTACGTTTCTGTATTCGTTTAGTTGTGGTTGTGATTATGTTCTTCGAATCGTTAGGTTCGTTTCTGCCTGTTCCTCGCGGTCGTGTTCGATTCTTCCTTTCCATTCGTGTCACCGTCTATTAATCGAGGCAAGTATCCTAATGAACTTACAAATCTTAACGTAGTAGTATTGCATGAGAATTGTGTGTGCGTGTATGCTCACTACGGGTTAGACCCGTTGGGGTCTCGGTATGGGTCCACGGAGGGGTGGATCCACGAGCTTGCTTTTAACCAGTATGGGTTAGATCTGACGGGGTCTCGGTAGGGGTCCACGGAGGGGTGGATCCACGGTTAATTGTGGTGTATTTCACAATGTGTTTTGGATTATGGCGTTTCCAAAAATGAGTGTTTTTGAGCGGTTTTCATTATTGTATGCTTTGACTATATGTGTAAGATGTAAGTTGTTCATTTGGTTACTTGTACTAGCGTAATTGTTAACCCCTCTGGGGACCCGTTTTGGGGAATTTCGTTTTATGAATTTCAAGGTCAGGTCTATCGAGACGAACGGACGCTGGACCAGTATGCGGATGATGGCCTGGCGTGATGATTGTGCATGAGTGTGTTTTTATGGTTGTCCTTTCTTTTGATGCGTTTATCCATTGTAATCTAATAGAAGTACTCGAGTACTTAGGAATTTTCGTTTGCTCAGGTTGTGATATTTGTCTGTTATGTTTGTGATGGATGTGTGGGGTGCGTTTGACCGGTCGAACCGGGTAAATCATTTTGTTTTGCGTCTTTATGATGAGGGGTTGTTATGTTGATTTCATAAGTCGTTGAGTTTGTATGGTTGTTTAGCCTGGTGAGTCCCATGTAGGGATTCACGGCGCTGTAATATACCTCGAATATCTTGGGGGTGTTACAGAAAATGGTATCAGAGCCCTAGGTTTATGGATACCTAGGCTTGTTGGTTTATTGGGTCTTGTTGTATTTCGTTTTGCACATTGTCGTCACGCTGCCATGATTCCGGTACTTCCAGTGTCTGTAAGTTTTTCCTTCCTCTGTTCCTTGTTTCCATGTATCGCACCTTTGATTCTCGATTGGTGATTGTTTTTCTTCTTGTACTTACCATCGTATGGCTTTTGCTACTTATTTAACTCCAGTATGGATGCTGGAAGAGGTCGTGGTCATGGTCTTGGTCGTGGTCGCGGCCGGGGACGTGGAGCAGCCAGTGGGGCGGCCACGTTGCATTCTTCGGGAGCCAGCAGCACCGGTGACCAACATAGCCATGCTTCTTCTCAAGATGGCGCTGACCTTGGTGTTGCGGCTGCTATGCAACAGATGGTAAACCAGATAGCGGCGATTGCCCAGGCAGTTCAGAATCCGGCCCATGCTGCTCGGGACGGAGCTGACCGTTGGCTCCAGGATGTTATCAAGATGCATCCTCCTCAGTTCACGGGAGCCTCTGACCCGATTGGCTGGGAAGGGTGGATCAAGGAGATATCCAAAGTCTTTGTTGCCACCAACTGTCCCGAGAACTGTAAAGTCCCTATCGCCCAATATTTTCTCACTGGGGACGCTACGGATTAGTGGGAGGCCATTGGGCCTAAGGATCATGTTGCTTTGTGGGCAGAATTCATGGATCTGATGGAGACTGAGTATTGCCCATGGCCGGTCAGGCAGGCTCGAGTCCACGCCTTCTATGATGCTCAACTGCGGGATGTTCCTGTCTCTCAAGCTATTGCCGATTTCAACAAGGAGTTAAGTTATGTGAAGACCCAAATTGTCGAGGAGAGCGACAAAATTTTTCACTTCTCCAAGCGGATGAAATTGTCGATTTGCGACTACAAGTCTGGGCTCGTCTGCACTGCCTTGAAGGATTATCAGAGTAGGGCCCTCGCTTATGATATGTCTGTGACAGCTAGTGAGGCGGCCCGCGAGAGCAAGAAGCAGAAGTCCGCCGGAATTTTTCGGTCCACAAAAGTGGGGGTCAGCAGAAATTCCAGTCTGCTAACTTTTTCGCTGGTGGTGGTCCAGCTCATTCTACTGGGGTTCCCCGCAGGGATGCCAGTGCCCCTTCTCGGGAGATGAAGTGTTTTAACTGTGGCCAGCCGGGCCACATCAGCCGTAATTGTCCGAACCCTTTGCTGACGTGTAATCGGTGTGGCCATCCAAGCCACAAGGCTGCTTTTTGTGCCGAGAGAGAGAGAGAATTCTTGGTGCCCAGGCTTCCGTTCCAGCGCCCAGGGAACCAAGCGTAAATTAAGGGTCGTTTGCTTCTCAGTCCCCACCGAGTGCCAGTCAAGGGAGAGGTCGGGGTCAACCCGCTAAGGGGGGAGCTTCTAGTGTTGGCTCCGCCCCTCCACGTATCTATGAGATGAGAAGGGCCGATGATCCAGCAGCCACTGTGGCGACAGGTACTGTTCATATCCATTCCCATCCTGTCAGTGTGCTTTTTGATTCGGGTGCTACGCATTCATTCATTTATCTGGAGTGTGTGCGCCGTTTGAGTCTTGACTGTTTATCGCCTTGTGAGCCTTTCATCGTTAAACTTCCTAGTGGTGATAGAATCGTTGGCGATCGAGAGGTCCGAGACTGTTCTGTGCTTATTTGTGAGAGGGCTTGGCTCTCTAATCTTATTGTTATGGGTATTGAGGGTGAGGATTTGATCCTCGGGGATGATTGGCTCGAGCGACATGGTGCAATCATGAACTACAGCACTAGGATCATTACCATGCTAGCCGAGGACGGCACCGAACACTCTTTCGCGGGGCGAAAGAGAAACCAGAAGTTTGTTATTAACGCCTTGAAGGCGATGAGACTACTACGAAAGGAGTGTATTGGTTATTGGTGCTATGCCTTGAAGGCGGAGAGTGGTGGAGTCGAGCTTTCATCGATTCCAGTTGTTAGTGAGTTTCCCGACGTCTTTCCTGACGAGTTATTATGATTGCCACCGGACCGTGAAGTAGAGTTTGCTATCGAGTTAGAGTCGGGTGCGGCTCCTATTTCGAAGTCGCCGTATCGCATAGCACCTTCAGAGATGGCCGAGTTGAAGAAGCAGTTGAGTGAGGTTCTTGAGTCGGGGTATATTCGACCGAGCGCTTGTCCTTGGGGCGCACCGGTTTTGTTTGTTCAGAAAAAGGATGGTTCACTGTGTTTGTGTATCAACTACCGCGAGCTAAACAAGGTGACCATCAAGAACAAGTATCATCTTCCGAGGATTGATGACTTGTTCAATCAGTTGCAGGGGGCTGCGGTATTCTCGAAGATCGACTTGAGATCGGGGTACTATCAGCTTCGGGTGAAAGAGTCCGACATTCCGAGAACAGCTTTTCGGACGAGATACGGACACTATGAGTTTGTAGTTATGCCTTTAGGGCTAACTAATGCACCGGCCGTGTTCATGCAGTTGATGAACAAGGTCTTTATCGAGTATTTCGATATGTGTGTCGTTGTCTTCATTGACGATATCCTTATTTATTCGAGGAACGAGGAGGATCACGCGTATCATTTGCGAGTAGTGGTGGACATTTTGAGGACTGAGCAACTCTATGCAAAGTTCTCGAAATGTGAGTTCTGGAAGAAGGAAATGATGTTTCTAGGTTACGTGATTTCAGCCAAGGGGGTTCGTGTGGACCCACAGAAGGTTGAGGCAGTGTTGGATTGGGCACCGCCTAAAAACGTGAAGGAGGTTCATATTTTCTTGGGTTTAGTTGGCTACTACCGTAGGTTCGTCGAGGGTTTCTCGAAACTAGCTCGGCCACTTACACAGTTGCTCCAGAAGTCTGAGAAGTTCGTCTGGAATGACGAGAGGCAGTCGAGTTTTGAGGAGCTGAAGAGGCGTTTGACTTCAGCCCCAATTTTGGCGTTGCCATATGGCAACGAGGGTTTTGTCGTTTATAGCGATGCTTCGGGTCAGGGTCTTGGGTGCGTGTTGATGCAGCACGGCAAGACTATTGCGTTTGCGTCGAGGCAGTTGAGGTTGTATGAGCTTAACTACCCTACTCATGATTTGGAGTTAGCGGCAGTTGTTTTTGCGCTCAAGATTTGGCGTCACTATCTTTTCGGCTCTGCATGTCATATTTTTACCGATCATAAAAGACTGAAGTACATATTTACTCAGCGGGAGTTGAATATAAGGCAGAGGAGGTGGTTAGAGTTGATTAAGGATTATGATCTCGAAATCCTTTATCATCCGAGCAAGGCGAACGTTGTGGCCGATGCCTTGAGTCGGAAACCAGTCTCGTTGCAGACACTTGAGATCCTTACTTCTCAAACCGAGCTTCAGCGGGATTTGATTGAGTTGAGTGTTGAGATTTCGTTGCCTGGAGCCATAGGGCGACTTTGTGCTTTAGAGATTTCATCGTCTCTGATCGATGAAATTAAACTGAAGCAGCTGGAGGA
Source organism: Orobanche coerulescens (assembly GCA_033398695.1). NCBI lineage: Eukaryota > Viridiplantae > Streptophyta > Magnoliopsida > Lamiales > Orobanchaceae > Orobanche > Orobanche coerulescens. Next base: position 176,123,759 of record CM065802.1, on the reverse strand, counting down.
TCCGAGGATTATTCAAATCCGAGAGAATGTTCTTAACGGAAAGTCTCCTGGATTTGTGATTCATGAAGATAGAGTATTAAGATTCCAGAGTCGACTGTGTGTGCCCAATGACTCAGAATTGAGGCAGGGTATTTTGCGTGAGGCCCATGCTACGCCTTACTCCGTTCATCCTGGTTCGAGTAAGATGTACAAGGACCTGAGGAGAAATTTCTGGTGAATGATATGAAGGAGGAGGTCGCACAGTTTGTAGCGAGATGTTTGACTTGTCAGCAGGTCAAAATTGAGCATCAGCGACCGGCAGGATTATTGCAGTCACTTCCCATCCCGGAATGGAAATGGGAAGATATATCGATGGACTTTATCACGAGTTTTCCAAGATCGAGGTCAGGCATGAATATGGTCTGGGTGATTGTTGATCGTCTGACCAAGTCAGCACATTTTCTGGGCATCAGAGATACTTGGGGCCCGGAGAAGCTAGCTCGTGTGTTTATTGCGCAGGTTGTGAGTCTTCATGGTACTCTGAAGTCTATTGTTTCGGATCGTGATGGCCGTTTTGTATCGCATTTTTGGCAGGCGGTGCATAAGGCGTTGGGTACTCGTTTGCGTTTGAGTATCTCTTTTCATCCTCAGTCCGATGGGCAGTCTGAACGCGTTATCCAGACGTTCGAGGATATGTTGCGTGCTTGTGCTCTCAACTGGAGTAGTGACTGGGAGGAGCATTTGCCATTGATCGAATTCACATACAATAATAGTTGGCACGCGTCGATACGGATGGCACCGTATGAGGCGCTTTATGGGCGGCGTTGTCGATCGCCGATTTGTTGGAACAAAGCGTCCGATTTGGTCGGGACCGAACCGGATATTGTTTTAGAGACGAGGTGGAAGTTGGATTTGATTCGAGAATGGATGTTGACTGCTCAGAGCCGACAAAAGTCGTATGCCGACGTCTGTCATCGACCTTTGGAATTCGAGGTGGGAGACCATGTTTTGCTAAAGGTGTCGCCGACGAGAGGAGTTTTTCGCTTCGGGAAGAAAGGGAAGTTGAGTCCGAGATTTATTGGACACTTTGAGATTCTCGAGTGAGTCAATGATTTGGCATATCGTTTGGCGCTACCTCCGGCCTTGAGTCACGTTCATAACATCTTCCATGTTTCTCAAGTGAGGAAATATGTCCCGGATCCTAGTCATATCATCAATTATGGTGAGATCGATATTGCCGAGGATTTTACCTTCGAAAAGCGTCCCTTGAAGATTTTGCAGCACCGTGAGAAGCGAATGAGGCATAAGACCATTCCTTTGGTCAAAGTGCAGTGGTCCAAACATGGTGTTGAGGAAGCAACTTGGGAAACCGAGGATAGCATGCGTGCTAGGTACCCCGAGTTGTTTGTCTCTTAAGTTTCGGGACGAAACTTATTTTTAGAGAGGTAGAATGTAATATCCGCATTTTTCCTTTCTCTTGATATTCTCATTTCAGTGTATTTTCGTCTTTGGCAACTCACTTGTAACCGTATTGACATTTAGAAGATATTTACTATTGGACTTTTTGTCGTTCGAGCTTGTTTCGGACTCGTTTTACACGATTCGGTTTTTTATGTCGTTTTCATTGCTATTTCGTATATTCTCGTAAATCGTCGTTCGGAACCGCCGTTTCGGGGTTGCCGAGGATCCATCTCACGTTATTACGCGTGTTGTGAGCTTTGTTTGATGTTTCGACCATGTATCGTACATTTTGGATGCTTTGGGCCATTTTGTAATTTCCCAAAGTTTTGGGATAACTACGTTTATTGTTGTTTTTCCGAACCTTTGGGTAGTCGGGAATATGTTTTTCCTTCAACACATAAGTTCGTCGCCTTGAATCCTTTACGTTTGTACAATCGTGAGTCATTCACCGTTGCGTTCGATTTTGTTTCGGTTCCTTCCTTGCCAGTGGTTGGCCTGTACTCCCCAGGAAGGAGCATTACGTACGTAATGCATGTTGTTGTTACCTACGTAACGGTGTGTGTAAAACAGTACGGGGAATTCTGCAATTTTTGTTACGTACGTAAGCTTGGGATAGCTTACGTACGTTAACAAGCTAACGTACGTTAGGTACCTGTGGCTAACGTATGTAACGTGGCCTGGGTTATAATCCCAGGTGTTGACCAATTTCGGCCATTTTCACTTCTCTTCCTCCCCATCCGACTCCTACACGATTTTCTTGGAACTTCCGGTGATTTGAAACTTTGTAACTCCGAGCCATCATCTTCTTCAAGTTTTTGGAGTATATTATCAACATCTAATCGTGTTCTTCGTCATTAATTCGAGGTAAACTCCTAGAACCTTGTTTTGGGTAAATTGGGGATCTTCACATTTTCGTCCGATTCGTTCCGTATGATACATTAATTCATGATGAATATGATTAGTCTTATTGGTATTACTGGTTTTCCTACGGATTCATGGTATATTTCGTAGTTGTTGCGTTTTCGAGAGGGTTTGGTTGTGGTCCGCCCTCGTTGTTGTTGTTAAACGGATATACATGAATCGTCGGCGGGGTTTCGGGTGTATTCCGTTTCTGTATTCGTTTAGTTGTGGTTGTGATTGTTAGAAAGTAAAACGCAGCGGAAGCGAAGTTTGGGAAAGATGATAATCGCGTTTTACGCATCTACGAGCATAAGATCTATTTAGGCATGCTAATTAATTAATTACTAAGACTAATAAGTAATTTAAATATTATTTATTATTTATTAATTAAATATGTTGATTATTAAAATATCCTAATCTAGATCCAAGATCATAGGATATAACCTTTTGAAGAGTATTGTTGCTTTCGTATTGATCACCTTGTATTTCTACCTTTAGACCTTCTAGAGTATGATCCGCCTTAACCCGGACGTTGTGTGGGCAACGAGCTACCGGATCTTGTTTGGACTTCTCTGGGGAATCGGCCGAAACTCATTCACTTGGGATCACTTGATTTATTTTCTTTGCTTTCTAGTATTTTATGAACACTCTTAGCAAATTGATGTGTTATCTAAATTGTAGAATCAAAGATACAAGTCTAGATATCCAATTAAACACAAGAAGAAGAAAATCGATCTCTCAAGCTTGGGACAATGTATGAAATCGGCCAACACCTCCCCATAAGTCCTATTTATAGGCTCTTGGACTACTACTAGGGATCTTAAGGAGGATTATGGAAGGACTCCCAATAAATTCATCTTACCTTATTAGGACTCTTCCTAATATATAATGAATCTATTAATATCAACTTAGTCCACTAAAAAGTTGATATTGCACTTCCTATCAAAATCCCAAATTGTGAAATTGGGCTCCTCATTAAATATATTACTTTCCGTGTTTAAGATATCGAATGTCCATTAATTAATTATAACCTACTGACAGCTTTAATTAATTAATATCTTATCCAAGAATAGTACCACTCGAACCTTATTATTATATCGGAATTAAATCCACCTCCAGGGTTTAATATAATAATCATTCTCGAGCTCCTCAAGGGGACATCATCAATCCGCACGAGTCGGGACATGATTTGTAGTAATAATAATAATTGTCGTATAGATAATATTATTGCCCAAGATACGAGGCTTATTGAGTCGATCATTTTGACTCTCACCTATGGTAAATCAAACCAATAATTATTATAAATACACTATTAAATATTATATACTTAGAATTAAGAAATAATAATTATTCGAGATTTACGTTCTTCTTACAGTCAGTACATAAGACACTATCTCACCTCGATCCAGTTCAACGTATGCAAATACGCTAATATATGCTAATAGTCAAGACCAACTATTCTCAAGCATACACTACAACCTTTTATATAATTTGTCTAATAATTGTATAGGTTGTGAACTATTATATTATTTTATAAGACACCGATAATGTGATCTTCTGTGTGACACCAACACACCATATTATCTACAATATAAAATAATTTGGCATTTCATTTGCATGACCATAACGTGAATAAATATGCAAAACATATGATTAAATGTAATTAATATTCTCATAGGTAGTAACAGGGAATTTAGGTAATACAAGCATAAAGTATGCTTTGCAGTATACAATCCTAACAATCTCCCACTTATACTCAAAGAATGCTTTTAAGTATACTAGTCTATTACATAGTCTCACATTTCTCCCACTTATACTCAAAGCAATGCTGCCATACACCGTAATCCCATTCCTTCCACATGCCTTTCAAAAACTTTTTGAAGGTAGGCCTTTCGTGAAAGGATCAGCAAGATTATCTTCCGATGTAACCTTGGCTACAACTACGTCTACTTCCTTTACGAGGTGTCGTATGATGTGGTACTTGCGGTTGATATGTTTACTTGCCTTGTGGGCTCGTGGTTCCCTCGAATTTGCGACTGCACCAGTATTGTCACAATAAAGTGTAGTACCCTTTAGCAAATTGGGAATCATATCTAAGTCCCAGGCTAAACACATAACCCAAAGTAGACTTGGACTTTTCTTTGTCCGATGAAAAATGTGAGTCAGTGTAACCCACCGAAAACAGGTCGTATGATTGATATACAATCATGTACTCCCTAGTCCTCCTCAGGTACTTGAGTATGTGCTTGACAGCAATCCAGTGTCCTGGTCCTGAGTTTGACTGATATCTAGCAGCCATGCCTGCGGCATGACACATATCTGGTCTAGTGCAAAGCATAACATACATGGTACTTTCCATAGCAGATGCATAAGGGACCATCTTCATGTCATCTATCTCCTTTTGTGTCTTAGGACACATATCCTTAGATAGTTGAATTCCATGTCTGAGGTATAAAACCTTTCTTGAAATTCTCCATGCTAAACTGATTCAGCACTGTATCGATATAGGATGCCTGGGATAAGCACAACATCCTTTTCTTCCGATCACAAAAGATCCTGATTCCAATGATGTGTCCTGCTTCTCCTGGATCCTTCATATCGAACTGCTCAAATAGCCATACCCGTACGTCCGACAATTCCTTCACGTTGTTTCCAATCAGAAGGATATCGTCTACATATAGTACAAGAAACACCAACACGTTTCCATCACATTTCTTATACACACAACTCTCACTCGGACATTGGACTAATCCATATGATTGGACAACTTCGTCAAAACGAGTGTTCTAAGATCTATATGCTTGTTTAAGTCCATAAATGGATTTCTTAAGTTTGCACACCAAGTGCTCTTCTCCTTCAGCAATGAATCCCTCTGCTTGGCGCATATAGATTTCCTTGTATAGACTCCCATTCAAGAATGTAGTCTTGACATCCATCTGCCAAATCTCCAAATCCAAATGTGCAGTTATAGCAAAAAGAATCCGGATTGACTTAAGCATGGCTAACGGCAAAAAGGTTTCATCATAATCGATACCCTCTTTCTGAGTGTAACCTTTTGCAACAAGCCTCGCTTTGAAGGTTTCAACCTTCCTGTCACGTCCTTTCTTTCGCTTGTAGACCCATTTACTCCCAATGGCTTGTGCACCATCAGGTAGCTCTACTAGCTCCCACACTTGATTGGAATCCATAGATCCCATTTCTGATTCTATTGCTACTTGCCAGGAGTCAGCATCTTTATCTTGGATTGCCTCCTTATAGGTCCAGGGATCTGATTCATCTTTGCCTGGGATTGAGTCCAAAGACTTTCCCATGCCTATGAATCATTCGGGCTGACGAACAACCCTCCCACTACGACGAGGAAAATCTTGAATTGGTGTAAAAGTATCAGAATCGATACGTGGTGCAGTGTTAGTTGGCGCTTGTACGATTGGTATAGACGGAGTCTCGCCCCTCAGCTCTTCCAAAATTATCCCGATCATGGGCTTGTGACTAATCATATAATCCTCTTCCAGAAATCGGGCATTGGTGCTAACAATGACCTTCTGATCCTGGGGACTATAGAACAAGCCACCCTTCATTCCCTTAGGATATCCTACAAACACTGGTACTTCTGTACGAGATGCCAACTTACCATCTTCCTTATTCAGCACATGTGCTGGAGTACCACAAATCCGAATATGTCCTAGACTGGGCTTACGCCCACTCCACAGTTCTGTGGGTGTTTTTGGAACTGATTTCGAAGGCACCAGGTTTAGAATGTACGTCGCTGTTTCTAAGGCATATCCCCAAAACGAAATAGGTAAATCTGAATAACTCATCATTGATCTAACCATTTCTAAAAGAGTCTTATTCCTTCTTTCAGCCACACCATTTTGTTGTGGTGTTCCCGGCGTGGTGAGCTGAGATGAAATCCCCTCATTCACCAAGAAATCAAAAACTCTCCACTAAGGTATTCACCACTACGATCAGATCGTAGTGACTTGATACTCTTCCCATGACGCTTCTCCGTTTCAGCCTTGAAGTCTCTGAACTTGTCAAAGGTTTCAGACTTATGTCGCATCAAATAGATGTATCCATATCTCGAATAATCATTTATGAACGTGCTGAAGTATTCGAAACCACCCCTAGCCTGGATATTCATTAGACCACATACATCCGTATGAACCAATTCTAACACATTCTGAGCATGGTTTCCCTTGGTTTTAAAAACCCTTTTGGTCATCTTACCCTCCAGTCAGGATTCACAAATTGGAAATGACTCAACTTGGAGGTCATGCAATGGGCCATCATCTACCAATCTTTGAATCCTTCCAAGGTTTACATGCCCTAACCGTAAATGCCACATATATGTTTGGTTTATGCTTGAAGGTTCTTTTCTCTTTTTAGGTTTAGACAAAAAGTTAAGTGATTTGTGCATAGGAGTTTGTGCAGTATTAATGACATATAGTCCATCATTAAAAATACCCTTGCAAATATATTCACCGCTTCTTTTCTTAATAATGGCATCATCATCAAAAGAAACTGAATAACCATCGCTTTTTAATTTAGAAACCCAAATTAAATTCATTCTAAAATCCGGTACTAATAATATATTATTGAGGACTAATAATTTATCATTAATCTTCAACTGCACGACTCCCACTGCAACAGCCATAAGCCTGGAATAATCGCTCCAGTTGATGGTAATCTTGCCCGCACTAAGCTGCTTGGTTACCTGAAAACCATGCGAGTCAAAGCAAACATGATCAGTGGAGCCTGAATCAACTATCCACGAAGTGGAAGAACAAGCTGCCAAACATGTTTTGACTACTAGTGCACGAGACATACCTTTCTTAAGAGCAGGTCAATCCGCTTTAAAATGTCCTTTCTGACCGCACTTGTAGCACTTTCCCTTTGGATTTTTGTTCGCCTCGGGGTGAGGAGCCTTGCTTTTGACCTTGAGAGTTTCCACTTGCTTCTGGCCGACCAGCTTCTTCTTCTTTCCCCATTTAGATTTGGAAGAAGTAGCACCGGTTGCCGCAAGAATATGATGATAACCTTGTTTGAAGAGACCTTCAGCATACTGAAGCTCTGTCAGAATTTCCGCCAAACTATATGTCCTACGGTTCATATTGTAATTAAGGCGTAACTGCTCAAAGCTTCTAGGTAAGCTGCCTAAGATAATATCGACCTGCGTTTCCGCATCGATAGTAGCCCCCAAGATGCTCACTGCTCAAATGAGACATCATTTTCAGAACATGATCCCTTACTGGGGTCCCTTCAGACATTTGGGTTGTCATCAATACCCTCATTGCATTTTGTCTGGCTGCCCGGTTCTGATGACCAAACATCTCGGTGAGACTTTTCATCATTTCCGTGGCCGAGTCCATTGTCTGATGCTGATGCTGCAATACATTTGTCAGTGAAGCCACAATGTAATAGCGAGCCATCTCATCAGACTTTTTCCATTTTCAGAATTCAGCCAACTCTTCGGGAGTGGCATCCGGTTTTGGTTCTAGAGGGCTCCCTTCGATTAAGAGAAATTTATGCCCCTCAGCAGTCAGGACAATGTCAAGATTTCTTTTCCAATCGGAAAAGTTAGTGCCATCAAGTTTATTTTCTTTGAGAATAACAGCTAGTGGATTGAAAGACATCTGAGATAAAATTAAAACCATCCATCACATAATGCATAGGAAAATATATCGAAAAACCTCAAAACACAATATATATGCTAGCAACCAACACCTCGAAAAATCCGCACATGCAAGCCACGATCGTGTGGACGTTTACACACACATTTTCCAAGTAGAGTTTTACGTCTTTAATTTTACTATCTAGTCAAATTACGTTATGACAAGTAAAATTAATAGTTGGTTCCTCTTCGCCATGTATTAATCAGCATAGACTCCGATGGGGAGCTTATTAATTAATACACCTAAGTGAACACCATAATTTAACACCCTTAAAATATTATCTTTTAAATAATAGTCCTACAGATGGAGAGGTCCTATCATAAAAAGTAATATTTACCTTATGTTATCATTTTGAAATTTAAAACTAGTGAACCTATAATTAGCACATCCGATATGGAGGAAGACTCTAATGTCAACGCGCATGCTAATTACTTCACAATTTAAATTAATTATGGAGGCCAATTCGATTTTATTTTAAAAAAATAAATCAATTTAATCACTTAGTTATTTTATCCTTAAGGTTTTTAATTTTCTCATCCTAACATGCAAGGAAACATATCACGCATACATCCATACATGTCATACATCAAAACAATAAAAACTAAAAATAAAGCATGGATAATTAAATTATCCAATTATCATGGTCTTTTTCCTTGAGTTGAAGCAGAGAAAATCTTCGACTCGATCTCTCCCACTGAATCAAGCATCTTGTCGCTCCTCCCCGGCCGGGTCGTGGATTTCCAAAATTAAAATTTCACTTTTATGCAAAATTAATTACATAAAAAAATTTAATTTTAAATCCCGACTCTCCAGCGGATGCAACGAACGGCGGCGAAACGGACCGGACCAAAATCGATTTACCGGCCCGAACAATAATCGCCCGACCAGCCGCCGCTGCATCGGGTACCGCCGGCCGCCGTGTCTTTGGCCGCTTTAAAGACTGCTTGTCGCTTGTCACGCCAGCCAGCTCCCAGATCCGGTTCTGCTCTATTTCTTCGTGATCTTGTCTTTTCCGAATTCGATTAAAATTTTATATAAAATAAAATACATCGAAATTACATCAAGATTACACGAAAAATAAAAACACCTAGAACTACCTGCGGATTTTCTCACGGGAAAAACCATTACATGCCTCAAAAACGGGCCAAACCAACAATTGCATAATTAATAAAAATAAACAAATACACCATTCATATAAACCATGATAATTGGATCATATCACCTATAGGAACACATCTAGCAAAATATTTCAAAATCAAAATATATGAATATTTAAATTGCTATCAATTAATCACCAAAATTAATTAAAATAGCAAAAGCCTAAAAATCTGTCTCTGATACCAAGTGTTGGAAAGTGAAATGCAGCGGAAGCGAAGTTTGGGAAAGATGATAATCGCGTTTTACGCATATACGAGCATAATATCTATTTAGGCATGCTAATTAATTAATTACTAAGACTAATAAGCAATTTAAATATTATTTATTATTTATTAACTAAATATGTTGATTATTAAAATATCTTAATCTAGATCCAAGATCATAGGATATAACCTTTTGAAGAGTATTGTTGCTTTCGTATTGATCACCTTGTATTTCTATCTTTAGACCTTCTAGAGTATGATCCGCCTTAACCCGGACGTTGTGTGGGCAACGAGCTACCGGATCTTGTTTGAACTTCTATGGGGAATCGGCCGAAACTCCTTCACTTGGGATCACACGATTTATTTTCTTTGCTTTCTAGTATTTTATGAACACTCTTAGCAAATTGATGTGTTATCTAAATTGTAGAATCAAATATACAAGTCTAGATCTACAATTCAACACAAGAAGAAGAAAATCGATCTCTCAAGCTTGGGACAATGAATGAAATCGGCCAACACCTCCCCATAAGTCCTATTTATAGGCTCTTGGACTACTACTAGGGATCTTAAGGAGGATTATGGAAGGACTCCCAATAAATTCATCTTACCTTATTAGGACTCTTCCTAATATATAATGAATCTATTAATATCAACTTAGTCCACTAAAAAGTTGATATTGCACTTCCTACCAAAATCCCTAATTGTGAAATTGGGCTCCTCATTAAATATATTACTTTCCGTGTTTAAGATATCGAATGTCCATTAATTAATTATAACCTACGTGACTTTAATTAATTAATATCTTATCCAAGAATAGTACCACTCGAACCTTATTATTATATCGGAATTAAATCCACCTCCAGGGTTTAATATAATAATCATTATCGAGCTTCTCAAGGGGACATCATCAACCCGCACGAGTCAGGACACAATTTCTAGTAATAATAATAATTGTCGTATAAACAATATTATTGCCCAAGATACGAGGCTTATTGAGTCGATCATTTTGACTCTCACCTATGGTAAATCAAAGCAATAATTATTATAAATACACAATTAAATATTATATACTTAGAATTAAGAAATAATAATTATCCGAGATTTACGTTCTTCTTACAACAAGAGAAGACACTATCTCACCTCGATCCAGTTCAACGTATGCAAATACGCTAATGTATGCTAATAGTCAAGACCAACTATTCTCAAGCATACACTACAACCTTTTATATAATTTTTCTAATAATTATATAGATTGTGAACTATTATATTATTTTATAAGGCACCGATAATGTGATCTTGTGACACCAACACACCACATTATCTACAATATAAAATAATTAGACATTTCACTTGCATAACCATAACGTGAATAAATATGCAAAATATGTGATTAAATGTAATTAATATTCTCATAGGTAGTAACAGGGAATTTAGGTAATACAAGCATAAAGTATGCTTTGCAGTATACAATCCTAACAGTGATTGTGTTCTTCGAATCGTTAGGTTCATTTTCGCCGGTTCCTCGCGGTCGTGTTCGATTTTTCCTTTCCGTTCGTGTCACCGTCTATTAATCGAGGCAAGTATCCTTATGAACTTACAAATCTTAACGTAGTAGTATTGCATGAGAATTGTGTGTGTCTGTGTATGCTCACTACGGGTTAGACCCGATGGGGTCTCGGTAGGGGTCCACGGAGGGGTGGATCCGTGAGCTTGCTTTAAACCACTATGGGTTAGATCCGATGGAGTCTCGGTAGGGGTCCACGGATGGGTGGATCCACGGTTAATTGTGGTGTATTTCACAATTTATTTTGGATTATGGCGTTTCCGGAAACGAGTGTTTTTGAACGGTTTTCATTATTGCATGCTTTGACTATATGTGTAAGATGTAAGTTGTTCATTTGGTTACTTGTACTAGCGTAATTGGTAACCCCTCTGGGCACCCGTTTTGGAGAAATTCATTTTATGAATTTCAGGTCAGGTCAATCGAGATGAACGGGCGCTGGACCAGTACGCGGATGATGGCCGGGCGTGATGATTGTGCATGAGTGTGTTTTTATGGTTGTCCTTTCTTTTGATACGTTTATCCATTGTAAACTAATAGAAGTACTCAAGTACTTAGGAATTTTCGTTTGTTCAGGTTGTGATATTTGTCCGTTATGTTTGTGTTGGATGTGTGGGGTGCGTTTGACCGGTCGAATCAGGTAAATCATTTTGTTTTGCGTCTTTATGATGAGGGGTTGTTATGTTGATTTCACAAGTCGTTGAGTATGTTTGGTCGTTTAGCCTGGTGAGTCCCATGTAGGGATTCACGGCGCTCTAATATACCTCGAATATCTTGGGGGTGTTACAAGAAGCTTCTGTCGGTCGTGACCAGCAGCTGTCGGTAGGCGTGTCCGGCGGTGACCAGCAGATGTCCGTCAACTTGGCTTGGCCGGTTCGACCCCTTCCTGATGTCCAAATTCGATTTTCCGACCTGTTCTGGACTCATCGGAGTTAAATATTCGATATGCTCGGAACGTATTTTCGATAATAATAATAAAATAATTTAATATTATTTTTGCAATATAAGTGTTCTGTGATGAAAATTTTAACGTATAAAATCGTCGGAACTTTTCGAAATCACTTTCATAAATTCTAAAAATGATCCGTATAATTTATTTTGAAATCGTTTCCTTCATTTTATGCTAGGAACGTATCGGTCCAAGAATCGGACAACCTGTAAATATTAAAAAATAAAAATCCATGATCATTAGCAAAATAAATAGCATTTAAATAAGTATTGGGGCGTTACAATCCTCCCTCTCTTTAAAAATTTCGTCCTCGAAATTGAGCTTCGTAAAGAACTTTGAAAATCTGTATTAAACTTTGTATGAGTATTTTCATCAATAACTTTAAAAATATTGTACCAGCTGTTGTTACCCAAAATATTATCCGGAGATGATATGCTGGAATGGACGAGTAACAAACAAAATGCGAGAGCACGTCCGTGGGGAAATAAATAACACAAGATTTATCGGGGTTGTTAGTCCCGGGCTTGAATGCTCTCGCGAGATATTATTAATACGAATACTTGGGAGTACAAATATTAATGTTAGAGTACAATTACAATGAGTGTAAAGACCCTAGTTATCTAGCTCTTGAGTGCTGATGATTGCCGGAAGAACCAGAGTTAAAGCTCTGTGTGTTCTTGTAACAAATGAGATGTGATGCTCGATTCGGCCGATCGTCTTTTGGTCGAGAATGAGAGAGAGGTTTTGAGTGTCTGGGAACAGCCTGAGAGAGAAGAAGCATCCAGCCCTTTCCCAAATGCTGGAAGTCCTCTATTTATAAGAGTGGAGGTGGCTAGGCGATCGCCTCTGTTGTATTATAATAAGCGAGCGATCGTCTTTAGCACATGGGTTGGCCTCCTTAGATTCCGCAGTAGCTGCTGGCAGCCGGATGCATGAGCCAATGAGAAGACCACACGCATCCGGAGTCGCCGTATTGGGAGGCCCCACCTAGGACCTTTCGGCGGGTCTGTTGGTAGGTGAGGTTTGTCCTTGCCGTTGACAGCTGTTGATGGGCTGGAGTCAAAGGGACCATCTTCATGTCATCTATCTCCTTTTGTGTCTTAGGACACATATCCTTAGATAGTTGAATTCCATGTCTGAGGTATAAAACCTTTCTTGAAATTCTCCATGCTAAACTGATTCAGCACTGTATCGATATAGGATGCCTGGGATAAGCACAACATCCTTTTCTTCCGATCACGAAAGATCCTGATTCCAATGATGTGTCCTGCTTCTCCTGGATCCTTCATATCGAACTGCTCAAATAGCCATACCCGTACGTCCGACAATTCCTTCACGTTGTTTCCAATCAGAAGGATATCGTCTACATATAGTACAAGAAACACCAACACGTTTCCATCACATTTCTTATACACACAACTCTCACTCGGACATTGGACTAATCCATATGACTGGACAACTTCGTCAAAACGAGTGTTCTAAGATCTAGATGCTTGTTTAAGTCCATAAATGGATTTCTTAAGTTTGCACACCAAGTGCTCTTCTCCTTCAGCAATGAATCCCTCTGCTTGGCGCATATAGATTTCCTTGTATAGACTCCCATTCAAGAATGTAGTCTTGACATCCATCTGCCAAATCTCCAAATCCAAATGTGCAGTTATAGCAAAAAGAATCCGGATTGACTTAAGCATGGCTAACGGCAAAAAGGTTTCATCATAATCGATACCCTCTTTCTGAGTGTAACCTTTTGCAACAAGCCTCGCTTTGAAGGTTTCAACCTTCCTGTCACGTCCTTTCTTTCGCTTGTAGACCCATTTACTCCCAATGGCTTGTACACCATCAGGTAGGTCTACTAGCTCCCACACTTGATTGGAATCCATAGATCCCATTTATGATTCTATTGCTACTTGCCAGGAGTCAGCATCTTTATCTTGGATTGCCTCCTTATAGGTCCAGGGATCTGATTCATCTTTGCCTGGGATTGAGTCCAAAGACTTTCCCATGCCTATGAATCATTCGGGCTGACGAACAACCCTCCCACTACGACGAGGAAAATCTTGAATTGGTGTAAAAGTATCAGAATCGATACGTGGTGCAGTGTTAGTTGGCGCTTGTACGATTGGTATAGACGGAGTCTCGCCCCTCAGCTCTTCCAAAATTATCCCGATCATGGGCTTGTGACTAATCATATAATCCTCTTCCAGAAATCGGGCATTGGTGCTAACAATGACCTTCTGATCCTGGGGACTATAGAACAAGCCACCCTTCATTCCCTTAGGATATCCTACAAACACTCGTACTTCTGTACGAGATGCCAACTTACCAGCTTCCTTATTCAGCACATGTGCTGGAGTACCCCAAATCCGAATATGTCCTAGACTGGGCTTACGCCCACTCCACAGTTCTGTGGGTGTTTTTGGAACTGATTTCGAAGGCACCAGGTTTAGAATGTACGTCGCTGTTTCTAAGGCATATCCCCAAAACGAAATAGGTAAATCTGAATAACTCATCATTGATCTAACCATTTCTAAAAGAGTCTTATTCCTTCTTTCAGCCACACCATTTTGTTGTGGTGTTCCCGGCGTGGTGAGCTGAGATGAAATCCCCTCATTCACCAAGAAATCAAAAACTCTCCACTAAGGTATTCACCACTACGATCAGATCGTAGTGACTTGATACTCTTCCCATGACGCTTCTCCGTTTCAGCCTTGAAGTCTCTGAACTTGTCAAAGGTTTCAGACTTATGTCGCATCAAATAGATGTATCCATATCTCGAATAATCATTTATGAACGTGATGAAGTATTCGAAACCACCCCTAGCCTGGATATTCATTGGACCACATACATCCGTATGAACCAATTCTAACAAATTCTGAGCATGGTTTCCCTTGGTTTTAAAAACCCTTTTGGTCATCTTACCCTCCAGTCAGGATTCACAAATTGGAAATGACTCAACTTGGAGGTCATGCAATGGGCCATCATCTACCAATCTTTAAATCCTTCCAAGGTTTACATGCCCTAACCGTAAATGCCACATATATGTTTGGTTTATGCTTGAAGGTTCTTTTCTCTTTTTAGGTTTAGACAAAAAGTTAAGTGATTTGTGCATAGGAGTTTGTGCAGTATTAATGACATATAGTCCATCATTAAAAATACCCTTGCAAATATATTCACCGCTTCTTTTCTTAATAATGGCATCATCATCAAAAGAAACTGAATAACCATCGCTTTTTAATTTAGAAACCGAAATTAAATTCATTCTAAAATCCGGTACTAATAATATATTATTGAGGACTAATAATTTATCATTAATCTTCAACTGCACGACTCCCACTGCAACAGCCATAAGCCTGGAATAATCGCCCCAGTTGATGGTAATCTTGCCCGCACTAAGCTGCTTGGTTACCTGAAAACCATGCGAGTCAAAGCAAACATGATCAGTGGAGCCTGAATCAACTATCCACGAAGTGGAAGAACAAGCTGCCAAACATGTTTTGACTACTAGTGCACGAGACATACCTTTCTTAAGAGCAGGTCAATCCGCTTTAAAATGTCCTTTCTGACCGCACTTGTAGCACTTTCCCTTTGGATTTTTGTTCGCCTCGGGGTGAGGAGCCTTGCTTTTGACCTTGAGAGTTTCCACTTGCTTCTGGCCGACCAGCTTCTTCTTCTTTCCCCATTTAGATTTGGAAGAAGTAGCACCGGTTGCCGCAAGAATATGATGATAACCTTGTTTGAAGAGACCTTCAGCAGACTGAAGCTCTGTCAGAAGTTCCGCCAAACTATATGTCCTACGATTCATATTGTAATTAAGGCGTAACTGCTCAAAGCTTCTAGGTAAGCTGCCTAAGATAATATCGACCTGCGTTTCCGCATCGATAGTAGCCCCCAGTATGCTCAGCTCGTTCAAATGAGACATCATTTTCAGAACATGATCCCTTACTAGGGTCCCTTCAGACATTTGGGTTGTCATCAATACCCTCATTGCATTTTGTCTGGCTGCCCGGTTCTGATGACCAAAGATCTCGGTGAGACTTTTCATCATTTCCGTGGCCGAGCCCATTGTCTGATGCTAATGCTGCAATACATTTGTCAGTGAAGCCACAATGTAATAGCGAGCCATCTCATCAGACTTTTTCCATTTTCAGAATTCAGCCAACTCTTCGGGAGTGGCATCCGGTTTTGGTTCTAGAGGGCTCCCTTCGATTAAGAGAAATTTATGCCCCTCAGCAGTCAGGACAATGTCAAGATTTCTTTTCCAATCGGAAAAGTTAGTGCCATCAAGTTTATTTTCTTTGAGAATAACAGCTAGTGGATTGAAAGACATCTGAGATAAAATTAAAACCATCCATCACATAATGCATAGGAAAATATATCGAAAAACCTCAAAACACAATATATATGCTAGCAACCAACACCTCGAAAAATCCGCACATGCAAGCCACGATCGTGTGGACGTTTACACACACATTTTCCAAGTAGAGTTTTACGTCTTTAATTTTACTATCTAGTCAAATTACGTTATGACAAATAAAATTAATAGTTGGTTCCTCTTCGCCATGTATTAATCAGCATAGACTCCGATGGGGAGCTTATTAATTAATACACCTAAGTGAACACCATAATTTAACATCCTTAAAATATTATCTTTTAAATAATAGTCCTACAGATGGAGAGGTCCTATCATAAAAAGTAATATTTACCTTATGTTATCATTTTGAAATTTAAAACTAGTGAACCTATAATTAGCACATCCGATATGGAGGAAGACTCTAATGTCAACGCGCATGCTAATTACTTCACAATTTAAATTAATTATGGAGGCCAATTCGATTTTATTTTAAAAAAATAAATCAATTTAATCACTTAGTTATTTTATCCTTAAGGTTTTTAATTTTCTCATCCTAACATGCAAGGAAACATATCACGCATACATCCATACATGTCATACATCAAAACAATAAAAACTAAAAATAAAGCATGGATAATTAAATTATCCAATTATCATGGTCTTTTTCCTTGAGTTGAAACCGAGAAAATCTTCGACTCGATCTCTCCCACTGAATCAAGCATCTTGTCGCTCCTCCCCGGCCGGGTCGTGGATTTCCAAAATTGAAATTTCACTTTTATGCAAAATTAATTACATAAAAAAAATTAATTGTAAATCCCGACTCTCCAGCGGATGCAACGAACGGCGGCGAAACGGACCGAACCAAAAACTGGGCGACCCGGCCCGAACCAATCGCCCGACCAGTGCCGCCATGCACTCGGTACTGCCAGCCGCTCGGTAAGCGGTATGTGCCGGCCGCAGACTGCTTGTCGCTTGTCGGCGGCCGCCAGTTGCCCCAGCGATCCGGTTCGCTCTATTTCTTCGTGATCTTGTCTTTTCCGAATTCGATTAAAATTTTATATAAAATAAAATACATCGAAATTACATCAAGATTACATGAAAAATAAAAACACCTAGAACTACCTGCGGATTTTCTCACGGGAAAAACCATTACATGCCTCAAAAACGGGCCAAACCAACAATTGCATAATTAATAAAAATAAACAAATACACCATTCATATAAACCATGATAATTGGATCATATCACCTATAGGAACACATCTAGCAAAAAATTTCAAAATCAAAATATATGAATATTTAAATTGCTAACAATAAATCACCAAAATTAAATAAAAAATCAAAATCCTAAAAATCATCTCGATACCAAGTGTTGGAAAGTGAAATGCAGCGGAAGCGAAGTTTGGGAAAGATGATAATCGCGTTTTACGCATATACGAGCATAAGATCTATTTAGGCATGCTAATTAATTAATTACTAAGACTAATAAGCAATTTAAATATTATTTATTATTTATTAACTAAATATGTTGATTATTAAAATATCTTAATCTAGATCCAAGATCATAGGATATAACCTTTTGAAGAGTATTGTTGCTTTCGTATTGATCACCTTGTATTTCTATCTTTAGACCTTCTATAGTATGATCCGCCTTAACCCGGACGTTGTGTGGGCAACGAGCTACCGGATCTTGTTTGAACTTCTATGGGGAATCGTCCGAAACTCCTTCACTTGGGATCACACGATTTATTTTCTTTGCTTTCTAGTATTTTATGAACACTCTTAGCAAATTGATGTGTTATCTAAATTGTAGAATCAAATATACAAGTCTAGATCTACAATTCAACACAAGAAGAAGAAAATCGATCTCTCAAGCTTGGGACAATGAATGAAATCGGCCAACACCTCCCCATAAGTCCTATTTATAGGCTCTTGGACTACTACTAGGGATCTTAAGGAGGATTATGGAAGGACTCCCAATAAATTCATCTTACCTTATTAGGACTCTTCCTAATATATAATGAATCTATTAATATCAACTTAGTCCACTAAAAAGTTGATATTGCACTTCCTACCAAAATCCCTAATTGTGAAATTGGGCTCCTCATTAAATATATTACTTTCCGTGTTTAAGATATCGAATGTCCATTAATTAATTATAACCTACTGACAGCTTTAATTAATTAATATCTTATCCAAGAATAGTACCACTCGAACCTTATTATTATATCGGAATTAAATCCACCTCCAGGGTTTAATATAATAATCATTATCGAGCTCCTCAAGGGGACATCATCAACCCGCACGAGTCGGGACACAATTTCTAGTAATAATAATAATTGTCGTATAAACAATATTATTGCCCAAGATACGAGGCTTATTGAGTCGATCATTTTGACTCTCACCTATGGTAAATCAAAGCAATAATTATTATAAATACACAATTAAATATTATATACTTAGAATTAAGAAATAATAATTATCCGAGATTTACGTTCTTCTTACGGTCGATCAGAAGACACTATCTCACCTCGATCCAGTTCAACGTATGCAAATACGCTAATGTATGCTAATAGTCAAGACCAACTATTCTCAAGCATACACTACAACCTTTTATATAATTTTTCTAATAATTATTTAGATTGTGAACTATTATATTATTTTATAAGGCACCGATAATGTGATCTTGTGACACCAACACACCACATTATCTACAATATAAAATAATTAGACATTTCACTTGCATAACCATAATGTGAATAAATATGCAAAATATGTGATTAAATGTAATTAATATTCTCATAGGTAGTAACAGGGAATTTAGGTAATACAAGCATAAAGTATGCTTTGAAGTATACAATCCTAACAGTGATTGTGTTCTTCGAATCGTTAGGTTCATTTTCGCCGGTTCCTCGCGGTCGTGTTCGATTTTTCCTTTCCGTTCGTGTCACCGTCTATTAATCGAGGCAAGTATCCTTATGAACTTACAAATCTTAACGTAGTAGTATTGCATGAGAATTGTGTGTGTCTGTGTATGCTCACTACGGGTTAGACCCGATGGGGTCTCGGTAGGGGTCCACGGAGGGGTGGATCCGTGAGCTTGCTTTAAACCACTATGGGTTAGATCCGATGGAGTCTCGGTAGGGGTCCACGGATGGGTGGATCCACGGTTAATTGTGGTGTATTTCACAATTTGTTTTGGATTATGGCGTTTCCGGAAACGAGTGTTTTTGAACGGTTTTCATTATTGCATGCTTTGACTATATGTGTAAGATGTAAGTTGTTCATTTGGTTACTTGTACTAGCGTAATTGGTAATCCCTCTGGGCACCCATTTTGGAGAAATTCATTTTATGAATTTCAGGTCAGGTCAATCGAGATGAACGGGCGCTGGACCAGTACGCGGATGATGGCCGGGCGTGATGATTGTGCATGAGTGTGTTTTTATGGTTGTCCTTTCTTTTGATACGTTCATCCATTGTAAACTAATAGAAGTACTCAAGTACTTAGGAATTTTCGTTTGTTCAGGTTGTGATATTTGTCCGTTATGTTTGTGTTGGATGTGTGGGGTGCGTTTGACCGGTCGAATCAGGTAAATCATTTTGTTTTGCGTCTTTATGATGAGGGGTTGTTATGTTGATTTCACAAGTCGTTGAGTATGTTTGGTCATTTAGCCTGGTGAGTCCCATGTAGGGATTCACGGCGCTCTAATATACCTCGAATATCTTGGGGGTGTTACAAGAAGCTTCTGTCGGTCGTGACCGGTGCCGGTAGGCGTGTCCGGCGGTGACCAGCAGATGTCCGTCAACTTGGCTTGGCCGGTTCGACCCCTTCCTGATGTCCAAATTCGATTTTCCGACCTGTTCTGGACTCATCGGAGTTAAATATTCGATATGCTCGGAACGTATTTTCGATAATAATAATAAAATAATTTAATATTATTTTTGCAATATAACTGTTCTGTGATGAAAATTTTAACGTATAAAATCGTCGGAACTTTTCGAAATCACTTTCATAAATTCTAAAAATGATCCGTATAATTTATTTTGAAATCGTTTCCTTCATTTTATGCTAGGAACGTATCGGTCCAAGTATCGGACAACCTGTAAATATTAAAAAATAAAAATCCATGATCATTAGCAAAATAAATAGCATTTAAATAAGTATTGGGGCGTTACAATCCTCCCTCTCTTTAAAAATTTCATCCTCGAAATTGAGCTTCGTAAAGAACTTTGAAAATCTGTATCAAACTTTGTATGAGTATTTTCATCAATAACTTTAAAAATATTGTACCAGCTGTTGTTACCCAAAATATTATCCGGAGATGATATGCTGGAATGGACGAGTAACAAACAAAATGCGAGAGCACGTCCGTGGGGAAATAAATAACACAAGATTTATCGGGGTTGTTAGTCCCGGGCTTGAATGCTCTCGCGAGATATTATTAATACGAATACTTGGGAGTACAAATATTAATGTTAGAGTACAATTACAATGAGTGTAAAGACCCTAGTTATCTAGCTCTTGAGTGCTGATGATTGCCGGAAGAACCAGAGTTAAAGCTCTGTGTGTTCTTGTAACAAATGAGATGTGATGCTCGATTCGGCCGATCGTCTTTTGGTCGAGAATGAGAGAGAGGTTTTGAGTGTCTGGGAACAGCCTGAGAGAGAAGAAGCATCCAGCCCTTTCCCAAATGCTGGAAGTCCTCTATTTATAAGAGTGGAGGTGGCTAGGCGATCGCCTCTGCTGTATTATAATAAGCGAGCGATCGTCTTTAGCACATGGGTTGGTCTCCTTAGATTCCGCAGTAGCTGCTGGCAGCCGGATGCATGAGCCAATGAGAAGACCACACGCATCCGGAGTCGCCGTATTGGGAGGCCCCACCTAGGACCTTTCGGCGGGTCTGTTGGTAGGTGAGGTTTGTCCTTGCCGTTGACAGCTGTTGATGGGCTGGAGTCAAAGGCCTTTTCCTACGGCGCCTTCTCCAGATCTGCACTTGGGTCTTTACTCTAAGATCCGGTCATGGTAGAAACGACGGATGTTGGTTATACACGTGGCATGAGGCGGTCGTCCTTGGCCGGGCACCGGAGTCGATCGCTATGTGCCAAGAGACGATCGCCCTTGATGTTGATTTCTTGGCGTTTGGACTTGATCCAGGATCTTCGTCTGGTAGGAGTGCCGTGGATCTTTTGATGCTGACTCGATCGCTCGGCCCTTACGTCGATCGCCGTCGAGATGTGTTAATCACGACACAACAATTGCTCCCCAGCTTGCTCCGATGCTGAAGGCATCGGGTGAGGTGGTGTTACCGACGATCGTTTTGAAATACAGTCGAGCGACTCAACTCTTTATGGACCAGACGATCATTTTCTTGAGCGGACTGATCCTTGGTTCAGCTCTTGTGATCTTCAATTTTGCATATTCCTCGTGAAAGGCAGATTGTTTCGACCTAGAGGAACCGTGCACGGTCGTGGAGTTCGATGGACCGATCTCCATGACCGTGTCTTGTGCGCGAGCGACATTCCACCTGTAGGTTTGTCTCGCGACTCACTTTATTGTGAGGGTCCTCCGTTAGGCTGCGCCCGCCTCGTATTTAAACGAAGGGCAAGCGGTCTTGGTTTGGAGAAGTCCTTGCACGGGGCTTCGTCGGATTAATCGACTCCATGACCGCGGCTTGTTAGCACTTTTCTACCTCAGACCTTCATGTTAGATGGCGATCCTCGACGGTATACGTTGTGATGGGGTAGGGACGCGTCGCGTTGTCCGGGTCCACCATGTTAGATGATGAACCTTTGAGGGCGGGCGAACGTATCCACAGATTTGTTTGGAGGGTCTTTCGGCTACGCCCGCCTCGTATTTAAACGAAGGGCGAGCGATCGTAGCCCAAAGGAACCTTGCATGGATGAAGCTGTCGGTTCCATCGACCTCCAGGTCCATGGCTGCACTCTTCTACCTCGGATCGTCATGTTAGATGGCGATCCTCGACGGTATACGTTGTTCTGAGGGAGGCGATACCGTGCCTAGGTCCATCATGTTATATGGTGAACTTCAGATGGCAAGCGAGTCCTCCATTTTTTAGAGACGTTGCTTTGGGAAGTGGCCTTTCGTTTGACATGGTGGAAACTGGGGAAAGACCTCTGAAGTTTCCACCTCTTGATTGAAGCATAAAGATCTGGCCGCCAGGGTTGATCGGGAAGATTGACTCGTATGAATCCTCTGGCTTGCCGTGTTTGATTTTGGTGATTGGATTGGGAGACTGGTGATCGTCGTTCTGACGCCGATCACGGCACTTGATCCTTTCCGCTTGGGGCTCCGGCTAAGTTACTAGATTGTCCAGCTTGCCCTCCTCGAACAATCTCCAGAGTTGTCTGAGGAGGTCACGAAATTGATCGGTGTTGTGGCCGGGACTCTTGTGGTAAGCACAAAATATTTTGCTGTCCAGATGACCGTGGTCTTTTACCGCCTTCGGCTTGCTTAGCCGCTCGCGCCCCTAGATGGCGTAGAAAATATGAGCCGGAGATATATTGAGGTTGTGTAGAGATGGGCTTCCACATCCTCGAAGGTCTTGGAATCATCGGGTGGCTTGGCGACCGCCTTGTTGGACTTAGCGATCGCCGTCTCTGCCCCCTCGCCTTGGCGAAGGGCGAGCAACCTCCGCCTTGCTAAAAAGTCTGCGGCCTTGGCGCGGAAGATTGCGTAGGTCGGGGGGATGTCCTTCGTAAGGTGCCTAAACATGGGCGAAAGATCATTGAATCCCCCTAGGACTGAGTAGAGGGCAATTTCGTCGCATACGGTCTCGCCATTGAGGATTATCTCATCCACCCGGTCGATGTAGTCTTCGTCGGACTCGTCTTCCCCCTGCCTGATTTTCATCATGCGGTGGGGTCCTTCTAGTCGAGCGACCTTGGCGGCGAAGTACGATGTGAAGTCACTCGCCAGTTGTTCAAAGGAACAGATGGATCGCGGTGGCAATGAAATGTACCACCTATGGGCCAGATTGCCCAGCGTCAATGGGAACATTCGGCACTTGGTTGCGTCAGATGCCGCGCTTCCGGTCATGTAGATCCGGATCTTGCTCAGGTGAGTCTCGGGGTCCGATCTCCCCTCGTACAAAGGTGTTTGAGGAGGAGTGATCCTTGGCTGCACAGAGCGAGTTCGATCTGGACCGCGAGCGGCTCACTTGGCCCGGCGATCTTTCTCTTGGCGCCTGCCCCAGTTTCTAGGAGCGCCTTCATGCCATCGAGCTGGCGTTGCATTGCGGCCATCGCCGTAGCTTGGTCGCTCGTGGTTTGGCTCTAGGAGCGGGAGCCGAGGCGATCGTGTACCGATCGGCTGGCTCCACGATAGATGATGAGGTCGTCGCCACCGATCTTGGTTCTTCGGCGAGGAGGATCCAGATGGCTGGTCTGCCTTCTGGGAGTTAGGTAAGCTGAACTCCTGGTGAAGGCTTCGGGCTCTGTCGTCTCATGGCTGGGGCCAGAATGCCCTGGCCGCAATGATGGGTCGCTTCCTAGGCAGATGAAAACGGAACCGCCCCGCCTCGCGAGTGTTTCTTCTTGTGAATCGGGGCTTCCTGACAATTGCTCGACAAGTAACCCCTTGAGCTTCCATTTGCCCGCGCGGTGGATGGCTGATGGGGTAATTGCGGGCATACTGCATGCTCTCCGTCACTCCAGTAGGATGGCCATGGCCTCCTCGATCTGTTCCGCTGTTAGGAACTGATCGAGCGAGAGGCTAGGGTCGTCCCTCGGGGGCGGGATCGAGAGTCTCGCGCTGCCGCGGCTACCCTCCGCCGTAGGTTGGGGCTCGTATTGAGCCGGAATAAGGCGTCCGGCGGATCAGAGAGTGGCTCTCTTTGATGTGGTGGCAGACGTCATGATTATGAAGGTTTTTCTTTGAAGAACAGTGAGTGTTTCTTCAAGTATATGCTCCGGAGAACAGTGAGTGTTCTTCAAAACGGTCGGAATAAAAATGAAGGTAGATGCCATTCTTCTAGCGCCAATTGTTGTTATCCAAAATATTATCCGGAGATGATATGCTGGAATGGACGAGTAACAAACAAAATAAGAGAGCACGTCCATGGGTAAATAAATAACACAAGATTTGCCGGGGTTGTTAGTCCCGAGCTTGAATGCTCTCGCGAGATATTATTAATACGAATACTTGGGAGTACAAATATTAATGTTAGAGTACATGGGTTGGTCTCCTTAGATTCCGATCATGGGCACATGGATTGGTCTCCTTAGATTCCGCAGCAGCTGCTGGCAGCCGGATGCATCAGCCAATGAGAAGACCACATGCGTCCGGAGTCGCTGTCTTGGGAGGCCCCACCTAGGACCTTTCAGCGGGTCTGTCGGTAGGTGAGGTTTGTCCTTTCCGTTGACAGCTGTTGATGGGCTGGAGTCAAAGGCCTTTTCCTACGGCGCCTTCTCCGGATCTACACGTGGGTCTTTACTCCGAGATCCGATCTTGGTAGATACGACGGATGTTGGTTATACATGTGGCATGAGGCGGTCATCCTTGGCCGGGCATCGGAGTCGATTGCTATGTGCCAAGAGACAATCGCCCTTGATTTCGATCGCTCGGCGTTTGGACTTGATCTAGGATCTTCGTCTGGTAGGAGTGTCGTGGCTCTTTTGATGCTGACTCGGTCGCTCGGCCCATACGTCGATCGCTGTCGAGATGTGTTAATCGTGACACAACACCAACAAAAACATCACTTTGAAACCTTTCTTTGAAATCATATTTTGTCCCTTTTGGATAACATTTACACTTTCACATATCCTTTCAAATCTTTTGCCGACACAATCATTCTGCACTCATACCAAAAATTTTAAGTTTTCATAAAAGAGTGAATACTTAAAAACATTACCTCGGAGTCGACGTTGGGCAGCAGCGATGAACCACATATTCTCCCGAAAATATAATCATGCCGTAATTATTCATTATAAAAATAAGAAAGTTTTGAAATATCTTGTTTTGTATAAGTAAATCTTTTTTTAAACCTCCTTAACTGTATAGTCACATACCTATACAGTCTTGGAATACCTCTTATTCTGGTGAGAATTCGGTTCAGTCATGTCCCCCTCCACCTAGAAGCCTTGTCAAGAGCCGTGTAACACCCCCGAGATATTCGGAGTATATTACAGCACCGTGGACCCCTACGTGGGAACCACCGGGCTAAGACAAGAAATCACCACTCGACTAAATGTCTCGGTTAGCAAGGAATCACACATTAACAACTCAACAAAAAACAACACAAGCGGGACACCCGGCGTAATAACAACAACCGACAAATATAATAGTTCCAACAAATAACAATCTCAATTCGACAAGAAAAGCCTAAGTACTCGCGAGTACAATCTATAAGTTTGAAAAGTGGACAACAACCATATCGAATGGTTCAACAGAAATAAAGGACTCAATTGCACATGTCAACGACCTTGGCTAGCATCCTCGTATTGACCCAGTACTCGCTCGTCCGGATGATCATAACGTGAAATCCATAACAAGAATTTCCCCAAAACGGGTCCCCAAAGGGGTTAGCATTTACGCTAGTACAAGTAATCAAGGCAAACCAATTGCTTACACATTTCATAGTACAATGCAACAATTTCATTTCGAAACCAAAACTAGACATGTCTTTTTCCGGAAACAAACAGTCACAATCATTTTGCCTATGACCGGGACGAAGCCACGAATCCCACTCGAGGCCTCTAAGGACCCTCTCGAGCTGGCCACATTCATAAAACAAATCAAGCACACACGTCGCCTAGGACCGGAACGAAGCTACGAATCCCACTCGAGGCCTCTAAGGACCCTCCCGAGCTGGCTAGCGAAACAAACTCATGAATCCAGGACGAAGCCATAGATTCCCTCGAGGCCCCGTAGGACCCTCCCGAGGTGAGTAAAGAACACCCAATATACATTACCATTTCACTCTAAGCATAAAGGTTTCCAAGAATTACTTGCCTTGAATAATAGACGACGCAACGAATGGAAGGAAAAATGCCGACGAATTATAGGGACCGATAACTACGAACCTAATGATTCAAAGAACGCAATCACAACCAATTCTAAACGAATACAGAATTGGAATACGCCCGAAAACCCACCTACGATTCATGTACATTCGTATAAAAACCACAACGAGGTAGGAAAACCAAGATTACCAACGGGATTAATCATATTCATCATGAATTAATCGACAACACGGAATGAATCAAACAATAAAACCGAAAACCCCCAATTTACCTAAAACAAGGTTCTAGGAGTTTACCTCGTATTAAAGGCGAAGAACAAGGTTAGATGACGATAAAACACTCCAAGAGATTGAAGCAAATGATGGCTCAGTGTTGCTAAGCTTCCAATCGCCGGAGATACCAAGAAAATCGCCCAAAAATCGCTGCAGTCGGAGAGATGAGAGGAGAGATGAAAAATGACCGAAAATGGTCAACTCATGGGTTTATAACCCAGGATGCGTTACGTACATTAGCCACCAATTGCTAACGTACGTAAGCTGTGTTACGTACGTAAGCCATAAGGGCCTTACGTACGTAACCAAAAAGGCAGAAATGCCTGTACTATTTTACATAGGCCGTTACGTACGTAACCAAAAGGTGTGTTACGTACGTAACATACATTCATGGTAAGTACATGCCAGAAATAGACAAGGGAGGTACCGAAAAGGAATCGAAATACAACGGTGAACAATTCACGATGTTACGAACGTAAATAATTCCAGGCAATGAACTCAAATGATGAAGAGAACGTACTCCCGGCTGTCTGGGAATTGGAACAACATCAACAACGTAATTACCCAAGACTTTGGGAAATTACAAAACAGCCCAAAACATCCGAAATGCACAATATGCGGTCGAAACACGGAACAAAAGCTCACAACACGCTCAATAACATGAAATGGATCTTTGGCAACCCCTAATGGCGGTTCCGATCAACGATTACAAGAATCGAACGAAAAAGCGACGTAATAACATAAAACGTGGAATTGAGCTAAACGAGTTCGGAACAAGCCCAGACGGCAAAAAGTCCATCATTAAATATTCTCGATACGTCAATACGATTATAAGCGAGTTCCCAAAAATGAAATGCGGGTATTACAAAGAAAAATGCGGGTATTACACTCTACCCCTCTAAAAACAAGTTTCGTCCCGAAACTTAAGAAATAAACAACTCGGGGTACTTAGCACGCATGCTACCCTCGGTTTCCCACGTTTCCTCCTCGACACCATGTCTCGATCACTGCACTTTGACCAAAGGAATGGTCTTATGCCTTAGTCGTTTCTCACGACGTTCCAAAATCTTCAAGGGACGTTCTTCAAAAGTAATATCCTCGGTAACATCGATCTCGCCATAATCGATGACATGACTAGGATCCGGAACATATTTCCTCAGCTGGGAAATATGGAAAATGCTATGAACGTGGCTCAAAGCCGGAGGTAGAGCTAAATGGTATGCCAACTCACCGACTCACTCGAGAATCTCGAAAGGCCCGATAAATCTCGGACTCAACTTCCCCTTCTTCCCGAAACGGAAGACTCCTTTCGTTGGTGACACCTTCAGAAAAACGTGGTTTCCCACCTCAAATTCTAAGGGTCGGCGACGGGACATATGTCGACTCTGAGCAGTCAACATCCGTTCTCGAATCACTTCCACCTTCCATTTCGTCTCTAAAATAATATCTGGTTCAGTCCCAACCAAATCGGACGCCTCATTCCAACAAATAGGCGATCGACAACACCGTCCATAAAGTGCCTCGTACGGTGCCATTCGAATCGACGCGTGCCAATTATTGTTGTACGTGAATTCGATCATTGGCAAATGTTCTTCCCAATCGCTACTCCAATCGAGAGTACAAGCAATCAACATATCCTCGAATGTCTCGATAGTGCACTCCGAGTGCCCATCAGATTGATGGTGAAAATAAGTACTTAGTCGCAAACGAGCACCCAACGCTCTATGCACCGCCTGCCAAAAGTGCGATATAAAACGGCCATCACGATCCGAAACAATAGACTTCGGGGTGCCGTGAAGCCTCACAATCTGAGCAATAAATCTACGAGCCAGCTTCTTCGGGCCCCAAGTATCCTTGATGCCCAGAAAATGTGCCGACTTGGTCAGTCGATCAACAATCACCCAAATCATATTCATGCCTGATTTCGACCTCGGCAAACTCGTAATGAAATCCATCAAAATATCTTCCCATCTCCATTCCGGAATGGGAAGTGACTGCAATAAACCTGTCGGTCGCTGATGCTCGATTTTGACCTGCTGACAAGTCAAACATCTCGCTACAAATCGTGCGACCTCCTCCTTTATATCGCTCAACCAGAAATTCCTCCTCAAGTCCTTGTACATCTTACTCGAACAAGGATGAACGGAGTAAGGCGTAGTATGGGCCTCCCGTAAAATACTCTGTCTCAAATCCAAGTTGTTCGGTACACAAAGCCGACTCTGGAATCTCAACACACCATCCCCGTGGATCACAAAACCAGGAGACCTTCCCTTAAGAACATTCTCCCGAATTTGTAAAATCATCGGATCCTCCAACTGCTTCAGTTTAATTTCATCGACCAGAGACGACGAAATCTCTAAAGCACAGAGTCGCCCTACGGCTCCAGGAAATGAAATCTCAACACTCAACTCAATCAAATCCTGCTGAAGCTCGGCTTGAGATGAATGGGTCTCAAGTGTCCGCAACGAGACCGGTTTCCAAATCAAGGCGTCGGCCACGACGTTCGCCTTGCCTGAATGATAAAGGATTTCGAGGTCATAATTCTTAATCAACTCTAACCACCTCCTCTGCCTCATATTCAACTCCCGCTGAGTAAATATGTACTTCAGACTTTTATGATCGGTAAAAATCTGACAAGCAGAGCTGAAAGGTAATGACGCCAAATCATGAGCGCGAAAACAACTGCCGCTAACTCCAAATCATGTGTAGGGTAGTAAAGCTCATACGGACTTAACTGTCTCGACGCAAACGCAATAGTCTTGTCGTGCTGCATCAACACGCACCCAAGACCCTGTCCTGGAGCATCACTATGCACAGCAAAACCCTCGTTACCACACGGTAATGCTAAAACAGGGGCTGAAGTTAAACGCCTCTTCAGCTCCTCAAAACTAGCCTGTCTCTCGTCATTCCAGACGAACGTCTCGAATTTCTGAAGCAACTGTGTAAGTGGCCGAGCTAGTTTCGAGAAACCCTCGACGAACCTACGATAGTAGCCGGCCAAACCCAAGAAACTACGGACCTCCTTCACATTCTTAGGCGGTGTCCAATCCAACACTGCCTCAACTTTCTGCGGGTCCACACGAACTCCCTCGACTGAAATTACGTGACCCAGAAACATCACTTCTTTCCGCCAAAATTCACATTTCGATAACTTTGCATAGAGTTGCTCGGTCCTCAAAATGTCTAACACCACACGCAAATGTTAGGCGTGCTCCTCCTCATTCCTCGAATAAATAAGAATGTCGTCAATGAAGACGACAACACACTTATCCAGATACTCGATAAAAATCTTGTTCATCAACTGCATGAACACCGCCGACGCATTAGTCAACCCGAAAGGCATGACTACAAACTCATAATCTCTGTATCTTGTCCGAAAAGCTGTTTTCGGTACGTCGGACTCCTTCACCCGAAGCTGATAGTATCCCGATCTCAAATCGATCTTCGAGAATACCGCAGCCCCCTGCAACTGATCGAACAAATCATCAATCCTTGGCAAGGGATACTTGTTCTTGATGGTCACCTTGTTTTGCTCGCGATAGTCGATACATAAACGTAGTGAAACATCCTTCTTCCGAACAAACAAAATCGGTGCGCCCCAAGGCGAAGCGCTCGGTCGAATATACCCTGACTCCAGAAGCTCACTCAACTCCTTCTTTAACTCGGCCATCTCGGAAGGTGCCATGCGATATGGCACCTTCCAAATCGGAGCCGCACCTAGCTCTAACTCAATAGAAAACTCTACCTCATGGTCCGGTGGCAGTCCCGGTAACTCGTCAGAAAAGACGTCGGGAAACTCACTAACAACTGGGATTGATGACATCTCGACTCCACCACTCTATGCCTCAAGGCGTAGCACCAATAACCAATACACCCCTTCCGCAGGAGTTTCATTGCCTTCAAAGCGTTATTAACAAGTTTCTAGTTCCCCCTCTTTCGCCCCGCGAAAGAGTGCTCGGTGCCATCCTCAGCTTACATGGTGATGATTCTCGTGCGGTAGTTCATGATTGCACCATGCCGCTCGAGCCAATCATCCCCGAGAATTAAATCCTCACCCTCAATTCCCACAATAATAAGATTAGAGAGCCAAGCCCTCTCACAACTAAACACAGAACAGTTTCGGACCTGTCGATCGCCAACGATTTTATCACCGCTGGGGAGTTTAATGATGAAAGGCTCACAGGGCGACAGACAGTCTAGACTCAAACGACGTACACACTCCAGAGAAATGAAAGAATGCGTAGCACCCGAATCAAAAAGCACACTGACAGGATGAGAATGGATGTGGACGGTACCTGTCGCCACGGTGGACGCTGGGTCATCGGCCCTCCTCTTCTCATAAATACGTGGAGGGGCAAAGCCGACACTGGAAGCTCCCCCTCTAGCGGGCTAACCCCGACCTCTCCTTTGGCTAACACTCGGTGGAGATTGCGGAGCGAACGAGCCCTGTTTCACATTCGATTTCATATGCACTGGATGAGAAGAATGAGCGCCGCGAATCAGTCTGATCTGTTCATAAAAAGAAGCCTTGTGGCCCAACTGACCACAAGTATGACAAGTCAAACGCGGACGAGGACACTCCTAGCTCCCATGGCCTATAAAGCATCTGGGGTCCCGAACGGAGGCACTGGCGGTACCTAGATAGCCTCCAGAAAAACAGGCCAAACCACCTCCAGGAATATTGGTAGACCGAGACCTCTGTTGGCCTCCACCCTTGGGACCAGAAAAATTTCCAATGGACATCTGCTTCTTGCTCTCCCGAACCGCCTCACTGGCCATCACGGACATGTGTCGTAGGCAAGCGCTCGACTGTGATAATCTTTCAAAGTAGTACAGATGAGCCTAGGCATATAGTCCCGAATCGACAATTTCATCCGCCTGGAAAAATGGAAAATCCTGTCGCTCTCCTCGACAACTTGTCTTCACATAGCCCAACTCCTTGTTTAAATCGGCAATAGCTTGAGATACGAAAATATCCCGTGGTTGAGCATCATAGAAAGCATGGACTCGAGCCTGTGTGACCAGCCACATGCAATATTCAGTCTCCATCAATTCCTGAAATTCCGCCCACGAAGTAACATGATCTTTGGGCCCAACGGCCTCCCAGCAATCCGTAGCGTCCCGAGTGAGAAAGTACTGGGCAATAGGGACCTTACGGTCCTCGGGACAGTTGGTAGCAGAGAAGACTTTAGATATCTTCTTAATCCACCCCTCTCATCCGATCGGGTCCGCTGCTCCCGAAAACTAAGGAGGATGCATCTTGATGACATTTTGAAGCCAACGATCCGTTCCGCCCCGATTAGCATGGGCCAGATCCGGGTTCTGAACTGCCTGAGCGATCGCCGCCATTTGGTTCACCATTTGCTGCATAACGGCCATAATCCAAGGTCGGCACGCTCTTTAGAAGAAGCATGACTGTGAGGGTCTCCGGTACTGCCGGCTCTCGAAGAATGCGACACGGCTGCCCCACGTCCTCGGCCGCGTCCACGACCACGGTTTCCTCCAGCATCCATACTGGTGTTAAAAGATAATAGAAGTATATTGATGATGAGTAAGGGAGGAAAAAGCAACTACAATTCAAGAAGCAGAATTACAATGCAAGAAAACAAAGGATCGAATAAGAAAACTTACGAGCACTAGAAGTACCGAGATGCTGGCAGCGGTGTGACAATGTGCAAAACAAAACACGACTAGACCTAAATAACCGACAAGCCTAAGTATCCATAAACCTAGCACTCTGATACCATTTTCTGTAACACCCCCGAGATAATCGAAGTATATTACAGCGCCGTAGACCCCTATATGGGAACCACCAGGCTAAGACAAGAAATCACCACTCGACTAACCGTCTCGTTAGCAAGGAATCACACATTAACAACTCAACAAATAACAACACACGGGGGACACCCGGCGTAATAACAACAACCGAGAAATATAATAGTTCCAACAAATAACAACCTCAATTCGACAAGAACAGCCTAAGTACTCGCGAGTACAATCTATAAGTTTGAAAAGTGGACAACAACCATATCGAATGGTTTAACAGAAATAAAGGACTCAATTGCACATGTCAACGACCTTGGCCAGCATCCTCGTATTGACCCAGTACTCGCTCGTCCGGATGATTATAACCTGAAATCCATAACAAGAATTTCCCCAAAATGGGCCCCAAAGGGTTAGCATTTACGCTAGTACAAGTAATCAAGGCAAAGAAATTGCTTACACATTTCATAGTACAATGAATCAATTTCATTTCGAAACCAAAACCAGACATGTCTTTTTCCGGAAACAAACAGTCACAATCAATTTGCCTAGGACCAGGACGAAGCCAAGAATCCCACTCGAGGTCTCTATGGACCCTCCCGAGCTGGCCACATTCGTAAAAAAAATCAAGCACACACGTCGCCTAGGACCGGGATGAAGCCACGAATCCCACTCGAGGCCTCTAAGGACCCTCCCGAGCTGGCTAGCGAAACAAACTCATGAATCCAGGACGAAGCCATAGATTCCATCGAGGTCCCGTCGGACCCTCCCGAGGTGAGTAAAGCACACAGAATATACATTACCATTTCACGTTAAGCATAAATGTTTCCAAGAATTACTTGCCTTGAATAATAGACGACGCAACGAACGGAAGGAAAAATGCCGACGAATGCTACGGACCGACAATTGCGAACCTAACGATTCGAAGAGCACAATCACAACCAATTCTAAACGAATATGAAATTGGAATACACCCGAAAACCCGCCTACGATTCATGTATATTCGTATAAAAACCACAACGGGGGCGGAACACAACCAAACCCTCTCGATTACGAATACCACGAAATATACCATGAATCCGTAGGAAAACCAAGAATACCAACGGGATTAATCATATTCATCATGAATTAATCGACAACATGAAAAGAATCAAACAATAAAATCGAAAACCCCTAATTTACCCAAAACAAGGTTCTAGGAGTTTACCTCGTATTAAAGGCGAAGAACAAGGTTAGATGACGATAAAACACTCCAAGAGCTCGAAGCAAATGATGGCTCGGAGTTGCTAAGCTTCCAATCGCTGGAGATACCAAGAAAATCGCCCAAAAATCGCTGGAGTCGGAGAGATGAAAGGAGAGATGAAATATGACTGAAAATGGTCAACTCCTGGGTTTATAACCCAGGATGCGTTACGTACGTTAGCCACCAATTGCTAACGTACGTAAGCTGTGTTATGTACGTAAGCCATAAGGGCCTTACGTACGTAACCAAAAAGGCAGAAATGGCTGTACTATTTTACACAGGCTGTTACGTACGTAACCAAAAGGTGTGTTACGTACGTAACATCCCTTACTGGGAAGTACAGGCCAGAAATAGACAAGGGAGGTACCGAAAAAGAATCGAAATACAACGGTGAACAATTCATGATGGTACGAACGTAAATAATTCCAGGCAATGAACTCAAATGATGAAGAGAACGTACTCCCGACTGTTCGGGATTCGGAACAACATCAACAACGTAATTACCCAAGACTTTGGGAAATTACAAAATGGCCCAAAACATCCGAAATGCACAATATGCGGTCAAAACACCGAACAAAAGCTCACAACAAACTCAATAACATGAAATGGATATCCGGCAACCCCTAACGGCGGTTCCGATCAACGATTAGAAGAATCGAACGAAAAAGCGACGTAATAACATAAAATGTGGAATTGAGCTAAACGAGTCCGGAACAAGCCCGGACGGCAAAAAGTCCAACATTAAATATTCTCGATACATCAATACGATTACAAGCGAGTTCCCAAAAATGAAAATTACAACGCAAAAGAAAATACCGGGAAAAGAAAAATGCAGGTATTACAAGCCGCTCGTTGTCCGTGACCTTTTTCTTATTGCACCGGCGATCACTCCCCTTTCTTGGAGCCGCTCATTATCAGTACCTTTTTTGATTGCACTGGCGATCACTCCCCACCCTCGTCGGCCCCGGGTGTCACATGTTCACCAGCTTCCGCTTGGTTCATCCCCAAATCTCACCATACTGAGAGGGGTCTTGCTCCGATACCATTCTGTAACGCACTGACTTTCTAAATTAAAAAAGAACATTACATAGCTCGATTTTTTCTAAAAATTTTTTATATAAATTCGGAGTATTTGCGGAAGCATTTTAGTCAGTAAATCTTCAATAAAACTCGTTTATTCAAACATCAAGACAATTTTACAAAAACATGGGAAATCAAATATTCGGACATAGTCCGTTGAAATTACATTCGTTGAAGAACATCAAGTGTTTTGTAAAAATAATAACAATTACGGCGACAACATCTTTTATTCTTTACAATTTCATCATGTTGGGAGTATGATTCATCTTCTGCTTGTCCCGTTTGTCAATTCCTTAGCCTGAAAAACATAAACGACGAGCTGTGAGTTCCGGAGCATACTCAGTGAGATTAAACCCTTATAAATCGTCAAAATCATATTGTGTAATGCACATAAAACATTCTTATCTGTGTGAGACTTGTCTCGGCTTTCTTTCATTCTTTCGACCCCTCGCGGGTCGTCATGTTACACGACACAACAATGACCATAACATATTAAAATAGTATAACCACACCTCGTTTGCTGAAATCTTGAAATATCTTCCTTTGAATTTGACTCGGTTGTCCTTCTTCGATCCCGGATATGCTGCCCCTAGCACTTGAAAATGCTTTTTCATATTTTTGGCCATAAATTCTTGATGTAAAATCTGAAATCTCTTTGGGGACTTTTATCAAACACTTTTGAAAAACTGTCAGATTTGAGATTATTGTTTGATCGGGCTTTTTGAGGCCTTTTTAATTTTTGGAAGGGAAATATGTTACGAGAGTTTTAAAATAGAGGTACACAGCTTCAAATTGGTATATTATTTGTTGGAATATACTTACGTATAGATGTATTTATAGGAGTCCAAATTCGGTTGAAAATCAACCTTACCCGGACAGCTAGAAGCCTTATCCGGACAGCTGGCCGAGAAGCTTATGTCGGTCGTGACCGACCTTATCCGGACAGCTGGCCGAGAAGCTTCTGTCGGTCGTGACCGACCTTATCTGGACAGTTGGACATCCTTATTTGAAATCACTTTGAAACCTTTCTTTGAAATCATATTTTGTCCCTTTCGGATAACATTTAAACTTTCACATATCCTTTTAAATCTTTTGCCGACACAATCATTCTGCACTCATACCAAAAATTTTAAGTTTTAATAAAAGAGTGAATACTTGAAAACATTACCTCGGAGTCGACGTTGGGCAGCAGCAATGAACCACATATTCTCCCGAAAATATAATCATGCCGTAATTATTCGTTATACTTATAAAAATAAGAATATTTTGAAATATCTTGTTTTGTATAAGTAAATCTTTTTTTAAACATCCTTAACTGTATAGTCCCATACCTATACAGTCTTGGAATACCTGTCGTTCTAGTGAGAATTTTAACACCCCAAACTAAGCGAGTATTACAGTGCCGTGGACCACCGACTGGGACTCACTAGGCGAATGAAAATTAATGAATTAAGTAATATAATTGTAGTACCGAACCACATTATATCATTAATTACTCCGATGAGGAGTTTCAAGTACAACACACCCAGGAAAACACAGAATACAAGTATATTTTATATGAAGATAAAATATACAACACCGGATGAAAATGAACATCCAAACGGAGATCTGCAGCGGAAATAAAATGAAGAAAACATGAATGGCTGAAAGGACTGGGGCCCCTACTAGTATCACTGGGACTCCTCGCCGTCAATGTTTTCTTCCCGTGCCTTAGCCTTGCCATGACCTGAAAACAACATCCCCCAACGGGGTCAGTTAGACAGAACAACAATCCTCAAGAGTTGAATAAACACAATCATGATATATCGTAATTATGAAATTAAGATGAAGCGGGGCATCATAGTACGCCCGTAATGGTATGTGCAAGTTCACAAGATGAGTGTCCGGACACACCCGCCCTTGTACCTAATTAGTCTCACGGAGGTACGTTACCGTGTGCCCGACTAAAAATTCCACACATCCCACTCGGCCACGCAATATGAACCCAGAAGGTCATATGGACAAGAATGACCATGAAGAAATTTAATGAAACAATCCGACAAAGTCAAGAATGACTCACCGAGGTGAAATGATAGTGAAATGAATGAGAGCTCAATAGAATGATTGGAACCGTCGTTCCTTATGAATGAAGTGATTATTTGACAATTACAAGTCTCAATACGTGTTGATAGCCCATCCGTATTTGCATCCACGTAAGCACTCCAGGCAGCTGAACTGTCCGATCAGAGCAACAAGCCGGAACGAGTATGAATCTGATTCTATCCCAGGCTCGTAAAGACCGGACCGGTCAGAGACACCAAGGCCAACCCAATACCCAGACCGGAAGGACCGAGCAGATCGAGGATAAATACGCTCCAACTCAAGATTACGACAACGCCGACCAGAACGGTGGGAGACCCGAGGGCCGACCCTAGCGGATAAGCGTCGCCAGAAGCATGCGGTACAGGCACACAGGACAATTGGTGCATGCTGTCATATCCCTTCCCGAAGAAATTCTTAGAAGCCGTCACATGTCTAAGGCGTATTTACACTCTGACAAGTGTTTTGAGCATATTCCCCCACATTCTCCAGCTGTCATCTCCTGACTGGTCAAAATTGTCTATATATAGAAGGAATGTACAGTAGAAAAGGACTTTGGAAATTTTGTGGGAAAACAGATAGAGAGAGAGAGAGAGAAAAAAAAAGAGAAAAGATAAGAGTTGTAATTAGCAAGCAAAAAATATAGACCGGCCTAAAATATTGAGCTCGGCTCTATATCATATTAAGGTCATTAATAATATTTAGTGATCTAATCTTTTCATCCTTTTGTTATTTTCTACGTGACTTCGATCCATTCGTCTAGATCAGCACACGTGACATTGACCAAATCAGATGTCAACAGATTGGCGCTAGAAGAAGGAGCCCACGCTTCCCACAACTACATAGGCTCTCACCGGAGTCCTGAATGAATTGTTCAAATTGTAACTATTTCAAGTTCTAAACATCATCAGCCCGCCACGAGGAAGGGAAACCTGTTCAAGGTGGCGGAGCGCTTTTAAACACCATGCATTCATCCGGGGATGACTACTCTCATCAATAAGTGGTGGTATGAAAGCACATGAACCATTGTAATTATGAGTTGAAAGCACAAGAACCATTGTAGTTATGAGTTCTAGCTTGACTCGACTGAACTTTTGAAGGTCATAACTAAAGGAATATCGAGTGTAGTTCAAGTCTCCAGAAGGTTTTTAAAGAACATCTATATATCCTTCAAAATTAAAGTTGCAATCAACATACACTGCAACAGCCAAAAACTCCATAATGTCTGCAAGAACTTTTGGAACTTCCACTAGGCCCCCATAAAGATCAGGGTAATCTAGAAAAAGTAGTCCGTTATGGCGCAGTCAAAAACAGCGTCATCAACGAACTCAAGCCGCTATTAGGCGAAGATTAGGATGAGATCAGGTGGAGTCATCGGAACCTAAACGGGTTTGTCGCCTAAGCGCCCGAACAATAGCCATTGGGATGCCGACAGTGAAACCCGAAATTCGAAGTGATGAAAAACAGTAGAAAGAGGAACATGCGCAAGACAAAGGCTGCGTGAGCTTTATGGGAAGAAAAGCCAATTTACATAAATCCAGAGTGAGAGGAGTATAAATGTTTTATTAAAACTAAAATAAGCGAAGGCATACTCTTTATGAAGGGGTGCGAAAGATAGAGAATTCTTCAGCTTCTGCCAATTATTTAGAAGCGAAGGGAAAAGGGGACCGACCGACAAGATCACCAAGGAAGTCTTAGCAGAAGCACCGATCCTGCAATGACCGGCCCGAGGAGAACCTCCCATCTGTATCTCACGATATCTGACCCCGCAATCTGCACCGCTTTTATTTGGGCGAAGAATGCGGTTCGACATCCGGTTTATCATGTTAATCAAGCCCTTCATGATGCCGAGCTCACATACACCCCGATGGAGAAGCTGGCCTATGCAATCATAATAGCCCCCCGAAAGTTAAGACCTGCTTTCTGGAACATCAGGTAGTTGTCTTAACTACCCCTTGAAGCAAGTCATGTGCTGACCCGACGTGTCTGGCCGGACGATCAAAACGGGCCATTGAGCTCGGACAGTTTGACTTAACCCTAGAATCTCACACTGCCATAAGTGGTCAAGTCCTGGCAGATTTCATTGCGGAGTTTTCACCAGCAATCACAAGAGAATGACCGATCAGAGAAGTGGTCGCTCCACGTAGACGGGTCCTCAACTGCCGACCGGGAAGGCGCAGGAATACTCCTCATCAGTCCCGATCAGCGTTTATTCTACCCGGCCATTCGCTTAGGTTTTCCAGCCACCGACAATGATGCGGAATACGAAGCCCTCCTGGCCGGTCTGGAAATGGCGACCTCCCTCGATCTTGCTCGCCTCACTGTCTTGAGTGATTCTCAATTATTGGTAAACCAAATTATTGGAGAATACGAAGCCAGGGAGCCCAGATTGGTCAATTACCTCAGCCTGGCACGGACCCAGTTGCAAGATTTTTGGGGAACTATATAACACCTTCCTCGAACCAAGAACATCCAAGCTGACTCCTTGGCAAAACTCGCACCCAGCTCTGGAGCCGAGCACATGATGAGGCCAGAATGGAGTACCATACGTCATCGGCCCTAGAAATGACCAAAGTCTAAGAAGCTGAACTGTTCGAGCCGCAAGGATGGGTGCATCTTACAATTCAATTCCTTCAGGGCGGCAGTTTACCTAAGGACCAAGCCCAGACACGATCACTTCAACCTCAGTCCACCAGGTTCACCATTGTAGATGGAACTTTATACGAAGGTATTCAGTTCTGTTGCTGAAAGGCCTGTCCAAGTACGCCCTCAGAGAGGTGCCCGATGGGGTACGCGGCCGCCACTTCGGCGGCCCGGCGCTGGCCTAAAAATTGATCTGACAAGGATATTACTGGCCGAGTCTAAAAAAAGATGCCATCGAGCTGGAGCGAAAGTGCGCCCGATGCCAAACCTTCGCTTCCTAGATCCGACCCCCGCAAGACACCCACTTCCGTTTTATTTCCCGTGGCCATTCGTCAAGTGGAGGATCGATTGGGTCGGCCCCCTTACCTAAAAGACGGGGAGAGGTACAATACGCCATCATCGCAGTTGATTATTTCACAAAATGGGCTGAGGACGAACCCCTAGCACGGACAATCGAACAAAAAATAATCGATTTTATTTGGAACTCGATCAGGACCCCTCAGTTCGTTGTATCCGGTAATGCCAAATAATGACAATAAGAAATTTCAGGCCTTCTGCGATGGCCTCTATATACAAAATAACTTATCCACATCGTACTATCCACGATCCAACGGACAAGTCGAGGCAGTTAATAAAATTATAAAGCAGCACCTCAAGACCCGCCTCGAAGAACTCAAAGGTTCCTGGCCCGAAGAACTCCCTGAAGCCTTATGGGCTTACGGAGCAACGCATCGGTCCGCCACTAGAGAAACACCTTTCTCCTTAGCCTTCGGTACTGAGGCAGTCATCCCGGTCGAAATTGGGGAACCTACCTACCGGGTAACCCATTTCGAAGAACAAGATAACGACTTGGCCCTCCAAGTGAGTTTGGACCTCGTCGCCGAAAAATGGACCCAAGGAGAAATGCGGAACGCCATCTATAAAGAAAAGATGCGAAAAATATTACAACTCCAAGGTTCACCATTGAAGTTTCCAGGGCGGAGACCTCGTTCTTAAACGGGTATTGGGGCCAGATCCAGGACTTCTTAAGCCCAAGTGTGAAGGACCATACAAGATTAGTGAAGTCCTTCAGAACGGAGCCTACCGGTTAGAATATCTGAACGGCCAAGGATTAACTTATCTGTGGAATGCCATGTATTTAAAAATGTATTTTCAATAAAATTTGACTCTACTTTATTTTTAGCTTTGGTGCACTATAAGACCGAGCTCACCTCGGCACCCCATAAGACCGGCTTATCCTGCACTATAAGACCGAGTTTGCCTCGGCACCTCATAAGACCGGCTCTTCCAGCACTAAAAGTCCGAGTTCGCCTCGGCACCTCATAAGACTGGCTCTTCCGGCACTATAAGACCGAGCTCGCCTCGGCACCCCATAAGACCGGCTCTTCCAGCACTAAAAGTCCGAGTTCGCCTCGGCACCTCATAAGACCGGCTCTTTCTGCACTAAAAGTCCGAGTTTGCCTTGGCACCTCATAAGACCGGCTCATCCGGCACTATAGGACTGAGTTCGCCTCGACACCTCATAAGACCGGCTCTTCCGGCACTAAAAGTCCGAGTTCGCCTCGGCACCTCATAAGACCGGCTCTTCGGCACTAAAAGACCGAGTTCGACTCGACACCTCATAAGACCGGCTCTTCCGGCACTATAAGACCGAGCTCGCCTCGGCACTTTATAAGACCGGCTCATCCGGCACTAAATGACCGAGCTCACCTCGGCACCCCAAAAGATCGGCTCTTCCGGCACTATAAGACCGAGTTCGCTTCGGCACCTCATAAGACCGGCTCATCCGGCACTATGAGACCGAGCTCGCCTCGGCACCCCATAAGACAGGCTCATCCGGCACTATAAGACCGAGTCCGCCTCGGCACCTCATAAGACCGGCTCTTCCGGCACTAAAAGTCCGAGTTCGCCTCGGCACCTCATAAGACCGGATCCTCCGGCACTAAAAGTCCGAGTTCGCCTCAGCACCTCATAAGACTGGCTCATCCGGCACTATAAGACCGAGCTCGCCTCGGCACCCCATAAGACCGGCTCATCCAGCACTATAAGACTGAGTTCGCCTCGGCACCTCATAAGACCGGCTCTTCCGGCACTAAAGTCCAAGTTCGCCTCGGCACCTCTTAAGACCGGCTCTTCGGCACTCAAAGACCGAGTTCGACTCGGCACCTCATAAGACCAGCTCTTCCGGCACTATAAGACCGAGCTCGCCTCGGCACTTCATAAGACCGGCTCATCCGGCACTAAATGACCGAGATCGCCTCGGCACCCCATAAGATCAGCTCTTCCGGCACTATAAGACCGAGTTCGCTTCGGCACCTCATAAGACCGCCTCATCCGGCACTATAAGACCCAGCTCGCCTCGGCACCCCATAAGACAGGCTCATCCGGCACTATAAGACCGAGTTCGCCTCGGCACCTCATAAGACCGGCTCTTCCGGCACTAAAAGTCCGAGTTCGCCTCGGCACCTCATAAGACCGGCTCATCCGGCACTATAAGACCGAGCTCGCCTCAGCACCCCATAAGACCGGCTCATCCGGCACTATAAGACCGAGTTCGCCTCGTCACCTCATAAGACCGGCTCTTCCGGCACTAAAGTCCAAGTTCGCCTCGGCACCTCATAAGACCGGCTCTTCCGGCACTATAAGACCGAGTTCACCTCGGCACCTCATAAGACCGGCTCTTCCGGCACTAAAATTCCGAGTTCGCCTCGGCACCTCATAAGACTGGCTCTTTCGGCACTAAAAGTCCGAGTTCGCCTCGGCACCTCATAAGACCGGCTCGTCTAGTTCTAAAAATCCGAGTTCGCCTCGGCACTCTGAAAGTTCGGGCTCACCTCAGCACAATCAACAGAAGGTGAACAAGAAAGAAAGGCAACGACCAAACCAACTGGGCACAAACATTTAGAAAAAAGCAAATAAACAGGCGCTATGAAGAAGATTTTATTCATTTGAAGAAGCCTTCCTACAAAGTGTTTATGATAAAGAACAAAGGAAAGACAAACTGGCACGCAGGCCATACATGAAATAAAATTCGAAAGAAGACTACTCGGACGCCCATCCTGGCCAGCCGCCTGGATCGACTGTCCTTCACCTTCGGCGGGCGGAACCAACCCTAGATCTTCAACCTCGACGGCCTTTGGCTCATCCGCTCCAAGAGATTCAACCTTCAAGTCGGCCGCCTGAGACACTATATAGGCCTCGACCTCCTCAACGGTTTTCACTTCCTTCATGAGATTTAATATCTCGTAGCAGGTAGAGACATAGTTCAGGTTGATCAGCTCCACGAACTCAGGCGTCTCCTTAAAGGCGGCCGCTGTTAGGATTGTATACTGCAAAGCATACTTTATGCTTGTATTACCTAATTTCTCTTTTACCACCTATGAGAATATTAATTACATTTAATCACATATTTTGCATATTAATTCACATTATGGTTATGCAAATGAAATGTCTAATTATTTTATATTGTCGATAATGTGGTGTGCTGATATCACACGGAAGATCGAATTATCGGTGCCTTATAAAATAATATAATAGTTCACAACCTATATAATTATTAGACAAATTATATAAAAGGTTGTAGTGTATGCTTGAGAATAGTTGGTTTTGACTATTAGTATACATTAGCGTATTTGCATACGTTGAACTAGATCGAGGTGAGATAGTGTCTTTTGTACTGACTGTAAGAAGAACGTAAATCTCGGATAATTATTATTTCTTAATTCTAAGTATATAATATTTAATTGTGTATTTATAATAATTATTGCTTTGATTTACCATAGGTGAGAGTCAAAATGATCGACTCAATAAGCCTCGTATCTTGGGCAATAATATTGTTTATATGACAGTTGTTATTATTATTACTAGAAATCATGTCCCGACTCGTGCGGGTTGATGA
The DNA here is from genome assembly GCA_033398695.1 of Orobanche coerulescens. Classification (NCBI taxonomy): domain Eukaryota; kingdom Viridiplantae; phylum Streptophyta; class Magnoliopsida; order Lamiales; family Orobanchaceae; genus Orobanche; species Orobanche coerulescens. Next base: position 176,080,567 of record CM065802.1, on the reverse strand, counting down.
TGTCCCCTTGAGGAGCTCAATAATGATTATTATATTAAACCCTACAGGTGTATTTAATTCCGATATAATAATAAGGTTCGAGTGGTACTACTCTTAGATAAGATATTAATTAATTAAAGTTGCCAGTAGCTTATAATTAATTAATGGGCATTCGATATCTTAAACACAGGAAATAATATATTTAATGAGGAGCCCAATTTCGTAATTTGGGATTTTGGTAGGAAGTGCAATATCAACTTTTTAGTGGACTAAGTTGATATTAATAGATTCATTATATTAGGAAGAGTCCTAATCAGGTAAGGTGAATTTATTGGGAGTCCTTCCATAATCCTCCTTAATTTCCCTAGTAGTAGTCTAAGAGACTATAAATAGGACTTATGGGCAGGTGTTGGATGAATTATTCATTATCCCAAGCTTGAGAGATCGATTTTCTTCTTCTTGTGTTTAATTGTAGATCTAGACTTGTGTCTTTGATTCTAAAATTTAGATAAGACATCAATTTGCTAAGAGTGTTCCCAAGTGAAGGAGTTTCGGCCGATTCTCCATAGAAGTCCAAACAAGATCCGGTAGCTCGTTGCCCACATAACGACCGGGTTAAGGCGGATCATACTCTAGAAGGCCTAAAGGTAGAAATACAAGGTGATCAAGACGAAAGCAACCAATACTCTTCAAAAGGTAATATTCTATGATCTTGGATCTAGATTAAGATATTTTAATAATCAACATATTTAATTAATAAATAATAAATCATATTTAAATTGCTTATTAGTCTTAGTAATTAATTAATTAGCATGCCTAAATTGATCTCATGCTCGTAGATGCGTAAAATGCGATTATCATCTTTCACAAACTGCGTTTCCGCTGCGTTTTACTTTCCAACAATTGGTATCGGAGCCAGATTTTTAGGCTTTTGCTATTTTAATTAATTTTGGTGATTAATTGATAGCAATTTAAATATTCATATATTTTGATGTTGGAATATTTTGCTAGATGTGTTCTTGCAGGTGATATGATCCAATTATCATGGTTTATATGAATGATGTATTTATTTATTTTTATGAATTATGCAATTGTTGGTTTGGCCCATTTTTTGAGGCATGTAATGGTTTTTCCCGTGAGAAAATCCGCGGGTAGTTCTAGGTGTTTTTATTTTTCGTGTAATCTTGATGTAATTTCGATGTATTTTATTTTGTATAAAATTGTAATCGAATTCGGAAAAGACGGGATCACGAATAAATAGAGCGAAGCAGGGCTGGGCTAGCAAGCGGCCGGCGCTGACAAGCGGCCAGCGGCTACGATGCAGCAGGCGGCTTGGTCGGGCAGTTATTTGGTTGGTAAATCGACTTTGGTCGTCTGCTTCGCCGCCGTTAGTTGCGTCCATTGGAGAGTCGAATTTAAAATTAAATTTTTTTATGTAATTAATTTTGCATAAAAGTGAAATTTTAATTTTGGAAATCCACGGCAGTGGGGAGGCGACGAGATGCTTGATTCGATGGGAGAGATCGAGTCGAAGATTTTCTCGGATTCAACTCAAGGAAGAAGACCATGATAATTGGATAATTTAATTATCCATGCTTTATTTTTGGTTTTTATTGTTTTGATGTATGGCATGTATGGATGTATGCGTGATATGTTTCCTTGCATGTTAGGATGAGAAAATTAAAAACCTCAAGGATAAAATAACTAAGTGATTAAATTGATTTATTTTTTTTAAAATAAAATCGAATTGGCCTCCATAATTAATTTAAATTGTGAAGTAATTAGCATGCGCATTTACATTAGAGTCTTCCTCCATATCGGATGTGCTAATTATATGTTCACTAGTTTTAAATTTCAAAATGATAACATAAGGTAAATATTACATTTTATGACAGGACCTCTCCATCTGTAAGACTATTATTTAAAAGATAATATTTTAAGGATGTTAAATTATGGTGTTCACTTAGGTGTATTAATTAATAAGCTCCCCATCGGAGTCTATGTTGACTAATACATGGCCAAGAGGAACCAACTATTAATTTTACTTGTCATAACGTAATTTGACTAGATAGTAAAATTAAAGACGTAAAACTCTACTTGGAAAATGTGTGTGTAAACGTCCACACGATCGTGGCTTGCATGTGCGGATTTTTTGAGGTGTTGGTTGCTAGCATATATATTGTGTTTTGAGGTTTTTCGATATATTTTGCTATGCATTATGTGATGGATGTTTTTAATTTTATCTCAAATGTCTTTCAATCCACTACCTGTTGTTCTCAAACAAAATAAACTTGATGGCACTAACTTTGCCGATTGGAAAAGAAATCTTGACATTGTCCTGACTGCTGAGGGGCATAAATTTGTCTTAATCGAGGAGATCCCTCTAGAACCAGAACCGGATGCCACTCCCGAAGAGTTGGATGAATTCCGAAAATGGAAAAAGTCTGATGAGATGGCTGGCTATTACATTTTGGCTTCACTGATAAATGTATTGCATCATCAGCATCAGACGATGGGCTCGGCCGCAGAAATGATGAAAAGTCTCACCGAGATGTTTGGTCATCAGAACCGGGCGGCTCGAAAAAATGCAATGAGGGTATTGATGACAATCCAAATGTCTGAAGGGACCCCAGTGAGGGATCATGTTCTAAAAATGATGTCCCATTTGAACGAACTGAGAATACGGAAACGCAGGTCGATATTATCTTAGGCATCTTACCTAGAAGCTTTGAGCAGTTCCGCCTCAACTACAATATGAACCGTAGGACATATAGTTTTCCGAAACTTCTAACAGAGCTTCAGTCTGCTGAAGATCTCTTCAAAGAAGGTTATCATCAGATTCTTGCGGCAACCGGTGCTACTTCTTCCAAACCCAAATGGGGAAAGAAGAAGAAGCAGGTTGGCCAGAAGCAAGTGGCAACCCTCAAGGTGAAAAGGAAGGCTCCTCACCCCGAGGCAAACAAAAAGCCAAAGGGAAAGTGCTACAAGTTCGGTAAGAAAGGACATTTTAAAGCGGACTGCCCTGCTCTTAAGAAAGGTATGTCTCGTGCACTAGTAGTCAAAACATGTTTGGCAGCTTGTTCTTCCACTTCGTGGATAGTTGATTCAGGCTCAACTGATCATGTTTGCTTTGACTCGCAAGGTTTTCAGGTAACCAAGCAGCTTAGTGCGCGCGAGATTACCATCAATTGGGGCGATTATTCCAGGCTTATGGCTGTTGCAGTGGGAGTCGTGCAGTTGAAGACTAATGATAAATTATTAGTCCTCAATAATGTATTATTAGTACCGGATTTTAGAATGAATTTAATTTCAGTTTCTAAATTAAAAAGCGATGGTTATTCAGTTTCTTTTGATGATGATGTCATTATTAAGAAAAGAAGCGGTGAATATATTTGCAAAGGTATTTTTAATGATGGAATATATGTCGTTAATACTGCACAAACTCCTATGCATAAATCACTTAACTCTTTGTCTAAACCTAAAAAGAGAAAAGAACCTTCAAGCATAAACAAACATATTTGTGGCCTTTACGGTTAGGGCATGTAAACCTTGGAAGGATTCAAAGATTGGCAGATGATGGACCATTAGATGACCTCCAAGTTGAGTCATTTCCAATTTATGAATCCCGACTGGAGGGTAAGATGACCAAAAGGGTTTTTAAAACCAAGGGAAACCGTGCTCAGAATGTGTTAGAATTGGTTCATATGGATGTATGTGGTCCAATGAATATCCAGGCTAGGGGTGGTTTCGAATACTTCATCACGTTCATAGATGATTATTCGAGATATGGATACATCTATTTGATGCGACGTAAGTCTGAAGCCTTTGACAAGTTTAGAGACTTCAAGGCTGAAACGGAGAAGCGTCATGGGAATAGTATCAAGTCACTACGATCTGATCGTGGTGGCGAATACCTTAGTGGAGAGTTTTTAGATTTCTTGGCGAATGAGGGGATTTTGTCCCAGCTCACCGCGCCGGGAACTCCACAACAAAATGGTGTGGCTAAAAGAAGGAATATGACTCTTTTAGAAATGGTTAGATCAATGATGAGTTATTCAGATTTACCTATTTCGTTTTGGGGATACGCCTTAGAAACAGCGGCGTACATTCTAAACCTGGTGCCTTCGAAATGAGTTCCAAAAACACCCATAGAACTGTGGAGTGGGCGTAAGCCCAGTCTAGGACATGTTCGGATTTGGGGTACTCCAGCACATGTGCTGAATAAGGAAGCTGATAAGTTGGCATCTCGTACAGAAATACGAGTGTTTGTGGGATATCCTAAGGGAACGAAGGGTGGCTTATTTTATAGTCCCCAGGATCAGAAGGTCATTGTTAGCACCAATGCCCGATTTCTGGAAAAGGATTATATGATTAGTCACAAGCCCATGAGCGAGATGATTCTGGAAGAGCTGAGGGGCGAGACTCCGTCTATACCAATCGTACAAGCGCCGATTTATATTGCACCACGTATCGATTCTGATACTTTTACACCAACTCAAGATTTGCCTCGTCGTACGGGGAGGGTTGTTCGTCAGCCCGAACGATTCATAGGCATGGGAAAGTATTCAGACTCAATCCCAGGCGAAGATGAATCAGATCCCTGGACCTATAAGGAGGCAATCCAAGATAAAGATGCTGACTCCTGGCAAGTAGCAATGGAATCAGAAATGGGATCTATGGATTCCAATCAAGTGTGGGAGCTAGTAGAGCTACCTGATGGTGTACAAGCCATTGGGAGTAAATGGGTCTACAAGCGAAAGAAAGGACGTGACGGGAAGGTTGAAACCTTCAAAGCGATGCTTGTTGCAAAAGGTTACACTCAGAAAGAGGGTATCGATTATGATGAAACCTTTTCGCCGATAGCCATGCTTAAGTCAATCCGGATTCTTTTAGCTATAGTTGCGCATTTGGATCTGGTGATTTGGCAGATGGATGTCAAGAATGCATTCTTGAATGGGAGTCTAGACAAGGAAATCTATATGCGCCAAGCAGAGGGATTCATTGCTGAAGGAGAAGAGCACTTGGTGTGCAAACTTAAGAAATCCATTTATGGACTTAAGTAAGCATCTAGATCTTGGAACACTCGTTTTGACGAAGTTGTCCAGTCATATGGATTATTCCAATGTTCGAGTGAGAGTTGTGTGTATAACAAATGCGATGGAAACGTGTTGGTGTTTCTTGTACTGTATGTAGACGATATCCTTCTGATTGGAAACAAAGTGAAGGAATTGTTGGACGTATGGGTATGGCTATTTTAGCAGTTCGATATGAAGGATCTAAGAGAAGCAGGACACATCCTTGGAATAAGGGTCTTTCGTGTCGAAATAAAAGGATGTTGTGCTTATCCCAGGCATCCTATATCGATACAGTGCTGAAGCGGTTTAGCATGGAGAATTCCAAGAAAGGTTTCTACCTTACAGACATGGAATTCAACTATCTAATGTGTCCTAAGACACAAAAGGAGATAGATGACATGAAGATGGTCCCTTCTGCATCTGCTGTGGGAAGTCTCATGTATGCTATGCTTTGCACTAGACCAGATATCTATCATGCCGTGGGCATGGCTGCTAGATATCAGTCAAACCCAGGATCCGGACACTGGATTGCTATCAAGCATATACTCAAGTACCTAAGAAGGACTAGGGAGTACATGCTTGTACATCAATCATACGACCTGCTTTCGGTGGGTTACACTGACTCATATTTTTCATCGGACAAAGAAAAGTCCAAGTTTAATTCGTGTTATGTGTTTAGCCTAGGAGGTGGAGCCATTAGTTGGAGGAGTGTGAAGCAGAAATGTATCTCGGACTCTACCATTGAAGCCGAGTACGTGGCAGCCTCTGAGGCAGCCAAAGAGGCAGTGTAGCTCAAGTACTTCCTGCAGGACTTAGATGTGATGCCCAATTTGCCAGAGGGTATTACACATTATTGTGATAATACTGGTGCAGTCCCAAATTCGAGGGAACCACGAGCCCACAAGGCAAGTAAACATATCAACCGCAAGTACCACATCATACGATACTTCGTAAAGGAAGGAGACGTAGTTGTAGCCAGGGTTGCATCAGAAGATAATCTTGCTGACCCCTTCACGAAAGGCCTACCCTCAAAAGTTTTTGAAAGGCATCTGCAAGGAATGGGATTACGGTGTATGGCAGCATTGCTTTGAGTATAAGTGGGAGAAATGAGAGACTATGTAATAGAGTAGTATACTTAAAAGCATTCTTTGTGTATAAGTGGGAGATTGTTAGGATTGTATACTGCAAAGCATACTTTATGCTTGTATTACCTAATTTCCCTTTTACCACCTATGAGAATATTAATTATATTTAATCACATGTTTTGCATATTAATTTATGTTATGGTTATGCAAATGAAATGTATAATTATTTTATATTGTAGATAATGAGGTGTATTGGTGTCACACGGAAGATCACATTATCGGTGCCTTATAAAATAATATAATAGTTCACAACCTATATAATTATTAGACAAATTATATAAAAGGTTGTAGTGTATGCTTAAGAATAGTTGGTTTTGACTATTAGCATACATTAGCGTATTTGCATACGTTGAACTGGATTGAGGTGAGATAGTGTCTTTTGTACTGACTGTAAGAAGAACGTAAATCTCGGATAATTATAATTTTTTAATTCTAAGTATATAATATTTAATTCTGTATTTGTAATAATTATTGCTTTGATTTACCATAGGTGAGAGTCAAAATGATCGACTCAATAAGCCTCGTATCTTGGGTAATAATATTGTTTATATGATAGTTATTATTATTATTACTAGAAATCGTGACCTGACTCGTGCGGGTTGATGATGTCCCCTTGAGGAGCTTGATAATGATTATTATATTAAACTCTGCAGGTGGATTTAATTCTGATATAATAATAAAGTTCGAGTGGTACTACTCTTGGATAAGATATTAATTAATTAAAGCTGTCACTAGCTTATAATTAATTAATGGGCATTCGATATCTTAAACACGAGAAATAATATATTTAATGAGGAGCCCAATTTCGTAATTTGGGATTTTGGTAGGAAGTTCAATATCAACTTTTTAGTGGACTAAGCTGATATTAATAGATTCATTATATTAGGAAGAGTCCTAATAAGGTAAGATGAATTTATTGGGAGTCCTTCCATAATCCTCCTTAAGATCCCTAGTAGTAGTCCAAGAGCCTATAAATATGACTTATGGGGAGGTGTTGGCCGAATTATTCATTGTCCCAAGTTTGAGAGATCGATTTTCTTCTTCTTGTGTTTAATTGTAGATCTATACTTGTGTCTTTGATTCTACAATTTAGATAACACATCAATTTGCTAAGAGTGTTCATAAAATATTAGAAAGCAAATAAAAATAAATCGAGTGATCCCAAGTGAAGGAGTTTCGGCCGATTCCCCATAAAAGTCCAAACAAGATCCGATAGCTCGTTGCCCACACAACGTCTGGGTTAAGGCGGATCATACTCTAGAAGGTCTAAAGGTAGAAATACAAGGTGATCAAGACGAAAGCAACCAATACTCTTCAAAAGGTAATATCCTATGATCTTGGATCTAGATTAGGTTATTTTAATAATCAACATATTTAATTAATAAATAATAAATAATATTTAAATTGCTTATTAGTCTTAGTAATTAATTAATTAGCATGCCTAAATAGATCTCATGCTCGTAGATGCGTAAAACGCGACTATCATCTTTCACAAACTTCGCTTCTGCTGCGTTTAACTTTCCAACAGCCGCCCCTTCGGCAAGACCCTTGGCGTAGCCCAGAGCCTCGCAAGTATTAACCCGCTCGGTCAGGCTCTCAAGCTGGGCCTTTATATCTTTCAAATAAGCAGTATGCTCGGCCTGGACCGCCTCTTACCGCTTGTGCATCACCCCGGCCGCCTCAGTCATTTTAAGAGCCTCCCTCTTCCGGTTATCAGCCTCGAGGCTCGGCTCTCAAGGAGTTCTATATCTCCCTTCATGGAGGTTATCTCCCCCTCCAAGGACTTGATTAGGGACGGGCAGAGATGATGCTCCTCCTGCAAGGCCTGAAGATCGTCTGCCATCTTCTTATGCTTCTCATCCAAGGCCATTAGTTCATTGGTGGCCTTCACGTAAGTGCACATCGCACGGCCGATCAGAGCATTTCCGAATTGGATCTGCTCAGCCGGACCCATGTCGTTGGTCACCATCTCCAGCTTGGGCGTCCAGCCCCTGATAGGGATGTGACTGGACGCAGCCACCGCCGGGGGAACCCGGTTGAGCATCTCAGCGGTTGGGGTAGCTGCCCGGACATAATCAAGGAACCAGCGCATCTATCGCCCCTTCATATGGGCACAAGGTTCCTCCCGGTCCATATTAACCAGAAGATAATGACTCTCCAAGTCAATTAAGCTCTCCTTGCCAGTCGCACAATCCCTCCGGACAGGGCTCGCCGTGGATACAGGAACTTCAGGAGCGGGCCGAGCCTCCGCTTTAGTCACACTGCCCTGAGGCTCGGTCTCCCCCCTTTTCCGTTTGTCCGCATGCTCCCTCCGCTCAGCAGCCTCGGCAGCCAATCTCGCCACACGCTACGCAGGCATCTCTTTCCTTCCAGGCGGAACCTTGGCCCTAGGGACTGGACAAAGAAGATATGTTAAAAAAAATACTTATGAAGACATGGTACTCGGGTCGGTAGTTCGGAGGCCCAGAGGTTTTCTTCTGTGACTAGGAGGTGCGACTTCCTCTGCTCGGCAGGGAGATCTAGGAGCTTCTCAATCCGATTGTCAAATTCGGAAGATGTCTCCTGCGCCGGGATACGCTCTGCATGTGAAATAAACGATGAGCATTAGACAAGAAGGGAACAACACAGAAAACACGATACTTACTCATTTTAGCAATAAAATGCTCCGGGATCCGAAGCTCCGTGTCTATGACGCTGGGCTCCCACTCATCTACCAAGCTCCTCCAAGGCCCCCCGACATAAAACCACTTCTCCTTCCAACTGTGGATGGTCTCCGGCACATCCACCACCTCCTTGTGCATGGCATGCCGGGCTGTCAAGTAAAACCAGCCGGAGCCGGATCTACCGACCGATCTCCACAGGAAAAGGCTATTGAACTCCTCGAAGCTGGGCTCGGGCCAGCCGTGATGATGGAAAAGGATGAAAAGGCCCACCACCCGAGCCCAAGAATTAGGGTGAATTTGGGCCAGCGGAAGACCCCACTGCCTTAGCCAGTCGGAGAAAGCCAACAGAAGTGGGAACCTCAACCCGGCCAGCAAAGAACAGTAGTACACCGCCGCGAAACTGGGAGGCGGGGGCCTCTCCTCAGGAGTCGGAACAAACATCCGCACCCTTACCGGGATCTTGAACTGCCTCCGCCAAGCCACCAACTGCTCTCCCGAGACGGTACTGCGAATTGAGGCAGAGTCCCACTCCGCCTCCACGAAAGGGGACGGTCGAGGCCGAATCTAGGCCGCCGAAGGCACAACCCCTTCTTCCTCCGGAGTCCCGCCAACCACCGTCAACGGCACCACCACCTCCGCGTCTCTAGATCTCGGCGACCTCGCGACCTCGCCACCTTCCTCCTCGTCGCTCCAGTCGACGGGAACCCCACCTACAGATAGATCCGCCACCCCCGTGCGGTCCGGCGACATAGTCAACTCCTCCGCCGCCCTCTCATCCCTCAACTCCGACATATTATATAGGAAAATAAAGAAAGGCTTACTGAGAATTTTTCTCTAAACTCGGAAAAGAATACAGGAACTTTTTTCCCTCTCTAAAAACAAAAACAAAAATGGCGGAAGGAGAAATGATGAAGAAGACACATTATATTTATAAGGGAAAAAAGATATTAAATGCTCAGCGCGTAACTCGACGATTCACACTGAACCGTCGGTAAGGTTGAAGGCACATGAATGCATCATCAAATCAGCTCCGGCCACATGTCTCCCTCATCATGACACCTAGAACCTTGAGATCGAATCAACGCAACTCCCGAAGAGGCATCCCTTTGGGAGATCGTATCCTCCCAGAAGTCGGATCGGCCTTACTATGAAACAACCCCAGTCCCGGCCAGCCCGGGACGTCTCTGGAATCCGGGGCGCTTGTTGATAGCCCATCCGTCTTGGCATCCACGTAAGCACTCCAAGCAGCTGAACCGTCCGATCAGAGCAACAAGCCGGACCGAGTATGAATCCGATTCTCTCCTGGCTCGTTAAAGACCGGACCGGTCAGAGCCACCAAGGTCGACCCGATACCCAGACCAGAAGGACCGCGCAGATCGAGGATAAATACACTCCAACTCAAGATTACGACAAGGCCGAGCAGAACGGAGGGAGACCCGAGGGCTGACCCCAGCGGATACGCATCGCTAGAAGCATGCGGTACAGGCACACAGGACAATTAGTGCATGCTGTCATATCCCTTCCCGAAGTAATTCTTAGAAGCCGCCACGTGTCTAAGGCGTATTTACACTCTGACAAGTGTTTTGGGCATATTCCCCAACATTCTCCAGCTGTCATCTCCTAACTGGCCAAAATTGTCTATATATAGAAGGAATGTACAGTGGAAAAGGACTTTGGAAATTTTGTGGGAAAACAAATAGAGAGAGAGAGAGAGAAAAAAGGAGAAAAGAAAAGACTTGTAATTAGGCCCAAAATATTCAACTCGGCTCTATATCATATTAAGGTCATTAATAATATTTAGTGATCCAATCCTTTTCATCTTTTTGTTATTTTCTACGTGGCTTCGATCCATTCGTCCAGATCAGCACACGTGACATTGACCAAGTCAGATGTTAACAATACGGTTAATACATTATGAATGAACAACAACGAAAGGAATGAATATCCTTTTAACCGAGTAAGAATTAACTTACTCAACACTGGTGAAGAATGTCCTTCCTCGAACAACGTCCTAAAAAGAGATGTCAGTCACTCGAACAATCTTGAATAACACAATTACCAATAATCCGCTCAATATACATATCAAGCATGAATTACGACTAACTCAAAAGCCGATACAACAATATCCAAACTCATTGAGGCATTAAACAACCACTTAGCGAACATCAACCCTTGATTATAACCAAAACCCAAATATATCGAAACCAACTCCAAAATGAGTAGTTCAATCCAACAAAACATCGTCAATGATATCAATTTTCCAATAGGAAACCACAACTAGAAGTTACGACAACTATAATCGGAGACCCCCAAAAATAACCAAAGTCAACATCAAGGGTTCTTGATTAATTCTCCAAATGTTCATAAAATCTGAAAAACATATCAATAAATCCGTAGGAATACATTTATCCAAGGTAGATAATCCATATCTAACATGTTCTAACATAAATCCAGGCTTACACGAAGAGATCGGAAGGAAAATACTCAAAATTCGAAATTTTAGATCCAAGAAATAATTACCTTGATTTGGTGTGTTGGAAAGGATGAAATTATGATTAATCCAACTCACAAACTTGAAGATGATGATAGGTGAGTGCATCTCAAAGAGATTCTTCCAAATCGCCCGAAAACGCCCGAAATCGCCCAAAAACAAAGTGAAAAGTGAGAAATGACGAAACCTGGGCTGACAGTCCTATTTATACTGTTCCAGCTTAGCGCACGCTAAGCCCCCATATTTAGCGTGTGCTAGCGAGTTAATCGGACAGTCAAGTGAGCTCAGACTGCCTCGTTAGCGTGCGCTAACTCCTCCCGATAGTGTGTGCTAACTCCTCCCGATAGCGTGCATTAACCCAAACAGTTAGCATGCGCTAACTGATATCTGATGTCCAGTGACTGGAGTCCAGAACCTCCTATTCTCTGATCTGCTCGCGATAGCGTACGCTACACCCAAAATTCAGCATGCGCTACTACACCATTAGCGTACGCTAATATCTATTCATAGCGTACTGTCACGGGGTTGGGTTTTGAGCACTTGAAAGCTCTTCGGACCCGTGCGGCACTAGACTAGACTTGCCTTGATCTAGCTAGTAAGCCTAACTCACTCGGTTGCTATGTGTGTAAGAAGGTGTTTCCACTTGGGAGTTGAGAGAAAACACTTCACTATTACACAAACACTTTACAAGTACAATAATGTTCAGTCTTTGAGGGTTGGTTGGAAATGAGCCTCCCCTTAGCCTATCTATACTACTCCTAGAACCTAGAATCTTCTACTCAACCTCCTCATTTGGAGGGTTCTAGACCTATCTACAATATTACAATTCCAGAACCTATCTCTAGAATCATCCACACTTATCTACACACATACAAGAGTTACAAACATAATTCTAGACTATTCTACAAGTCTCCAATTAGCTCTATCCTTATAAGAGGCTCCTAGAAGGCTCTTCCATCATCCGGGCGCCCCGGCCCGTCTCGGCCCGCATCGGCCCGTCCGGACCCGCACCAGCCCGACCATCTGGGTCCGTCTCTGTAATGTTCCAGACTCTTTCCGAACCTCCTGGACCATGCTGGTCCGCTTCTAGCAGCTTCCGGTCGAGTCTTCCTTGTGGAGTGATTCCTTAGCTTTTCAATGTCCACTGCCCCCACAAGGCAATATTTCTCTAAGCCTATTATAGGGGGGGGGTCTCTCGCATCTCGCGCGCACGCGCCCACGCACCTAGGTCGCGCCCGGCATCCCACGCCCACGTCCGGCCGCCCAGCTTGAGTCTTGTTCCCCGACTCGGCCTTGTCCCCTCGTGCCTTGTCCCATACGACCCTTGCTCGTCCGGCCTTGCCCGTGCCCCCTATGCTGCCGGACAGTCCCGAACATGTCCCGTCCGCAATGCCCCTTGGGCGATCCGCTTCTCACAGCGGCGTCTGTGCTCCCACGGTTTCCTCGCGTGATTCTTTGTCCGATCATGCCGTCCTGAAGGCTGAATCTCCACATGTAGCCCGATGCCATCTATGGCGTCCTGCTCGTGCTGGTTCCTCGGCATCCTGTGTTAGGATTGTATACTGCAAAGCATACGTTATGCTTCTATTACCTAATTTACCTGTTACTACCTATGAGAATATTAATTACATTTAATCACATGTTTTGCATATTTATTCACGTTATGGTTATGCAAATGAAATGTCTAATTATTTTATATTGTAGATAATGTGGTGTGTTGGTGTCACACAGAAGATCACTTATCGGTGTCTTATAAAATAATATAATAGTTACAACCTATATAATTATTAGACAAATTATATAAAAGGTTGTAGTGTATGCTTGAGAATAGTTGGTCTTGACTATTAGCATACATTTGCGTATTTGCATACATTGAACTGGATCGAGGTGAGATAGTGTCTTCTGTACTGACTGAAAGAAGAACGTAAATCTCGGATAATTATTATTTCTTAATTCTAAGTATATAATATTTAATTGTGTATTTATAATAATTATTGCTTTGATTTACCATAGGTGAGAGTCAAAATGATCGACTCAATAAGCCTCGTATCTTGGGCAATAATATTGTTTATACAATAGTTATTATTATTACCAGAAATCGTGTCCCGATTCGTGCGGGTTGATGATGTCCACTTGAGGAGCTCGATAATGATTATTATATTAAACCCTGTAGGTGGATTTAATTTCGATATAATAATAAGGTTTGAGTGGTACTACTCTTGGATAAGATATTAATTAATTAAAGCTGTCAGTAGTTTATAATTAATTAATGAGCATTCAATATCTTAAACACGAGAAATAATATATTTAATGAGGAGCCCAATTTCGTAATTTGGGATTTTGGTAGGAAGTGCAATATCAACCTTTTAGTGGACTAAGTTGATATTAATAGATTCATTATATTAGGGAGAGTCCTAATAAGGTAAGATGAATTTATTGGGAGTCCTTCCATAATCCTCCTTAAGATCCCTAGTAGTTGTCCAAGAGCCTATATATAGGACATCTTGGGTTGTCCGATTTTAATATAATTCATACACAAGGAATTTCTATTTATTATTCTAAGTGTTTGACTTGTGTCTTTGATTCCACAATTGAGAAAACACTTTTATTCTTGCCACACATCGGAATAACTTGAAAAAAAGAAAATCGAGAGTTGTGAGGGATTGAATTCGGCCGATCCAAAGGTTGTCCAAGAAAGATCCGGTAGCTCGTTGCCCACACAACGTCCGGGTTAAGGCGGATCATACTCTAGAAGGTCTATAGGTAGAAATACAAGGTGATCAAGACGGAAGCAATCAATACTCCTCAAAAAGTAATATCCTATGATCTTGGATCAAGATTAGGATATTTTAATAATCAACATATTTAATTAATAAGTAATAAATAATATTTAAATTGCTTATTAATCTTAGTAATTAATTAATTAGTATACCTAAATAGATCTTATGCTCGTAGATGCGTAAAACGCGATTATCATCTTTCCCAAACTTCGCTTCCGCTGCGTTTTACTTTCCAACACCCTGTGCGACCATCTGCTCACACATGTCTCGTTGTCGACTGTCGGCTGTGACATTCTCCCTTGCCCATTTCGTCGACGTCCTCGTCGACGTGGCGGCCCCTCGATGAACCGAACTGCTCCAAGGTGGTAAGACGGCTCCTCCTCAAGCTTCCTCACATACTTGAGTGTCGTCATAGCTCGTCTCGAAGGCTCTGTGGTCAAGTGTATTACATGCGGCTTATCTTGATCACACACGTACAACGCCGTTTGATGTGGAACCAGGCCAACCTTATTCTTTCTCAGGAAGTCCATGCCCAGTATTATGTCCTGATCATCCATGCTCGTCACCTTGCAGTGCACGTGCGGTTCCCACGTGCCAATCTTTAGTCGCACCCCATTGGCGACTCCTATGACCCGAAAGGGTGGTGCATTATTCGACTTCATCCAGCCCCGTCCCTCGATGACCTGAAGCCCCAACCTCTGTGCTTTAGCCTCGTCACTGTAGTTGTAATCGGCCCCTGTGTCGACCAACGCCTTGACGGGTTTCCCATTGATCAGTCCCGTCGCATACATCAGATTTCCCTCAAGCGGTGCTCCTTCCCGTGATGCAATTACTATGGCTGAATTCAACACTTGAAGCGCCATTGATGTCCCATCACCCTCGGCATCGTCCCTTGCCTTGGTGTACTACATGGCGGCTACCCTCGGAAACTTCGAGCATTGCCTCGTCGAATGCTCCGTGCTCCAACAAATCTCACATTTTTTTCTTCGGACACGCTGCTACGAGATGGTCTACACTCCCGCACCCATGGCAGGTCTGAGTCCACCCTGACTGTTGCCGTCCTTGGGCCTGGCCATCCTCGCGCCCCTATCCGCATTGCTCTGGTACGACTTGTCCTGCGTACCGATGCCGTCCTCAGCACTCCTGGACTTCCGGCTATCCCCGGCTGGTTTCAACTCGATCAGCCGTTCCGCTATCGCAATCGCCTCGGACACGTTCTCTGCCTTGGCCCTATGCACCTCCTTCACATTCGGATGGATCCATTCTTCTATGCCTTGGCCCTCTGCACCTCTGCAGACGGCTCCATTCTTCTTGGCCGATGTGGCGCTACTGTGGTGGATAAGGCGCAAAACAGAGATCGCGCATGGTACTTGTCGGATGGAGACGTGGGATGATTTCAAGGCCAAGTTCAAGCGTCAGTTTTACCCGGAGAATGTTGAGTTTGAGGTCCGGGCTAGGTTGAAGAAGTTGACGCACAGCAAGACGATCAAGGATTATGTGAAGGAATTCCAGGAGATCGTGCTGGAGTTGCCTATGTTGATTTCAAGGCTTTGTTCGCGTTCGTGGATGGACTGAAACCGTGGGCAAAGTTGGAAGTGCAGAGGGCCAAGGCACAGAACGTGTCCGAGGCGATTGTGATAGCGGAACGGCTGATCGAGTTGAAACTAGCCGGGGAGAGCCAAAAGTCTAGGAGGGATGAGGATGGCATCGATACGCAGGACAAGTCGTACCAGGGTGCGGATAGGGGCGCGAGGATGGCCAGGCCAAAGGACGGCAAGCAGTCAGGTTGGACTAGAACTTGCTATGGGTGAGGGAGTGCAGACCATCTCGTAGCAGCGTGTCCGAAGAAGAAGAAATGCGAGATTTGCTGGAGCACGGACCATTCGACGAGGCAATGCTCGAAGTTTCCGATGGTAGCCTCCATGGAGTACACCAAGGCACGGGATGATGCCGGGGGTGATAGGACATCTATGGCGCTTCAAGTGTTGAACTCAGCAATAGGGATGGCATCGCGGGACGGAGCACCGCTTGAGGGATGAAATCGATGGCGCTTCAAGTGTTGAACTCAGCCATAGGGATGGCATCGCGGGACGAAATCTATATAGCACAGAGTCGCCCTACGGCTCCAGGCAACGAAATCTCAACACTCAACTCAATCAAATCCCGCTGAAGCTCGGCTTGGGACGATAGGGTCTCAAGTGTCCACAACGAGACCGGTTTCCGACTCAAGGCGTCGGCCACGACGTTCGCCTTGCCCGAATGATAAAAGATTTGGAGGTCATAATTCTTAATCAAATATAACCACCTCCTCTGCCTCATATTCAACTCCCGCTGAGTAAATATGTACTTCAGACTTTTATGATCGGTAAAACTCTGACAAGCAGAGCCGAAAAGGTAATGACGCCAAATCATGAGTGCGAAAACAACTGCCGCTAACTCCAAATCATGAGTAGGGTAGTTAAGCTCATACGGCCTTAACTGTCTCGACGCAAACGCAATAGTCTTGTCGTGCTGCATCAACACGCACCCAAGACCCTGACCTGGAGCATCACTATACACAGCAAAACCCTCGTTACCACACGGTAATGCTAAAATAGGGGCTGAAGTTAAACGCCTATTCAGCTCCTCAAAACTAGTCTGTCGCTCGTCATTCAAGACGAACGTCTCGGATTTCTGAAGCAACTGTGTAAGTGGCCGAGCTAGTTTCGAGAAACCCTCGACGAACCTACGATAGTAGCCGGCCAAACCCAAGAAACTACGGACCTCCCTCGACACTGCCTCAACACTGCCTCAACTTTCTGTGGGTCCACACGAACTCCCTCGACTGAAATTACGTGACCCAGAAACATCACTTCTTTCAGCCAAAATTCACATTTCTAGAACTTTGCATAGAGTCGCTCGGTCCTCAAAATGTCTAACACCACACGCAAATGATAGGCGTGCTCCTCCTCATTCCTCGAATAAATAAGAATGTCGTCAATGAAGACGACAACACACTTATCTAGATACTCGATAAAAATCTTGTTCATCAACTGCATGAACACCGCCGGCGCATTAGTCAACCCGAAAGGCATGACTACAAACTCATAATGTCTGTATCTTTTCCAAAAAGATGTTTTCGGTACGTCGGACTCCTTCACCCGAAGCTGATAGTATCCCGATCTCAAATCGATCTTCGAGAATACTGCAGCCCCCTGCAACTGATCGAACAAATCATCAATGCTTGGCAAGGGATACTTGTTATTGATGGTCACCTTGTTTAGCTCGCGATAGTCGATACATAAACGTAGTGAACCATCCTTCTTCCGAACAAACAAAACCGGTGCGCCCCAAGACGAAGCGCTCGGTCGAATATACCCTGACTCCAGAAGCTCACTCAACTGCTTCTTCAACTCAGCCATCTCGGAAGGTGCCATGCGATACGGCGCCTTCGAAATCGGAGCCGCACCCAGCTCTAAATCGATAGCAAAATCTACCTCACGGTCCGGTGGCAGTCCTGGTAACTCGTCAGGAAAGACGTCGGGAAACTCACTAACAACTGGGATTGATGAAAGCTCGACTCCACCACTCTACGCCTTCAAGGCATAGCACCAATAACCAATAGACCCCTTCCGCAGGAGTTTCATCGCCTTCAGAGCGTTATTAACAAGTTTCTGGTTCCCCCTCTTTCGCCACGCGAAAGAGTGCTCGGTGACATCCTCGGCTTACATGGTGATGATTCTCGTGCGGTAGTTCATGATTGCACCATGCCGCTCGAGCCAATCATCCCCGAGAATTAAATCATCACCCTCAATTCCCACAATAATAATATTAGAGAGCCAAGCCCTCTCACAACTAAACACAGAACAGTCTCGGACCTGTCGATCGCCAATGATTTTATCACCGCTGGGGAGTTTAACGATGAAAGGCTCGCACGGCGACAGACAGTCTAGACTGAAATGGTGCACACACTCCAGAGAAATGAAAGAAGGCGTAGCACCCGAATAAAAAAGCACACTGACAGAATGAGAATGGATGTGGACAGTACCTATCGCCACGGTGGACGCTGGGTCATCGGCCCTCCTCATCTCATAAATACGTGGAGGGGCAGAGCCGACACTGGAAGCTCCCCCTCTAGCGGGCTGACCCCGACCTTTCCCTTAGCTAACACTCGGTGGAGACTGCGGAGCGAACGAGCCCTGTTTCACACTCGGTTTCATATGCACTGGATGAGAAGAACGGGCGCCGCGAATCAGTCTGATCTGTTCACAAAAAGAAGCCTTGTGGCCCGACTGACCACAAGTATGACAAGTCAAACGCGGACGAGGACACTCCTGGCTCCCATGGCCTGTAAAGCATCTGAGGTCCCGAACGGAGGCACTGGCGGTACCCAAATAGCCTCGAGACAAACGGGCCGAACCACCTCCACGAATATTGGTAGACCGAGACCTCTGTTGGCCTCCACCCTTGGGACCAGAAAAATTTCCTACGGACTTCTGCTTCTTGCTCTCCCGAACCACCTCACTAGCCGTCACGGACATGTGTCGTACGCAAGCACTAGACTCTGATAATCTTTCAAAGTAGTACAGACGAGCCTAGGCATATAGTCCCGAATCGACAATTTCATCCGCCTGGAAAAATGGAAAATCCTGTCGCTCTCCTCGACAACTTGGGTCTTCACATATCCCAACTCCTTGTTAAAATAGGCAATAGCTTGAGATACGGGAATATCCCGTGGTTGAGAATCATAGAAAGCATGGACTCGATCCTGTCTGACCGGCCACATGCAATATTCAGTCTCCATCAATTCCTGAAATTCCGCCCACGAAGCAACATGGTCTTTCGGCCCAACGGCCTCCCACCAATCCGTAGCGTCCCCATTGAGAAAGTACTGGGCAATAAGGACCTTACGGTCCTCGGGACATTTGGTAGCAGTGAAGACTTTAGATATCTCCTTGATCCACCCCTCCCAGCCGATCGGGTCCGAAGCTCCTGAAAACTAAGGAGGATGCATCTTGATGACATCCTGAAGCCAACGATCCGTTCCACCCCGATTAGTATGGTCCATATCCGGGTTCTGAACCGCCTGAGCGATCGCCGCCATTTGGTTCACCATTTGCTACATAACGGCCATAATCCAAGGTCGGCGCGCTCTTGAGAAGAAGCATGACTATGAGGGTCTCCAGTACTGCCGGCTCCCGAAGAATGCGACACGGCCGCCCCACCGGCTGCCCCACGTCCTCGGCTGCATCCACGACCACGGTTTCCTCCGGCATCCATACTGGTGTTAAAAGATAACAGAAGTATATGGATGATGAATAAGGGAGGAAAAAGCAACTACAATTCAAGAAGCGGAATTACAATGCAAGAAAACAAAGGATCGAATAAGAAAACTTGCAAGCACTAGAAGTACCGAGATGCTGGCAACGGTGTGTCAATGTGCAAAACAAAACACGACTAGACCTAAATAATCGACAAGCCTAGGTATCCATAAATCTAGCACTCTGATACCATTTTCTGTAACACCCCCGAGATATTCGGAGTATATTACAGCGCCGTGGACCCCTACATGGGAACCACCAGGCTAAGACAAGAAATCACCACTCGACTAACCGTCTCGGTTAGCGAGGAATCACAAATTAACCACTCAACAAATAACAACACACGGGGGACACCCGGCGTAATAACAACAACCGACAAATATAATAGTTCCAACAAATAACAATCTCAATTCGACAAGAACAGCCTAAGTACTCGCGAGTACAATCTATAAGTTTGAAAAGTGGACAACAACCATATCGAATGGTTCAACAGAAATAAAGGATTCAATTGCACATGTCAACGACCTTGGCCAGCATCCTCGTATTGACCCAGTACTCGCTCGTCCGGATGATTATAACCTGAAATCCATAACAACAATTTCCCCAAAATGGGTCCCAAAGGGGTTAGCATTTACGCTAGTGCAAGTAATCAAGGCAAATCAATTGCTTACACATTTCATAGTACAATGCATCAATTTCATTTCGAAACCAAAACCAGACATGTCTTTTTCCGGAAACAAACAGTCACAATCAATTTGCCTAGGACCGGGACGAAGCCACGAATCCCACTCGAGGCCTCTAAGGACCCTCCCGAGCTAGCCACATTCGTAAAATAAATCAAGCACACACGTCGCCTAGGACCGGGACAAAGCCACGAATCCCACTCGAGGCCTCCAAGGACCCTCCCGAGCTGGCTAGCGAAACAAACTCATGAATCCAGGACGAAGCCATAGATTCTCTCGAGGTCCCGTCGGACCCTCCCGAGGTGAGTAAAGCACACAGAATATACATTACCATTTCACGTTAAGCATAAATGTTTCCAAGAATTACTTGCCTTGAATAATAGACGACGCAACGAACGGAAGGAAAAACGCTGACGAATGCTACGGACCGACAATTACGAACCTAACAATTCGAAGAACACAATCACAACCAATTCTAAACGAATACGGAATTGGAATACACCCGAAAACCCGCCTACGATTCATGTATATTCGTATAAAAACCACAACAAGGGCGGAACACAACCAAACCCTCTCGATTACGAATACCACAAAATATACCATGAATCCGTAGGATAACCAAGAATACCAACGAGATTAATCATATTCATCATGAATTAATCGACAACACGAAAAGAATCAAAAAATAAAATCGAAAACCCCCAATTTACCCAAAAAAAGGTTCTAGGAGTTTACCTCGTATTAAAGGCAAAGAACAAGGTTAGATGACGATAGAACACTCCAAGAGATCGAAGCAAATGATGGCTCGGAGTTGCTAAGCTTCCAATCGCCAGAGATACCAAGAAAATGGCCCAAAAATCACTGGAGTCGGAGAGATGAAAGGAGAGATGAAATATGACCGAAAATGGTCAACTCCTGGGTTTATGACCCAGGATGCGTACGTACGTTAGCCACCAATTGCTAACGTACGTAAGCTGTGTTACGTACGTAAGCCATAAGGGCCTTACGTACGTAACCAAAAAGGCAGAAATGCCTGCACTATTTTACACAGGCCGTTACGTATGTAACAAAAAGGTGTGTTACGTACGTAACATCCCTTCCTGGGAAGTACAGGCCAGAAATAGACAAGGGAGGTACCGAAAAAGAATAGAAATACAACGGTGAACAATTCAGGATGGTACGAATGTAAATTATTCCAGGCAATGAACTTAAATGCTGAAGAGAATGTACTCCCGACTGTCTGGGATTTGAAACAACATCAACAACGTAAATACCCAAGACTTTGGGAAATTACAAAACGGCCCAAAACATCCGAAATGCACAATACGCGGTCGAAACACCGAACAAAAGCTGACAACACGCTCAATAACATGAAATGGATCTCCGACAACCCCTAACGGCGGTTCCGATCAACGATTACAAGAATCGAACGAAAAAGAGACGTAATAACATAAAATGCGGAATTGAGCTAAATGAGTCCGGAACAAGCCCGGACGGCAAAAAGTCCAACATTAAATATTCTCGATACGTCAATACGATTACAATCAAGTTCCCAAAAATGAAAATTACACCGCAAAAGAAAATACTGGGAAAAGAAAAATGCGGGTATTACAAGCCGCTCGTTGTCCGTGACCTTTTTCTTATTGCACCGGCGATCACTCCCCTTTCTTGGAGCCGCTCATTATCCGTACCCTTTTTTATTGCACCGGCGATCACTCCCCGCCCTCGTCGGCCCCGGGTGTCACATGTTCACCAGCTTCCGCTTGGTTCATCCCCAAATCTCACCATACTGAGAGGGGTCTTGCTCCGATACCATTCTGTAACGCACTGACTTTCTAAATTAAAAAAGAACATTACAGAGCTCAATTTTTTCTTAAAATTTTTTTATATAAATTCGAAGTATTTGCGGAAGCATTTTAGTCAGTAAATCTTCAATAAAACTCGTTTATTCAAACATCAGGACAATTTTACAAAAACATGGGAAATCAAATATTCGGACATAGTCCGTTGAAATTACATTCGTTGAAGAACATCAAGTGTTTCGTAAAAATGATAACAATTACGGCGACAACATCTTTTATTCTTTATAATTTCATCATGTTGGGAGTATGATTCATCTTCTGCTTGTCCCGTTTGTCGATTCCTTAGCCTGAAAAACATAAACGACGAGGTGTGAGTATGCGAGCATACTCAGTGAGATTAAACCCTTATAAATCGTCAAAATCATATTGTGTAATGCACATAAAACATTCTTATCTGTGTGAGAGTTGTCTCGGCTTTCTTTCATTCTTTCGACCCCTCGCGGGTCGTCATGTTACACGACACAACAATGACCATAACATATTAAAACAGTATAACCTCACCTCGTTTGCTGAAATCTTGAAATATCTTCCTTTGAATTTGACTCGGTTGTCCTTCTTCGATCCTGGATACGCTGCCCCTAGCACTTGAAAATGCTTTTTCATATTTCTGGCCATAAATTCTCTATGTAAAATCTGAAATCTCTTTGGGGACTTTTATCAAACACTTTTGAAAAACTGTCAGATTTGAGATTCTTGTTTGATCGGGCTTTTTGAGACCTTTTTAATTTTTGGAAGGGAAATATGTTACGGGAGTTTTAAAATAGAGGTACACAGCATCAAAATGGTATATTATTTGTTGGAATATACTTACGTATAGATGTATTTATAGGAGTCCAAATTCGGTTGAAAATCAACCTTACCCGGACAGCTGGAAGCCTTATCCGGACAGCTGGCCGAGAAGCTTCTGTCGGTCGTGACCGACCTTATCCGAACAGCTGGCCGAGAAGCTTCTATCGGTCGTGACCGAACTTATCTGGACAGCTGGACATCCTTATTTCAAATCACTTTGAAACCTTTCTTTGAAATCATATTTTATCCCTTTCGGATAACATTTAAACTTTCACATATCCTTTCAAATCTTTTGCCGACACAATCATTCTGCACTCATACCAAAAATTTTAAGTTTTAATAAAAGAGTGAATATTTGAAAACATTACCTCGGAGTCGACGTTGGGCAGCAGCGATGAACCACATATTCTCCCGAAAATATAATCATGCCGTAATTATTCGTTATACTTTTAAAAATAAGAAAGTTTTGAAATATCTTGTTTTGTATAAGTAAATGTTTTTTTTAAACCTCCTTATCTGTACAGTCCCATACCTATATAGTCTTGGAATACCTCTCGTTCTGGTAAGAATTTTAACACCCCAAACTAGGTGAGTATTACAGTGCCGTGGACCCCCGACTGGGACTCACTAGGCGAATGAAAATTAATGAATTAAGTAATATAATTGTAGTACCGAACCACATTATATCATTAATTACTCCGACAAGGAGTTTCAAGTGCAACACACCCAGGAAAATACAGAATACAAGTATATTTTATATGAAGATAAAATATACAACACCGAATGAAAATGAACATCCAAACGGAGATCTACAGCAGAAATAAAATGAAGAAAACATGAATGGCTGAAAGGACTGGGGGCCCCTACTAGTATCACTGGGACTCCTTGCCGTCAACGTTTTCTTCCCATGCCTTAGCCTTGCCATGACCTGAAAACAACATCCCCCAACGGGGTCAGTTACACAGAACAACAATCCTCAAGAGTTGAATAAACACAATCATGATATATCTTAATTATGAAATTAAACTGAAGAGTGGCATCATAGTACGCCCGTAATGGTATGTGCAAGTGCACAAGATGAGTGTCCGGACACACCCGCCCTTGTACCTAATTAGTCTCACGGAGGTACGTTACCGTGTGCACAGTCCAATGTGTCGGTGAACCCAAACACATGACTATCACGTGCCCAACTAAAAATTCCACACATCCCACCCGGCCACGCAATATGAACCCAGAAGGTAATATGGACAAGAATGACCATGAAGAAATTTAATGAAACAATCCGACAAAGTCAAGAATGACTCACCGAGGTGAAATGATAGTAAAATGAATTAGAGCTCAATCGAATGATTGGAACCGTCGTTCCTTATGAATGAAGTGATTATTTGACAAATACAAGTCTCAATATATGTTGATAGCCCATCCGTCTTGGCATCCATGTAAGCTCTCCAGGCAGCTGAACCGTCGGATCAGAGCAACAAGCCGGACCGAGTATGAATCTGATTCTCTCCCGGGCTCGTTAAAGACCGGACCGGTCAGAAACACCAAGGCCAACCCGATACCCAGACCGGAAGTACCGAGAAGATCGAGGATAAATACGCTCCAACTCAAGATTACGACAAGGCCGACCAGAACGGCGAGAGACCCGAGGGCCGACCCTAGCAGATAAGCGTTGCCAGAAGCATGCGGTACAGGCACACAGGACAATTAGTGCATGTTGTCATATCCCTTGCCGAAGCAATTCTTAGAAGCTGCCACATGTCTAAGGCGTATTTACACTCTGACAAGTGTTTTGGGCATATTCCCCAACATTATCCAGCTGTCATCTCCTGACTGGTCAAAATTGTCTATATATAGAAGGAATGTACACTAGAAAAGGAAATTTTGTGGGAAAACAGATAGAGAGAGAGAGAAAGAGAAAAGATAAGACTTGTAATTAGCAAGCAAAAAATATATACCGGCCTAAAATATTGAGCTCGGCTCAATATCATATTAAGGTCATTAATAATATTTAGTGATCCAATCTTTTTCAACTTTTTGTTATTTTCTACGTGGCTTCGATCCATTCGTCCAGATCAGCACACTTGACGTTGACCAAATCAGATGTCAACATATTGGCGCTAGAAGAAGGGGCCCACGCTGCCCACAACTACATAGGCTCTCACCGGAGTCCTGAATGAATAGTTCAAATTGTTACTATTTCAAGTTCTAAACATCATCAGCCCGCCACGAGGAAGGGAAACCTGTTCAAGGTGGCGGAGCGCTTTTAAACACCATGCGTTCATCCGGGGATGACTACTCTCATTAATAAGTGGTGGTATGAAAGCACATGAACCATTGTAATTATGAGTTGAAAGCACAGGAACCATTGTAATTATGAGTTCTAGCTTGACTCGATTGAACTTTTGAAGGTCATAACTCAAGGAATATCGAGTGTAGTTCAAGTCTCCAGAAGGTTTTTAAAGAACATCTATATATCCTTCAAAATTAAAGTTGCAATCAACATACACTTCAACATCCAAAAACTCTATAATGTCTGCAAGAACTTTTGGAACTTCCACTAGGCCCCCATAAAGATCAGGGTAATCTAGAAAAAGTAGTCCGTTATGGCACAGTAAAAAACAGTGTCATCAACGAACTCAAGCCGCTATTAGGCGAAGATTAGGATGAGATCAGGTGGAGTCATCGGAACCTAAACGGGTTTTTCGCCTCAGCGCCCGAAAAACAGCCATTGGTATGCCGACAGTGAAACATGAAATTCGAAGTGATGAAAAACAGCAGAAAGAGGAACATGCGCAAGACAAAGGCTGCGTGAGCTTTATGGGAAGAAAAGCCAATTTACATAAATCCATAGTGAGAGGAGTATAAATGTTTTATTAAAACTAAAATAAGCGAAGGCATACTCTTTATGAGGGGGTGCGAAAGATAGAGAATTCTTCACCTTCTGCCAATTATTCAGAAGCGAAGGGAAAAGGGGCCCGACCGACAAGATCACCAAGGAAGTCTTAGCAGAAGCACCGATCCTGCAATGACCGGCCCGAGGAGAACCTCCCAGCCGTATCTCACGATATCTGACCCCGCAATCTGCACCGCTTTTATTTGGTCGAAGAATGCGGTTCGACATCCGGTCTATCATGTTAATCAAGCCCTTCATGATGCCGAGCTCACATACATCCCGATGGAGAAGCTGGCCTATGCAATCATAAAAGCCCTCTGAAGGTTAAGACCTACTTTCTGGAACATCAGGTAGTTGTCTTAACTACCCCTTGAAGCAAGTCATGTGCCGACCCGATGTGTCTGGCCAGACGATCAAAACGGGCCATTGAGCTCGGAGAGTTTGACTTAACCCTAGAATCGCACACTGCCATAAGTGGTCAAGTCCTGGCAGATTTCATTGCGGAGTTTTCACCAGCAATCACAAGAGAATGACCGATCAGAGAAGTGGTCGCTCCACGTAGACGGGTCCTCAACTGCCGACCGGGAAGGCGTAGGAATAGTCCTCATCAGTCCCGATCAGCGTTTATTCTACCCGGCCATTCGCTTAGGTTTTCCAGCCACCGACAATGATGCGGAATACGAAGCACTCCTGGCCGGTCTGGAAATGGCGACCTCCCTCGGTCTTGCTCGCGTCACTGTCTTGAGTGATTCTCAATTAGTGGTAAACCAAATTATGGGCGAATACGAAGCTAGGGAGCCCAGATTGGTCAATTACCTCAGCCTGGCACAGACCCAGTTGCAAGATTTTTGGGGAACTATATAACACCTTCCTCGAACCAAGAACATCCAAGCTAACTCCTTGGCAAAACTCGCACCCAGCTCTGGATCCGAGCACATGATGAGTCCAGAATGGAGTACCGTACGTCATCGGCCCTAGAAATGACCAAAGTCCAAGTAGCTGAACTGTTCGAGCCGCAAGGATGGGTGCAGCTTACAATTCAATGCCTTCAGAGTGGCATTTTACCCGCGGACCAAGCCCAGGCACGATCACTTCAACCTCAGTCCACCAGGTTCACCATTGTAGATGGAACTTTATACGAAGGTATTCAGTTCCATTGCTGAAAGGCCTGTCCAAGTACGCCCTCAGAGAGGTGCCCAATGGGGTACGCGGCAACCACTTCGGCGGCCCGGCGCTGGCCTAAAAATTGATCCGACAAGGATATTACTAGCCGAGTCTAAAAAAAGATGCCATCGAGCTGGAGCGAAAGTGCACCCGATGCCAAAACTTCGCTTCCTAGATTCGACCCCCGCAAGACACCCACTTCCGTTTTATTGCCCTTGGCCATTCGTCAAGTGGAGGACCCCTTACCTAAAATACGGGGAGAGGTACAATACGCCATCATCGCAGTTGATTATTTCACAAAATGGGCTGAGGCCGAACCCCTAGCACGGACAACCGAACAAAAAATAATCGATTTTATTTAGAAGTCGATCAGGACCCCTCAGTCCGTTGTATACGGTAATGCCAAATAATGACGATAAGAAATTTCAGGCCTTCTGCGACGACCTCCGTATACGAAATAACTTATCCACATCGTACTATCCACGATCCAACGGACAAGTCGAGGCAGTTAATAAAATTATAAAGCAGCACCTCAAGACCCGCCTCGAAGAACTCAAAGGTTCCTGGCCCGAAGAACTCCCTGAAGCCTTATGGGCTTACGGAGTAATGCATCGGTCCGCCACTAGAGAAACACCTTTCTCCTTAGCCTTCGGTACTGAGGCAGTCATCCCGGTTGAAATTGGGGCACCTACCTACCGGGTAACCCATTTCGAAGAACAAGATAACGACTTGGCCCTCCAAGTGAGTTTGGACCTCGTCGCCGAAAAATGGACCCAAGGAGAAATGCAGAACGCCATCTATAAAGAAAAGATGCGAAAAATATTACAACTCCAAGGTTCACCATCGAAGTTTCCAGGTCGGAGACCTCATTCTTAAACGGGTATTGGGGCCAGATCCAGGACCCCTTAAGCCAAAGTGTGAAGGACCGTACAAGATTAGTGAAGTCCTTCAGAAGAGCCTACCGATTAGAATATCTGAATGGCCAAGGATTAACTTATCTGTGGAATGCCATGTATTTAAAAAGGTATTATCAATAAAATTTGACTTTACTTCATTTTTAGCTTTGGTGCACTATAAGACCGAGCTCGCCTCGGCACCCCATAAGACCAGCTCATCCTGCACTAGAAGACCGAGTTCGCCTCAGCACCTCATAAGACCGGCTCTTCCAGCACTAAAAGTCCGAGTTCGCCTCGGCACCTCATAAGACTGGTTCTTCCGGCACTATAAGATCGAGCTCGCATCGGCACCCCATTAGACCGGCTCTTCCGGCACTAAAAGTCCGAGTTCACCTCGGCACCTCATAAGACCGGCTCTTCCTGCACTAAAAGTCCGAGTTTGCCTCGGCACCTCATAAGACCGGCTCTTCCGGCATTATAAGACCGAGTTTGCCTCAGCACCTCATAAGACCAGCTCTTCCGGCACTAAAAGTCCGAGTTCGCCTTGGCACCTCATAAGACCGGCTCTTCCGGCACTAAAAGACCGAGTTCGACTCGGCACCTCATAAGACCGGCTCTTCCGGCACTATAAGACCGAGCTCGCCACGGCACTTCATAAGACCGGCTCATCCGGCACTAAATGACCGAGCTCGCCTCGGCACCCCATAAGATCGGCTCTTCCGGCACTATAAGACCGAGTTCGCTTCGGCACCTCATAAGACCGGCTCATCCGGCACTATAAGACCGAGCTAGCCTCGGCACTATAAGACTGAGCCCGAACGATTCATAGGCGTGGGAAAGTATTCAGACTCAATCCCAGGCGAAGATGAATCAGATCGCTGGACCTATAAGGAGGCAATCCAAGATAAAGATGCTGACTCCTGGCAAGTAGCAATAGAATCAGAAATGGGATCTATGGATTCCAATCAAGTGTGGGAGCTAGTAGAGCTACCTGATGGTGTACAAGTCATTGGGAGTAAATGGGTCTACAAGCAAAAGAAAGGACGTGACGGGAAGGTTGAAACCTTCAAAGCGAGCCTTGTTGCAAAAGGTTACACTCAAAAAGAGGGTATCGATTATGATGAAACATTTTCACCGATAGCCATGATTAAGTCAATCCGGATTCTTTTAGCTATAGTTGCGCATTTGGATCTGTAGATTTGGCAAATGGATGTCAATAATGCATTCTTGAATGGGAGTCTAGACAAGGAAATCTATTTGCGCCAAGCAGAGGGATCATTGCTGAAGGAGAAGAGCACTTGGTGTGCAAACTTAAGAAATCCATTTATGGACTTAAGTAAGCATCGAGATCTTGGAACACTCGTTTTGACGAAAATTTCCAGTCATATGGATTATTCCAATGTTCGAGTGAGAGTTGTGTGTATAAGAAATGCGATGGAAACGTGTTGGTGTTTCTTGTACTGTATGTAGACGATATCCTTCTGATTGGAAACAACGTGAAGGAATTGTCGGACATATGGGTATGGCTATCTGAGCAGTTCGATATGAAGGATCTAAGAGAAGCAGGACACATCCTTGGAATAAGGGTGTTTCATGTCGGAAGAAAAGGATGTTGCGCTTATCCCAGGCATCCCTATATCGATACAGTGCTGAATCGATTTAGCATGGAGAATTCCAAAAAAGGTTTCTACCTTACACACATGGAATTCAACTATCTAATGTGTCCTAAGACACAAAAGGAGATAGATAACATGAAGATGGTCCCATATGCATCTGCTGTGGGAAGTCTCATGTATGTTATGCTTTGCACTAGACCAGATATCTATCATGCCGTGGGCATGGCTGCTAGATATCAGTCAAACCCAGGACCCGGACACTGGATTGCTGTCAAGCACATACTCAAGTACCTAAGAAGGACTAGGGAGTACATGCTTGTATATCAATCATACGACCTGTTTCCGGTGGGTTACACTGACTCATATTTTTCATCGGACAAAGAAAAGTCCAAGTTTACTTCGGGTTATGTGTTTAGCCTAGGAGGTGGAGCCATTAGTTGGAGGAGTGTGAAGCAGAAATGTATTTCGGACTCTACCATGTAAGCCGAGTATGTGGCAGCCTCTGAGGCAGCCAAAGAGGCAGTGTGGCTCAAGTACTTCCTCCAGGACTTAGATGTGATTCCTGATTTGCCAGAGGGTATTACACTTTATTGTGATAATACTGGTGCAGTCCCAAATTCGAGGGAACCACGAGCCCATAAGGCAAGTAAACATATCAACTGCAATTACCACAACATACGATACTTCGTAACGGAAGGAGATGTAGTTGTAGCCAGGGTTGCATCGGAAGATAATCTTGCTGACCCTTTCACGAAAGGCCTACCCTCAAAAGTTTTTGAAAGGCATCTGGAAGGAATAGGATTACGGTGTATGGCAGCATTGCTTTGAGTATAAGTGGGAGAAATGAGAGACTATGTAATAGAGTAGTATACTTAAAAGCATTCTTTCAGTATAAGTGGGAGATTGTTAGGATTGTATACTGCAAAGCATACTTTATGCTTGTATTACCTAATTTCCCTTTTACCACCTATGAGAATATTAATTACATTTAATCACAAGTTTTGCATATTAATTCATGTTATGGTTATGCAAATGAAATGTCTAATTATTTTATATTGTAGATAACGTGGTGTATTGGTGTCACACGGAAGATCACATTATCGGTGCCATATAAAATAATATAATAGTTCACAACCTATATAATTATTAGACAAATTATATAAAAGGTTGTAGTGTATGCTTAAGAATAGTTGGTCTTGACTATTAGCATACATTAACGTATTTGCATACGTTGAACTGGATCGAGGTGAGATAGTGTCTTTTGTACTGACTGTAAGAAGAACGTAAATCTCGGATAATTATAATTTATTAATTCTAAGTATATAATATTTAATTGTGTATTTGTAATAATTATTGATTTGATTTACCATAGGTGAGAGTCAAAATAATTGACTCAATAAGCGTCGTACCTTGGGGAATAATATTGTTTATACGACAGTTATTATTATTATTACTAGAAATCGTGTCCTGGCTCATGCGGGTTGATGATGTCCCCTTGAGGAGCTTGATAATGATTATTATATTAAACTATGCAGGTGGATTTAATTCCGATATAATAATAAGATTCGAGTGGTACTACTCTTGGATAAGATATTAATTAATTAAAGCTGTCAGTAGCTTATAATTAATTAATGGGCATTCGATATCTTAAACACGAGAAATAATATATTTAATGAGGAGCCCAATTTCATAATTTGGGATTTTGGTAGGAAGTTCAATATCAACTTTTTAGTGGACTAAGTTGATATTAATAGATTCATTATATTAGAAAGAGTCCTAATAAGGTAAGATGAATTTATTGGGAGTCCTTCCATAATCCTCCTTAAGATCCCTAGTAGTAGTCCAAAAGCCTATAAATATGACTTATAGGGAGGTGTTGGCCGAATTATTCATTGTCCCAAGCTTGAGAGATCGATTTTCTTCTTCTTGTGTTTAATTGTAGATCTAGACTTGTGTCTTTGATTCTACAATTTAGATAACACATCCATTTGCTAAGAGTGTTCATAAAATATTATAAAGCAAAGAAAAATAAATCGAGTGATCCCAAGTGAAGGAGTTTCGGCTGATTCCCCATAAAAGTCCAAACAAGATACGATAGCTCGTTGCCCACACAACGTCTGGGTTAAGGCGGATCATACTCTAGAAGGTCTAAAGGTAGAAATACAAGGTGATCAAGACGAAAGCAACCAATACTCTTCAAAAGGTAATATCCTATGATCTTGGATCTAGATTAGGTTATTTTAATAATCAACATATTTAATTAATAAATAATAAATAATATTTAAATTACTTATTAGTCTTAGTAATTAATTAATTAGCATGCCTAAATAGATCTCATGCTCGTAGATGCGTAAAATGCGACTATCATCTTTCACAAACTTCGCTTCTGCTGCGTTTTACTTTCCAACAGCCGCCCCTTCGGCAAGACCCTTGGCGTAGCCCAGAGACTCGCAAGTATTAACCCGCTTGGTCAGGCTCTCAAGCTGGGCCTTCATATCTTTCAACTAAGCAGTATGCTCGGCCTGGACTGCCTCGTACCGCTTGTGCATCACCCCGGCCGCCTCAGTCATTTTAAGAGCCTCCTTCTTCCAGTTATCAGCCTCGTAGGCTCGGCTCTCAAGGAGTTCCATATCTCCCTTCATAGAGTTTATCTCCCCCTCGAAGGATTTGATTAGGGACGGGCAGAGATGATGCTCCTCCTGTAAGGCCTGATGATCGGCTGCCATCTTCTTATGCTTCTCATCCGAGGCCATTAGTTCATCGGTGGCCTTCATGTAAGTGCACATCGCACGGCCGATCAGAGCATTTCTGAATTGGATCTGCTCAGCCGGACCCATGTTGTTGGTCACCATCTCCGGTTTGGGCATCCAACCCCTGATAGGGATGTGACTGGACGCAGCCACCGCCGGGGGAACCCGGTTGAGCATCTCAGCGGTTGGGGTAGCTGTCCAGACGTAATCAAGGAACCAGTGCGTCTATCGCCCCCTCATCTGGGCACAAGGTTCCTCTCGGTCCGTATTAACCAGAAGATAATGAATCTCCAAGTCAATTAAGGGCTCCTTTCCAGTCGCACAATCCGTCCGGACAGGGCTCGGCGTGGATACAGGAACTTCAGGAGCGGGCCGAGTCTCTGCTTTTGTCACGCTGCCCTGAGGCTCAGTCTCCCCCCTTTTCCGTTTGTCCGCATGCTCCCTCCGCTCAGTAGCCTCGACAGCCAATCGCACCACACGCTACGCAGGCGTCTCTTTCCTTGCAGACGGAACCTTGGCCCTAGGGACTGGAGAAAGAAGATATGTTAAAAAAAAATACTTATGAAGACATGGTACTCGGGTTGGTAGTTCGGAGGCCCAGAGGTTTTCTTCTATGACTAGGAGGTGCGACTTCCTCTTCTCGGCAGGGAGATCTAGGAGCTTCTCAATCCGATCATCAAATTCGGAAGATGTCTCCTGCGCCGGGATATGCTCTCCACATGAAATAAACGATGAGCATTAGACAAGAAGGGAACAGGACAGAAAACACGATACTTACTCATTTTAGCAATAAAATGCTCCGGGATCCGAAGCTCCGCGTCTATGACGCCGGGCTCCCACTCATCTACCGAGCTCCTCCAAGGCCCCCCGACATAAAACCACTGCTCCTTCCAACTATGGATGGTCTCCGGCACATACACCACCTCCTTGTGTATGGCATGGCGGGCTATCAAGTAAAACCAGCCGGAGCCGGATCTGCCGACCGATCTCCATAGGAAAAGACTGTTGAACTCCTCGAAGCTGGGCTCAGGCAAGCCATGCTGACGGAAAAGGACGAAAAGGCCCACCACCCGAGCCCAAGAATTGGGGTGAATTTGGGCCAGCGGAAGACCCCACTGCCTTACCCAGCCGGAGAAAGCCAACGGAAGCGGGAACCTCAACCCGGCCAGCAAAGAACAGTAGTACACCGCCGCACAACCGGGAGGCGGGGTGTGGGGCTTCTCCTCAGGAGTCGGAACAAACATCCGCACCCTTACTGGGATCTTGAACCGCCTCCGCCAAGCCACCAACTGCTCTCCCGAGACGGTACTGCGAATCGAGGCAGAGTCCCACTCCGCCTCCACGAAAGGGGACGGTCGAGGCCGAATCTAGGCCGCCGAAGGCTCAACCCCTTCTTTCTCCGGAGTCCCGCCAACCACCGTCAACGGCACCACCACCTCCGCGTCTCTAGATCTCGGCGACCTCGTGACCTCGCCACCTTCCTCCTCGTCGCTACAGTCGACGGGAACCCCGCCTACAGATTGATCCGCCACCCCCATGCGGTCCGGCAACATAGTCAACTCCTCCTCCGCCTTCTCATCCATCAACTCCGACATATTATATAGGAAAATAAAGAAAGGCTTACTGAGAATTTTTCTCTAAACTCAGAAAAGAATACTGGAACTTTTTTCCCTCTCTACAAACAAAAACAAAAATGGCGGAAGGAGAAATGATGAAGAAGACACACTATATTTATAAGGGAAAAAAGACATTAAATGCTCAGCGCTTAAGTCGACGATTCACACTGAACCGTCGGTAAGGTTGAAGGCGCGTGAATGCATCATCAAATCAGCTCCGGCCACGTGTCTCCCTCATCATGACACCTAGAACCTTGAGATCGAATCGACGCAACTCCCGAAGAGGCGTCCCTTCGGGAGATCGTATCCTCCCACAAGCCGGATCGGCCTTACTATGAAACAACCCTAGTCCCGTCCAGCCCGACACGGCTCTGGACTCCGGGACCCTTGTTGATAGCCCATCCATCTTGGCATCCACGTAAGCACTTCAAGCAGTTGAACCGTCCGATCAGAGCAACAAGCCGGACCGAGTATGAATCTGATTCTATCCTGGCTCATTAAAGACCGAACCGGTTAGAGACACCAAGGATGACCCGATACCCAGACCGGAAGGACCGAGCAGATCGAGGATAAATACGCTCCAACTCAAGATTACGACAAGGCCGACCAGAACGGCGGGAGACCCGAGGGCTGACCCCAGTGGATAAGCGTCGCTAGAAGCATGCGGGACAGGCACACAGGACAATTAGTGCATGTTGTCATATCCCTTCCCGAAGTAATTCTTAGAAGCCGCCACGTGTCTAAGGCGTATTTACACTCTGACAAGTGTTTTGGGCATATTCCCCAACATTCTCCAGCTGTCATCTCCTGACTGGCCAAAATTGTCTATATATAGAAGGAATGTACAGTAGAAAAGGACTTTGGAAATTTTGTGGGAAAACAGATAGAGAGAGAGAGAGAGAGAGAGAGAAAAAGAGAAAAGATAAGAGTTGTAATTACCAAGCAAAAAATATAGACCGGCCCAAAATATTCAACTCGGCTCTATATCATATTAAGGTCATTAATAATATTTAGTGATCCAATCCTTTTCATCTTTTGGTTATTTTCTATGTGGCTTCGATGCATTCGTCCAGATCAGCACACGTGATGTTGACCAAATCATATGTTAACAATATGGTCAATACATTATGAATGAATTATGATTATGAATGAACAACAACGAAAGGAATGAATATCCTTTTAACCGAGTAAGAATTAACTTACTCAATACTGGTGAAGAATGTCCTTCCTCGAACAACATCCTAAAAAGAGATGTCGGTCACTCGAACAACCTTGAATAACACAATTACCAATAATCCGCTCAATATACATATCAAGCATGAATTACGACTAACTCAAAAGCCGATACAACAATATCCAAACTCATTGAGGCATTCAAACAACCACTTAGCGAACATCAACCCTTGATTATAACCAAAACCCAAATATATCAAAACCAACTCCAAAATGAGTAGTTCAATCTAACAAAACATCTTCAATGATATCAATTTTCCAATAGGAAACCACTACTAGAAGTTACGACAACTATAATCGGAAACCCCCAAAAATAACCAAAGTCAACATCAAGGGTTCTTGATTAATTCTCCAAATGTTCATCAAATCCGAAAGACATATCAATAAATCCATAGGAATACATTTATCCAAGGTAGATAATCCATATCTAACATGTTCCAACATAAATCCAGGCTTACACGAAGAGATCGGAAGAAAAATACTCAAAATTCGAAATTCTAGATCCAAGAAATAATTACCTTGATTTGGTGTGTTGGAAAGGATGAAATGATGGTTAATCCAACTCAGAAACTTGAAGATGATGATAGGTGAGTGCAGCTCGAAGAGATTCTTCCAAATCGCCCGAAAACGCCCGAAATCGCCCAAAAACGAAGTGAAAAGTGAGAAATGACGAAACTTGGGGTGACTGTCCTATTTATACTGTTCCAGCTTAGTGCACGCTAAGCCCCGATATTTAGCGTGTGCTAGCAAGTTAATCGGACAGTCAAGTGAGCTCAGACTGCCTCGTTAGCGTGCGCTAACTCCTCCCGATAGCGTGCGCTAACTCCTCCCGATAGCATGCGTTAACCCAAACAGTTAGCATGCGCTAACTGATATCTGATGTCCAGTTACTGGAGTCCAGAACCTCATATTCTCTGATCTGCTCGCGATAGCGTACGCTACACCCAAAATTCAGCATGCGCTACTACACCATTAGCGTATGCTAATATCCATTCATAGCGTACTGTCACGGGGTTGGGTTTTGAGCACTCGAAAGCTCTTCGGACCCGTGCGGCACTAGACTAGAATTGCCTCGATCTAGCTAGTAAGCCTAACTCACTCAGTTTCTAAGTGTGTAATAAGGGGTTTCCACTTCGGAGTTGAGAGAAAACACTTCACTATTACACAAACACTTTACAAGTACAGGAATGTTCAGTCTTTGAGGGTTGGTTGCAATTGAGCCTCCCCTTAGCCTATTTATACTACTCCTAGAACCTAGAATCTTCTACTCCACCTCCTCATTTGGAGGGTTCTAGACCTATCTACAACATTACAATTCTAGAACCTATCTCTAGAATCATCCACACTTATCTACACACATACAGGAGTTACAAACATAATTCTAGACTATTCTACAAGTCTCCAAGTAGCTCTATCCTTATAAGAGGCTCCTAGAAGGCTCTTCCATCATCCAGGCGCCCCGGCCCATCTCGGCCCGCATCGGCCTGTCCCGACCCGCACTGGCCCGACCATCTCGGTCCGTCTCTCCAATGTTCCAGACTCTTTCCGAACCTCCTGGACCATGCTGGTCCGCTTCTAGCAGCTTCCGGTCGAGTCTTCCCTGCAGAGTGATTCCTCAGCTTTTCAATGTCCACTGTCCCCACAAGGTAATATTTCTCTAAGCCTATTATAGGGGGGAGGGTCTCTCTCGCACCTCGCGCAGGCGCGCCCGCGCACGTCGGCCGCGCCCGGCATCCCACGCCCACATTCGGCCGCCCAGCTCGAGTCTTGTTCCACGACTCGGCCTTGTCCCCTCGTGCCTTGTCCCATACGACCCTTGATCGTCCGGCCTTGCCCGCGCCCCCTGCGCTGCCGGACAGTCCCGAACATGTCCCGTCCGCAATGCCCCTTGGGCGATCCGCTTCTCACAGCGGCGTCTGTGCTCCCACGGTTTCCTCGCGTGATTCTCCATCCGATCATGCCGTCCTGAAGGCTGAATGTCCACATGCAGCCCGATGCCATCCATGGC
Source organism: Orobanche coerulescens (assembly GCA_033398695.1). Taxonomy (NCBI): domain Eukaryota; kingdom Viridiplantae; phylum Streptophyta; class Magnoliopsida; order Lamiales; family Orobanchaceae; genus Orobanche; species Orobanche coerulescens. Next base: position 176,043,621 of record CM065802.1, on the reverse strand, counting down.
GTCCTGCTCGTGCCGGTTCCTCGGCACCCTGTGTTAAGATTGTATACTGCAAAGATTACTTTATGCTTGTATTACCTAATTTCCCTGTTACTACCTATGAGAATATTAATTACATTTAATCACATGTTTTGCATATTTATTCACGTTATGGTTATGCAAATGAAATGTCTAATTATTTTATATTGTAGATAATGTGGTGTGTTGGTGTCACACGGAAGATCACTTATCGGTGCCTTATAAAATAATATAATAGTTTACAACCTATATAATTATTAGACAAATTATATAAAAGGTTGTAGTGTATGCTTGAGAATAGTTGGTCTTGACTATTAGCATACATTAGCGTATTTGCATACATTGAACTGGATCGAGGTGAGATAGTGTCTTCTGTACTAACTGAAAGAAGGACGTAAATCTCGGATAATTATTATTTCTTAATTGTAAGTATATAATATTTAATTGTGTATTTATAATAATTATTGCTTTGATTTACCATAGGTGAGAGTCAAAATGATCGACTCAATAAGCCTCGTATCTTGGGTAATAATATTGTTTATACGACAGTTATTATTATTACTATAAATTATGTCCCGATTCGTGCGGGTTGATGATGTCCACTTGAGGAGCTCGATAATGATTATTATATTAAACCCTGCAGGTGGATTTAATTCCGATATAATAATAAGGTTCGAGTGGTACTACTCTTGGATAAGATATTAATTAATTAAAGTTGTCAGTAGCTTATAATTAATTAATGGGCATTCAATATCTGAAACACGGGAAATAATATATTTAATGAGGAGCACAATTTCGTAATTTGGGATTTTGGTAGGAAGTGCAATATCAACCTTTTAGTGGACTAAGTTGATATTAATAGATTTATTATATTAGGAAGAGTCCTAATAAGGTAAGATGAATTTATTGGGAGTCCTTCCATAATCCTCCTTAAGATCCCTAGTAGTAGTCCAAGAGCCTATATATAGGACATCTTGGGTTGGCCGATTTTAATATAATTCATACACAAGGAATTTCTATTTTTTATTCTAAGTGTTTGACTTGTGTCTTTGATTCCACAATTGAGAAAACACTTTTATTCTTGCTACACATCGGAATAACTTGAAAAAAAGAAAACTGAGAGTTGTGAGGATTGAATTCGGCCGATCCAAAGGTTGTCCAAGAAAGATCGGGTAGCTCGTTGCCCACACAACGTCCGGGTTAATGCGGATCATACTCTAGAAGGTCTAAAGGTAGAAATACAAGGTGATCAAGACGGAAGCAATCAATACTCCTCAAAAAGTAATATCCTATGATCTTGGATCAAGATTAGGATATTTTAATAATCAACATATTTAATTAATAAATAATAAATAATATTTAAATTGCTTATTAATCTTAGTAATTAATTAATCAGTATGCCTAAATAGATCTTATGCTTGTAGATGCGTAAAATGCGATTATCATCTTTCCTAAACTTCGCTTCCGCTGCGTTTTACTTTCCAACACCCTGTGCGACCATCTGCGCACACATGTCTCGTTGTCGACTGTCGGTCGTGACATTCTCCCCCGCCCATTTCGATGATGTCCTCGTTGACGTGGCGGCCCCTCGATGAACCGAACTGCTACAAGGTGGTAAGACGGCTCCTCCTCAAGCTTCCTCAAATACTTGAGTGTCGTCATAGCTCGTCTTGAAGGCTCTGTGGTCAAGTGTATTACCTGCGGCTTATCTTGATCACACACGTACAATGCCCTTTGATGCGGAACCAGGCCAACCTTATTCTTCCTCAGGAAGTCCATGCCCAGTATTATGTCCCGATCATCCATGCTCGTCACCTTGAAGTGCACGCGCGGTTCCCACGTGCCAATCTTTAGTCGCACCCCATTGGCGACTCCTATGACCCGAACGGGTGGTGCATTATTCGACTTCATCTAGCCCCGTCCCTCGATGACCTGAAGCCCCAACCTCTGCGCTTCAGCCTCGTCACTGTAGTTGTAATCGGCCCCTGTGTCGACCAACGCCTTGACGGGTTTCCCATTGATCAGTCCCGTCGCATACATCAGATTTCCCTCAAGCGGTGCTCCTTCCTGCGATGCCATTCCTATGGCTGAATTCAACACTTGAAGCGCCATTGATGTCCCATCACACTAGGCATCGTCCTGTGCCTTGGTGTACTCCATGGCGGCTACCCTTGGAAACTTTGAGCATTGCCTCGTCGAATGCTCCGTGCTCCAACAAATCTCACATTTTTTTTTCTTCGGACACGCTGCTACGAGATGGTCTACACTCCCGCACCCATGGCAAGTCCGAGTCCACCCTGACTGCTTGCCGTCTTTGGGTCTGGCCATCCTCGCGACCCTATCCACATTGCTCTGGTACGACTTGTCCTGCATAGCGATGCCGTCCTAGTCCCTCCTGGACTTCCGGCTCTCCCCGGCTAGTTTCAACTCAATCAGCCATTCCTCTATCGCAATCGCCTCGGACACGTTCTGTGCCTTGGCCCTCTGCACCTCCAACTTTGCCCACGGTTTCAGTCCATCCACGAATGCGAACAAAGTTTCCTGCTCACTAAGGCTAGGCAACTCCAGCACGATCTCCTGGATCTATTTCACATAGTCCTTGATCGCCTTGTTGTGTGTCAACTCCTTCAACCTAGCCCGGACCTCAAACTCAACATTCTCCGGGTAAAACTTCTGCTTGAACTCGGCCTTGAAATCCTCCCATGTCTCCATCCGACATGTCCCATGCGCGATCTCTATTTCGCGCCTTCTCCACCACAGTAGCGCCACATCGGCCAAAAAGAATGGAGCCATCTGCAACTTGATCGCATCATCTGCTACCCCGATGCACCAAAGTAACGCTTCATTTTCCACAGGAAGTCATCTACTTCCCTACCACTCCGCGATACTTGGAACGAACACGGATGGGGGATGTCGATTCAATGGGGTGCCGCACCCCGCTGGTCCCTGTCGTGGGCCATCGCCCGCTCGTACAATGCTGTCCTTCCTTCGATGGTCTTGATCCTCCCGATGATCTCCTCTCAAAAGGTTGTGATCATGGACCGAGCCTCCTTCCTGAAAGACTCAAGGATCTCCTCACACAAGTCGCGTCGCAATGCATTAAGGATGCCCGTCACCCAGTTCTCAAGCTCCTCCAACGACTCGCTCATCTCCGTCACCTGGTCGGCCACGTTGTTCCATACCTCGAGAGCATTTTCGTGCTTACCCATGGTTTCCTCCAGCCGAGCCACTCATGCTTCCATGCCACCCTTTCATGGTCTCAATCCTTCCTATCATCTCCTCTCGAAAGGCTGCGATCGTCGACCGAACCTCCTTCCTGACAGCCTCAAGGATCTCTTCACACAAGTCGCGTCGCAACGCATTAAGGGTGCCCGTCACCCGGTTCTCAAGCTCCTCCAACGACTCGCTCATCTCTGTCACCTGATCGGCCACTTTGCTCCATGCCTCGAGAGCATCCTCGTGTCTGCCCATGGTTTCCTCCAACCGAGCCACTCGTGCTTCCATGGCAACACCTCTTTCCACGGACTTGTCCCTAGACCCTTTCTTGGATTTGTCCTTCTCCTGGATGGGTTGAACTTTGGTGACGCTAGACGTAGTCTCCATCGGTCCTCCTTACGCAAAACCTCTCAGCAATGTCTCAATGCGGAAGCTCCATGAACCACTAGCGGGTCTCCGATACCACTTGTCACGGGGTTGGGTTTTGAGCACTCAAAAGCTCTTCGGACCCGTGTGGCACTAGACTAGAATTGCCTCGATCTATCTATTAAGCCTAACTCACTCGGTTGCTAAGTGTGTAAGAAGGGTTTTGCACTTGGGAGTTGAGAGAAAACACTTCACTATTACACAAACACTTTACAAGTACAAGAATGTTGAGTCTTTGAGGGTTGGTTGCAAATGAGCCTCCCCTTAGCCTATTTATACTACTCCTAGAACCTAGAACCTTCTACTCCACCTCCTCATTTGGAGGGTTCTAGACCTATCTATAACGTTACAATTCTAGAACCTATCTCTAGAATCATCCACACTTATATACACACATACAGGAGTTACAAACATAATTCTAGACTATTCTACAAGTCTCCAAGTAGCTCTATCCTTCTAGGAGGCTCCTAGAAGGCTCTTCCATCATCCGGGCGCCCCGGCCCGTCTCGGCCGCATCGGCCCATCCCGGCCCGTCTCGGCCACGTCGGCCCATCCCAACCCGCACTGGCGCGACCATCTGGTTCCGTCTCTCCAATGTTCCAGACTCTTTCCGAACCTCCTGGACCATGCTGGTCCGCTTCTAGCAGCTTCCGGTCGAGTCTTCCCTACGGCGTGATTCCTCAGCTTTTCAATGTCCGCTGTCCCCACAAGGCAATATTTCTTTAAGCCTATTATAGGGGGGGAGGGTCTCTCTCGCACCTCGCGCACGCGTGCCCGCGCACGTCGGCCGCGCCCGGCATCCCACGCCCACGTTCGGCCGCCCAGCTCGAGTCTTGTTCCACGACTAGGCCTTGTCCCCTCGTGCCTTGTCCCCTCGTGCCTTGTCCCATACGACCCTTGCTCGTCCGGCCTTGCCCGCGCCCCCTGCACTGGCGGACAGTCCCGAACATGTCCCGTCCGCAATGCCCCTTGGGCGATCCGCTTCTCACAGCGGCGTCTGTGCTCCCACGGTTTCCTCGCGTGATTCTTCGTCCGATCATGCCGTCCTGAAGGCTGAATGTCCACATGCAGCCCGATGCCATCCATGGCATCCTGCTCGTGCCGGTTCCTCGGCACCCTGTGTTAGGATTGTATACTGCAATGAATACTTTATGCTTGTATTACCTGATTTCCCTCTTACTACCTATGAGAATATTAATTACATTTAATCACATGTTTTGCATATTTATTCACGTTATGGTTATGCAAATGAAATGTCTAATTATTTTATATTGTAGATAATGTAGTGTGTTGGTGTCACACGGAAGATCACTTATCGGTGCCTTATAAAATAATATAATAGTTCACAACCTATATAATTATTAGACAAATTATATAAAAGGTTGTAGTGTATGCTTGAGAATAGTTGGTCTTGACTATTATCATACATTAGCGTATTTGCATACATTAAACTGGATCGAGGTGAGATAGTGTCTTCTGTACTGACTGAAAGAAGAACGTAAATCTCGGATAATTATTATTTCTTAATTCTAAGTATATAATATTTAATTGTGTATTTATAATAATTACTGCTTTGATTTACCATAGGTGAGAGTCAAAATGATCGACTCAATAAGCCTCGTATCTTGGGTAATAATATTGTTTATACAACAGTTATTATTATTACTATAAATCATGTCCCGATTCATGCGGGTTGATGATGTCCACTTGAGGAGCTCGATAATGATTATTATATTAAACCCTGCAGGTGGATTTAATTCCGATATAATAATAAGGTTCGAGTGGTACTACTCTTGGATAAGATATTAATTAATTAAAGCTGTCAGTAGCTTATAATTAATTAATGGGCATTCGATATCTTAAACACGGGAAATAATATATTTAATGAGGAGCACAATTTCGTAATTTGGGATTTTGGTAGGAAGTGCAATATCAACCTTTTAGTGGACTAAGTTGATATTAATAGATTTATTATATTAGAAAGAGTCCTAATAAGGTAAGATGAATTTATTGGGAGTCCTTCCATAATCCTCTTTAAGATCCCTAGTAGTAGTCCAAGAGCCTATATATAGGACATCTTGGGTTGGCCGATTTTAATATAATTCATACACAAGGAATTTCTATTTTTTATTCTAAGTGTTTGACTTGTGTCTTTGATTCCACAATTGAGAAAACACTTTTATTCTTGCTACACATTGGAATAACTTGAAAAAAAGAAAACCGAGAGTTGTGAGAGATTGAATTCGGCCGATCCAAAGGTTGTCCAAGAAAGATCGGGTAGCTCGTTGCCCACACAACGTCCGGGTTAAGGCGGATCATACTCTAGAAGGTCTAAAGGTAGAAATACAAGGTGATCAAGACGGAAGCAATCAATACTCCTCAAAAAGTAATATCCTATGATCTTGGATCAAGATTAGGATATTTTAATAATCAACATATTTAATTAATAAATAATAAATAATATTTAAATTGCTTATTAATCTTAGTAATTAATTAATTAGTATGCCTAAATAGATCTTATGCTCGTAGATGCGTAAAACGCGATTATCATCTTTCCTAAACTTCGCTTCCGCTGCGTTTTACTTTCCAACACCCTGTGCGACCATCTGCGCACACATGTCTCGTTGTCGACTGTCGGTCGTGACATTCTCCCCCGCCCATTTCGTCGATGTCCTCGTTGACGTGGCGGCCCCTCGATGAACCGAACTGCTACAAGGTGGTAAGACGGCTCCTCCTCAAGCTTCCTCAAATACTTGAGTGTCGTCATAGCTCGTCTCGAAGGCTCTGTGGTCAAGTGTATTACCTGCGGCTTATCTTGATCACACACGTACAATGCCCTTTGATGCGGAACCAGGCCAACCTTATTCTTCCTCAGGAAGTCCATGCCCAGTATTATGTCCCGATCATCCATGCTCGTCACCTTGAAGTGCCCGCGTGGTTCCCACATGCCAATCTTTAGTTGCACCCCATTGGCGACTTCTATGACCCGAACGGGTGGTGCATTATTCGACTTCAACTAGCCCCGTCCCTCGATGACCTGAAGCCCCAACCTCTGCGCTTCAGCCTCGTCACTGTAGTTGTAATCGTCCCCTGTGTCAACCAACGCCTTGACGGGTTTCCCATTGATCAGTCCCGTCGCATACATCAGATTTCCCTCAAGCGGTGCTCCTTCCTGCGATGCCATTCCTATAGCTGAATTCAACACTTGAAGCGCCATTGATGTCCCATCACACTAGGCATCGTCCCGTGCCTTGGTGTACTCCATGGCGGCTACCCTTGGAAACTTCGAGCATTGCCTCGTCGAATGCTCCGTGCTCCAACAAATCTCACATTTTTTTTCTTCGGACACGCTGCTACGAGATGGTCTACACTCCCGCACCCATGGCAAGTCCGAGTCCACCCTGACTGCTTGCCGTCCTTGGGTGTGGCCATCCTCGCGCACCTATCCACATTTCTCTGGTACGACTTGTCCTGCGTAGCGATGCCGTCCTCGTCTGTAACACCCCCAGATCCGAACGGGAATATTACAGCGCCGTGGGCCCCGAGATGGAACCCACAAGGCAAAAGGAAATTTTCGCAAACATTTACAAATGCCCAAGAGGCTAACGACGGTATTATCTATTAAAAACATTCGAAGATTTATAAAACTCGTTTATCAAACCGTCGTAAAAACTCATTTGAAACCACAAGGCCCAAAATGCCAAAACTCAACAGTTTAAAAACACATACGTTAAGCTATCGCTTACACGTACCGACAGAATAGATTTAGAAAATGATTGCCAAAGTAACCTAAGTTACCAGATACCAAAAAGGTCATTTAAAAATACTCACGCAGCGTAAAAGACAAACAACTTAAAATACTCTAGCAGCGGAATACAGCGACTGATCAGAAACTCAATACACAAATACATGTCCTAGCCAGTATCCTCCGGGAAGCTCATCTCTTCACGACCGCTACAAGCTCGATACTCCAAGAACCTAAAAAGAAATCCCACGACGGGGTCAGCCATAATATCCAACAATGATAACTGCCACATCACATTAATAATAACATACCAATGAGAATACAACATAAGAATACGACCAACGAAATCTTACCGCCATAACTTTACTTACTCAAGTAATTCTCATCAGAATAATCATTATCACATTTCACATCATGTACTCGATTAACCAATAAACTCGAACATAATATCTGTATTGTACCTCAAACAATACTCAAGATCCTCAAACTATCATAACCAACTCACGATACTAAAATCTACCATTTCTGACCAATACGATCCATCGAATAATATCATCAAATCCCAAGACGATAACCGATTGTCCACCAAAGACAAATACCAAAAGAAATATAGAACATACCTCGAGATACGAAATACCATTACCATCACGTCAGTCTAATCCGAGATCAGATCAACACATATTACGGACATGGTCCTAACACAAGACCTACAAATGCATACTCATATGACAACGTCAATATGATCACAACAATAACGACACTGTATACTTATGGCAAACCCATAATATACATATGCACAAAAACAATACATATGGTAATCCAACGATCCGACGCACACAGCTATAGATTCCCATGATGATCCCGTCGGACCAACACATGGTGGCATTACCTGTCCAGCGATCCAGCGCAAACAGCTATAGATTCCCATGATGATCCTGTCGGACCAACGCATGGTGGACATATGACAACAATGCACAACTGCACAGAACAACAGTGCACAATACACGACAACAACAATGCACAAATACATGACAACAACGATACACGAATGTATCACGACATGATCGACACAAATGACAGAAATGATTAAAATACTTGCTCCGAGTCCTTCGAGAGCAATCTCGATATCTAAACCATCACTAACCATTATTCTGAATATTCACCGATCCAAAACATCACGGACGGTAGATAATTCACGTTTTGTCAGTACCATGATGTATCCTCGATAACAAGTATACCAACGACAATTGTAAATCATATACATTATGATTTAAATTCCCAAAACTCAAATAGCACCAATAATTCCAAATCTCCTGTGATTACGATTATAAACATTGCCATACGAATTATAAACGAATGAAACTGAAACCATTCATTAAATATTATAAACTGAGCAAGTAATAACTTGCCTCGATACCGATACGATGATGATGAAGCCGCTACCAGTCGCAATGCCTTCATCTACGAGCTCCTCGGCCCCGACCAACGCAATTCACGAACGTACTCGAACATGACCGCAACATATGGTTCTAATCACCGATCAATAATCTCAACCTATCGAATTAATCAAATAACACATATCCGATAACAATTAACAACCGACATGACCAACCAAATCATCTCAACGATTCAACGATACCTCGATCATACACAAAACCGAACCATACAACTCAAACCAATCAAACACGAATTCAAAACAACAATACGATTCCACATTCCATCTTAAATACGCTTACAAGTTTCCTCCTTGTATATTCATAATGAAACCAATTACCCATTATCATCATTAATCCGGACAATCCGATTAATGATAGATAATCATACTCCAAGATTTCCACAACTCCGAAATCACATTCAAAGTCCCCAGACGGCATAATCCGATGTGTTCTAACATCTAAACAATCCTTATTCACAATTCAAGGTGTATGTAGTCATGTTCTTCAACATATATACTTCTCATAACGTCATGGATTGCAACAAACTATCAAGAACATCGAGAATACTACGATTCCATAATCATCATAACATAATCAAGACATTTGATCATCAATTCATTATCTTCCCTTAATAAAATTCCCATAATTACCAAGAATAATCATAACACAATCAATTCCATCGCCATTCATACGAAAACATGTAGAATTTCCCAAGTTCTACTCATTGAGGCATTTCATCGAACACTTTGAAGGTATAATCCAAATCAATCATTTTAACGAAGAAATACTCGAATTTGTTCCACAAAACTTCAAGTGTATTGAATGATTACGAGATTACAACAAAGTTCCATTAATAATCTGAACCAAAACGAATCAAATCGGCCAAAACACCAAGAAACTCCAAGAATATCCAAAAACAAGTGTTTAGGTGTTCTTACCTTCGATCCGGATGGAAGATGATGTTAATCCATGATTCCAACTTCCAAAACATGTTGCTACATGATGTTCTTACTCAAATCCATCAACTTTGCTGAAGAAATCGCGAGAGGAACGAAGAAAAATGAAAAATGACAAGGGTGACTCGGTCCAGCCTTATATAGGCGAGACACTGCCGGCGATTAAACGTAACCGGCGGGTCCTTACGTGCGTAGCGGACGCGGCCTAACCTTCGCCCATTTCGCTCAGCGGCCTTACGTACGTGGCGGCGCTTACGTGCGTAACGGGCACTTACGGCCGTGAATCGACACCGCCTTACGTACGTAATCGGCGATCCTTACGCCCAATGAGTCACCGCCGGCTGATCGGCCACCCCTACGAGTCATGCCGACCATGCTCGGCCACCGCAGTCCTCTCGGCCACGACTCGGCGGCCGCCCGTAACGTCGTAACACTTATTCCATTGCGTCGTTACACGTGCGTTGACTTGCTACAAGTGTTATACTCATTATTACGTCGTAATACACCGTATAACGTCGTAACTCCATCCGCTGACTCACTGTCCACATCTGCGCCGAAAGTCGCCGACAAGACCCACTGTCCGATTCCTCTTGTTACGTACGTAATGTCTCGGCCATAACGCGTACGTAACTCTTGTGATTTAGCGTCGTAAGTCTTCAACATTAGCATACGCTAAGTATTCCATACTTAGCCAATTTCAATCAATTACGCTGTCTCGACATACCGAAAACACATATACACTTACCGAATACATATCGAATCAATAACATCCTTATACGATATACTCTATATCGAAAGTACGATAACCCGATACACAATATCCTCAATTGCAACCGTCGACCGGATAAGACAATTATACCGATACGACATCTCGGTCCTTTATTTAATTATTTTATCCATACTGCATGCATTCCACGCTGCATAATATAACTCGGATAAAATAATATCAAACAACGATAGTAGAAATTAGGATATTACATACTACACCACTTAAAATAAGTTTCGTCCTCGAAACTTGAAATCCGTCATAAAAGAAACAAACCGTTCAACTAAAATATCCCAAAACCATCACGACAACGATCAATCATCATCATTACTGAATAATCAAAAGAGTACACTTACAAATACGCAGGTCGACGATCTCCTGAGATAATAGCAAGCGATCTCACTGTACAGTCCCAATACGCTTACAATCACAATTCCTTGAGTCTCAACAAAATTTTATCATCGTCAGATGAAATAATCTATCCGTGACAAATCCTGTTTGCCTGATCGCATGATCAAGTTCCAATTCCGATAAGACGAATAATATCCGATATATCTGTGAAACAACTGCTCAAAACAATGGCAACCAATCTCGAAACATCGACACAAAATCCGAACACTTATACGATCATCAACAATGATCAACCCACAAATTAACTGAGAATACCATCGACATGATAAATTCCAATACGACCAATCCAATGGTTAAAGCACAATCGAGTATATCATAAACATGATAAACTCTAATATGACCAACCAGAGGTCAAAACACAATCGAGAATATCATCAACATGATAAACTCTAATATTACCAACGAAGGAGCGATAATAATCAGGAATACCCTCACACGGTAAATTCCAACACGATACACACAGAACCATAGAGACATATATACGGACGAATAAAGTTCTCAAAACGACACACCAATCACATACCGTGGATCTCAATAAACATACTCGACTGGTGAGCATACTCCTCGGCATACGAACAACCAATCAAGTCGACGAAAATAACCAATCATACCTGGAGTGGAAACGGCCGCTCGACATCTAAAACAACCAACATGGGGTCACCATCCCCAAATCTACAAAAGAAATCATTCAAAATCATTATGGAAAAGTCACAATATTACCACACCAATGGAATCACATAGCACATATGCCCCAGTTTCACAAAATCCAAAGTTCCAAAATTATATTATATGCATGATTCTACAACATACGGCATATTTCTCTTATCCGATAAATCAATCGATCATCCTTGCATAACCAAACGACCATACCAAAGTTCGGATCCCTTTTGATCGCACCATAGGAATGTCATAACCAGTTCGTGAGTCACACTCACAACTTCACCATGATATGGAATATACAATAAATGCGTATGGTTATCAATCACATTTTCAAAACTAGTTTGAAATCATATAGTCTTGTCAAAAGACAAATTTTCGAAAATTCTTTCAAAATTTTGAAAACTCAAAACATAAATTCTCGTAAGACCACAAAATCAATTTTCGAACCAACCGGCTCGCTCATGTCAAGTTCTCGATAAAAATTCTTTTCAAATACACACGATTAAATAAAATGGGATTTATGCAAATGCTTGACCATATCCATACTCCTGTATACGAATTCAGCTCGTCACCAAATTCACTGATCTTCCATCGGAAAACCACATGATGAAATTCCAAAATCTCAATATATAGACTCTGATAAAAGTCCTCCTCCACCTACTACTCGCAACGTCAATCTTTAATCCATCCTGGATCACCTCAAATATGATATGACAAAACGTTGAAACAATTCAACAAATCAAACACGGCGAAAGACTTCCGAGAATTTCCATTTGAACCAATAAATCAAAACCCCGAAAGGTAGTGATAAAGTAGATAAACAATTGATAACGTGTTTTACAAATCTCGGGAGTTTTAGAAAACAGCAAAGTCTTTTGAAACATTAGGGTCTCAGCCCGTATCTCATTCCACATTACAAGAAGTTTAAAAGGTAGAAAACTCATTTCGGACCCCAAGTCATGAGTTATAAAACCATTTCAAAATCGATTGGGTCTCGACCCAAAATCATTTTCCATAAAACATCAGTAAGACATTCATTTTGAAAAGTATCATTTTCAAATGCTCAAAAGCAGTTTCATGTATCACAAAATGATCTATCATGACTACATGTTTTTCTCAACCATCCACAGCCTTCTCCCAAATGCACAATTCCGTTCCAAAATCTACTCAACATACTGATTTCCATAATCTTTGTTTCTCAAGATCATCAATCTGTCCCAAATCATCATCTCATACTGTGAAGCATAATATCTTTCTGAATCTCAAACCATATCAACTTAGAACGGCAATAAATCTCAATGCAATTCAAAAATCCAAATACTTACAGATCGTGAAGCCGACGATTCCCCGCGATACTGGCACATGTCTCGACTCAAGGAAATACTCGACACAGATATTATTAAAACACACGTTTGCCAAATCAGTTCGACTCAAGAACACAATACATCTCATTCCAGAGAATCTCGTTAACACCATTTGGAAAAGTTATAACAAGCCCAGTACGATACTGGCAAATCTGATGACGCACAAGCCTGAGTGAACAACAAAGACTCACGGCTCTAATATTTTTCAATCGACAACTCGAATGACGCAACAAAAACACAACCCAACTCGACCCAAATGCCTAGGTTTTCTCAACCTAATCTCTGATACCATAATCTGTAACAACCCCAGATCCGAACGGGAATATTACAGCGCCGTGGGCCCTGAGATGGAACCCACAAGGCAAAAGGAAATTTTCGCAAACATTTACAAACGCCCAAGAGGCTAACGACGGTATTATCTATTAAAAACATTCGAAGATTTATAAAACTCGTTTATCAAACCGTCGTAAAAACTCATTTGAAACCACAAGGCCCAAAATGCCAAAACTCAACAGTTTAAAAACACATACGTTAAGCTATCGCTTACACGTACCGACAGAATAGATTTAGAAAATGATTGGCAAAGTAACCTAAGTTACCAGATACCAAAAAGGTCATTTAAAAATACTCACGCATCGTAAAAGACAAACAACTTAAAATACTCTAGCAGCGGAATACAGCGACTGATCAGAAACTCAATACACAAATACATGTCCTAGCCAGTATCCTCCGGGAAGCTCATCTCTTCACGACCGCTACAAGCTCGATACTCCAAGAACCTAAAAAGAAATCCCACGACGGGGTCAGCCATAATATCCAACAATGATAACCGTCACATCACATTAATAATAACATACCAATGAGAATACAACATAAGAATACGACCAACGAAATCTTATCGCCATAACTTTTCTTACTCAAGTAATTCTCATCAGAATAATCATTATCACATTTCACATCCTGTACTCGATTAACCAATAAACTCGAACATAATATTTGTATTGTACCTCAAACAATACTCAAGATCCTCAAACTATCATAACCAACTCACGATATGGAAATCTACCATTTCTGACCAATACGATCCATCGAATAATGTCATCAAATCCCAAGACGATAACCGATTGTCCACCAAAGACAAATACCAAAAGAAATATAGAACATACCTCGAGATACGAAATACCATTACCATCACGTCAGTCTAATCCGAGATCAGATCAACACAACATACGGACATGGTCCTAACACAAGACCTACAAATGCATACTCATATGACAACGTCAAAGACATTATTCGATGGATCGTATTGATCACAATAATAACGACAATGTATACTTATGGCAAACCCATAATATACATATGCACAACAACAATACATATGGTAATCCAACGATCCAGCGCACACAGCTATAGATTCCCATGATGATCCCGTCGGACCAACACATGGTGGCATTACCTGTCCAGCGATCCAGCGCACACAGCTATAGATTCCCATGATGATCCTGTCGGACCAACGCATGGTGGACATATGACAACAATGCACAACTGCACAGAACAACAGTGCACAGTACACGACAACAACAATGCACAAATGCATGACAACAACGATACACGAATGTATCACGACATGATCGACACAAATGACAGAAATGAATAAAATACTTGGTCTGAGTCCTTCGAGAGCAATCTCGATATCTAAACCATCACTAACCATTATTCTGAATATTCACCGATCCAAAACATCACGGACGGTAGATAATTCACGTTTTGTCAATACCATGATGTATCCTCGATAACAAGTATACCAACGACAATTGTAAGTCATATACATTATGATTTAAATTCCCAAAACTCGAATACCACCTATAATTCCAAATCTCCTGTGATTACGATTATAAACATTACTATACGAATTATAAAGGAATGAAACTGAAACTATTCATTAAATATTATAAACTGAGCAAGTAATAACTTGCCTCGATACCGATACGATGATGATGAAGCCGCTACCAGTCGCAATGCCTTCGTCTACGAGCTCCTCGGCCCCGACCAACGCAATTCACGAACGTACTCGAACATGACCACAACATATGGTTCTAATCACCGATCAATAATCTCAACCTATCGAATTAATCAAATAACACATATCCGATAACAATTAACAACCGACATGACCAACCAAATCATCTCAACGATTCAACGATACCTCGATCATACACAAAACCGAACCATACAACTCAAACCAATCAAACACGAATTCAAAACAACAATACGATTCCACATTCCATCTTAAATTCGCTTACAAGTTTCCTCCTCGTATATTCATAATGAAACCAATTACCCATTATCATCATTAATCCGGACAATTCGATTAATTATAGATAATCATACTCCAAGATTTCCACAACTTATTCCGAAATCACATTCAAAGTCCCCAAACGGCATAATCCGATGTGTTCTAACATCTAAACAATCCTTATTCACAATTCAAGGTGTATGTAGTCATGTTCTTCAACATATATACTTCTCATAACGTCATGGATTGCAACAAACTATCAAGAACATCGAGAATACTACGATTCCATAATCATCATAACATAATCAAGACATTTGATCATCAATTCATTATCTTCCCTTAATAAAATTCCCATAATTACCAAGAATAATCATAACACAATCAATTCCATCGCCATTCATACGAAAACATGTAGAATTTCCCAAGTTCTACTCATTGAGGCATTTCATCGAACACTTTGAAGGCATAATCCAAATCAATCATTTTAACGAAGAAATACTCGAATTTGTTCCACAAAACTTCAAGAGTATTGAATGATTACGAGATAACAACAAAGTTCCATCAATAATCTGAACCAAAACGAATCAAATCGGCCAAAACACCAAGAAACTCCAAGAATATCCAAAAACAAGTGTTTAGGTGTTCTTACCTTCGATCCGGATGGAAGATGATGTTAATCCATGATTCCAACTTCCAAAACATGTTGCTACATGATGTTCTTACTCAAATCCATCAACTTTGCTGAAGAAATCGTGAGAGGAACGAAGAAAAATGAAAAATGACATGGGTGACTCGGTCCAGGCCTTATATAGGCCGAGACCTGCCGGCCAGTTACGTACGTAACCGGCGGGTCCTTACGTATGTAGCCGGACGCGGCCTAACCTTCTGTCCATTTCGCTCGGCAGCCTTACGTACGTAACCGGCAGCTGCTTACGTACGTAATGGATACTTACGGCCGTAACCGGACACTGCCTTACGTACGTAATCGACCAGTCCTTACGCCCAGCGAGTCACTGCCGACTGTGATCGGCCACCCCTGCGAGTCACTGCCGACCATGCTCGGCCACTGCAGGTCCTCTCGGCCACGACTCGGCCAGCCGCCCCGTAACGTACGTAACACTTATTCCGTTGCGTACGTTACACGTACGTTGACTTGCTACAGTGTTATACTCGTATTACGTACGTAATACACCCTGTATAACGTACGTAACTCCATCCGTTGACTCACCTGTCCACATCTGCGCCGAAAGCCGACGACACCGGGACCAACTGTCCGATTCCTCTTGTTACGTACGTAATGTCTCGGCCATAACGTACGTAACTCTTGTGAATTAGCGTACGTAAGTCTTCAACATTAGCGTACGCTAAGTATTCCATACTTAGCCAATTTCAATCATACGCTTTGTCTCGACATACCAAAAACACATATACACTTACTGAATACATATACTGAATCCAATAACATCCTTATACGATATACTCTATATCGAAAGTACGATAACCTGATACACAATATCCTCAATTGCAATTGTCGACCAGAAACGACAATTATACCGATACTGACATCTCAGTCCTTTATTTAATTATTTTATCCATACTGTACAGATTCCACGCTGTACAATATAACTCGGATAAAATAATATCAAACAACAGTAGTAGAAATTTCGGATATTACATCGTCCCTCCTGGACCTCAAACTCAACATTCTCTGGGTAAAACTTCCGCTTGAACTCGGCCTTGAAATCCTCCCATGTCTCCATCCAACATGTTCCACGCGCGATCTCTATTTCGCGCCTTCTCCACCACAGTAGCGCCACATCGGCCAAAAAGAATGGAGCCATCTGCAACTTGATCGCATCATCTGCTACCCCGACGCACCAAAGTAACGCTCCATTTTCCACAGGAAGTCATCTACTTCCCTACCACTCCGCGATCCTTGGAACGAACACGAACGGGGGATGTCGATTCGATCGGGTGCCGCACCCCGCTGGTCCCTGTCATGGGTCATCGCCCGCTCGTACAGTGCTGTCCTTCCTTCGATGGTCTTGATCCTTCCGATGATCTCCTCTCAAAAGGCTGTGATCATGGACCGAGCCTCCTCTTGAAAGACTCAAGGATCTCCTCACACAAGTCGCGTCGCAACGCATTAAGGGTGCCCGTCACCCGGTTCTCAAGCTCCTCCAACGACTCGCTCATCTCCGTCACCTCGTCGGCCACGTTGTTCCATACCTCGAGAGCATTCTCATGCTTGCCCATGGTTTCCTCCAGCCGAGCAACTCATGCTTCCATGCCACCCTTTCATGGTCTCAATCCTCCCTATCATCTCCTCTCGAAAGGCTGCGATCATCGACCGAACCTCCTTCCTGACAGCCTCAAGGATCTCTTCACACAAGTCGCGTCGCAACGCATTAAGAGTGCCCGTCACCCGGTTCTCAAGATCCTCCAACGAGTCGCTCATCTCTGTCACCTGATCGGCCACTCTGCTCCATGCCTTGAGAGCATCCTCGTGTCTTCCCATGGTTTCCTCCAGCCGAGTCACTTGTGCTTCCATGGCAACACCTCTTTCTATGGACTTATCCCTAGACCCTTTCTTGGATTTGTCCTTCTCCTGGATGGGTTGAACTTTGGTGACGCTAGACGTAGTCTCCATCGGTCCTCCTTACGCAAAACCTCTCAGCAATGTCTCAATGCGGAAGCTCCATGAACCACTAGCGGGTCTCCGATACCACTTGTCACGGGGTTGGGTTTTGAGCACTCAAAAGCTCTTCGGACCCGTGTGGCACTAGACTAGAATTACCTCGATCTATCTAGTAAGCCTAACTCACTCGGTTGCTAAGTGTGTAAGAAGAGGTTTGCACTTGGGAGTTGAGAGAAAACACGTCACTATTACACAAACACTTTACAAGTACAAGAATGTTGAGTCTTTGAGGGTTGGTTGCAAATGAGCCTCCCGTTAGCCTATTTATACTACTCCTAGAACCTAGAACCTTCTACTCCACCTCCTAATTTGGAGGGTTCTAGACCTATCTATAACGTTACAATTCTAGAACCTATCTCTAGAATCATCCACACTTATATACACACATACAGGAGTTACAAACATAATTCTAGACTATTCTACAAGTCTCCAAGTAGCTCTATCCTTCTAGGAGGCTCCTAGAAGGCTCTTCCATCATCCGGGCGCCCCGGCCCGTCTCGGCCGCATCGGCCCATCCCGGCCCGTCTCGGCCGCATCGGCCCGTCCCGGCCCACACCGGCCCATCCATATGGGTCCGTCACTGCAATGTTCCAGACTCTTTCCGAACCTCCTGGACCATGCTGGTCCATTTCTAGCTGCTTCCGGTCGAGTCTTCCCTGCCGAGTGACACCTCAGCTTTTCATTGTCCACTGCCCCCACAAGGCAATATTTCTCTAAGCCTATTATAGGGGGAGGGTCTCTCTCGCACCTCGCGCGCGCGCGCCCACGCACGTCGTCCGCGCCCGGCATTCCACGCCCGCGTCTGTCCGCCCATATCGAGTCTTGTTCCCCGACTCGGCCTTGTCCCGTCGTGCCTTGTCCCACACGACCCTTGCTCGTCCGGCCTTGCCCGCGCCCCCTGTGCTGCCGGACAATCCCGAACATGTCTCGTCCGCAATGCCCCTTAGGCGATCCGCTTCTCACTGCGGCGTCCGTGCTCCCACGGTTTCCTCGTGTGATTCTCCATCCAATCACGCCGTCCTCAAGGCTGAATCTCCACATACAGCCCGATGCCATCCATGGCATCCTACTCGTGCCGGTTGCTCAGCACCCTGTGCGACCGTCTGCGCACACATATCTCGTCGTCGACTGTCGGCCATGACAGTACGCTATGAATTATTCCAAATCAGTCCAGTACCCACTGGACTCTGCCTGATCGACCTTAGTGCGTTGTCACGGGGTTGGATCGACCTTTACAAGTACACAAGAAAGTGGAGTCTTTGAGGGTTGGTTGCAAATGAGCCATCCCCTTGCCTATTTATACAACTCCTAGAACCTAGAACCTTCTACTCCACCTCCTCATTTAGAGGTTCTAGACCTATCTACCACATTAACAATTCTAGAATCATCCACACAAGTCTACATACAAAGCTTACAAACACATTCTAGAGTATTCTACAAGTACAAAACTAAGTACAATTATCTACAATACTCTATATCATTCCAGCACTACATCCTTCTAAGAGTTTACTAGAGGCTTCTCTTCCATCTCGGGCGCCCGGCCCGTCTCTGTCCGTCCCGGCCCGCATCGGCCCGTCCCGGACTGTACCAGTCCGACCATCTGGGTCCGTCTCTGCAATGTTCCAGACTCTTCTCGAACCTCCTGGACCAAGCCGGTCCGCTTCTAGCTGCTTCCGGTCGAGTCTTCCCTGTTGAGTGACTCCTCAGCTTTTCAGTGTCCACTGCCCCCACAAGGCAATATCTGTCTAAGCCTATTATAGGGGGGGAGGTCTCTCTCGCACCTCACGCATGCGCGCCCGCACACGTCGGCCGCGCCCGACATCCCACGCCCGCGTCCGGCTGCCCAACTCGAGTCTTGTTCCCCGACTCGGCCTTGTCCCGTTGTGCCTTATCCCACACGACCCTTGCTCGTCCGGCATTTCTCGCGTCCCCTGCGCTGCCGGACAGTCCCGAACATGTCCAGTCTGCAATTCCCCTTGGGCGATCCACTTCCCAGAGCAGCGTCCGTGCTCCTCCCATGGCTTCCTCGCGTGACTCTCCGTCCGATCACGCCGTCCTGTAGGCTGAATCTTTACATGTGGCCCGATGGCATCCTTGGCGTCCTGCTCGTGCCGGTCCCTAGGCACCCCGTGCGACCATCTGTGCACACCTGTCTCGTCGTCGACTTTCGATCGTGATATTGTGCTATACTGCTAGCATAGCGTGTGTTATCCAAACTCACTAGCGCGCTGTCACGCCCCGAGATAAATGACCGACAGAATGCTCGAACAGACCACACAGAGGGGTGCGAGGTCCAGCGGAGCAACGTGCACGGGGCACGTTCGGGACTATAAGGTCATGTGGAGCGGCACAACCGACTGAGGGACTTAGCCGTGTGGTGCGGCATGCGTGGATTTATGGCCCAACAAGTAGGCCATCCGGGCAACAAAGTGCCCAACCAAGGGACAAGGCCATTAGGCTATTTGCGGAGCAACCTGGGCGGCGAGACAAGGCACGCTGGGAACCGAACGGACGAGTGCAGCGGACAGGCATGCCGCTTCGGGACAACGCGGGACAAGATGACGAGATGAGGCATATCCGAGGGCCAAGACTCGGACACGGGCGATGGACACCCGTGAGGGGTGCGCGCGAGGCACTTGGCGCGTGCGCGGGCGGCGCGCAAGGGAGACACGGAGCTCCCTCCCTCTATAATAGGCTTAGACGGATAAAGGCCTGTGAGTGCACTGGACATTGGAAAGCTGAGGAGTCCACTGTGCGGAAGTTGTACTCGAAACATTCCAGAAATGGATCGGGATGGTCCAGAACATCAAAGATTAATCCGGAGGCATACGTGGAAGGCCGGGCCGGATCGGGCCAGGTTACATGGAGTCGGGCCGAGCGGTCCGGGTCGGGTCGAGCAAGCCAGAATGGTCCAGAAACATGTGGAAGGTGTTGGAGACTCTTGGATGAGTCCAGAGACTTGTAACTAGTAGAGGTTTCTAGACATTTTGTAAAGACATTGTACTTAGAATTCTCTAGAGCATGTAATAGTGTAGGAGGATCTAGAAGCCTCCAAATGAGGAGGTGTAGGAAGCTTCTAGTGATAGGGAAGTTGTATAAATAGAGAAGTTGGGGCTCATTTGCAGCCATCCTTGGGAACTCATTTGTAAGACACACTTGTAAACTCTTTGTAACCTAGTGGAAGAAAACTTTCCATTAACCCATTGCCTCTCTTTCGTTATGCCAACCTTATACTTAGCCAATTTCGGAGTGTTTAAGGCTGACTAACAGGAGGGTTGCTAGGCCGTACGACGATTAGGAGTATAGCAAACCTCCATCCCGTGACAAGTGGTATCGGAGCCATCGTTAGCCACACAAGGAGGTGTGCAAGACTGCGGGAGTCGACGCTAACGATCAACAGGGATCATGGCCGACGGACAGATCGAGGCAGGCATCAATGTGGAGGACGGACGAGTCACAAAGGCTGACAAAGTCCGGGGATGTGGAAAAGTCCCAGCTGAAGGGAAAGCCAAGCGTGGCAAGAGCAAGGCACGCGGTGTGGTGCCGCCACCACCCGAGGAGAACCCGGCACCAAGCCGACTTCTCGAAGATGAAGACATTCGGAAGATCATACTGACCCTAGCGAACCGCCTACCCGACATCGAGGACGACATCGAAGCTCTTGGGCAGTGCATCACTAACACCCGATTGAGCACGGAGGAATGCATGGGTACTCTCGAGAAAGCTGTTGGCCAACTGGAAGGGCACACGTTGGGCCAGCTCGAGACCTTCAAGAGGGAACAACTCTCGTTACGCAAGGAGCTAGCAATAATCGAGGATCATGTGGCAGCCAACATCACGGAGATGCACAAGCAATATGCCGAGTTTTGCGAGGTAAGTGCAAAACGTTTTGAAGATTTTTGTGATAAAATTTGTCGGGCAAGCAACTCGGGCACCAACTCAGACGGTGGGCCGAGCTGGAACATTTTTGGTGGGTCGAGGTTCGAGGGACCAAAGGTTGAGGTCCCCAAACCCAAGGAATTCATTAGCAAGAGGGATGCTAAGTCAATCGAGGAGTTCCTGTGGCGGATGGAACTTTACTTTGATGGTTTGGGACTGGCGGACGAGAAGGCCAAGGTACGGAAGGATGCACTATATCTTGCCGACGATGCAGCGCTGTGGTGGTGTCATCGTCAGGCCGGTGTTAAGAAAGGAACTTGCCAACCGATTGGGACTTGGGACGAGTTCGTGTCGGACTCAAGACACAATTCTATCCCAAGAACACATGCTATGAGGCAAGGGACAGAGTACAAAGTCGCGAGGTGAAATCTGTCAATGAGGCAATCAAAGTGGCCGAGTCCCTAGCCGAATTCGAGAAGAGGAAGGAGCCGCGAGCCGAGGGTCAAGCCAGAGGCGGGGGAGACACCCGCACATCAGTACAGCAACCAGCCCAACCATCATGTGGAAGATTCGGGATGAGACCGCAAAACGATGCGGACAAGCCATACTGCTCGGGTGAACGCAGGGGCGCTCCCGATCAACGAGGATGCTTTATGTGGGGTGGAGCTCATCGGATGAAGGACTGTCCAAAAATAGGGAAGATCAATGTCATAGCCGAATGCGAGGGGCCAACGATTGATCACACAGACGTGCAGCATGTAAGCACGATCCAACAACTTAATTCTTTCGTCAGTGTAGGCAATGAGGGACCGCGAGAAAGCAAGTTGATGTTCGTGGAAGGAACCATCAACCACCAACCCATCAAGGCCTTGGTCAACACGGGAGCCGACTACAACTATATCACTGAGGCCGAAGCAAAGAGATTGGGACTACTTGTGCAACCATGCGAGGGTTGGATGAAGTCCACCAACGGACCAGCAGTGCCGGTCACAGGGGCAGCAAATGGGGTGCGAATCATGCTCGGAGACTGGGAAGGTCGAGTGCACTTCAAGGTCACCACGATAGATGACCAGGACCTCATTTTAGGAATGGACTTCATAGAGCAGAACGATTTTGCCTTTTTCCCACAACCGAAGGTACTATGGGTGAACGGTCCGAACAAACCCATCATTATCCTCTTGACAGTGGAGCAAGTTCCGTACGCAGAGATGACGACACTTCGATTTCGGAAAAAGTTGACCGAAGAGGAAATCCCGATGTACTGTCTGGGATCAATGCAGTACATCGAGGGACCGAGTAGCAGCATATGTCGATGAGGGCGTCGACGGAACAGGCGGGGGAGAGTGTCACGCCCTGAGAGAAATGACCGACAGAATGCTCGGACAGACCCGCACAGAGGGGTGCGAGGTCCAGCGGATCAACATGGATGGGGCACGTTCGGGACTACAAGGCCGTGTGGAGCGGCACAACCGATTGAGGGACTTAGCCGTGTGGTGCGACATGCATGGATGTATGGCCGAACAAGCAGGCCATCCGGGCAACAAAGTGCCCAACCGAGGGACAAGACCATTAGGCCATTTGCGGAGCTACCTGGGCGGCGAGACAAGGCACGCTGGGAACCGAACGGACGAGTGCAGCGGACAGGCACGCCGCTTCGGGAAAACGCGGGATAAGATGACGAGATGAGGTACATCCGATGGCCGAGAATCGGACAGGGGCGACGGATACCCGCGAGGGGTGCGCGCGAGGCGCTTGGCGCGTGTGCCGGCGGCGCGCGAGGGACACACGGAGCTCCCTCCCCCTACAATAGGCTTAGACGGATAAAGGCCTATTAGTGCACTGGACATTGGAAAGCTAAGGAGTCCACTGTGCGGAAGTTGTACTCGGAACATTCCAGAAATAGACCGGGATGGTCCAGAACATCAAAGATTAATCCGGAGGCATGTGTGAAAGGCCGGGCCGGATCAGGCCAGGTTACACGGAGTTGGGCCGAGCGGGCTGGGTCGGGTCGAGCAATCTAGAATGGTCCAGAAATATGTGGAAGGTGTTGGAGACTCTTGGATGATTCTAGAGACTTGTAAATAGTAGAGGTTTCTAGACATTGTGTAAAGACATTGTACTTAGAATTCTCTAGAGATGTAATAGTGTGGGAGGATCTGGAAGCCTCCAAATGAGGAGGTGTAGGAAGCTTCTAGTGATACGGAAGTTGTATAAATAGAGAAGTTGGGGCTCATTTACAGCCATCCTTGGGAACTCATTTGTAAGACACACTTGTAAACTCTTTCTAACCTAGTGGAAGAAAACTTTACATTAACCCATTGCCTCTCTTTCGTTGTGCCAACTTTATACTTAGCCAATTTCGGAGTGTTTAAGGCTGACTAGAAGGAGGGTTGCTAGGCCGCACGACGATTAGGAGTATAGCAAACTCCCATCCCATGACAGCGTGCTACTTACCAATCATAGCGTTCTGTCACGGCTGATAGTCGACGACGAGACATGTGTGCACAGACGGTCGCACAGTGTGCCGAGGAACTGGCACGAGGAGGACGCCATGGATGGCATTCGGCTGCATGTGGAGATTCAGCCTTCGGGATGGCGTGATCGGACGAAGAATCACGCAAGAAAACCGTGGGAGGAGCACAGACGACGTTGTGGGAAGCGGATCGCCAAGGGGCATTGCGGATGGGATATGTTCGGGACTGTCCGGCAGCACAGGGGGCGCGTGCAAGGCCGAATGAGCAAAGGTCCTGTCGGACAAGGCACGACGATGGGACAAGGCCGAGTCGGGGTACAAGACTCGAGATGGGCGGCCGGACACGGGCATGGGATGCCGGGTGCGGCCGATGTGCATGGCGTGCGCGTGCGAGGTGCGAGAGAGACCCTCCCCCTATAATAGGGTTAGAGGAATATTGCCTTGTGGGGGCAGTGGACATTGAAAAGCTGAGGAGTCACTCAGTAGGGAAGACTCGACCGGAAGCAGCTAGAATCGGACCAGCATGGTCCAGAAGGTTCGGGAAGAGTCTGGAACATTACAGAGACGGACCCAGATGGTCGGGCCAATACGGGCCGAGACGGGCCGGGGCGCCCGGATGATGGAAGAACCTTCTAGGAGCCTCCTAGAAGGATGTAGCACTTGAAGGTTGTGGAGCATTCTATATTTGTACTTAGTCTTGTACTTGTAGAATCATCTAGAACGTGATTGTAAGACTTGTGTGTGTAGACAAGTGTGGGTGATTCTAGAATTAGGTTCTAGAATTGTAATCTTGTAGATAGGTCGAGAACCCTCCAAATGAGGAGGTAGAGTAGAAGGTTCTAGGTTCTAGGAGTTCTATAAATAGGTGAGGGGATGACTCATTTGCAACTAAGCATCAAAGACTCAACATTCTTGTGTACTTGTAAAGTGTTTGTGAAATAGTAAAGTGTTTCTCTCAACTCCCAAGTGTTTAAACCCCTTCTTTCACACTTAGAAACCGAGTGAGTTAGGCTTACTTGCTAGATCGAGGCAATTCTAGTCTAGTGCCGCACGGGTCCGAAGAGCATTCGAGTGCTCAAACCCAACCCCGTAACAAGTGGTATCGGAGACACGCTAGTGGTTCAAGGAGCTTCCACATTGAGATGTTGCTGAGAGGTTTTGTGTAAGGAGAACCGATGGAGACTACGTCCAGCGTCACCAAAATTCAACCCGGCCAAGAGAAGGACAAGTCCAGGAAAGGGTCTAGGGACAAGTCCGTGGAAAGAGGTGTTGCCATGGAAGCATGAGTGGCTCGGCTAGAGGAGACCATGGGCAAGCACGATAATGCTATCGAGGTATGGAGCAACGTGGCTGACCAGGTGACGGAGATGAGCGAGTCGTTGGAGGAGCTTGAGAACTGGGTGACGGGCACCCTTAATGCGTTGCGACGCGACTTGTGTGAGGATATCCTTGAGTCTTTCAGGAAGGAGGTTCGGTCCATGATCACAGCCTTTCGAGAGGAGATCATCGGGAGGATCAAGACCATCGAAGGAAGGACAACACTGTACGAGCGGGCGATGGCCCACGGCAGGGACCAGCGGGGTGCGGCACCCTATCAAATCGACATCCCCCGGCCGTGTTCGTTCCAAGGATCGCGGAATGGTAGGGAAGTGGATGACTCCTGTGGAACATGGAGAGTAACTTTGGTGCATCGGGGATAGAAGATGATGCGACCAAGTTGCAGACGGCTCCATTCTTCTTGGCCGATGTGGCGCTACTGTGGTGGAGAAGGCATAAAACAGAGATCGCGCGTGGTACATGTCGGATGGAGACATGGGATAACTTCAAGGCCGAGTTCAAGTGGCAGTTTTACCCGGAGAATGTTGAGTTTTAGGTCCGGGATAGGTTGAAGCAGTTGACGCACAGCAAGACAATCAAGGACTATGTGAAGGAGTTCCAGGAGACCGTGCTGGAGTTGCCTAGCTGCAGTGAGCAGGAGGCTTTGTTCGTGTTTGTGTATGGACTGAAACCGTGGGCAAAGTTGGAAGTGCAGAGGGCCAAGGCACAGAACGTGTCTGAGGCGATTGCGATAGCGGAACGGCTGATCGAGTTCAAACCAGCCGGGGAGAGCAGAAAGTCCAGGAGGGATGAGGACGACATCGGTATGCAGGACAAGTCATACCAGGGTGCGGATAGGGGCACGAGGATGGCCAGGCCAAAGGACAGCAAGCAGTCAGGGTGGACTCGGAGTTGCCATGGGTGCAGGAGTGCAGACCATCTCGTAGCAGCATGTCCGAAGAAGAAGAAATGCGAGATTTGCTGGAGCACGGAGCATTCGACGAGGCAATGCTCGAAGTTTCCGAGGGTCGCTGCCATGGAGTACACCAAGGCACGGGACGATGCCGAGGGTGATGGGACATCAATGGTGTTTCAAGTGTTGAATTCATCCATAGGGATGGCATCGCGGGAAGGTGCACCGCTTGAGGGAAATCTGATGTATGCGATGGGACTGATCAATGGGAAACCTGTCTAGGCATTGGTCGACACAGGGGCCGATTACAACTACATTGACGAAGCTAAAGCACAGAGGTTGGGGCTTCAGGTCATCGAGGGACGGGGATGGATGAAGTCGAATAATGCACCACCCGTTCGGGTTATAGTAGTCACCAATGGGGTGCGACTAAAGATTGGCACGTGGGAACCGCGTGTGCACTTCAAGGTGACGAGCATGGATGATCGGGACATAATATTGGGCATGGACTTCCTGAGGAAGAATAATGTGGGCCTGGTTCCGCATAAGAGGGCGTTGTACGTGTGTGATCAAGCCAAGCTGCAGGAAATACACTTGACCACAGAGCCTTCGAGACAAGCTATGACGATACTCAAGTGAGGAAACTTGAGGAGGAGCCGAGTTACCACCTTGGAGCAATTCGGTTCATCGAGGGGCCGCCACATCGACGAGGACATCGACGAAATGGGCGGGGGAGAATATCATGGCCGACAGTCAATGACGAGACATGTGTGCGCAGACAGTCGCACAGGGTGCCGAGGAACCGGCATGAGCAGTACGCCATGGATGGCATCAGGCTGCACGTGGAGATTCAGCTTTTGGGACGGCGTGATCAGATGGAGAATCACGCAAGGAAACCGTGGGAGGAGCAGGATGCCGCTATGGGAAGCGGATCGCCCAAGGGGCATTGCGGACGGGACATGTTCGGGAGTGTCCGGCAGCGCAGGGGGCGCGGGCAAGGCCGGACGAGCAAAGGTCGTGTGGGACAAGACACGACAATGGGACAGGGCCGAGTCGGGGAACAAGACTCGAGCTGGGTGGCCGGACACGGGCATGGGATGCCGGGTGCGGCCGACGTGCGATAGAGACCCTCCCCCTATAATAGGCTTAGAGGAATATTGCCTTGTCGGGGCAGTGGACATTGAAAAGCTGAGGAGTCACTCAGTAGGGAAGACTCGACCGGAAGCAGCTAGAAACGGACCAGCATGGTCCAGGAGGTTCGGGAAGAGTCTGGAACATTGCAGAGACGGACCCAGATGGTCAGGCCGGTGTGGGCCGGGATGGCCCGATGCAGGCCGAGACAGGTCGGGGCGCCCGGATGATGGAAGAACCTTCTAGGAGCCTCCTAGAAGGATGTAGCACTTGAAGGTTGTGGAGCATTCTAGATTTGTACTTAGTCTTGTACTTGTAGAATCATCTAGAATGTGTTTGTAGGACTTGTGTGTGTAGACAAGTGTGGGTGATTCTAGAATTAGGTTCTAGAATTGTAATGTTGTAGATACATCTAGAACCCTCCAAATGAGGAGGTGGAGTAGAAGGTTCTAGGTTCTAGGAGTTGTATAAATAGGCAAGGGGATGGCTCATTTGCAACTAACCCTCGAAGAATCAACATTCTTGTGTACTTGTAAAGTGTTTGTGAAATAGTAAAGTGTTTCTCTCAACTCCCAAGTGTTTAAACCCCTTCTTTCACACTTAGAAACCGAGTGAGTTAGGCTTACTAGCTAGATCGAGGCGATTCTAGTCTAGTGCCGCACGAGTCCGAAGAGCTTTCGAGTGCTCAAACCCAACCCCGTGACAAGTGGTATCGGAGATACGCTAGTCGTTCAAGGAGCTTCCGCATTGAGACGTTGCTGAGAGGTTTTGTGTAAGGAGGACCGATGGAGACTACGTCCAGCGTCACCAAAGTTCAACCCGGCCAGGAGAAGGACAAGTCCAGGAAAGGGTCTAGGGACAAGTCCGTGGAAAGAGGTGTTGCCATGGAAGCATGAGTGGCTCGGCTGGAGGAAACCATGGGCAAGCACGAGAATGCTCTCGAGGTATGGAGCAACGTGGCCGACCAGGTGACAAAGATGAGCGAGTTGTTGGAGGAGCTTGAGAACCAGGTGACGGGCACCCTTAATGCGTTGCGACGCGACTTGTGTGAGGAGATCCTTGAGTCTGTCAGGAAGGAGATTCGGTCCAGGATCACAGCCTTTCGAGAGGAGATCATCAGGAGGATCGAGACCATCGAAGGAAGGACATCACTATACGAGCGGGCGATGGCCCAGGCAGGGACCAGCGGGGTGCGGCACCCCATCGAATCGACATACCCCGGCCGTGTTCGTTCTAAGGATCACATAATGGTAGGGAAGTGGATGACATCCTGTGGAACATGGAGTGTTACTTTGGTGCATCGGGGATAGCAGATGATGCGACCAAGTTGCAGACGGCTCCATTCTTCTTGGCCGATGTGGCGCTACTGTGGCGGAGAAGGCGCGAAACAGAGATCACGCGTGGTACATGTCGGATGGAGACATGGGATGATTTCAAGGCCAAGTTCAAGCAACAGTTTTACCCGGAGAATGTTGAGTTTGAGGTCCGGGATAGGTTGAAGGAGTTGACGCACAGCAAGACGATCAAGTACTATGTGAAGGAATTCCAGGAGACCGTGCTGGAGTTGCCTAGCCTTAGTGAGCAGGAGGCTTTGTTCGCGTTCGTGGATGGACTGAAACCGTGGGCAAAGTTGGAAGTGCAGACGGCCAAGGCACATAATGTGTCCGAGGCGATTGTGATAGCGGAACGGCTAATCGAGTTGAAACTAGCCGGGGAGAGCCAAAAGCTAAGAGGGATGAGGATGGCATCGATACGCAGGAAAAGTCATACCAGGGTGCAAATAGGGGCGCGAGGATGGCCAGGACAAAGGACGGCAAGCAGTCAGGGTGGACTAGAACTTGCCATGGGTGCGGGAGTGCAGACCATCTCGTAGCAGCGTGTCCGAAGAAGAAGAAATGCGAGATTTGCTGGAGCACGGAGCATTCGACGAGGCAATGCTCGAAGTTTCCGAGGGTAGCCGCCATGGAGTACACCAAGGCATGGGACGATGCCGAGGGTGATGGGACATCAATGGCACTTCAAGTGTTGAATTCAGCCATAGGGATGGCATCACGGGAAGGTGCACTACTTGAGGGAAATCTGATGTATGCGACGGGACTTATCAATGGGAAACCCGTCAAGGCGTTGGTCGACACAGGGGCCGATTACAACCATATTGACGAAGCTGAAGCACAGGGGTTGGGGCTTCAGGTCACCGAGGTTCGGGGCTAGATGAAGTCTAATAATGCACCACCCATTCGGGTACAGGAGTCGACAATGGGGTGCGACTAAAGATTGGCACATGGGAACCGCGCGTGCACTTCAAGGTGACGAGCATGGATGATCGGGACATAAAATTGGGCATGGAATTCCTGAGGAAGAATAACGTGTGCCTGGTTCTGCATAAGAGGGCACTGTACGTGTGTGATCAAGCCAAGATGCACGAAATATACTTGACCACAGAGCCTTCGAGACAAGCTATGACGGCACTCAAGTATGTCAGGAAACTTGAGGAGGAGCAGAGTTACCACCTTGGAGCAATTAGGTTCATCGAGGGGCCGCCACGTCAACGTGGACGTCGATGAAATGGGCAGGGGAGAATGTCATGGCCGACAGTCGACGACGAGACATGTGTGTGCAGATGATCGCACAGGGTGCTGAGGAACCAGCACGAGCAGGACGCCATGGATGGCATCGGGCTGCATGTGGAGATTCACCCTTCAGGACGGCATGATCGGACAGAGAATAACGCAAGGAAACCGTGGGAGGAGCACAGACGCCGCTATGGGAAGCGGATCGCCCAAGGGGCATTGCGGACGGGACATGTTCGAGACTGTCCGGCAGCGCAGAGGGCGCGGGCAAGGCCAGACGAGCAAAGGTCGTGTGGGACAAGGCACGACGATGGGACAAGTCTGAGTCGGGGAACAAGACTCGAGCTGGGTGGCAGGACACGGGCATGGGATGCGGGGTGCAGCCGACGTGCGCGGGCGCGCGCACGCGAGGTGCGAGAGAGACCCTCCCCCCTATAATAGGCTTATAGGAATATTGCCTTGTGGGGGCAGTGGACATTGAAAAGCTGAGGAGCCACTCAGTAGGGAAGACTCGACGGGAAGCAGCTAGAAGCGGACCAACATGGTCCAGGAGGTTCGGGAAGAGTCTGGAACATTGCAGAGACGGACACAGATGGTCGGGCCGGTGCGGGCTGGGATGGGCTGAGATGGGCCGGGGCGCCCGAATGATGGAAGAACCTTCTAGGAGCCTCCTAGAAGGATGTAGCACTTTAAGGTTGTGGAGCATTCTATATTTGTACTTAGTCTTGTACTTGTAGAATCATCTAGAATGTGTTTGTAAGACTTGTGTGTGTAGACAGGTATGGGTGATTCTAGAATTAGGTTCTAGAATTGTAATGTTGTAGATAGGTCTATAACCCTCCAAATGAGGAGGTGGAGTAGAAGGTTCTAGGTTTTAGGAGTTGTATAAATAGGTGAGGGGATGGCTCATTTGCAACTAACCCTCAAAAACTCAACATTCTTGTGTACTTGTAAAGTGTTTGTGAAATAGTAAAGTGTTTCTCTCAACTCCCAAGTGTTTAAATCCCTTCTTTCACACTTAGCAACCGAGTGAGTTAGGCTTACTAGCTAGATCGAGGCAGTTCTAGTCTAGTGCCGCACGGGTCCGAAGAGCTTTCGAGTGCTCAAACCCAACCCCGTGACAGTGCGCTAGTACAACTCAACTGTAGTCCAGTACCTTCTGGACTGTCTTCCTGAACCACGCTAGCGTGCGCTGATGATGAGAGGTAGCGTGCGCTACCCGTACTTAATTAGCGCGTGCTAAAGAGAGAACAGAGCGTGTGCTACTCCTCACACACAGCCCATTACGACGAAGATAATGATGATAACTATGATTCGATCCTCCAACCAGGTAGAAGGACGAATAATAACTGGTGTACGATACAAATGCTTTGATCGGTGAATACAATGAATGAATATGAAAGATGAATTATCATTAATGAGTGAATAATTACTGAGTGACAATAAGTGAATGATAATTACTGAATGATAATGACTGAATTACAACCGGGTATTACATACACCCCCCTTAAAAGAGTTTCGTCCCCGAAACTAAGGGTCAAACAACTCGGGATAACTCTCCCGCATACTATCCTCGGTTTCCCAAGTAGCCTCTTCTACTCCGTGTCTAAACCACTGAATTTTAACCAAAGGAATCGTCTTGTTCCTCAACTATTTGATTCGCCAGTCTAAGACTCGTACGGGACGCTCCTCAAACGAATGATCGTCCGCGATCTCGATCTCGTCGAATTGAAGTATGTGACTCGGGTCGGAAACATACTTCCGCAACTGGGAGATGTGAAACACATTATGAATTCAGCTCAATGCCGGAGGTAAGGCCAATAGATAAGCTAGCTCGCCTACTCTATCCAAAATCTCAAACGGTCCAATGAATCTCGGACTCAACTTTCCCCTCTTCCCAAAACGGAAGATACCTTGACTCGGGGATACCTTGACCAAAACATGGTCACACACCTCGAACTCTAATGGACGGCGATGGTTATCTGCATAAGGTTTCTGTCGACTCTGAGCAGTCAACAAACGACTCCTGATCAAAGCTACCTTCTCACGGGCAGCTATAAGCATATCGGGCTCGGTGCCGATTGATTCTGATAAGTCATACCAACACAAAGGAGATCGACAACGACGACCGTACAAGGCCTCGTAAGGTGCCATCTTAATCGAAGCATGCCAACTATTGTTGTACGTGAACTCTACCAACAGTAGTTGGGCTTCCCAATCATCTTTCCAATCGAGAACACATGCCCTCAACATGTCCTCCAAAGTCTGAATAGTCCTCTCTGATTATCCGTCGGACTGAGTATGAAAAGCTGTGCTGAGATAAAGCTGAGTTCCCATGGCACGATGAACTGATTTCTGAAACTAATCTTTGATTAGTTTCAACCACCGCCTCTGTCGCATATTTAACTCCTTATGAGTAAATATATACTTCAAACTCTTATGATCGGTGAATATCTGACAGGTAATGCCATAAAGATAATGACGCCAAATCTTCAATGCGAACACCACGGCTGCTAGCGCCAGGTCGTGGGTCGGATAATTAACCTCGTAAGCAATTTTAGAAAATCCTTCCACAAATCACCGATAATAACCATCTAATCCGAGGAAACTTTGGATTTCCTTAACATAATTAGGAGGTTGCCAATATCTGATCGCCTCCGTCTTCTGAGGGTCGACACGAACTCCGTCTGATGAAATTACATGTCCGAGAAATGTCACTTCGGACATCCAGAACTCACATTTGGAAAACTTTCCATAATGTTGCTCTCATCTCAACACGTCGAGCACCTGATGAAGGTGAAACTCGTGCTCCTCTCGGTCACGAGAATAAATTAAAATGTCATCAATGAAGACAACCACGAACTGATCCAAATAGTAAATGAAAACCCGATTCATTAACTCCACGAATACTGCAGGTGCATTAGTTAACCCAAACGGCATTACCACAAACTCATACTGACCATAGCGTGTTCGGAACGCCGTCCTTGCGATATACGACTCTCGAATTCGTAACTGATGATATCTAGATCTTAAGTCGATCTTGGAAAATACTGAAGCTCCATGAAGTTGATCCAAAAGATCATCGATACGGGCTAGAGGATATTTATTCTTGATCGTCACCCGGTTTAATTCCTGGTAATCAATATACAAGCGAAACGAACCATCCTTCTTCTTGACAAACAACACAGGTGCTCCCCACGGGGACACCCTCGGCTAGATATAACCCTTCTCGGTTAGATCCTCTAATTGATTCTTCAACTCCTGCATTTCGGTCGGGGCCATCAGGTACGGTGCCTTCGATATTGGGGACGTACCAGGCTCCAACTCAATCGTGAATTCCACATCTCTCTGTGGAGGCAAACCAGGTAACTCGTCTGGATATACATCGGTATATTCTCTCACTACAGGAATATCCGTCAACATTACTAATGGTTTCTCGATCTTGGTCACATAGCACCAATAACTGACACACCGCTAATTGAGTAATTTCACTGCTTTCATCAAGTTGATGACTCTATCGGAACAGCTGGGATTACCTCCCTGAAAAACACATTCGACTCCATCATCTGAAATGATAGTGATGATACGCTTACGGACACTAATGATGGCATTGTGATGATCCATCCAATCGATACCCAAGATGACATCGTCTCTCGGTATTTCTACCACGATTAGGTTTGCTAACCAATCACGGCCATGAAACTGAATCGGACAATCCTTAATCTCACGATTCCCGATAATTCTTCTACCATCAGGTAGACCAATGACATAAGGCTCACAACTAGTAGCACTACCCAGACGTAGTCTACTCAAACATGACTCGGAAATGAATGAATGCAATGCACCAGTATCAAAAAGGGTACATACAGGTTGAGATAGAATTTCGAGTGTACGTGAGATTATTCGGGCTTCCAGATCATTAGCTCACTTCATCTCATAAATTCGGGGCTTGCCAGCCCCGGAAACAGATGCTCCTGTCTGATAGCTTTGGGCTCCGCCTTTGTTAGCTCCCGTCGTCCTAAACGACGTGGACTGAGTAGCCTGATTTGGAACCGCTGACTGTTTCGGGGCCTGAGATGACGCCGGAGTAGGTTTGGAGTCCTTTCGGCAAAAACGGGCCCTATGCCCCGCCATTCCACAGTTATTGCACGTGACAGTTTGCCTCAAACACTTCGTGCTGTATTGACCCTGTTCTCCACAGTTGAAACAGGTAATGGCCGAACTGGCCGCTCATGACTGAGATTCTGCGGGTCTGGGCGCCATAGGAGGTCGCTTAGTGAAAGTAGAGCCCGCTCAAGGCTTCTTGAAAGTTGCCTGACTTCCTTCAGACTGATTTCAATTCTTTGACTTCTTGCCAGATAGAGTTTGATTCTTAGCAATCTCCTTAGCAGTAAGCTCATAAGTAAGAGCTTTCTCGATCATTCGGCCAGAATGGTGCAATTGTGATTAAGCAACTGCATCCGCATACGAGGTTTCAACCTCTTTCTGAAATACTTGATCTTGTCCGCCTCGGAGTGAATAATAGATGAGGCGAAATGAGGAAGCTCCTGAAATTTCTCGGCGATGGCGAGAACATCATCGCCTGCTGAGAGGTCGGGAGTGAGTAATTCCGATAACTTGGCCTCTCTGAGTGGGGCCGGATAATACCTCTCCATCATGAGAGTCTTGAATTGATCCCAAGTACATGATCCGTCAGTGGGCTACAACGATAACCATCATGAATGAGCGCTCTTACCCAGATAGTAAGCCGCAACTGAAACTTTATACCCTTCGGGGCAATCCACCATAGCAAATAACTTCTCGAAATGCTCGAGCCAATGAACAATATCCACCGGCTCAGACGAGCCCTCAAAGGTAGGTGGTCTTGGCGAGAGATGTCGCCAATAATACTGCTCACACCCCTCTCCTGAACCTGAGGTGGCGATGGAGGGGCCTGTTGATTCTGAGTAGCTGATAATACTGGTCACACCCCGCCTTTGTAAGCTCCAGTCGTCCTAAACGACGCAGACTGAGTAGCCTGATTTGGAACCGCTGACTGTTTCGGGGCCTGAGATGATGCCGGAGTAGGTTTGGAGTCCTTTCGGCAAAAACAGGCCCTATGCCCCGCCATTCCACAGCTATTGCACGTGACAGTTTGCCTCAAACACTTCATGCTATAATGACCCTGTTCTCCACAGTTGAAACAGGTAATGGCCGAACTGGCAGCTCATGACTGAGATTCTGCGGGTCTGGGCGCCATAGGAGGTCGCTTAGTGAAAGTAGGGCCCGCTCAAGGCTTCTTGAAAGTTGCCTGACTTCCTTCAGACTGATTTCGATTCTTCGACTTCTTGCCAGATAGAGTTTGATTCTTAGCAATCTCCTTAGCAGTAAGCTCATAAGTAAGAGCTTTCTCGATGAATTCGGCCAGAGTGGTGCAATTGTGATTAAGCAACTGCATCCGCATACAAGGTTTCAACCTCTTTCTGAAATACTTGATCTTGTCCGCCTCAGAGTGAATAATAGATGAGGCGAAAGGAGGAAGCTCCTGAAATTTCTCAGCGATGGCGAGAACATCATCGCCCACTGAGAGGTCGGGAGTGAGTAATTCCGATAACTTGGCCTCTCTGAGTGGGGCCAGATAATACCTCTCCATCATGAGAGTCTTGAATTGATCCCAAGTGCATGATCCGTTAGTGGGCTACAATGATAACCATCATGAATGAGCGCTCTTACCCAGATAGTAAGCCGCAACTAAAACTTTATGCCCTTCGGGGCAATCCACCATAGCAAATAACTTCTCGAAATGCTCAAGCCAATGAACAATATCCACCGGCTCAGACGAGCCCTCAAAGGTAGGTGGTCTTGGCGAGAGATGTCGCCAATAATACTGCTCGCACCCCTCTCCTGAACCTGAGGTGGCGACGGAGGGGCCTGTTGATTCTGAGTAGCTGAGTTCTGCATCATCTCCATGAGGCGTGCCATTTGAGTCATCTGGTCCATCATGTCCTGCATAAAGGCGAGTGGGTCAACCCGAACACCCTATGAATGAGCTGTGTCCCGGGTACGACTCCCTGTCAGTGAATGATCATTTCCAGGAGAATGAGTGGCGGCGTCGTTGCTCGGGTTCGTACGCATATTCACACGAGTTCTCGGGTTTCATACCGCACCGCGTCCTCTGCCAGCTCTTTCCATACTGAAGTGGGAAATTCACAAGATGATTATATATCTCACATGAATATCACATTATGATTACGTTATGAAATGATGAAAATGAGCACACGCGCTCAAACACAATGATTACATGAATGATCAACTGAAGTGACGAGATTATCTGATGAAATTCTTGAAATGATTATCTTGAACAAGTTAACAAGATTAATGATACGATCCTCAAGATCAACAACTGAACAGTGAAATGAACTGAGTGATTAATGAGTTAACATGATCGACATTATCACAAATGGAAATGATAATTGAGGATTGTTGACTGTTGAATGATGAATGAGTGATTCTTATTGCCAGAAATTATACCATGGCGTCATAAATCTTACTGTTCTTTGGTCTGAGGGGCTCGGCTCTTGCACGGGTCACACATGATGCGAAAGTCCAATGATACTAGTCTGATGAACGATGATTTCAATAAGACATGACTCGGAAGGTAGCATTCAAAATCACGCTCCGATACCAACTCTGTAACACCCCAAACTAGGCGGATATTACAGTGTCGTGGACCCCCGACTGGGACCCACCAGACGAATGAAAATTAATGACTTAAATAATATAACTATAGTACTGAAACACATTATATCATCAAATTACTCCGATGAGGAGTTTCATTACAACACACCCAAGATAATACAGAATACATGTATATTTTATATGAAGATAAAATATACAACACTGAATAAAATGATTATTCAAACGGAAGTCTGCCGCGGAAATATAATGAAACACGAATGACTGAAAAGGACTGGGGCCCCCTACTAGTATCACTGGTACTCCTCGCCGTCAATGTTCTCTTCCCGTGCCTTAGCCTTTCCATGACCTGACAACAACATCCCCCAATGGGGTCAGTTACACAGAACAACACATCCGAGACCCTGTCCGGACGCATCACTATAAACCACAAATCCTTCCGTCCCTTACAGTAAAGAAAGGACGGGTGCTGAAATTAACCGGCTCTTGAGTTCCTCAAAACTCTGTTGACACATGTCGGACCACGTGTATTTCTTATCCTTCCGTAAAAGGTTCGTCATGGGTTGAGCAATTTTAGAAAATCCTTCTACAAATCGCCGATAATAACCAGCTAATCCGAGGAAACTTTGGATTTCCTTAACATAATTAGGAGGTTGCCAATATCTGATCGCCTCCGTCTTCTGAGGGTCGACACGAACTCCGTCTGATGAAATTACATGTCCGAGAAATGTCACTTCGGACATCCA
Source organism: Orobanche coerulescens (assembly GCA_033398695.1). Classification (NCBI taxonomy): domain Eukaryota; kingdom Viridiplantae; phylum Streptophyta; class Magnoliopsida; order Lamiales; family Orobanchaceae; genus Orobanche; species Orobanche coerulescens. The sequence continues at coordinate 176,005,928 of CM065802.1, read as the reverse complement.
GAACTCACATTTGGAAAACTTTCCATAATGTCGCTCTCATCTCAACACGTCGAGCACCTGATGAAGGTGAAACTCGTGCTCCTCTCGGAAATGTCATCAATGAAGACAACCACGAAATGATCCAAATAGTAGATGAAAACCCGATTCATTAACTCCACGAATACCGCAGGTGCATTAGTTAACCCAAACGGCATTACCACAAACTCATAATGACCATAGCATGTTCGGAACGCCGTCCTTGCGATATCCGACTCTCGAATTTGTAACTGATGATATCTAGATCTTAAGTCGATCTTGGAAAATACTGAAGCTCCCTGAAGTTGATCCAAAAGATCATCGATACGGGCTAGAGGATATTTATTCTTGATCGTCACCCGGTTTAATTCCCGGTAATCGATACACAAGCGAAACGAACCATCCTTCTTCTTGACAAATAACACAGGTGCTCCCCACGGGGACACACTCGGCTAGATATAACCCTTCTCGGTTAGATCCTCTAATTGATTCTTCAACTCCTGCATTTCGGTCGGGGCCATCAGGTACGGTGCCTTCGATATTGGGGACGTACCAGGCTCCAACTCAATCGTGAATTCCACATCTCTCTGTGGAGGCAAACCAGGTAACTCGTCTGGAAATACATCGGCATATTCTCTCACTACAGGAATATCCGTCAACATTACTAATGGTTTCTCGATCTTGGTCACATGGCACCAATAACTGACACACCGCTAATTGAGTAATTTCACTGCTTTCATCAAGTTGATGACTCTATCGGAACAGCTGGGATTACCTCCCTGAAAAACACATTCGACTCCATCATCTGAAATGATAGTTACGATACGCTTACGGACACTAATGATGGCATTGTGACGATCCATCCAATCGATACCCAAGATGACATCGTCTCTCGGTATTTCTACCACGATTAGGTTTGCTAACCAATCACGGCCATGAAACTGAATCGGACAATCCTTAATCTCACAATTCTCGATAATTCTTCTACCATCAGGTAGAACAATGACATAAGGCTCACAACTAGTAGCACTACCCAGATGTAGTCTACTCAAACATGACTCGGAAATGAATGAATGCGATGCACCAGTATCAAAAAGGGTACATACAGGTTGAGATAGAATTTCGAGTGTACCTGAGATCATTCGGGATTCCAGATCATCAGCTCTCTTCATCTCATAAATTCGGGGCTTGCCAGCCCCGGAAACAGATGCTCCTGTCTGATAGCTGTGGGATCCGCCTTTGTTAGCTCCTGTCGTCCTAAACAACGCGGACTGAGTAGCCTGATTCGGAACTGCTGGCTGTTTCAGGGCCTGAGATGACGCCGGAGTAGGTTTGGAGTCCTTTCGGCAAAAACGGGCCCTATGCCCCGCCATTCCACAGTTATTGCACATGACAGTTTGCCTCAAACACTTCGTGCTGTAATGACCTTGTTCTCCACAGTTGAAACAGGTAATGGCCGAACTGGCCGCTCATGACTGAGATTCTGCGGGTCTTGGCGCCATAGGAGATCGCTTAGTGAAAGTAGAGCCCGCTCGAGGCTTCTTGAAAGTTGCCTGACTGCCTTTAGGCTGATTTCGATTCTTTGACTTCTTGCTAGATAGAGTTTGATTCTTAGCAATCTCCTTAGCAATAAGCTCATAAGTAAGAGCTTTCTCGATGAATTCGGCCAGAGTGGTGCAATTGTGATTAAGCAACTGCATCCGCATACGAGGTTTAAACGTCTTTCTGAAATACTTGATCTTGTCCGCCTCGGAGTGAATAATAGATGAGCCGAAAGGAAGAAGCTCCTGAAATTTTTCGGTGATGGCGAGAACATCATCGCCCACTAAGAGGTCGGGAGTGAGTAATTCCTATAACTTGGCCTCTCTGAGTGGGGCCGGATAATACCTCTCCATCATGAGAGTCTTGAATTGATCCCAAGTACATGATCCGTCAGTGGGCTACAATGATAACCATCATGAATGAGCGCTCTTACCCAGATAGTAAGCCGCAACTGAAACTTTATGCCCTTCGGGGCAATCCACCATAGCAAATAACTTCTCGAAATGCTCAAGCCAATGAACAATATCCACCGGCTCAGACGGGCCCTCAAAGGTAGGTGGTCTTGGCGAGAGATGTCGCCAATAATACTGCTCACACCCCTCTCCTGAACCTGAGGTGGCGGCGGAGGGGCCTGTTGATTCTGAGTAGCTGAGTTCTGCATCGTCTCCATGAGGCGTGCCATTTGAGTCATCTGGGCCATCATGTCCTGCATAAAGGCGAGTGGGTCAACCCGAACACCCTATGAATGAGCTGTGTCCTGGGTACGACTCCCTGATAGTGAATGATCATTTCCAGGAGAATGAGTGGCGGCGTCGCTGCTCGGGTTCGTACGCATATTCACACAAGTTCTCGGGGTTCATCCCGCACCGCGGCCTCTGCCAGCTCTTTCCATACTGAAGTGGGAAATTCACAAGATGATTATCTTTCTCGCATGAATATCACATTATGATTATGTTATGAAATGATGAAAATGAGCACACGCGCTCAAACACAATGATTACATAAATGATCAACTGAAGTGACGAGATTATCTGATGAAATTCTTGAAATGATTATCTTGAACAAGTTAACAAGATTAATGATACGATCCTCAAGATCAACAACTGAATAGTGAAATGAACTGAGTGATTAATGAGTTAACATGATCGACATTATCACAAATGGAAATAATAATTGAGGATTGTTGACTGTTGAATGATGAATGAGTGATTCTTATTGCCAGAACTTATACCATGGCGTCAGAAATCTTACTGTTCTTTGGTCTGAGGGGCTCGGCTCTTGCACGGGTCACACATGATGCGAAAGTCCAATGATACTAGTCTAATGAACGATGATTTCAATAAGACATGACTCGGAAGGTAGCATTCAAAACCACGCTCTGATACCAACTCTGTAACACCCCAAACTAGGCGGATATTACAGTGCCGTGGACCCCCGACTGGGACCCACCAAGCGAATGAAAATTAATGACTTAAATAATATAACTATAGTACCGAAACACATTATATCATCAAATTACTCCGATGAGGAGTTTCATTACAACACACCCAAGATAATACAGAATACATGTATATTTTATATGAAGATAAAATATACAACACTGAATAAAATGATTATTCAAACGGAAGTCTGCCGCGGAAATATAATGAAGTAAACACGAATGACTGAAAAGGACTGGGGCCCCCTACTAGTTTCACTGGTACTCCTCGCCGTCAATGTTCTCTTCCCGTGCCTTAGCCTTGCCATGACCTGAAAACAACATCCCCCAACGGGGTCAGTTACACAGAACAACACATCCGAGACCCTGTCCGGACGCATCACTATAAACCACAAATCCTTATGTCCCTTGCGGTAAAGAAAGGACGAGTGCTGAAATTAACCGGCTCTTGAGTTCCTCAAAACTCTGTTGACACGTATCGGACCATATGTATTTCTTATCCTTCCGTAAAAGGTTCGTCATGGGTTGAGCAATTTTAGAAAATCGTTCCACAAATCGCCGATAATAACCAGCTAATCCGAGGAAACTTTGGATTTCCTTAACATTCTTTGGATGTTGCCAATCTCAGATCGCCTCCGTCTTCTGAGGGTCGACACGAACTCCGTCTGATGAAATTACATGTCCGAGAAATGTCACTTTGGACATCCAGAACTCACATTTGGAAAACTTTCCATAAAGTTGCTCTCGTCTCAACACGTCGAGCACCTGATGAAGGTGAAACTCGTGCTCCTCCCGGTCACGAGAATAAATTAAAATGTCAACAATGAAGACAACCACGAACTGATCCAAATAGTCAATGAAAACCCGATTCATTAACTCCATGAATACCGCAGGTGCATTAGTTAACCCAAACGGCATTACCACAAACTCATAATGACCATAGCGTGTTCGGGACGTCATCCTTGCGATATCCGACTCTCGAATTCGTAACTGATGATATCCAGATCTTAAGTCGATGTTGGAAAATACTGAAGCTCACTGAAGTTGATCCAAAAGATCATTGATACGGGGTAGAGGATATTTATTCTTGATCGTCACCCAGTTTAATTCCCGGTAATCAATACACAAGCGAAACAAACCATCCTTCTTCTTGACAAATAACACTAGTGCTCCCCACGAGGACGCACTCGGTCGAATATAACCCTTCTCGGTCAAATCCTCTAATTGATTCTTCAACTCCTGCATTTCGGTTGGGGCCATCCGGTACGGTGCCTTCGATATTGGGGACATGCCGGGCCCCAACTCAATCGTGAATTCCACATCTCTATGTGGAGGCAAACCAGGTAACTGGTCTAGAAATACATCAGCATATTCTCTCACTACAAGAATATCCGTCAACATTACTGATGGTTTCTCGGTCTTGGTCATATAGCACCAATAACCGACACACCCCTGATTGATTAATTTCACTGCTTTCATCAAGTTGATGACTCTCCCGGAATAGCTGGGATTACATCCCTGAAATACACATTTGACCCCATCGTCTGAAATGATAGTGACCATATGCTTACGGACACTAATGACGGTATCGTGACGATCCATCCAATCAATACCCAAGATGACATCGTCTCTCGGTAAATCTACCACGATTAGGTCTGCTAACCAATCACGGCCATGAAGCTAAATCGGACAATCCTTAATCTCATGATTCCCGATAATTCTTCTACCATGAGGTAGACCAATGACATAAGGCTCACAACTAGTAGCACTACCCAGACGTAGTCTACTCAAACATGACTCGGAAATGAATGATTGCGATGCACCAGTATCAAAAAGGGTACACACAGGTTGAGATAGAATTTCGAGTGTACCTGAGATCATCCGGGCCTCCGGATCGTCGGTCTTCTTCATCTCATAAATTCGGGGCTTGCCGGCCCCCGTACTAGATGCTTCCGTCTGATAGCTCTTGGCTCCGCCTTTGTTTGCTCCCATCGTCTTGAACGACGCGGACTGAGTGGCCTGATTCTGAACTGTTGGGTTTCGGTGCCTAAAACTAAGGCCCAGCGGAAGCGGTAAAACGGAAATTAATTCGATCCAAATCCCTACGAGGATCGATCGAGCTACGTATATACGAATATATAAACGAAATACAAGAGATACAAGAAACAAACCCTCGTAGTCCGTTGATTAAATGGTATCCTTCTCTTGAGCTATTCCCCAAGCATTGCTTGATCTCTACGAATCCAATCCGCTCCAAGCCCTTGGATGATCCAACGTCGAAAACACAACGCCTCTACTTGCCACGCGCTGGAGAAACGAACAAAACGACAATCACCTAGCTCTCCTCCAAGGATATGGCTAGAGCTAGGTGATGAAGCTTTCTTATCTTGATTACAACACTCTAAGTGTTTAATCTTTATCTCTCAATATTTCCTCACAAAATTTCTCTAAGAAAATTATGAAGATGATGAAGAACACTTTGAAGACTAAGAAAACTATTTTCTTCTCTCATTTCTTTTGCTCAATAGGTGAGATACACTTTGTGAGGTGGAGAGATATTGTCTTCTTTTTATTCTTCAAAAAATCAAGACCATATCACCTAAAACAATATCTTAAAAGATGTTGTCCCCTTGATGACCATATGTCTTCCATCCATTAAGGAGAAGACCAAGACCAAAGAGGGTGGTTGGTAAGGGGCGGCCATCTTAATCTCACTATTCCCGATAATTCTTCTACCATAAGGTAGACCAATGACATAAGGCTCACAACTAGTAGCACTACCCAGACGTAGTCTACTCAAACATGACTCGGAAATGAATGAATGCGATGCATCATTATCAAAAAGGGTACACACAGGTTGAGATAGAATTCCGAGTGTACCTGAGATCATTCGGGCTTCCAGATCATCAGCTATCTTCATCTCATATATTCGGGCTTGCCAGCCCCGGAAACGGATTCTCCCGTCTGATAGCTATGGGCTCCGCCTTTGTTAGCTCCCATCGTCCTAAATGACGCGGACTGAGTAGCCTGATTCGGAAACGCTGACTGTTTCGGGGCCTGAGATGACGCCGGAGTAGGTTTGGAGTCCTTTCGGCAAAAACGGGCCCTATGCTCCGCCATTCCACAGTTATTGCACGTGACGGTTTGCCTCAAACACTTCGTGCTATAATGACCATGTTCACCACAGTTGAAATAGGTAATGGCCGAACGGGCCGCTCGTGACTGAGATTCCGCGGGTCTGGGCGCCATAGGAGGTCGCTCAGTGAAAGTAGAGCCCTCAAGAGGCTTCTTGAAAGTAGCCTGACTGCCTTCAGGCTGATATAGATTCTTTGACTTCTTGCCAGATGGAGTTTGATTCTTAGCAATCTCCTTAGCAGTAATCTCATAAGTAAGATCTTTCTCGATGAATTCGGCCAGAGTGGTGCAATTGTGATTAATCAACTGCATCCGCATACGAGGTTTCAACCTCTTGCTGAAATACTTGATCTTGTCCGCCTCTGAGTGACTAATAGATGAGGCGAAAGGAAGAAGCTCCGGAAATTTCTCGGCGATGGCGAGAACATCATCGCCCACTGAGAGGTCGGGAGTGAGTAATTCTGATAACTTGGCCTCTCTGAGAGAGTCTTGAATTGATCCCAAGTACATGATCCGTTAGTGGGCTTCAATGATAACCATCATGAATGAGCGCTCTTACCCAGATAGTAAGCCGCAACTGAAACTTTATGCCCTTCGGGGCAATCCACCATGCAAATAACTTCTCGAAACTCTCAAGCCAATGAACAATATCCGCCGGCTCAGACGAGCCCTCAAAGGTAGGTGGTCTTTGGCAATAGATGTCACCAATAATACTACTCACACCCCTCTCCTGACCCTGAGGTGGCGGCGGAGGGGCCTGTTGATTCAGAGTAGCTGAGTTCTGCATCGTCTCCATGAGGCGTGCCATTTGAGTCATCTGGGCCATCATGCCCTGCATAAAGGCGAGTGGGCCAACCCGATCACCCTTTGAATGAGCTGTGTCCCGGGTACGACTCCCTGCCAATGAATGATCATTTCTAGGAGAATGAGTGGCGGCATCGCTGCTCGGGTTCGTACGCGCATTCACACGAGTTCTCAGGGTTCGGCCCGCACCACGGCCTCTTCCCCCGCGTCCTCTGCCAGCTCTTTCCATACAGAAGTGGGAAAGTCACAAGATGATTATATATCTCGCATGAATATCACATTATGATTACGTTATGAAATGATGAAAATGAGTACACGCGCTCAAACACAATGATTGCATGAATGATCAACTGAAGTGAGGAGATTATCTAATGAAATTCTTGAAATGATTATCTTGAACAAGTTAACAAGATTAATGATACGATCCTCAAGATCAACAACTGAACAGTGAAATGAACTGAGTGATTAATGAGTTAACATGATCGACATGATCACAAATAGAAATTATAATTGAGGATTGTTGACTGTTGAATGATGAATGAGTGATTCTTATTGCCAGAAATTATACCATGGCGTCAGATATCTTACTGTTTTTTGGTCTGAGGGGCTCGACTCTTGCACGGGTCACACATGAAGCGAAAGTCCAATGATACTAGTCTAATGAATGATGATTTCAACGAGACATGACTCAGAAGGTAGTATTCAAAACCACGCTCCGATACAACTCTGTAACACCCCAAACTAGGTGGATATTACAGTGCCGTGGACCCCCGACTGGGACCCACCAGGTGAATAAAAATTAATGACTTAAATAATATAATTATAGTACCGAACCACATTACATCATCAAATTACACCGATGAGGAGTTTCATTACGACACACCCAATATAATACAGAATACATGTATATTTTATATGAAGATAAAATATACAACACTAAATAAAATGAGTATTCAAACGGAAGTCTGCCGCGGAAATATAATGAACTAAATACGAATGACTGAAAAGGACTGGGCCCCCTACTAGTATCACTCGGACTCCACGCCGTTAATGTTCTCTTCCCGTGCCTTAGCCTTGCCATGACCTGAAAAAAACATCCCCCAACGGGGTCAGTTACACAGAACAACACATCTGAGACCCTGTCCGGACGCATCACTATAAATCACAAATCCTTCCGTCCCTTGCGGTAAAGAAAGGACAGGTGCTGAAATTAACCGGCTCTTGAGTTCCTCAAAACTCTGTTGACATGCGTCGGACCACGTGTATTTCTTATCCTTCAATAAAAGGTTCATCATGGGTTGAGCAATTTTAGAAAATCCTTCCACAAATCGTCGATAATAACCAGCTAATCCGAGGAAAATTCGGATTTCCTTAACATTCTTCGGAGGTTGCCAATCTCGGATCCCCTCCGTCTTCTGAGGGTCGACACGAACTCCGTCTGATGAAATTACATGTCTGAGAAATGTCACTTCGGAAATCCAGAACTCACATTTGGAAAACTTTTCATAAAGTTGCTCTCGTCTCAACACGTCGAGCACCTGATGAAGGTGAAACTCGTGCTCCTCCCGGTCACGAGAATAAATTAAAATGTCATCAATGAAGACAACCACAAACTGATCCAAATAGTCGATGAAAACCCGATTCATTAACTCCGTGAATACCGTAGGTGCATTAGTTAACCCAAACGGCATTACCACAAGCTCATAATGACCATAGCGTGTTCGAGACGTCGTCCTTGCGATATCCGACTCTCGAATTCGTAACTGATGATATCCAGATCTTAAGTCGATATTGGAAAATACTGAAGCTCCCTGAAGTTGATCCAAAAGACCATTGATACGGGGTAGAGGATATTTATTCTTTATCGTCACCTGGTTCAATTCCCGGTAATCAATACACAAGCAAAATGAACAATCCTTCTTCTTGAAAAATAACACTGGTGCTCCCCACGGGGACGCACTCGGTCGAATATAACCCTTCTCGGTCAAATTCTCTAATTGATTCTTCAACTCCTGCATTTCGATCGGGGCCATCCGGTACGGTGCCTTCGATATTGGAGATGTACCGGGCTCCAACTCAATCGTGAATTCCACATCTCTCTGTGGAGGCAAACCAGGTAACTCGTCTGGAAATACATCGGCATATTCTCTCACTACAAGAATATCCATCAACATTACTGATGGGTTCTCGGTCTTGGTCATATAGCACCAATAACCGACACACCCCTGATTGAGTAATTTCACTGCTTTCATCAAGTTGATGACTCTCCCGGAACAGCTGGGATTACCTCCCTGAAATACGCATTCGACCCCATCGTCAGAAATGTTAGTGACCATACGCTTACGGACACTAATGACGGTATCGTGACGATCCATCCAATCAATACCTAAGATGACGTCGTCTCTCCGTAAATCTACCACGATTAGGTCTGCTAACCAATCACGGCCATGAAGCTGAATCGGACAATCCTTAATCTCACGATTCCCGATAATTCTTCTACCATCAGGTAGACCAATGACATAAGGCTCACAACTAGTAGCACTACCCAGACGTAGTCTACTCAAACATGACTCGGAAATGAATGAATGCGATGCACCAGTATCAAAAAGGGTACACATAGGTTGAAATAGAATTTTGAGTGTACCTGAGATCATTCGGGCCTCCGGATCGTCGGACTTCTTCATCTCATAAATTTGGGGCTTACCGGCCCCCGAACCGGATACTCCCGTCTGATAGCTCTTGGCTCTGCCTTTGTTTGCTCCTGTCATCTTGAACGACGCGGACTGAGTGTCCTGATTCTGAACTGTTAGGATTCGGTGCCTAAAACGAAGGCCCAGCGGAAGCGGTAAAACAAAAATTAATTCGATCCAAATCCCTACGAGGATCGATCGAGCTACGTATATACGAATATATACACAAAATACAAGAGATACGAGAAACATACACTCGTAGTCCGTGGATTAAATGGTATCCTTCTCTTGAGCAATTCCCCAAGCTTTGCTTGATCTCTACGAATCCAAACCGCTCCAAGCCCTTGGATGATCCAACGTCGAAAACACAACGCCTCTACTTGCCACGCACCGGAGAAACGAACAAAACGACAATCACCTTGCTATCCTCCAAGGATACGGCTAGAGCTAGGTGATGAAGCTTTCTTATCTAGATTACAACACTCTAAGTTTTTAATCTTTATCTCTCAATAATTCCTCACAAAATTTCTCTAAGAAAATTATGAAGATGATGAAGAACACTTTGAAGACTAAGAAAACTATTTTCTTCTCTCCTTTCTTTTGCTCAATACGTGAGATACACTTGGTGAAGGGGAGAGATATTGTCTTCTTTTTATTCTTCAAAAAATCAAGACCATATCACCTAAAACAATATCTTAAAAGATGTTGTCCCCTTGGTGGCCATATGTCTTCCACCTATTAAGGAGAAGACCAAGACCAAAGGGGGTGGTTGGTAAGGGGTGGCCATCTAGAAGGCCCGGACGGGTTTGGTTCGGTTCAGACTCCCGTGAGTCCAAACTAATAAACTCCGATTCCGTTCCGATGTATTTGTATCGATTAATTAATCCAATTAATTACTCATATCAAATACATAATAACGTAATTAATTACTCCAAGAAATAATTATATCTATGAATTAAACTAATCACCTAGTAATTTATTTAATTCATTAGGCCGTAAACTAATTTATCCAATAAATTAATTTAGACATCCAATGTCCCAAAATCAATTAAACATCCAATGTCCAATAAATTAGATATCCAATATCTAATATTTATAATGAGAGAACAAGGTCGACTCATTCCGTCGTCAATCCTATTGCGCGACTCGGTAGGTTCGTCTCAATCAGCAATGGGAGGAACAAAAGAGTAGTAGCACCACCTAGCCTGCCTGGCGGCCTACACCGTACACCAACTAAGAACGAATGATTGGTATCATTCAAGAACCATTCTGTCGTGAATACCAGTAAATGTATAAACCCTTATTTGACATGTCCCGATCAAGTTATAGGGTCACGGTCAGTCAAACCCTATCTATACTTGACGCTATGCATGCGTTAATGCAAATCAAGATCATCGAGCTCTCGTGTATCCAATACAACTAGCTCTAATGCTTTGGCCAAATACTTATGATCTCATCTGCCAATAACCGCATAGGACATATAACCCGCTCACTAACAGGAGAAAGAATTCTATCTTAGTATTCAGTAGAACCTGCTACTTGCCCGTCAAGATGCACGTCAAGGTTGACCCCCACCTTCCGGTTTACAGGGTCGAAATACTCTAATGAAAATCTTGATGTCACAAGCACATCCCTACTAAATCCTCAAGTCGAAGGTTCACGAATACCTATCACAACCTTTCGATTCCGTCATTGACTGTCCCGGAGTGAAATCCATGTGACGAATCGAGGGTGAGTCGGTTCGAGTATACTAATCCAATTAGCATACCTATAACATGTGCTCCCACTAACCATTAGTGTTCGACAGGCACTCTCCATGTCAAAGAACATGTCATACAAGTCTTCACATAAACTTAACATCCAGTCAAGTTTCATCGACTTGCGAACGATTAAGTATTTGAGCTATAAACCTTTCGAGTGTCGACCCACTTATCCAATAAGGAGTGGAACGTTTTGCTCTCAAATACACGAACTAGTTTCTATATATATTTACGAGTTAGGAATTCCAGTAACTACAAGTAAATAAAGAAACTTCCATTGCCTTATATTAATGATTTACATAATTACAAGTACAATGCCCTCACTCAACATCCTCTAAGTGGCATTCGGGGGCATACTCCCAACAATCTCCCACTTGCATTCAATGCCACACACTATGGTATCAAATACCCATGTTCTCCAGATTATGCTTCAAGCTAATCTGAGAATGTGTCTTGGTCAATGGATCAGTTACGTAGTCGACTGACTCTACTCTATGCAGCATAATGTATCTCTTTGCAAACAAATACTCTTACAAGATGATACTCTCTCAATATGTTTGGTACTGTTGTGAAAACTCGGCTCCTGGGCCTGTGCTACCGCTTTGGTCGCACAGCACAAGGTGTCACGAGAAGTTTACCTAGTAACTTCTTAACCCTTCCTTTCGAGGCCTCCGAGGCCGCTTTATACTCAGACTAACTAGTGGAATCAGCAGTCGCGCTATATTTGGCACTATGCCAAGATACTGCTCTTCCATTAAGAGTAAATGTAGCCAGAAGTAGACATATAATCGCCTTTCTGTCCTTGGAAGTCCAATACAGTGAATCCCACCACATTCTGTTCTCCACCACCATATATAAGAATCAGATCTCTTAGTACTTCTAAAGTACTTGCGAACGTTCTTTACGGCGGTCTAATGTTCCCTGACTGGGTTAGCCCGAAACCTACTTACCACGCTTCCAGCATGTGCAATGTCAGGTCTTGTACACAATAAAGTATATGTAAGGCTACCCACTGCCGAAACATATGGTATATAACTCATTTCCTTTCATTGTTCCTCACTATGAGGACACATCTTCAAGGTGAGTTTTATTCCATGTCGCATCGGAAGGAACCCTCTTTAAGATCTAATCTATATAGAGGGCTTGGGAAAAACTTATCATTCTCTTTGATCTATCCCAGTAGAGTCGAATCTGAATAATATATGTTTCTTCTCCCAAGTCTTTCATGGAGAAATTACTCGAAAGCCAAGTTTTCACAGAACTGAGCATTCCCACATCATTTCCAATTAGTAGAATCTCATCTACATATAGTACTAAGAATGCGATCTTGCTCCCACTAACCCTCTTGTATGCACAAGGTTCCTCTTCATTTTGCACGAAGTCAAACTCTTTGACCGTCTCGTCAAAATGAAGGTCCCAACTATATGAAGACTGCTACAGTCCATCTCATGGAGTCTACATCCACCATTGCTAGGTCATTAGTCGGGGTTGGTCTCTTGTTTATCACCTGGAACCTCGTGGAAACCCAGTTCCGCCAAGTGCATAAAACTATGCCTCTCAGGTAAATGAGACACCCTACTACACCAACGAGGTGGTTGTACTTGTGTTTCAGAAGGTTCGGTTCCATTTTCTTGCACAGGTGTCTCCTGAGGAGTTTCATTGTATTCTTCCAAAGAAATATTTCTACCTGCTCCGCCTTCCTGAATGAATCTCTTCTTCCAGGAAGTGTGCTTGTAAAGAAATAACCATATTTCGATCTTCGGACATGTAGAATAGATAACCCATCATCCCAGACGGGAATCCAATGAAACGTCCCTTCGCGGACCTAGCTTCCAACTTCTCCACCTTAGTCTTCTTGACATAGGCGGGACATCCCCAAATCCTAATATGATTAAGACTTGGTTTCCTGCCCTCCCACATCTCATGTGGAGTTTTAGGAATGGATTCGGAAGGACATCAATTCAAGATATATGCAGCAGTCAGGAGTGTATACCCCACAGGTAAATTAGTAAGTCAGGATAGCCGAGCATGGAATGGACCATGTTAAACAAGGTTCGGTTCCTTCTTTCTGAGACACCATTTAACTGAGGAGTACCTGGAGGTGTTAGTTGTGAAACTATTCCATGTTCCTTCAGGAACTCATCAAACTCTGTACTCATATACTCTCCACCTCGGTCCGACCGAAGTGCTTCGATATGACTACGAGTTTGTTTTTCGGCTAGGGACTTGAATTCCTGGAATTTCTCAAAGTCCTAGGATTTGTGTCTCATTAAGTATACATAACCATACCTAATATGATCGTCTGTAAACATAATGAAATACTGATATCCGTCATGTGCTGCCTCCAAAGCACCACATAAGTCGGTATAGATTAATCCCAGCTTATCAGCGGCTCTTTCAAAAGTCCTTGTGAAGGGGGACTTAGTCATTTTGCCTTGAAGGCAAGATTCACAAGTAGGAAAGAGATCTAATCCCAATGGACCCATAAGTCCATCTTTTTCCATCTTGTAAACCTTGGTCTGACCAACATGACCAAGTCTAAGATGCCATTTCAAAACTTGATTGGTTTCATCCCTACCACATTTTCTAGTCATAGTATTCACAAATACTTTGTTGCTGAGATTTAGATGATACAATCTATTTAACAATGTAGCAGTGCCCACTTGTTTATTTCTGAAATAAATTTTGCAGGAACCATCACCAATGAAAAATGAGAAGCCTTTTTGGTCAATGACCGGAATGAATACAATGTTTTTGTGCCCCTTGGGCAAAACAAGTACATCCTCTAAAGTCAAAGCAAAGCCGGATTCTAAACCCAAAAGAAGTGATCCTATGTCGGTCCCCTCGACACTATGCCGGCTTCCGACTGTGATCATAACTTCTCCAGCTCCAAGCTTCCTACTTTGTTCCAGATCCTGATTCACGGTACAAATATGAGAACTAGCACCATAATCCACTATCCATGAAGTATAAAATACAGTAGCAGAACAATTTGTTTCCAAAACTAAAAGTTCTGTACCTTAAGTGCCATGAAGAATCGGACAGTCTCTAGCCTAGTGTCCCAGCTTACCGAACTTGAGACATGCGTCCTTTTTCTTCTTGGTCTTAGGAACCATTGGGGCCTTGCCCTTGCCCTTAAGGTCCTTAACTTGTGGTCCAGTCTGCTTCTTGGTCTTTTTATTCTTATTCTTAGACCTTCGAGGTCTAGAAGAAATCACAAGGGCAGACTCCTTCATCCGCGGAGTCTTCATCTCAGACTGGGCGGTCACCAGTTTGTTCATTAGCCCAACTAAGTTACATGCAATTTCATTGCAGTTGAAGTTCATAACAAATTGTGAGAAGGAATCAGGGAGAGACTGAAGGATAAGGTCGGTTTGGAGAGAAGTATCCATTTTAAAATCAAGAGCCTCCAATCTCTCGATCATGGATATCATTTTGAGGACATGTTCCCCAACCTTATCACCTTCCTTCATTCTTGCACCGAACAGTTGCTTGGATATCTCATATCTGGCTGTTCTGCTGTGCTCACCATAAAGCTCGGTTAAGCGAGATAGAATCTGCGTAGCAGAAGTTATTTTCTCATGAGCTCTCTGAAGCTCATTAGACATAAGCACGGACTTTTACGTCATCCTTAACCCACTTTTCGTGGTTTTCAATCTCTTCCTGATTGGATCTGGTCCGCACAGGAGGCACCGGAATGTCCGTCTCTAAGACGTATCCTAGTGCCTCTATACTGAGGACTATCATCAGGTTGCGGAGCCAATCCACAAAGTTAGGTCTGATCAAGGTGTTCTTTTCGAGTAGGATTGCGAGTGGGTTCATTGTCATATTGAGAGTTATGTCTACGTTAAGTATGATAGATTAATTAGTGACTTGTTTAATTATGTTTTGAGTATAGAATTAAGGTCTTTTCTATTCTTGTTACCCAGCTCCAACTATTTTTATCGAAATAACACACTCCCATGTGAAATCCGGAAGTATCGTCGCTCTGCTTCATAGTGGCGATCGAGTTCTTTAAAAATCTTAATAGAGGGCAACCGAACAGGTTTCTAGTCTATTAATTTTCATGAAGTGGTGTCCAACACCATCCCATCTAATGGATGATTCGATATTTTTTCCCCTTGTTCACTCCCCTCAACCTATATGGTTTCTATGGTTCGTGAACAAGTTAAGTTTATAACATCGACGCAAATCAGTTTCACAATTGAATCTTATCCGGCAACCTATCAGGTTTCTAGGGATAAAATTTGCTCCAACTGAAGGCATCCAATGCGCTCTCGGTAATCTATCCGTCCTCCCCGAACGACTACCCGATAACTCGGAAGCGTAGCACATCCGGTTTGGATTTCAATTTCCCGAAAGCTCGATGGAGGGAAGGAAAACCTTGCAACCTTATAAACTTAATAGTTTGTCGTGGGAGAATTTTTGCGATTAACCTTACACTTTGCACATTAATCATTTAAGCGCGTTTGTGGCATTCATACAGTATGAAACAACCATTCACAACCTAGTTGCTACCAACATGTGGTTCATGGACCGTTCCTAGAAAACAAAAACTCCGTAATCTAATTACAAGTCTTCGTCTTGAATCTTCGTCTTCTCGAAATAGATCTTCCTCCGATCTTCGTCATTACATATAAATTTTACATTGAAAATTGTATCCTAGATACAAATATTTCTAGTAAAATAAATAGGCTCAAAACGGCCTTTACAACCCAATCGAATAAAACGAACGATTCAAAACTAAGTCCCCGAACCACATCCCCATTCAAAAGCATTCATCCAATAAATGCTATATAAATGGAAAGCGTAGAGATACATTGATCCAATCAATAATACGAACCGATCCAATCGATTCACACAATCGGTAACATGAAAACGTTCAAATAATTCGATCGCCCATTAAAATTCCAATTAATCAAATTTCCCTTGTAAAATGAAATACCATAAATCATTTTAATCATATTAAATCCAATTTAACATGTGGGAGATTAATTTTCAAGAAAACACGGAAAAATCGAGTCGGGTGAAAACTGGCCTGCCTGGCCGAGTCACTGCCAGCAGCCTGCCGTCCAGACACTACCCGTGTCGCCTGACACGGTCGCGTCGTGCCGGCAGTATCCCAGACATTCCTGCCAGACACGGCTGTGTCGCCTGACACGGTCGAGTCACTTCCGGAATCCTGCCGACTAGACACGGCCCGTGTCGCCTGACACGTTCGGGTCTACCTGGCAGTGACTATGCAGACTGCCGGACACGGCCGAGTCACCCAGGACATGGTCGAGTCACTCTCGGCCAGAATGCACCTTTTGACCAAAAAGTCGTCCGACGACGATTCAGGGCTATATTTTCGACCGGATATCCAATATCAATATTTTTCGACTTTCATATCTCCAATATATATCATATTTTCCAGAAATTTAAGATTTATATTTAGACATAAACTTACGAAAAATACAATTATTACGAACGAAAAACATATACCACGATTATGACTAAAATGATTCCAAATCATTCACAATCTAATCGAGCATTCCAAATGCCAATATTGTATATACGATCGCAAGACCTTATTGGAATATTTATTACACATATTAATAAATAGTGTTTTGATGATTACGTTACTAAACAAAACAAAAAACATAAAGGCGAAGCAAATCGATGAAGCAGACGAAGACGCAAAAAGATGCAATCTGGACTGCATTAGCGCGCGCAAAACATCATAGGCTAGCGCACGCTAACGGGAAGTCATTTGCATATCAACCAAGTTCGAAGTTACCCGAAGTGAAGTCATCTGATGAGGATAGCGCACGCTACACCCTATACCTAACGCACGCTATCGAGTTCATATTACCGTTGTGAAGATATTCAAACACAGAATGACGTATGCAATGAAGTCAGTATTGGCGCATGCAAGAGATGATATTTAGCGCACGCTAAATATCAGTTTGAATCAAGTAAATCAGAATGTTGGAAAGATTCGGCGGAAAGTCAAGCATCAAACGGATAGCTTGACAAGTGAAGGCAATGTATATATTACGTTAACGCACGCTACTCAATCATGGTTAACGTACGCTAAGTGAGTCAGATAACGTACGTAACACAAAGAATATAACGTACGCTAAAGGAGAAACAAAGCTACTGGACTGAAACTGGAACACACTAGCGCACGCTAAAGAGAAAGCCTAGTGCACGCTAATTAGTCAAAACAGGCCAACGGCTAGTTTGGCTGAAGAAGGCTATAAATACCACAACCTTGGTATTATTCCATACTGTTGTGTCGAGATTTATACACCTCAACAGGCGATCGGCACAAAGACCGGGCGACCGAACCAGAGTCAAATAGACCAAGGCATACTTGCCGATCGAAGGACCCACAACAGGACCGTGCGGCGAGCGATTGACTGCCAAGGCGATCGCCTCCCGACAATTAGCGATCGTTTCAAGTGCCCAATCATGGATGACCTCCTCATTCCACGTAAAGCCAACATCCTCCAAGTCTGCGAAGGCCGAAACTCGGAATAGAGACCCACGTGCAAATATAGAAAAGGCACCGCACGATAAGGCCCTTTGACCCCAACCTGTCACCATCTTCTCACCTACCGACAGACCCGCCGAAAGGTCGAATATGGGACCTCCCGAGACAGCGACAAGAGACGCGTGTTGTCCTATCATTGGTTCACACAGCTGGCTACTAGCAGCAGCTGCGGACTTTAAGGCAATTAGTCCATGTGCTAAAAACGATCGCCCCCTTATTATAATACAGGAAAGGCGATCGCGAGTCAGGATTAAGACATCCCAGCTCCTCCTATAAATAGAAGGCTTCCTGCACTTGGATATCTCTTGGCTTTTCACTCTCAGAAGCTCTTAACCCAAAGACGGTCGGCAGAAATGAGAACAAGAACTCACAAAGCTTCAACTCTGGTTCTTCCGGCAATCATCAGCACTCAAGAGCTAGATAACTAGGGTCTTTTACACGCATTGTAATTGTACTCTTACATTAATATTTGTACTCCAACGTATTCGTATTAATAACATCTCACGAGAGCATTCAATCCCGGGCCTAACAAACCCGGCAAATCTTGTGTTATTTACTTCCCCACGGACGTGCTCTCGCGTTTTGTTTGTTACTCATCCATTCCAGCAATATCATCTCCGGATAATATTTTGGGTAGCAACAATTGGCGCTAGAAGAAGGGTCTCTACCCGTTAGTTGTATTTTTATGTGCTTAATCATCATTATTTTAGACCCATTTTTAGTTTAAATCGGTGTAAATGAGCTTTTAATGCATTATCTGTTTATGTTTTGAAGCAAATTGGAGTCTGGAAGCTTAAACGACGAAAAACGGGCCAAAACGACAGAGCAGGCGCGGTACTCACTGTACTGAGGGCCGCAGCACACCAAGGCCAGGCCGCGGCACATGCACGGCACAGCAGGCGCGGTACTTACTGTACTGAGGGCCGCAACACACTTAAGCTGAGCCACGGCCCATATGAAAAATACCGCCTAGGCATATGGCGCTGAACACTTAGGGCTGCGGCACATTAATGCCAAGCCGCGGCCCGCGGGGCAGGATTTCTGAGTCAGCCGCGTTTTTGGGCCGTTTTTGGAGCCTGTTTTTGACCTAATTCCCGGACGCATTTTGGAGACTAATGAAGGTTATAAATAGGCATTGAAGGTCTGAAGATGAATCACCAGAGAGAAGGAGAAAATACTGATCGAGCAGAGAGCAGAAGCTAGAGAACAGAGGAATTCAAGTTCTTCAACTATGTTTGATTTCTATTATGCTTTCTTTAATTCATTGTGTATTATTTTCTAGCATGTCGGGCTAGAACCCTATTCTAGGATTGTGATGAAACCGAAGTTTTGACGAATTAACTTTTGATTTTGCATTATTAATATATATATATATATCCCTTTCTTATTGAGTTTTCCCCAATTGTTTTTAACGCGTTCAATTATGTGGCCTATGATTGAATTGTTTTGATTACGCAACTCGAATCGAGAGAGGAGAGTTAGTAGGAAAAATTGGTGAGAAACGTTGTATCTTGTGAGATAGGAATATACTCATAGGAATTACGTGGCCTGTCTGAAGATTTTGTACTTTTTGCCTATTGTCGAATTAATTCACCTAGGAATAGAGTGTTTTATTCGCCTTAGAAAATTCTACTGACTTCGAAAGAGGCATTAGAGTATATTAGCAAATCTTCGCCTTCAATAAATTGGGAAATCACTTAATTCATATAAATCAAGAGTAATTCGGATAAATCGAGGCGGATTCTCAATCCCAGATTAGTCACCTATTTGATCTTCTTTCTTCTAATAATCGATGTTCTTAGTTTATCATTATATTAATTTTCTTTAATATTCCTTGAACCACCATATTCAATCGTTCAGATAAATTTAGAATACACATAAATTGGTAGTTAGTAAGTCAGTCTTCGTGGGAACGATACCTTACTTATCACTTTATTACTTGCTTACGACAACGTACACTTGCGTTCAACGAAAAATGTAACAAGTTTTTGGTGCCGTTGCTGGGGACTGATTGTTTTACTAATATCGACTTCAGTATTTCTAGTCTTAATTTGAACACTATTTTATTTTTGTGTAATTTTTTATTATTTGTTTTCCTTTCAGGAGTTTTGTTTAGTGCATGAGAAAATTTGGTAACGAAGGCCTAGTACCTTTTGATACTGAGCTCGAGCGCACTTTGCGAAATAACAAGAAGGAAAGGCGTGAGCTGTCAAAAACAGATACCATGGCCGATAACATAGAAAATCACGTAGTAGACAATCCTATGCAGCAAGCTCAACCGGCATTGGCACTCCGAGATTATGCATTGCCTCAAATCAATGCAAATTTTTCGGAGAATCGGCGCCCAACTGTCCAAGCAAACAATTTCGAGATAAAGCCGGACATAATCCAGATGCTACAAGCAAGCCAATTCTGCGGATTAGCGAATGACGACTCCAATGCTCATATTGCGTCCTTTCTCGAGAGATGCGATACATTCAAGAACAATGGAGTTTCTGATGACGCCATTCGTCTATGGCTTTTCCCATTTTCTTTGAGGGATAAAGCCATGTTTTGGTTGAATTCACTTCCGCCGGGCTCTATCACGACTTGGGCGGAGTTAGCACAAGCCTTTTTGGCTAAGTTCTTTCCGCCAGCAAAGACAGCGAGATTTCGGAACGAAATAACGACGTTTGGGCAATTTGAGATGGAATCGCTTCATGAAGCTTGGGAGCGATACAAGGATTTACTAATAAGATGCCCACACCATGGTCTACCGGATTGGCTACAAATTCAGACCTTCTATAATGGACTAAGTGTTTCTACACGCACACTTGTCGATGCATCCGCTGGAGGAGCTCTAATGGGCAAGACAATGGCTGAAGCTCATTCTTTATTGGAAGATATGGCGGCAAATGCGTATAAGTGGCCTTCAGAGCGTCTGAATCCGAAATGAGTTATGGAAATTTCCGATAATGATCCAATATCTATGCTATCGGCCCAGGTTGCTGCCTTGACTCAACAACTTCAAGTTTTATCACGCGCTGCTTCTACCGTTACCACAAAATCATGTAATTGGTGCAACGGGTCACACCCTAGTGCGGAATGCCAAGTTGGAAATCCTTTCGAGCAATGTCCGAGGGAACAAGCTCAGTTTGTGGGGAACGAAAATCAGACGAACAATCCATATTCCAATACATATAATCGGGGGTGGCGAAATCACCCCAACTTTTCGTGAAAAAACAGACAAAATTCAAACCAACCTCAGTTTTCTCAACACCAACAGCAACCTCCTCCTGCTCCAAAAATCTCTCTAGAGGAGGCAATGGCGAAATTGGAAACAAATAAGAGTCAGTTCATGACCCGTACGGAAGCAACCTTGCAAAACCATTCCACCTCTATTCGCAACTTGGAAGTCCAATTGGGTCAAATAGCAAATGTGTTAACAGTCCGACCTGAGGGTACCTTGCCAAGTACAACTGAGATGAACCCCAGAGAGAGTATTAATGCCATTGGTTTGAGAAGCGGGAAGGAAGTGTGTGAGTAGCCCGGGAGGAACAAAAGGAGAGGTGATCATGAGGAGAAGAAAAATTTGGCATCTGAAGAATCATAAAATTCTAAAAGTTCGAAACTGTTTTCTGACAATCCGATGGCCTATGTGCCACCCGTCCCGTTTCCGTAATGATTGCAAAAGCAAAAATTGGACAAGCAATTCTCCAAGTTCCTTGACGTCTTTAAGAAACTACATATCAATATTCCATTTGCCGATGCCTTGGAACAAATACCGATCTATGTGAAGTTCATGAAGGAGATCTTATCGAACAAAAAGAAGCTCGAAGAGTATGAGATAGTGGCATTGACGGAAGAGTGCAGCGCCATCTTGCAGAAAATGCTCCCGCCAAAATTGAAGGATCCAGGAAGCTTCAATATACCATGCACTATAGGAAACTTGTCTTTTGATAGAGCGTTGTGTGATCTCGGTGCCAGTATTAATCTTATGCCCCTTTCCATTTTTAAGAAGCTAGGTATTGGGGAAGCCAAGCCGACAATAGTCTCTTTGCAATTAGCTGACAGATCTATCATCGAGGGGAGTAATAGAAAATGTTTTGTCAAAGTTGATAAATTCATCTTTCCGGCCGATTTTATTGTACTCGATATGGCGGAGGACCATGACATCCCAATTATCTTGAGAAGACCATTTTTAGCTACCGGCCGAACTCTCATTGATGTGGAGAAAGGGAAACTCACTTTACGGGTTCAAGATGAGCAAGTCACATTCCAAGTGTTTCGATCTCTCCCATGTTCAAGTAATGTCGAGAAGGTTTCTCAATTCGAAAGCTTATATATCTTTGAGAAAGACACACACTAGGAGAGTTGTCGGTCGAAGTGTTTAGAATCCGTCCTAGTTGCTCCGACGTCTAAGAAAAATGAAGAACGAATCGCGTATCTTGAGCATTTGAATATGTCATCTTCATCATCCGTTCATCCACTATCGAAAAATTCTCATGTTGTCATAAGTTCGTTCGTGGAAAAGAAAACTAAGCCGGAAGTGAAACGGGTGCCAAGTCATGTGCAATATGGGTGTTTAGGAAAGTTACTTTTGTTCAAATCTTTTCGCAAATAACATTGGTTGTCCAAACCAAAAATCGAATTGTTAAAGACCAATGGTCAAAAATTTAAAACACATATTAACGGTTCGATGGACGGGGCGGAGTTCAAATGGTGTTTGGAAAAGCAAATTGATTTTCAAAAGGTCCGGCTGAAGACTATAAACTTAGCGCTTCTCAAGAGTCAACCCGAGTGTTAGTTGTAGATTTTAATTTTTCATTGTTTTCATTCATTTTAGGAGTCTAATTTTTTCGTCATTTTTGCTTTGATATGCTTATCTCTCATGTTCTAGGTGTTTTCCATTGAAATTTATGTGCAGGAACCTTCCAGGGGCATTTGTCATGTTTGGGCCACGGCACAATGATAGCGAGCCGCGTCACATACAAGTCAAGAAATTGGGCTAACCTTCATGTACTATGTGCCGTGGCACGAACATACTGAGCCACGGCACACTCGACCCCTAAGCCGCGGCACGTTGACGCTGAGCCATGGCACGCTAAACGCCCCAGAAATACCCAGGAGCCTGTACTCTGTGCTGCGTCACGATGATGCTGAGCCGCGGCACACTAACCCTTCAGGCCGCGGCACCCCCGACATGAGCCGCGGCACGCTTTGAACAACATTGATTGCACAAAATAGACTGTACTACGGGCCGTGGCTCACTTGCAACGTGCCGCGGCCCCTAACGAGGAATTTAAAAGACCAACGCTTGAATTACAATTCTTTCGGCCGAAACATGTTTTACTTCTCCAAATCCTTTCCTCCTCCGCGCGTAACAAGGTTACCCTCTCCGAAGTTCTTCTTCTTCTTCTCATTTTTTTCAATCCAACACAAGGTAATTCTTATTCATTAATCTTAATTGCAACATGGATTGAGAAGTGAGGTAATGTTCCTCATTCATTGTTGAATATGTTTTTAGTTTTCTTAAAATTCTATCAAGGTTTAGTCGGAATATGGTGATTATCGATTGAATGTTGATGTTGTTTTGTTGTTTTGTCATGAATATAGGTGATTATCGATTGATGTTACTGTTGTTGGGGATTGAATTAAGCCATTATTGTTTTTGTTCTTCATTTAAGCTAACGCACACAAGGTGTTTGACAAAATGCACCAAGGAAATTTTTAAGCCGAAAATCTTCAAATTGTATGTAACGAATCCGATTATCGGATTAAATTGTGCCCCCAACCCTTACATCATATTTGAGCTTAAAATCTCGGCCTTATTTCCCTCATACGATAGTACGAGTTCATTCGACTCTATATTCATTTTCCACAGGTTTTAAGTCGAGAGTGATGTAGTTATCTTTAAAGTTGTTTAATTTCCGGTGTTTATTTTTCAGGAACTTCATCATGGCTAGGAAAAGGAAGTTGAGCATGAGGGCTAGGATGCGATCGTCGCCCACAAGAGGGGAAACGTCACAGAATCGAACCGATATGGAATCCCACCAATTTTCTGATCCTGACATCCATAGAATATTCAACAAGAGAATCCATCCTCGTCCAATAATTCCGGAGCGGGGATTCACTCCCGCCCCCTAGGACGGAGAGCTATTGGCTATGATCAACTAGATGGGATGGACTCGATTCACTGCGCCACCCGAGCCGGCGGTGATTTCTATTGTCCAGGAGTTCTACGCCAGTGCTCTATTGCGACAAATCCAGGCGGGACAAATGATGGGCCGACCAGATACACGGACTGAGGTTGTCATCCGAGGGCAAACAGTGGACTTTTCGGTGGCCGCGATTCGGAGGCTGTACGAGCTACCGGAGGTGGACAAATCGGAGTTCACCTAGATTATGAGTAGTCTCACGAGGGAGGCTCTGCTGGAGGCACTTGCTCAGCCCGGTTCCGTATGGGAGACGCGAGTCCCGGGTTCCACAGCTTTCTATTTTAAGAGTTCTCGCCTCAGTCGGCTCGGGCGATCCTGGCTCTACTTCCCCTGTGCACAAGTCGACCCTACATCACAGATCCGCTCGGTCTTGCTTCCTCGTGCCCTATTATTGTATGTTATCACGACGGGACTTTGGTTTGATGTGGCCCCACGTTTGTACCGTTCTATATTTCAGTGCATCCAGGGAGGGGCAAATACGGGATTAAAACATCCCTCGCTGATTTGTGCTCTATGCCGACGACGAGCCGTCTATTACACTCCAAGGTCCGATCGACCACCGTATTATCTCCCATTTCGACCAGTGGGGTGGCGCGAGGGCACACGAGCGGGGGCGAGGATTTCTGATCGATGAGCCACACGAGCACTCTCCCGAGCCACTACTCCTGACACATGAGCCGACGACGGATGCTGATGATCGGACTGAGTCCACTCCACCGCCAGCGAGAAAGCACCTTTAGGCGATGTTTGACAGCCTGATGGAGGAGATGCAGAGAGAGAGAGACAGACATCTAGCAGCTGTTCGAGAGGAGATGCGAGCTGAGAGAGACACCCTCCTCGCAGCTATTCGGGAGGAGATGCGCGAGCAGCCCGCCGGGCCAATCGACGTGAGGAGAGGCACTTGGCGGTGAGGGAAGCGGACGGACCCTTCATTCCACCAGTCAGGCCATCTACACAACCCTCCTCGCCGAACGAGGCCGGCACCAGTTCCTGAGCTGATATTAGGGGAGTACTTGACCTTTTCTCATATTGCATATTACTATCTGTATCCATTGAGGTCAATGTACGGCTTAAGTTTGGGGGGGGTTTACTTTCAGTTGTTATTTACTTATTCCTTGTTATTTTTCATTGTTATTGACTCTAGCCTTGCTTGTCTTGACTTTATTTGCATTCGTGGACTTTTCGTGCAGCCTTGTGTAAAACTGACGATATGATACTGATTTCTTTTTGAAGAAACGATTGAGTGTTGGTCGAGTTTGCAGTCCGCGATATTTGTTTCCTTTGAGTATTCATTTAGGTCTGAAATTTTTTTTTGCGTTATTGTAGAAATCTTAGCATATAAGAAATGAGACATACGTGCTTACGAACCGCCGTCTATATGTTTGGTTACACTTTTCACGTAGCTAGTCGTCCAGTAACATGAGTCTTCTTGGCATTTAATTTGAGTTTAGAGTCGGACAGCCTTTCCCAAAAATTCGAGGAATTATACATGTTCTATAATGGGAAGTCTAGTAACCGGGGGTATTCACGCGACCCATTGTTTACTCTCGCGTAAAACAAAAACCCTGAATAGACTAATGGTTCAGAAAAATCGCATAATGTTGAAAAGAAGCCAAGTAACTAGATGTATTCACGTGACCCATTGTTTACATTCGCGTAAATCAGCAACTTTGAATCAGACATGCAGGAATAACCATTCGAGTTTTTTTTATCCGTTGTAGAAGGAGATGTTGTGCGGCGATTTATACGCCTCGATGGCGATAAGCATAATGGTCAGGAGCTAGCTAAAGAAGACAGAGGCTGGGCAAGCACCTAGCGGTCGACGTCCAAGGCGATCGTCTATTGGCATCTGGCGATCGCCTCTAATGGCCGACTGGAGATGATCGTCTAGTGCCACGTATGAATCCTACACCCGTCAAAGTCCTCAAAGACCGAATCTCGGGTGAAGACCCACGTGCAGATCCACGAAATGCGCCACGGGATAAAGCCCTTTGACCCCAGCCTGTCACCACCTTCACACTTACCGACAGACCCGCCGAAAGGTGCAAACTGGGTCCTCCCAAGACAACGACTCAGGACGCATGCGAACTTCTTATTGGCTCGCACATCTGGCTGCCAGCAACAGCCGCGGACTTTAAGGAAACAGTCCCATGTGATGGGACGATAGCCCACCTTATTTTAATATAGGAAACGGCAGTCGCCCGCGATGGACAGGGAGGACCTAGCAACCTCTTCTCCTATAAATAGAAGGCTTCCAGCAGTGGCCAAAGGATGGAAAAATTCATTCACGAACAAAGAGAGTGGAATACATTCACACAGTGAAAATCGTTAACACAAACATACTTTACAACGTAAACACAGAACGCCAAAAGCAAACAATACGGAGAACTCTCCATCTTTGTAACAAGAAATCACAGAGCTTCTACTCTGGTTCTTCCGGCAATCTTCAGTACTCGTTAGCTAAGATAACTAGAGTCTTTTCACTCATTGTCATTGTACTCTAACATTAATATCTGTACTCATTAGTATTCATATTAATAACATCTCGCGAGAGCATTCAAGCCCGGGACTAACAACCCTGGCAAATCTTGTGTTATTTATTTCCCCACAGACGTCCTCTCGCACTTTGTTTGTTACCCGTCCATTCCAGCATATCATCTCCAGATAATATTTTAGGTAACAACAATTGGTGCTAGAAGAAGGGGCCATCTTAACCTTCATTTTTTATTCCGACCGTCTCGAAGAACACTCACTGTTCTCCGGGGCATATACTTGAAGAAACACTCACTGTTCTTCAAAGAAAAACCTTCAGAATCATGACATCTGCCACGACCTCGAAAAGGGCCACCCTACGATCTGCCGGACACCTTATTCTGGCCCAGACCGAGTCCCATCTTATGGCGGAAGGCGACCGCGGCGACGCTAGACTCTCAATCCCGCCCTCGAAGGATGGCCCCAGCCTCTCACTCGATAAGTTCCAAACTGCGGAACAGAGGAGGCCATGGCCATCCTCAGGGAGGGACGGAGAGTATGAGACTCGCCCACCATGACTCCATCAGCCATCCGCCGTGCAGGCAAGAGGAAGTTCAAGGAGCAATATGTCGAGAAATCATCAGAAAGCCCCGAGTCGCAGGAAAAGGCACTCGTAAGGTGGGACGATTCCATCTTCAGCCGCCTAGGGAGTGATCCCTCATGGCGACCCGGGCATTCGGGCCCCAGTCGGGAGTCATCGGAGTCCAAATCTGTCACCAGGAGTTCCGCATACCCAACTCCCAGAAGACAGGCCGGCCAACGAGCTCCCTCTCACCCCAGAATTGAGCTCGGTGGCAGAGAACTCGTCACCTACCACGGGGCCAGGAGATCGGTACACGATCACCTCGTCTCCCGCTTCGAGAGCCAATCCGCGAGCAGTCAGGCTACGGAAATGGCCGCAATGCAGCGCCAGCTCGACGAAATGAAGGCGCTCATAGAAACTGGGGCAGGCGCCAAGAGATCGATCGCCGGACCGAGTGAGCTGCTCGCGGTCCAGATCGAACTCGCCTCCGTACAACCGAAGATCGCTCCTCCTCATACACCTCTATATGAGGGGAGATCGGATCCTGAGACCCATTTGAGCAAGTTCTGGATCTACATGACAGGATGCAGGGCATCGGACGCCACAAAGTGCCGAATGTTCCCATTAACATTGGGCGATCTTTCCTATAGGTGGTACATCTCACTGCCACCGCGTTCAATCAACTGTTTTGAGAAACTGGCGAACGAATTCACATCGTATTTCGACGCTAAAGTCGCTCGTCTAGAAGGCCCCCACCGCATGATGAAGATCAGGCAGGGGAAGGACGAGCCCGACGAAGACTACATCGACCGGGTGGATGAAAAAGTCCTCACCGGCGAGCCCATTAGCGATGAACTCGCTCTCTACTCGGTCCTAGGGGGATTCTATGGCCATTCACCCATGTTCAGGCACCTCACGAAGGACACCCCCCCACCTATGCGATCTTCCGCGTCAGGGCCACTGATTTTCAGGCTAGGCAGAGGATGCTCACACTTTGCTTAGGCGAGGGATCTACCGGAGAAGGGAAGGCGCCATCCCACATCCCGAAGAAGGCAGTCTCCAAGCCTAGAAAGGCGGTCGCAAAGCCGCCTGATGAATTCAAAGCCTTCGAGGATGTGGAAGTTCACCTCCTACGCAACCTCAATCTATCTCCGGCCCACATTTTCAATGCCATCAAGGGGCGTGAGTGGCTTAGCAAACCAAAGCCGATGAGGGACAACAGTCATCTAGACCGCAGAAAATTTTGTGCCCACCACAAGAGTCTCGGCCACAACACCAGCCAGTGCCGCGACCTCCTCAGATAACTTGGTTACCAAGCCAGAACCCCGAGCAGAAAGGACCGGGGGGCACAACCGCCAATAGAACGACGGAATCCCTCCCAATACAGTCGCTAGGATCGAGCAGAATGAGCCGGAGTACTCAGACAAATCAATCCCTCCGATCAACCCCGGCGGCTGGATCAATATGTTTCAGTCGGGAGGTGGAAACCTCGGAGGCCTTTCCCCGGTTTCTACCATATCGAATAGAAAGTGGAAGGCCGAGCTGAGGGCGTTCACAGGGGTCCATGTATCCTTGGAAAAATGGTTGATCGCGTGCTGGTTGACAATGGGAGCTTTTGCGATTTCATATTCAAATCTGCTCTTGACCAGCTCGGAACCTGACCAAGTTCATCAAGCCATTTGATACCGTGCTTCAAGGTATCGGCAACAACACGGTCCAAGCGTATGGAAGGATCAAGCTCTCTGTCGAGCTAATATGCTATTACGATCCCAAGGTTAGGATCACTAGGAACCTTAATTTTGTAATCATAGATAGGCCCAGCGTCTATAATGGGTTCCTAGGTCGCCCCTTTCTAGAAACTTTCGCGGCGGTCGCTTCTTCTTTCTTTTACTGTATCAAGTTCCCCACTGCCGATGGGATGGTCGGTACTGTAAAAGGAGACCAACTAATGGCAAAGAAATGTTTGAATTACTCCTGTGTCATAACTTCTTTCAACACTTCCCATACTATTTATAACATTGAGACGATCGACAATCAACCGATGGAGATCGACGATCCAAGCACCTCGCACCAGCCCGACTCAGAGGACGGCATCTCACATCGATTGACGGACGACATTGAGCCAAGGACCGGTTTCGAGCCAAGCCTCACCAACGATCCAAGGATCGAGTCCGGAAATCGTTCCAAACGAGAAGCGACCGTCCCCATTGAAGATCGGCACAAGTGTCGGTCTCGAGTTAAAAAGCGATCTAATCAGTTTACTACGTAAGAACATCGGAGTATTTTCCTGGTTGCATCAAGATATGGTCGGCATAAGTCCTGAACATGCTTGCCACTATCAAAAGATCAACACGGCAAGGAAGCCTATTCACCAGAAACGTAGGAAATTCGGTCCTGAGAAGTACGCAGCGCTCGACATAGAAGTCAAAAACCTACTCGACAACAAACTAATCGGAGTAGGTACATACGAGCCACAGTAAGTAGCCAACGCGGTGCTCGTCGAAAAGCGGAGCAACTCCTGAAGGATATGCATCGACTTCACCGACCTCAACGCGGCATGTCTAAAAGACCACTTTCCGATGCCTCATATCGACCACTTGGTCGATAGCACGGCAGGTTGCAAAATGATGTCGTTCATGTATGCTTTTGCCGGGTACCATCAGATCCCAATGGCGGAGAAAGACATAAAACACACGTCGTTCCACACGGAAAAAGACGTATACTTTTGGGTCCGAATGCCGTTCGGTCTGAAGAATGCGGGGGCGACCTACCAACGGCTAGTCAACGGGATGTTCGCCAACTAGATTGGCAAGACCATGGAGGTTTACATGATTACATCGTGATCAAAAGTCTCAAAAAGGAAGATCACCTCAATGACCTGGCCGAAACATTCGCCATCCTCGAGAAGTTCTACATGAAACTGAACGCCAAGAAATGCAACTTCGGGGTAAGCTCCGGAAAGTTCCTGGGGCACATCGTGAGCCAGAGGCGGATCGAGGCGAACCCCACCAAGATCCAGGCAATCCTAGAGATGCAGGAGCCACAGAATGTCAAACAAGTGCAATACCTCACTGGTTGCCAAGCTGCCCTTAATCGTTTCATTTCTCGGCTCGGAGATAAAAACAAGCCATTCTTCGCGACCATAAAGAACAAGAAGTTTGCATGGACAAGGGAGAGTCAAATAGCATTCACCAAAATCAAGGAGTATCTGTCCAACCCCCAGATCTTGGCGAAGCCGATCCTCGGCGAAAAGCTATTCCTTTACCTGGCGGCCTCCGAGGTCGCGCTGAGTGCTGTTTTAGTGCGAGCAGAGGGGCAAGCCCACTTGCCGATCTACTTTGTTAGTCAAGCGCTCCACGACACGGAAATGCTTTACACGCCTCTGGAGAAGATCGCCTACCCTTTAGTCATGAGTGTTCGCAAGCTCAGGGCCTACTTCTTCGTACACCAATTGGAGGTTCTGACGACTCTCGCTCTAAGGCAAGTTCTGCACCGGCCAGACACCAACGGGCGACTCCTCAAGTGGTAACTGGAGATCGCCCAATACGGTATTACGTACGCTCCTCGCACGGCAATCAAAGGCCAAGATCTGGCGGACTTCGTGGTGGAATTAACGTTCCCACCCAGTCCGACCCAGGTCGGCCGTCCTGCTTGGAAATTGTACATTGATGGCTCGGCAACCAACTCGCGAGCAGGGGCAGGGATTGTCCTCATCAGCCCGACGGCCAAAGTTTCAGAAATGCTGTGCGTTCGGGTTCTGTGAGACCAACAATGAAGCCGAGTACGAAGCCTTGGTGGGCGGGATCGATCTAGCACTCGCCCTGGACGTTCGTCGCCTCCACATCTTCATGGACTCCCTCTTGGTCGTAAACCATGTCAAGGGGGAATATGAGGCGCGCGGCGAACGGATGATCAAATACCAAGATTTGGTCGCCGAAATGTGCACAAAGTTTGAAGAACTGCTGATAGAACAAGTCCCGAGAGAGCACCACTCCCAGGCCGATGCCCTATCCAAACTAGCATCGTCAGATGGGGCGGCAGATTTCTCTAACATCCAAATCACAAAATCAGCAAAGCCGGCGATTGACAGAAGCCTGATTACCACAGTTGCCGTCTCCGAAGAGAACTGGATGACTCCGTTCATCAAATACTTGAAGGACGGAACGGTCCCCGCTGATCGTATCAAAACTCGCCAGCTTCAGCTCCATCCAACCAGATACACCCTATTGGACGACGGACTTTACAAATGAACTTTCATCCTTCCTCTTCTCAAGTGCATTACGCCGGAGGAAGTCCGACTCGTTCTAGCCAAGATCCATGATGGGATCTGTGGAAATCACACTGGAGGATGAGCTCTAATCCACAAGACGACCAGGCAAGTTTTTTTCTGGCCTACACTACAAAAAGACACGATCAAATGCTCGATCGTGTCACAGGTGTCAAGTGATGGGCCCAAACATCAAGCTCTCCCCCGAACAACTCACTTCTATGTATAGTCCATGGGGCATCGACCTCATCCGTCCTTTGCCGACGACTCCAGGGGGATGTAAATTTGCAATCGTGGGAGTCAATTATTTCACGAAATGGGCTAAGGCCGAGCCACTCAACAAGATCGGCCAAGAACAAGTAATCAAGTTCATTTGGAAGAACATCATATGCTGATTCGGTCTACCCAAGGCTATCATCTCCAACAACGGGAAGCAGTTCGACGGTTTGGAAGTCATGCGATTCTGCGAGAAATGGGGAATCAAAAAGTTATTCTCATCCCCTTAGCACCCTCAGACAAACGGGAAGGTGGAGGCCGTAAACAAGATCCTCAAACACACGATCAAAGCAAGACTCGAATCCAAACAATGACAATGGGCGAGCGAGCTCCCGGATGTTTTGTGGTCCTACCGAATGACGACCCGAAACTCAACCGGCGAAACCCCGTTCGCCATCGCCTTTGGAACAGAAGCAGGGATCCCTTCAGAGGTCTCCGTCCTAAGCCACCGAACTGAACAGGAAATGATGACGGACAATGATGTAGCCCGACGGATCGACTTGGATTTGCTCGAAGAACGACGACTGACCTCAGAAATGAAGAACACGATCCACAAAAGCAAATCTAAAAAATTCTTCAATTCGAAGGTCAAGGAAAGGCGATTCCAAGTGGGCCACCTAGTCCTCAAAAAGGTCCAGACTCACACGGGAGTATTTGACCCGAATTGGGAAGGCCCCTTCAGAATATCTAAACAGCTGACCAGAGGAGCCTACGAACTACAACACCTAGACGGCACTCCGGATCAATATCCCTGTAACGCCGTACATTTGAAGAAATACTACCAATAAAAACTCTGTATTCAGTTACCCAATGTACAAAGAGTTTAATGTGATTCTTCGATCCCCTATATGTGATTCGCCTCGACATAACAAACAAATAAAAAGAGGACGACTCGCTCGCGCTACAATCGGTCTTTATCTAACCTAACGGACCTACGCAAGCGATCGCCCCTCCAAGCACAACGTATACCATCGAGGATCGTCATCTAACATGGCGGTCCAAGGTAGAAAAGTGCAGCCATGGTCCTGGGAGTCGATGGAACCGATGCCCAGTGCATGCAAGGTTCCTTTGGGCAAAGATCGCCCGCCCTTTTGTTTAAACAAATCAGTGGACGCACTCGCACGTCCTAGGACCCATCATCTAATCTGATGGACCGAGGCAGGCGATTGCATCCTAACCCCGTCACAACGTATGCCCTCTTAGGTAGAAAAGTGCTAACTAGCCACGGTAGCGAAGTCGATTTATCCGACTGCGCCCCGTGCAAGGAATCTTCCAGGCAGAGATCGTCCTCCCCATCGCAACTTTGCGAGGCAAAACGTAGCCTACGGAGGACCCTTACAATTAAGTGAGTCACGAGAAGTTAACCATCAGACGGAATGTCGCTCGCGCACAAGACATAGTCGTCGGGGTCGGTTCCATCGAACCCCACGACTATGCGAAGTCTATCCAGGATGGAACGTTCGGCCTCCATCATGGAATCAACAAAATGGAAGATTGGAAGAACCGAACTAAAGATAGCTCACTAAACGAATTATTTTCGTTCCCTTACTTTTACTAAGTAAACAAAAACAAGGGGCAAAGCGGAGCTATTAATACATGCAATCAGGAGGACGGAACCACATACGATCGGCTTTGTTCAAACACACACATGACGATCGGTTTTGTCCAAGAAATTTACAAGTAAGAATTTCAAGTGTACCAATTCATTCAGATCAATTCATACGACGGCCGCTCTCCAAACAATTGTGCAAAGTCGAAATGATGCGAAGAATTTAGACAAGACGATCATACATACAAAGCATCAAGTAAAATTGTGTAAACACTTGTTTAAATTCGTATGCAAAACATTCAGAGAGGCAATCGTACAAATAAAGAGTCAGATGAAAAAAAATGTATTTTATTCCATTCAAATTGTTTGTACATACACGCCCGAAGGCAAAACAAGAATAAAATGGAAATTACAAGGAAAGAAAAACATCATAAACAACGGTCTCGCTCAGGCCAACCCTGCCTGGCCTTCGCCTCCAGCAGACGGAACGACGCGCGCTTCCTCACCGGCTTCCGAATAAACAAGTTTGTCCGGTGAAGGGTATCAGCTCAGATCGATCGCAAGGTCGGTGAGGTCAAGGATTGGTAGAGAGAAGTCCGGCTGCAAAGGATGCTCGAGCACGTAGGCTTTGAAGTTTTTGATCAGAGGGCCAACCTCGACCCCTCCCTTCTTGGCAGCACGGATGGCATCGACGTAAGCCAAGTAATATGCGAACTCGCTGACGTACTCCATGCTGAGGTAGGGATCGGTCTCGATCGCCTCCAACTTCTCCTTCAACCCCGCGACTATCTTGTTCGCATCCTTGAGCTTGGCTACCTTGGGAGCCAGTTCCCCCTTCGACGACTCCAGCTCGCCGTTCAGTCGATCCACCACCGCCTTCAGCCCGGTGACCTCCTCCGGCGAGGCCGCATGCAACCGACGACCCTCCGTCACCTGGCCGCGTATCCTATCGAGCACCGCCCGAGACCGGTCGAGCTCCTGCCTCATCCGGTCAAGATCTTGTTTAGCTCCCTTGGTTGTCTCAGTATACTCCTTCTCCATGGCCACGATCCTATCGGCAAACTCGGTGTTCTGGTTCCGAGCTGCCTCAAGGTCTGAGTGAAGTAACAACTTGAGCAGCCATTGTCGCCGCTTGGTGGGTCAGGGCAAGTGTCGCCTGCATGGCATCTCCAGACCGCCGGCGCGCAATCGCATCCAGGTCGGTCGTCCAAGCCTTCGGAAGAGAGGAGATGGCCCAGGAGACGTAGGAAGGGACATCGATAGGCTCGTATGGGGCCTTGGTCGTCAGGAAATCCAGCACCATCGGCTAGATGTTCGGATCGGCAAGGCGGACCCTGCAACAAAAAGAACGAAGAGTTAGTATGCACCCTACACAAGCAGCTTAACTCAGAAAGATCAAACCAGTCTTACCTTGCGACCAACTCGGGTTCGCGGCCAAAATAGGGCTTGCCCCGCGGAGTCTCGGCTTCAGCGATCGCCACAGTCTTTAGGAAGGCCGCTGAGGGCGTAGACCTCTCTGCCATTGGAACGGCGGAAATAGGAGGCGCAGCAACCGGCGGCACCATAATTGACGCCTCCGCTGCAGCAGTCGACAGGGGCTCCTCCGGCCTCCGCCTCTTGCGGTTGCGTTGGAGTTGTTCCTCCTCCCAAGCTTCCGGCTCGACGACCGGCGCTATGAGAGGTCTCATCTCAGGGACAGGGCAGGACGTCGTTGCAGGGGCACGCCCCGCCTTCTTCCCTTGCTGGAGACGACTCATGAGGCCAGGGTTCGACATTACAATCTCTCTCAGCGGCTCGGAGTAGCGGGGGAAGTAGATCTCTATCAAAGAAGACATTGAACCAAGTTAGACATCTCTTTCAATCAAAGACGATCGTCAACCAGAAAGGGGATAGTAAACATTTATATCTGGAACCTTCAAGTGGCGAGGGAAGCAAAACAACCGAGCACCCAACCAGTGAGATTCGTTGTTGACCGTGCGAGCGTCGATGTAGTTGTCCAGTAGACCGCGGATTCGTTCCCAGATGATCAGGAAGTCAAATGGAAGGTCGCCGGACGCTGGAACAAGGGAGCCTGCAAAAAGGAAACCAAATTAGATCAGTTCAAGGAGTATCCGAACAAAGGGAGAGTTAAAACCCTTACTCGGATTCCTCTCCCGAAAACTAGTGGGGATATCCAACTCATCCTCTAGTTTATCGCACGACGCCGACCTCCACGCTCCGCCAACCCAACACCATTTTTCCAGGTCTCCCCGAACTTTGTTCGGCACCCTGAGGTCCACCCTACCCATGCGATGTGATAGCCGCCAATCGAACCCTTTTGCGCAGTCTGCTTGAAGAGGTAGTTCATTTCTAGTGCAGAAGGTAGACGGAACAACCGATGACCGCCAAAAAGTGTCAAGGTACTAATAATCTACAGCCAGGCGTTCGGCGTCAATTGGAGCGGCGCCACATTCCAGGCAGTCAGCAGGTATGACACGGCGAATGGCAATGGGAACCACAATCCGGCCTCCAAGATCAGTTCGTTGATAGCGACCATACCCTCGGGAGGTTGGTCGGCGTGTTCGTTCTCCGAGGGCACATACAATGAAACATCAGAAGGAATATGGAATTTCGCCCTACAGCGACTCAAGTCCTTCCTGGTCGCCGAACTCTGGATCTGACCGAGGGTCCACGGGGAGCAGTCTGCTGCCCGGAATGACGTCTACTTCACGGGCTCATAGGGGTGGGTGGCCGAGTATGCACTAAAGTCAAACTGAGGATGTGGTCCGGCCAGCCTCTCCATAAGTCCGGTGAATTCCAAAAAGGCCCGGCCAAACACGATGTTCTGCTCCCAGTATATCCTCACCGCCTCATCCTCATCTACCGGCGAGTACTTCTGCCCCGCCGACGCCGACCTCGCCACGCCGGCCTCGTTGAAGAGCTCTTCAACCTCCGCGGGTGCAATCCCCGCACGAATGGCCTCGACGGCCATCTCCATGTGAAGAGCCGCGGAGGTTTCTTCCCGGGCAGGCAAAGTTGCATCGGCAGAAGAGCTACCAGCCTCATACGCATTGGATCCTCCTCCAGACATGTTCGAAAAGAAAAGGGGGGAGAGAATTTTTGTTCTTACATTGGAAGAAAGTTGATCGGCGCAAGAAGCTTCAAGGAATTTCAGCAGAGTCTTCGTCTAAAGGCAAGGGCGCATAAAGATATGAACTTCAGTAGCCCTAGCCCTTTTATTGGTGATAGCAAGGACCTCTGTGCAAATAGACGGAATCCCGGGGGCTGAAGTGCAACCGTCAGAGGGGGACACATTAAATGCATCCCTTGAAACCCGCGTACGCGTCGTTTCGAGGGCACGCTAGGCGACAAGTCTGACAAAAACCATCGGACTCCCCCAACGGGGGCACGACGCATGTCCCCGTGACGTTTCGATAGCCCACCTCCACTTCCCGCTATTTCCAGCGCCTAAGGAGATCATCCGAATTCGAAACCGGTTCATCCAGCTGACAATCGTCCTTGTCATAAATAGATGAGCCGCTCGTCTGAAACAGGCGATCGCCAGCAATGCCACCTCACCCCACATCTTCAACATCGGAGCGAGCTGGGGGGAAATTGTTGTGCGGCTATTTATATGCCTCGATGGCGATCGGCATAATGGTCAGGAGCCAGCTAAAGAAGATAGAGGCTGGGCAAGCCCCTAGCGGTCGACGTCCAAGGCGATCGTCTACTGGCATCTGGCGATCGCCTATAATGGCCGACTGGAGACGATCGTCCAGTGCCACGTATGAATCCGACACCCGTCAAAGTCTTCAAAGACCGAATTTCGGGTGAAGACCCACGTGCAGATCCACAAAAGGCGCCACGGGATAAGGCCCTTTGACCCCATCATGTCACCACCTTCACACCTACCGACAGACCCGCCGAAAGGTGCAAACTGGGTCCTCCCAAGACAGCGACTCAAGACGCATGCGGACTTCTCATTGGCTCATGCATCTGGTTGCCAGCAGCAGCTGCAGACTTTAAGGAAATAGTCCCACGTGATGGGACGATCGCCCACCTTATTTTAATATAGGAAACGGTGGTTGCCCGCGATGGACAGGGAGGACCTAGCAACCTCTTCTACTATGAATAGAAGGCCTCCAGCAGTGGCCAAAGGACGGAAAAATTGATTCACGGACACAGAGAGTGGAATACATTCACATAGTGAAAATCGTGAACACAAACATAGTTTACAACGTAAACATAGAACTCCAAAAGCAAAAAATACGGAGAACTCTCTATCTTTGTAACAAGAACTCACAGAGCTTCTACTCTGGTTCTTCCGGCAATCTTCAGCACTCATTAGCTAAGATAACTAGAGTCTTTACACTAATTGTCATTGTACTCTAACATTAATATCTGTACTCACTAGTATTCATATTAATAACATCTCGCGAGAGCATTC
Organism: Orobanche coerulescens; assembly: GCA_033398695.1. Lineage (NCBI taxonomy): Eukaryota > Viridiplantae > Streptophyta > Magnoliopsida > Lamiales > Orobanchaceae > Orobanche > Orobanche coerulescens. The sequence continues at coordinate 175,968,236 of CM065802.1, read as the reverse complement.
AAGCCCGGGACTAACAACCCCAGCAAATCTTGTGTTATTTATTTCCCCACGGACGGGCTCTCGCACTTTGTTTATTACCCGTCCATTGCAGCATATCATCCCCAGATAATATTTTGGGTAACAACATGAGACTTTTACGTCAAAGGATTTCCAAATACATGAGAATGGATTTCCACCCTAGGGCCATTTCATGGAAATTACCGAGAGTCGGAACCTAGTGGTTAACTCGAATCATTATAATGATTATACATAAGGCAATGCTGTCCGAGGATTATTATTTACGATGAAACTCTTGCATTTTTGCCACGAGACTGTGGGACTGGGCGAGTTGGCTTGTTTAAACTAACCCTTCGTATTGGCGGTCGGCTAAATTCACGCTTGTTAATCTTTGAGCTTTGATTTTCTTCATGACCGATAGATCAGCACTAAAAATGATTGCTTTATGGAACCCTTATCCGTGATGTGACTCACTAAAACGATACGTGTATTTTTCTTTGAGATTTTCAGGGTAGTATTAATCAGGTGAACACTATGGATATTGCACGTTTACCCACGATACTTGTCATCTCATTTGAAATTAATTTTTTGCTTGAGGACAAGCAAAGGCTTAAGTTTGGGGGTATTTGTTAGTTGTATTTTTAAGTGCTTAATCATCATTATTTTATACCCATTTTTAGTTTAAATCGGCGTAAATGAGCTTTTAATGCATTATCTGTTTATGTTTTGAAGGAAATTGGAGTCCGAAAGCTTAAACGACGAAAAACGGGCCAAAACGACAATTTTTGGTGAGGGGTCATGCACACGCACAAAGATAAAGAAAGCGGTACTCACTGCATCGGGGCCGCAGCACACTTAAGCTGAGCCGCGGCCCGTATGAAAAATACCGCCCAGGCATATGGCGCTGAAAACTTAGGGCCGCGGCACACTAATGCCGAAGCCAGCCTGCGGGCGGATTTCGAGTCGGCCGCGTTTTGAGCCGTTTTTGGAGCTTGTTTTCGACCTAATTCCCGGACGCGTTTTGGAGACTAATGAAGGTTATAAATAGGCATTGAAGGTCTGAAGATGAATCACCAGAGAGAAGGAGAAAATACCGATCAAGCAGAGAGCAAAAGCTAGAGAACGGAGGAATTCAAGTTCTTCAACTGTGTTTGATTTCTATTATGCTTTCTTTAATTCTTTGTGTATTATTTTCTAGCATGTCGAGCTAGAACACTATTCTAGGATTGTGATGAAACTGAAGTTTTGACGAATTAACTTTTGATTTTTCATTATTAATATATATATCCCTTTCTTATTGAATTTTCCCCAATTATTTTTAACACGTTCAATTATGTGGCCTGTGATTGAATTGTTTTGATTATGCGACTCGAATCGAGAGAGGAGAGTTAGTAGGAAAAATTGGTGAGAAACGTTTTATCTTGTGAGATAGGAATATATTTATAGGAATTACGTGGCTTGTCTGATGATTTTGCACTTTTTGCCTATTGTCGAATGAATTTACCTAGGAATAGAGTGTTTTATTCGCCTTAGAAAATTCTACTAACCTCGGGAGAGGTATTAGAGTATCTTAGCAAATATTCGCCTTCAATAAATTGGGAAATCACTTAATTCATATAAATCAAGAGTAATTCGGATAAATCGAGGCGGATTCTCAATCCTAGATTATTCTCCTATTTGATCTTCTTTCTTCTAATAATCGATTTTATTAATTGTTCTTAGTTTATCATTATATTAATTTTCTTTAATATTCCTTGCACCACCATATTCGATCGTTCAGATAAAATTAGAATACACATAAATTAGTAGTTAGTAAGTCAATCCTCATGGAAACGATATCTTACTTATTACTTTATTACTTGTTTACGACAACGTGCACTTGCGTTATTTACAACGGTGCCAAAAACTTGTTACATTTTTCATTGAACGCAAGTGCACGTTGTCGTAAGCAAGTAATAAAGTGATAAGTAAGATATCGTTCCCACGAAGACTGACTTACTAACTACCAATTTATGTGTATTCTAATTTTATCTGAACGATCGAATATGGTGGTGCAAGGAATATTAAATAAAATTAATATAATGATAAACTAAGAACAATTAATAAAATCGATTATTAGAAGAAAGAAGATCAAATAGGAGAATAATCTAGGATTGAGAATCCGCCTCAATTTATTCCAATTACTCTTGATTTATATGAATTAAGTGATTTCCCAATTTATTGAAGGCGAAGATTTGCTAAGATACTCTAATGCCTCTCCCGAGGTCAGTAGAATTTTCTAAGGCGAATAAAACACTCTATTCCTAGGTGAATTAATTCGACAATAGGCAAAAAGTACAAAATCTTCAGACAGGCCACGTAATTCCTATGAGTATATTCCTATCTCACAAGATAAAACGTTTCGCACCAATTTTTACTACTAACTCTCCTCTCCCGATTCGAGTTGCGTAATCAAAACAATTCAATCATAGGCCACAAAATTGAACGCGTTAAAAACAATTGGGGAAAACTCAATAAGAAAGGGATTTATATATTAATAATGCAAAGTCAAAAGTTAATTCGTCAAAAATTCGGTTTCATCACAATCCAAGAATAGGATTCTAGCCCGACATGCTAGAAAATAATATATAAAGAATTAAAGAAAGCATAATAGAAATCGAACACAGTTGAAGAACTTAAATTCCTCTGTTCTCTAGCTTCTGCTCTCTGCTCGATCAGTGTTTTCTCCTTCTCTCTAGTGATTCATCTTCAGACCTTCAATGCCTATTTATAACCTTCATTAGTCTCCAAAACGCGTCCAGGAATTAGGTCGAAAACAGGCTCCAAAAACGGCCCATAAACGCGGCTGACTCAGAAATCCCGCCCCGCTCTCCGGAGCATATACTTGAAGAAACACTTACTGTTCTTCAAAGAAAAACCTCCAGATTCATGATGTCTGCCACCACATCGAAGAGATCCACTCTCTGATCTTCCAGATGCCTTATTCCGGCTCAATATGAGCCCCAACCCATGGCGGAGGGTAGCCGCGGCAGCGCGAGACTCTCGATCCTGCCGCCGAGGGATGGTCCTAGCCTCTCACTCGATCAGTTCCAAACAGCGGAAAAGATCGAGGAGGCCATGGCCATCCTACGGGAGCGACAGAGAGCATGCGGTATGCCCACAATTACCCTATCAGCCATCCGCCGCGCGGGCAAACGGAAGCTCAAGGGGTTACTTGTCGAGCAATCGTCAGGAAGCACCGATACACGAGAATAAACACTCGCGAGGCGGGACGGTTCCGTTTTCAGCCGCCTAGGAAGCGATCCATCATGGCGACCGAGGCATTCTGGCCCCAGCCATGAGACGACGGAGCCCGAATCCGCCACCAGGAGTTCGGCATACCCAACTCCCAAAAGGCAGGTCAGTCACTTAGCTCCCCCTCGCCGAAGAACCAATATCGGCGACGATAACCTCATCGCCTACCGCGGAGCCAGAATATCGGTACATGATCGCCTCGGATCCCGCTCCGAGAGCCAAACCACGAGCGACCAAGCTACAGCGATGGCCGCAATGTAATGCCAGCTCGATGGCATGAAGGCACTCCTAGAAACTGGCCGAGCCGAGTGAGCCGAGCCGAGTGAGCTGCTCGCGGTCCAGATAGAACTCGCCCCCGTGCAGCCAAGGATCACTCCTCCTCAAACACCTTTGTACGAGGGGAGATCGGACCACGATACTCACCTAAGCAAGTGCCGGATCTACATGACCGGATGCGGGGCATCAGACGCGACCAGGTGCCGAATGTTCCCGTTAACATTGGGCGAACTGGCCCATAGGTGGTACATATCACTGCCACCATGATCAATTAGTTCCTTTGAACATCTGGCGAACGACTTCACAACGTACATCGCCGCCAAGGTCGCTCGACCAGAAGGTCCCCACCGCATGATGAAAATCAGGCAGGGGGGAGGCGAGAACGACGCAGACTACATCGACCGGGTGGATGAGATAATCCTCAACGGTGAGCCCGTAAGTGATGAAATCGCCCTCTACTCGGTCCTAGGGGGATTCAATGGTCTTTCGCCCATGTCCAGGTACCTTACGAAGGATATCCCCCCAACCTATGTGATATTCTGCTCCAAGGCCGCAGACTTTTTGGCCAGGCGTAGATTGCTCGCCCTTCGCCAAGGCGGGGGGGGGGGGGCAGAGACGGCGATTGCCAAGTCCAACAAGGCGGTCGCCAAGCCACCCAGTGATTTCAGGACCTTCGAGGATGTGGAAGCCCATCTCTACCACAACCTCAATCTATCTCTGGCTCATATTTTCTACACCGTCTAGGGGCGCGAGCAGCTAAGCATGCCGAAGGCGGTAAGGGACCACAGTAATCTCGACCGCAACAAATTTTGTGCCTACCACAAGAGTCCCAGCCACAACACCGATCAATGCAGCGACCTCCTCAGACAACTCTGGAGATTGTTCGAGGAGGGCAAGCTGGACAGTCTAGTAACTTAGCTGGAGCCCCGGGCGGACAGGATCAAAGTGCCACGATCGGCGCCAGAACGATGATCACCAGTCTCCCAGTCCGATCGCTAGAATCAAACACGGTGAGCCAGAAGATTCATACGAGTCGATCCTCCTGATCAACCCTGGTGGCCTGATCTTTATGCTTCAATCAAGAGGTGGAAACTTCAGAGGCCTTTCCCGAGTTTCCACCATGTCAAACGAAAGGCTACTCCCCAAGCAACATCTCCAAAAATGGAGGACTCGCTCTCCATCTAAAGTTCATCATCAAACATGATGGACCTAGGCACGAGATCGCCTCCCTCATCACAACATATACTGTCGAGGATTGCCATCTAAAATGATGATCCGACGTAGAAGAGTGAAGCCATGGTCCTGGAAGTCGATGGAACCGATAGCTTCGTCCATGCAAGGTTCCTTTTGAGCTGCAATCGCTCGCCCTTCATTTAAATACAAGGCGGGCGTAGCTGAAGGACCCTCCAAACAAATCTGCGGACACGCTCGCCAGCCCTCAAAGGTTCATCATCTAACATGGTGGACCCGGACAATGAGACGCATCCCTACCCCCGTCACAACGTATACCATCGAGGATTGCCATCTAACATGACGATCCGAGGTAGAAAAGTGCTAACAAGCCACGGACGTGGAGTTGATTAATCCGACAACGCCCCGTGCAAGGACTCCTCCACACCAAGACCGCTCGCCCTTTGTTTAAATACGAGGCGGGCGCAGCCTAATGGAGGACCCTCACAATAAAGTGAGTCGCGAGACAAACCTATAGGTGGAATGTCCCCTCTCACAAGACACGGACATGGAAGTCGGTCCATCGAACTCCGCCACCGTGCACGGTTCCTCTAGGTCGAAACAATCGGCCTTCCACGAGGGATCTGCAAAATTGAAGATCACAAGAACAAGACCGAAGATAGCTCGCCAAACGATCAGGTCGCCCAAATCCGAGACCAAAGTCCGCTCAACGGATCGCCCGTCTTTATCCTACACGATCGCCAGTGGAACCACCTCACCCCATGTTTTCAACATCGGAGCAAGCTGGGGGGCAATTGTTGTGTCGAGATTTATACACCTCAACAGGTGATCGGCACAAAGACCGGGCGACCGAACCAGAGTCAAATAGACCAAGGCATACTTGCCGATCGAAGGACCCAGAACAGGACCCTACGCCGAGCAATTGACTGCCAAGGCGATCGCCTCCCAGCAACTAGCGATCGTTCCAAGTGCCCGATCATGGACGACCGCCTCATGCCACGTAAAGCCAACATTCGCCAAGTCTGCGAAGGCTAAAACTCGGAATAGAGACCGACTTGCAGATCCAGAAAAGGCACCACAGGATAAGGCCCTTTGACCCCATCCTATCACCATCTTCTCACCTACCGACAGACCCGCTGAAAGGTCCAAGGCGGGACCTCCCGAGACAGCAACAAGAGACGTGTGTTGTCCTCTCATTGATTCACACAGCTGGCTGCCAGCAGCAGCCGCGGACTTTAAGGCAATCAGCCCATGTGCTAAAAACGATCGCCCCCTTATTATAATACAGGAAAGGCGGTCGCCCGTCAGGATTAAGACATCCCAGCTCCTCCTATAAATAGAAGGCTTCCTGCACTTGAAAATCTCTCGGCTTTTCTCTCGGCTTTTCACTCTCAGAACCTCTTAACCCAAAGATGGTCGACAGGAACTAGAACAAGAACTCACAGAGCTTCAACTCTGGTTCTTCCGGTAATCATTAGCACTCAAGAGCTAGATAACTAGGGTCTTTTAAACGCATTGTAATTGTACTCTTACATTAATATTTGTACTCCAACGTATTCGTATTAATAACATCTCGCTAGAGCATTCATGCCCGGGCCTAACAAACCCGGCAAATCTTGTATTATTTACTTCCCTACGGACGTGCTCTCGCATTTTGTTTGTTACTCATCCATTCCAGCAATATCATCTCCGAATAATATTTTGGGTAGCAACACATACAACAACATTGAGCAATTCATATACACTTGAGATATCATTGTAAACGTTATAGTTGTTGTTCTTGAGCTTAAATTAGAGTGATTGAGTGTTATACACAAAATCATACACGAGTGAGAAAAAGAAAAGATACGATTGGATTCGGTGTTATTAGGATCAAGGATCTGGCATTGTTAGAATCACAATCGCTATCTTAGTGAGGTTTATCTAGTACCAATAGAAAGCTAGAGTGGTTGATTCCTTATCTAATAGAAAAGGAAAAACGGTTTTACTCGGACTCATAGAAGACGAGCTTGTAACGATTATCCCTCGACCGATAGAAGAGAGGTGCAGAGGTTTTGATCTTTAGCCTATTGAAAAAGATACATCGAGAGAGGACGTAGGCACGTTTGGCCGAACCTCTATAAACACTACGCCATATATGGGCTTCAGTCACACCTAAAAAAGTGTGTTCACAGCCCAAAAAGTGTTGGTAAAATAAGGCTACGGCTACACTTTGACCAAATTTGAGGGTGTTACAAAAATGGCCGCTACCATAGGGGTCTACGCTAACACTTTTATAGTTTCTCGTAACAATATAGAAAGGTTTGGCTGTAGACCCCTATGCCCACACTTTTTGGTTCTGTTCCAACACCTTGAGAGGTGTTATTGTAGACATATGCCAACACCGTTATCTATGTGGTGACACCATTAAAAGTATAGCTGTAGACCTATGGCTACACCTGTATAGTACTACTGTAACATAAAATTGTGAAACACTTCGATATTGTTGGCAACACCCTTTATCATTATGGCTACACTTGTTTCTTAAACAATTTAATATCTTTGGCTACACTATGTTATTCTTTCGCCAACACGTAAAGAGTAAATTTTTGGGGTCAATGGCTACATTTTCGCATGTCTTTTACCAACACTCTAATTGCTAAAAATCAACATATGGTATTTAAAAATAGAGTTACCCATTAAAAATAAATTCAAACATCTCAATACATAAAAGGTTGTCAAACAACCATCCAAATACATAAACCATCCGAAATAACTACATAAATCCAAAATGAATATAAGGATGCTAAGGATCCTATCGGAATTATTCGAATCACCAAAGGGCCGAGTATATCCACCCGTTACAAAAAATAGTGATACTCATCATAGTTTGCATACATGCTAATCTCAACAACACATTCAAAACCTGCAGTAGAAAAAAATTGCCGCTTATGGTTTGTTTATCAGACAGAATCTGAAACACAAGGATATGCACCTGTATGATATTGGTAAAATAAGCGCTGAGCCCCATGGTGCAGCAGAAATAGTACCCAACAGTCGAGAGTTATCAGGAGCTGGTATACCTCCAGTGGGTACCTGCAATATCAAAAAAAATTGAGCTTAAAAATAACATATAAATTAATCAATTTAATTGAAAATAATAATATTACACAGTATACACGTCTACAAATGATTATTGTTAATGTGTTTTACGTACCATGGGATGTGATGGTAGAAATGGTGCTAGGGGTTTTTTCACCCCAACAGGCCCCATATCGGGTTCACCACCACCGTGAGGAATATAGAATGTTGTGGAGAGTGAGATGGCAAACATCAGCACCAATAAAGCCAGGGATCGTTAGACCAACCTGTAGGCACAAATAGTTGGTTATCATTAAAATAAAATCTGTCATTTAGAAACAAGATAATAGCCAACTTAATGCAACATCGGATAAATAGGCTAATACATAGTTACTTCGTGTGACTAACAGTAATCTTAAAACTGAAAAGTATCTGATAAAGTATGTAATCAAACGAATATAATGTTATGGTCGGACTATGAAATCCAGTTGGTTCGATCATGAGCGTACCAGGAACGGGCCATGACATGGTCGGACAATGAAATCCATAGTCCGTGAGACGTTTAGCAACATCTTCAGGCTAGATTCCAGCCATAGTCCATGGTTATATAAACACGTGAATGTTACTATTAACTTAAACTTTACTTTGAGCAGAGTGCACACCAATGACACCATCAGTTGCATCAAAAAACAAAAACTTTGGCGTAAGCGCACCCCAGTAAACTGGCACGATAGTTGGTGCTGAAGTTAACTAACATTCACAGAAATACACGAGCCATTACCAGAGTTATGGTACCCAACATTTTTGTGAGAACATGAATTGATGGTCCTGCTGTGTCTTTGAATGGGTCTCCCACACTGCAAAAAAAAAAGACGAAGATCCGCAAATATTAGAAATGGGTTAACTACGAAGAGTATCCTTGGGCTTTTAGGCTTGACCTAATTACAAAAAAACACACCCAAAATTACAAATAATATCCAATATTTTGTTTTGTCTTGCATTTACCTCCTCCATAAGCAAAAAAGATTTTCAAAAAACCCTTTGCATTTGAAAAGATACTACTGTCAGCCCCTCAATTTCAACACTGAATCAACAACTATGATAACATATACACACTTGCGTATCACCAGTAATTGCTGCTTTGTGACAATCACTCCCTTTGCATCTAAGAGCGCCTGTTTCGATGTATTTCTTAGCATTATCCCAGGCACCTCCAGCAGTGTTGAGGATAAGAGCCATGAGGATGCCGGAAACTGCGGCGGACATCAACATGGAAGCTACAACTTTGGTCGCAAGCAGAGAATGACCTGTATAGTAGCCTAGCACCCGGAATATAAAACCTAACAAAAAAAGGTTGTATTCATTGAACAACCAGACCAACCAATCATGGAAAACCAGTTAGAAAATGCTTATTCACAAGAATTATATTTTAAAAGGAAGTAGAGATAGAATGCGAGCAAGCAAATTGTCTGTTATTTAACATTTGATTCCACCTTTAGAATTTAGAGCTGATGGTACGTCTTCAGACGAAAAAAATCTGACCAACACATCATGCAAGATATTAAATGGAACTAAGCACTCTTGCTCTTTTGGCATGGAAGTACTCCATAAGACCAAAATAGTTAAAGTTGCAACCATAGTAGTCAATAGCGATCTTAGCGGCCGCTATATCGCATAGCGATGCGATGGGACCAGCCATCGCTATTCCCTGATAGTCGTGGCGGCGATTAGGGTAGCGGCCGCGAACTGCCGCTTTCTGCGCTATTACGCAGTAGCGATAGCGGTCATAGCGGCCGCTAAGTTCAATTTTATATATTTTTAGAAATAAATAAATAATAATAATAAAAACCAAACCCTGATTAATAATATAAAGCCCAAAACCAATACATACCCACTGCAAAAAACCCAAACTCCAAGCCGATTGCCACCGCCCAACTCCAAGCCTACCATCGCTGCCGTCTTCGTCCAAGCAGATGATCGCCGCCCTTAAAGCAAGTATTTTTTTAACTTCTTTTTGCTTCCGTAATAGTTGTGAAGCTTTTGATTTGTATAGCACTGATTTCTGAATAATATTTTCTCTAAATAAGTTTTTTTTCATATAATTCTTAAAGTAAATTAAGTTTTTGTTGTTAAATTTGCTTGGTATTTTTTTTAATAAAAATGTTTGCAAAACAGTTTAGTTTTACAGTTTAGTTTAGCAAACACTTACCACCAGCTATAGGTGATATAATGGCCAACAATCCAGGCTTTATCATCTCCCTTAAAGACGCAGATGCAACGATTGATACACAACGACCATAATCAGGTTTATCCTTATAATCCTGAAACACATGAGCAAATATTATGCACCTTGGTGATGGAAAATCCAAGACATGCCACTAAACCTTAAAACACATTGCGATACTGACCATGATTCCTGGCCTCTCAATGAACTGTCTTCTTACTTCATTAACAACCTCCTGAGCACTTCGACCGACAACAGCACAAACCCATGCACTAAATAAGCATAGATCCCAATAGACCACCAACAAACACTTGAGGGATGACAATGTTAACCTGCAAATGAGGTTCGAGAAAAATAAAACTTACATACCAAAATAACCAAGGCAATAATTTATTGAGAGCTAACTAAATAAATATACAGATCCGAAGAAGCAAAAGGTAAAAAGAAATAGAGATTAATATTGCAAGTTTAACATTGTATGCAAAGTAAACACCCTATTCACTTATTTATGATATCTTACAACTCACTTTAACATTGTGTTTATACCCTGGTGAAAATAATGATTTAGTATGGACTTATACCATGAAATCCATTGTCCACATCAAATTATCTACTCAAAAGCACTTATTCAATACATCAGGATAAACTGCAATCTGAAATTGGCCTGAACCATAAACCCGAAACCTCAAGGCTAACCCAAAAATTCCACCAAACTCAGTGACGATAAGAACCCATCAAAATCAGAAAAAAAAAACATGAACTGAGTAGCCTGAATCAAGTCGGAGCTAATTCTGTTCTTGTCCGCCTTAAAACCATATCTCAAACTCATCATTCCGAACCTGAACCGGAAATCTTCCCCGCCCTGTAGCCACTAACCCGCTATCGGTCCTGATAACAAATCCAGTCACCATCATTACTCACCAAGGCGTAATCTCAATTCGTTTTGGAATTCAATTCCGACCTAGAATCTGCCTGATGCCACAACTCTTGGCTTTGCCTCGTCAATATGGTCGGTGTGGAAGGAGAGGAATGTCATTCAGGAGTCTTCAACCTTGTCAATAAATTTATGTATGGAAGGAATATTTGATTTTGGGGAAAGAAAGGGGGGAAGAAGAAATAGAGAGATGGAGCAGAGAATAAACCGGCGGGGCTAAATTTGCAATATCTGATGAAAAAGATACAATGAAGCCACGTTTCTGAAGCACGCGTGTGAAGCAAGCCTGTTGAGAATAATAAAAATGAGAACACTTTCACCTCAGACTGTAATTTGGCAACACGTTTTCGACCATCACACTTTTAGACTAGGTTATATATATGGAAATATATATATATATATATATAAGTAGGAAAAATAAATATAAGTTATATATATACATATATATTATATAAGTTATATAAGTAGGAAAAATAAATATAAGTTATATATATACATATATTATATATATATATATAAGATATACGATACGAAATGTATTTGCCGGTAGAGCTGTGAGAGAGTTGAGAGAAAAAGTTGAGGGTTGAGAGTGAATAATTGAAATTTTACCCGCTTAATTGAAATATTTGGACAAAGATTGAGCCTGCCTATTTAATTGACTAATATTCGGACAATCATTGAGCTCACCTATTTTTTATTGATTTTCAAAGACAAACGTCTACACATTTTTTAAAGACCAACGGCTACACCGACTTCAACGTTACCGTAGATACTGAATAATGTCTACCGTAATAGTGATTTATAGCAATGCTAACACCGGAAAAAAGTGTAGTCCTAGATCACTTTCAAGGTATATATGGTTACACTTTTGCTTGTAACATTGAAAAAAGCGTTGTTAAAGCCCATATATGGCGTAGTGAAATCAGCGTGTCATTTAATTTCCGCATTTAATTTACGCTTCCGCACAAACGGCACAAATACCAATATTACACCAACAATTGGTATCAGAGCGGTACTCCTATAAGTGGCTTTACATCCGAGGAGAAAAGATCCAATGATGTTCCAACTTGCTCCAGTCGAAGGTCTTGCTCTAAACCGACCTCCATTCTTTGATGGATCGAACTTCATGACTTGGAAGAAAAAGATGTCGATATTCATCCGAGCATATGACATCGAGCTTTGGAAGGTGATTTGTCTTGGTTTGAAAATTCTGACGAACTCCAATGGTATGCTTAAAACTTTCGAAGAATATGACGATTCCGATTGGAAAAACGACCACTACAATTGTAAGGCAACTCAACTTCTTTATTGTGCCTTAAATCCGGAAGAACACAACCGGATATCATCGTGTGATAGTGCCAAAAAAATTTGAAAAATGCTTGAGGTAACACACGAAGGTACGTCTCAAGTCAAGGAGACGAAGATAAACATGCTCCTTCACGAGTACGAATTATTCCAAATGAAGGACGACGAATCCATCACTATAATTCTCGAACGCTTTTCGGTCATCATTAATGGATTAGCATGTTTCGGGAAACCACTTTCGAGTAGTGAGAAAGTAAAGAAAATTCTCCGATCTCTACCTCGAGAATGGGATGGTACGGTTACGGCAATAATGGAATCAAAAGATTTAAATACTCTCGATTTTAGTGCTCTCGTTGGTTCTCTTATCAACTACGAGATTGTTCTAAAATCTCGGAATGCCAAACCAAAACCTAAGGAAAGGCCGATAGCCATGAAGGCTAAAATGTCGAGAAAGAAAGAAGAAATCTCGGTGGACGAAAGCGACGAAGAATCGGCATATTATGCCAAGAATATTAATAAGTTCCAACACTTATTAAACCGGAGGAAGCAGGACATCCAAAAGGGGGAATCGAAGAAATTCGACAACACTTGTCGATTATGTGGTAAACGAGGCCACTTTTCTAGGAACTATCGAGTAAAACAAAAGGAAGTCTTAGTTGCAACATGGAGCGACGAAGATCCTGATGAAGATTTCATGAATCAAAATAATCTCGCGCTCATGGCCCGTAGTTCATTCGACGACAGCGACGTCGAAAGCCAAGTAAGTAACTCTTACGATGAACTTTTTGAAGCATTCGAGTTATTACATACCGATTATCAAAATTCTTTACAAGAAATTAAATCCCTTCAAACTAAATATAAATCTTTGGAAAATGAAAATTCCAAAATTCTAGAAAAGGGAAAATTTGTCGAGATTGATCATTCAAAATGCGTTGAAAACGAGAATATTTTATAGAATGATCTTGTTAAAGTTCAAACCGAGCTCAAAAAATTAACAAAGAAATTTTCTCTCGGAAACGAGAAATTTGAAAATATACTTTCGGTTCAAAAATATACGTTAAATAAAGAGGGGTTAGGATTCAAACCACGTTCTAAAAATGAATCCATAAATTTTAAAATACCCCGGTGTCAAAAATGTTTGAAAATCGGGCATCACATTTCAAATTGCAAAAGCCCAAGACGGACGATAAAAGTTAAGAAAATTTGGGTTCCTAAAGGAACAATTGTTTCAAATATCGTCTACATCTCAAAAGAAAAACGGACTTTCGGTTGGATCCCCAAAAACTAAGTTTTAACAATTGGTATTATACTGAGGGGGAGTAATATTTTTAAAGGGGAGATATTATTTTTAGGGGGAGTTTTATAACCTATTATTGCATATTTTTTATTCATGCATATTTTCTTTATATATTCAAATTGGTATCCTTTATTTTTTTACACTTTTTGCTGAATACAAAAAGGGGGAGAAGAAGTTGAATCAGGATAAAAGCGTCATGAAAGATATGACGAGAAAAATAAAAACTCGAAAAGAAGAAGAAAGCATACAAAAAGGGGGAGAAACGAAGGAGTTGAAAAATGACAAGAAAATGGGTGAAACTAACGAAACGACCAAAGTCGAAAACTTGGAAATGTACATATATATAATTTCATTTTACAGCTTTTATCCAATTCAAAGAGTTGTTTTGTAATCATCAAAAAGGGGGAGATTGTTGGAATAGTTATTCCACATATTAATAAATAGTGTTTTGATGATTAAGTTGCTAAACAAAACAAAACAACATAACGGCGAAGCAAAACGACGAAGCAGACGAAGACGTAAAAAGTTGCAATCTGGACTGCATTAGTGCACGCAAAACATCATAGGCTAGTGCACGCTAACGGGAAGTCATCTGCATATCAGCTAAGTTCGAAGTTACCTGAAGTGAAGTCATCTGATGAGGATAGCGCACGCTACACCTTATACCTAACGCACGCTATCGAGTTCATATTACCGTTGTGAAGATATTCAAACACAGAATGACGTATGCAATGAAGTCGGTATTAGCGCAGCGCACGCTAAATATCAGTTTGAATCAAGTCAATCAGAATGTTGGAAAGATTCGGCGGAATGTCAAGCATCAAACAGATAGTTTGACAAGTGAAGGCAATGGATATATTACGTTAACGCACGCTACTCAATCATGGTTAACGTACGCTATGTGAGTCATATAACATATGTAACACAAAGAATATAACATACGCTAAAGGAGAAACAAAGCTACTGGACTGAAACTGGAACAGACTAGCGCACGCTAAAGAGAAAGCCTAGCACACGCTAATTAGTCAAAATAGGCCAACGACTAGTTTGGATGAAGAAGGCTATAAATACCACAACCTTGATATTATTCCATACAACAATATTGAGCAATTCATATACACTGGAGATATCATTGTAAACGTTATAATTGTTGTTCATGAGCTTAAATTAGAGTGATTGAGTGTTATACACAAAATCATACACGAGTGAGAAAAAGAAAAGATACGATTGGATTCGGTGTTATTAGGATCAAGGATCCGGCATTGTTATAATCACAATCGCTATCTTAGTAAGGTTTATCTAGTACCAATAGAAAGCTAGAGTGGTTGATTCCTTATCCAATAGAAAAGGAAAAACGGTTTTACTCGGACCGATAGAAGACGAGCTTGTAACGGTTATCCCTCGACCGATAGAAGAGAGGTGCAGATGTTTTGATCTTTAGCCTATTGAAAACGATACATCGAGAGAGGACGTAGGCACGTTTGGCCAAACCCCTACAAATCTGCGTGTCATTTAATTTCCGCATTTAATTTACGCTTTCGCACAAACGGCGTAAATACCGATATTACACCAAAACTACGCTCTGATACCACTGTTGGGATTCGGTGCATAAAACGAAGGCCCAGTGGAAGCGGTAAAACAAAAATTAATTCGATCTGAATCCCTACAAGGATCGATCGAGCTACGTATATACGAATATATAAACGAAATACAAGAGATACGAGAAACATACCCTCGTAGTCCGTTGATTAAATGGTATCCTTCTCTTGAGCTATTCCCCAAGCTTTGCTTGATCTCTACGAATCCAATCCGCTCCAAGCCCTTGGATGATCCAACGTCGAAAACAAAACGCCTCTACTTGCCACGTGCCAGAGAAACGAACAAAACGACAATCACCTTGCTATCCTCCAAGGAGACGGCTAGAGCTAGGTGATGAAGCTTTCTTATCAAGATTACAACACTCTAAGTGTTTAATCTTTATCTCTCAATATTTCCTCACAAAATTTCTCTAAGAAAATTATGAAGATGATGAAGAACACTTTGAAGACTAAGAAAACTATTTTCTTCTCTCCTTTCTTTTGCTCAATATGTGAGATACACTTGGTGAGGGGGAGAGTATTGTCTTCTTTTTATTCTTCAAAAACTCAAGACCATATCACCTAAAACAATATCTTAAAAGATGTTGTCCCCTTGGTGGCCATATGTCTTCCACCTATTAAGGAGAAGACCAATACCAAAGGGGGGTGGTTGGTAAGGGGCGGCCATCTAGAAGAACCAGATGGGTTTGGTTCGTTTCAGACTCCCGTGAGTCCAAATAGATAAACTTTGATTCCGTTCCGATGTACTTATATTAATTAATTAATTCAATTAATTAATCATATCAAATACATAATAACATAATTAATTTCTCCAAGAAATAATTATATCTATGAATTAAACTAATCACCCAGTAATTTATTTAATTCATTAGGCCGTAAATTAATTTATCCAATAAATTAATTTAGACATCCAATGTCCCAAAATCAATTAGACATCCAATGTCCAATAAATTAGATATCTAATATTTATAATGAGAGAACAAGATCGATTCATTCCGTCGTCAATCCTATTGCGCGACTCAGTAGGTTCGTCTCAGTCAGGAATGGGAGGAACCAAAGAGTAGTAGCACCACCTAGCCAGCCTGGCGGCCTACACCGTACCCCAATTGAGAACGAATTATTGGGATCATTCAAGAACCATTCTATCGTGAATACCAGTAAACGTATAAACCCTTCTTGCACATGTCCCGATCAAGTTATAGGGTCACGGTCAGTCAAACCCTATCTGTACTTGATGCTATGCATGCGTTAATGCAAATCGAGATCGTCGATCTCTCGTGTATCCAATACAACTAGCTCCAATTGATGGCCAAAGACTTATGATCTAATTTTCAAATAACAGCATAGTGTAACACCCCCAGATCAAACCGGGAATATTATACGCCGCAGGCCCTCTCCGTGAGGATCCACCAGGCTAGACATCAACACAACACATTACATTACATACTGACGAATCAAAATAACGAATCAATAGACCGATTTGGTGTTCCGTCACTGACTTACAAATCAAAATACATAAACTCATCCAGACTCATACACATGCAAGGGTAAAATACTTGCAACAACGAACAATAAGACAGCAGAAAAGACAATACAATGGACTCCGACTAACTGAAGTCAAAACTGGACTTCGTGTGATTAGTATCAATCGTCTTTCATCATCCCTCTCACCGATCCTGTGTCTTGCTCCCGAAAACCTGCATGTACCTGGACATAATACAGATATCCACCACCCGATTACTCGGGGGTTAGCAAAACTCCACTGTTTCGCTAGTGCAAGTATAAAGTGCAAATACAAGCCATACACAACACATTCCGAGAATACAACGAAAGACTTCCCGAGATATATTTAGTTAAAAATAGTTCAAGTCTTGAAAGTAGAAACGAAGCAAGTAAGCACTTTGAAAACATTTCCAAATCTCGGGAGTTTTGAAAACATTAGAAATTGAAAAGTTCTTAATGCCCCGAAAGTCATTTAGGGTCACAGCCCCAAAGTTCATTTACCACAATGCAAATCCGTTAACAAAACACGGGGTCCACGACCCAACCATTCCGGTCACAAAACACAGGGCCTACGACACGATCATCCACTGCAAATCACTTACAATGACACATTACACATAACACATTATTCTTATGCCATTCTAGCCAAGCACCAAGACTCGATATATAATGTCTCTCGACCCCGAGCACAAAGCATTGTGATACTCCGGACAATATCACAATTAACGAAAACATCAACGTCATCCTCAAGATTAAAACTACAACTGGTAACCCGCGGTCGTACCCCTTAGTATCGGCCCCCAGACGACCCGTCGAACGCTCCGGGTGGGAAACCACTTCCGCGGCCGTACCCCTTAGTATCGACCCCCAGACATCCCGTCGGACACTCCGGGTGGAAGTTCATCCACACACGCACCCAAGTCCACTTCCGTGGCCGTACCCCTAAGTATCGACCCCCAGACATCCCGTCGGACACTCCGGGTGGAAGGAACAACACACAGACACGTTCCAAAATCACAGTTGCAAACCACAAGCCTCGAAGGTCAATCACAGTATATATAGTCGAGGTACCTTACTAGAATGGCCAGTTCATCCAACATATACTCACGACTAAGTAATGATACGATTCATGTTAGAATTTCAACGATGCAGCTAGTATCAATAACATAGCAACGAGGGAAAATACCTATCCAACCACGCCGAACGACACAATGACACAGGATCATCAATAGGCATATGATTCATACATATCTCAAGGAAAGGTTAAGCTATAAATCTAGAACGTCATAATCACACAATATGATACCCCACACATACTTAGACAAGCATATTTAACAACGAATTCATACGAGTCATCTTTTAAGGAAGTATTGAAAAGCATATCAATTCCTTTGAAAGTTAGTTATAGACATTCATAAATCACGTATCGTAAATCACTAACTAATATATCCACAAAACACGTAATGTATGGGCAGGATACTTGCCTCGAATAACCACAACGCAGAGAATCGGCCGAGGTAGGTTGGCACGAACCGACTACGAACTCGCCGACTCCACTGAACGACAATCCGCAACAATGAACTACGAACGAAAGCAATAACAACGAAAATAAATTCCAAAGTACGACCCAAAGCCGCTGAATTCAAAGAACGAATGACGAAAGTTCAAGTGTTTTCCCCAAAACGGCCAAGAACACGATTCGTCCCGACAAAACACGAAAACGGAATTCTAAGTCGAAATATGGATATACAATCCATAGAATATGTTTAACAACATCATTTAACCACAATTTATACAACAAAAACGGATGGAAAACGAGATCGAGAACAAATCCCCCAAAAAGTCGGTTCGAATGAAAGCAAGAAATATACTTCAATTCAACGAAGAACAATGGATTAAATGATGTTAAACACAAGAATACTACCAAGATTAATCATACCCATCATGGATTAATCAACAACACAGAACGAATCGGATAAAAATGCAAAAACCCCCCAAATTCGCGAAATTAGGGTTCTAAGGAAGATTACCTTGATTCGCTGGATCAAAGGATGATAACAGATGATTGATTGATGTTATAACCTCAAGAACTTCATGGATTTGTTGTTAAACAACATGGCTTCAAGATTCCCAAGACCACATCCGCGGAAGAGAAAGGGAAGATTGAGAAAAATGGCCAAAAACCCGTCTACAGGGCCATAAATAGCCGCACAGCCGCGCGGCCTGGAGTGTGCCGGGGCACAGGGCCAAATCTGCGCCCAGTGATCGGCAGTGTGCCGCGGCCCGGCCGACATGTGCCGCGGCACCAGGTACAAACGGTTTGGCCGAAAAAATGCACGAGTGTGCCGCGGCCCTGCCGGCATGTGCCGCGGCCCACGATACGGCCTGCTCGGCCAGAAGCTGCCGAGCACTACCATCCGTAACTCGGCCAGTGCCGGCCTGGGCCCAGATTGCCCGGCCATGACTCGGCCGGGGCCAACTCCGATGGCCCGAACGACCCCAAAACCCGAACCTGAATACGAATCGATGATACGGTTACGACGTACTCGCAAAGACAAATCTAAGAGCTAAGAGAACACACAATTCCGACCACCCGAAGGCTCTAATTCGACAATGTATAATTACCCAAAACTTTGGGAAATTACGAAAATGGCCCAAAACGTCCGAAAATCACGATACGCGATCGAAACACCAAACCAAAGCTCGCAACATGAATAATAACATTAAATGAACTTACGAGAAACTCAAAACAACAGTTTCGGACGAGATTCGCAAGAATCGAACTCAAGTGCGGAAAAGTCGCTAAAAATCTCGGAACTCAACAAAACGATACCGAAACGAACTCGGATGACAAAAAGTGCAGAATTAATCATTCTCGAAATGACGAAACGGTCATGAGCGAGTCGTCAAAACGGACTCCGGCCGAAAAAGAAATTTACCGAAAATCGAAAATTGCGGATATTACATTCTACCCTCCTTAAAAGAAGTTTCGTCCCGAAACTTAAAACAAGTAGGGAGAAGCAATATCCCGCCAGGAAAACTCAACGAGATACGCAAGGAAATGCGTAACTTATGCCCATCGGCGAAACGTTACAAGCAACGCAAAGGAATATACGGCGTGAAAACACGCTCCACGACGACCAACACAATGTCGCCGTTAGGGATATAATAAAACCAACAAGTGACAAGCGTCATCAAATGGATAATACAATCAAGTCAATTATCCGAACAATCACAAAACACAACGGACGAAAATCAATACGATTGACCAACCCAACGGTACATCAATCAAAACTGTAATATCCGGGGATAATTTTTTTTTCGTGTTACTGTTCAGTTGTACATATTCATTTGGAATTGTACAAGTATTGTTGTTTTGGACTGATACAATGTATGTTGTATTGGAATATTTCGGGATCGAAATATTATACATGTCGTCAAGTTAGTTTCGTCGTTTGAATGATGGTTGGAGAGTTTGGATTTTTGGCTAAGTACACTAGCCTTAACGTACGCTACATGGGTAGACTTACGTACGTTATGGGCTGAGTATTACGTACGTTATGCCTGTAAGGTTACGTACGTAATGCTTGGTAGGTGGCAGGAACCTTCCTCGTAGTCGCTTTCGGCCGGTGGGTCCCGAGCATCTTCCGATCGGATCTCACTATTGCAGTCAACGGACCCTTACGTACGTTAAGAGGCGAGCTCTACGTACATAATGTAGGTCTTGTTAACGTATGTAATAAGTTCTTGTTTACGTACGTTAAGGCCTTCGTATTTTAGTCCACTCAGTTCTGGATTTTTCATTACGTACGTTAATGTCTTAGCATAGCGTACGTAATGCCTCTTACGTACGTTAACCTTAGTGTATAACGTTCGTAATGAATTGGTCAGTCTATTTATCTTGGTTTCGTCTTTCATTTCCTCACAAACCAAAACACATTTTCTCTCCCTAGAATCGTCCGTTGGGACTTGTTATTGATGTTTAGCCTCTTCCAACTCGATCTTGATCATCCTAGCTTGGATTGAAGCTTGAAGTTGGAAGCTTGTTGGTGCTCCTTTGGTGTTTGGAGGCTTCTTCTTGTTCTTCTTTGGTAAGTTCCCTCAATCTCTTGTTCTTCGAGTGATTTTCGAGTTGTTTTTGTTGTTTTTTTCGGGTATTGTTTGATTCATGGAGTATATCATGATTCTTCATGGTTTTGATAAACTTTTGATAAAGAACATGTTGGTATAGCTTGAGTATGATTATGTTCTTGATGTTTTAGATTGATGGGAGGTTTTTAATCATGTCTAGGAAGGATTATGTTAAGATTGTTATATGATTAACATAAGTCTTGAGATGATTATTGTTGTTGGTGGTGTTCTTGAAAGATTTTAACCATTTTAGTAAGGATTTATGATGATTTAGGAGATGATTATCATAATTTGGAAATGGTTGAGTGAATCTTGTGGTTTAATCTGAATTCATGAGGTTATGATGAAGGATTTTTATTTCGAACATCATGGTTATTGAGTGGATGATGTTCTTGGGGTGATAATGATAATATTGATAATATTATCATTGTAGGAGGATAAATTTGATGATATTGGTGATATTATCACTTTGAGATGTTTGTTTCGATGATTGTTCTTAAATGAATCTTGTTGAATGGATTTCACAAGTGTTAAGAACGTAATGATCATGTTAATTGATCATCGAGGTGTTGGAGAATGTTAGAATTCATAGTTGAGGACTATGATATTCGTTCGTGCGGTGTGATCGATTCGTGTTTGAATCGGGCTTTGTCCTTGTCGTTGTTTTCTATTGATTTTGTGTTTTTGAATGAATCATTTTCATTCATGGTTGTTCGAGTGTTTGTGATCGTCGGGAGGCGCCGTTCGTCGTTTCGTGCCAGGACGTTGATCGTGGAAGGACCTTCTCGCCTTCGGTTTGAGGCAAGTTTTATACTTGTACTGGTCTATGAGATTAATGTTATCATATATGTGTATGAATGTGTTGTATCATTTCGAGACATAGTCTCTTCGTGATTTATTGATATTTGGGGATTGTTTGATACAATACCCTTCGGTGATTTTTACCAGTTATGATTGTTATTCGTTAACGGCCGGTTTAAGGCATTGAGATTCTTGTTGTCGATAGCCGGTTCGCGGTATCGATGTATCGATTATTATTGTTGATGCTAATGTCGTTCCGAGGCATCGTTGAATCATTATTATCGAATTGAAACTATTACTATGATGTTGCATTGGCCGATTGAAGGCGTTTGATATATTCGTTATCATATCTGTTTCGGTGGTCAGTTAAGACGCCGGGACATCCACTCTACCGTATCATTGTGTATCGATTGACCATTCTAAGGTAATCGATGTATTTAATTGGGAATATCGAAGATAATTCCCATCCGATGTATCATTGTGTATCGATTGACCATTCTAAGGTATTCGATGTATTTAATTGGGATTATCGAAGATAATTCCCATCCGTTGTGTCATCGTTATCGATTGACCGTTCTAAGGTAATCGATGTATTTAATTGGGAATATCGAAGATAATTCCCATCCGATGTATCATTGTGTATCGATTGACCATTCTAAGGTATTCGATGTATTTAATTGGGATTATCGAAGATAATTCCCATCCGTTGTGTCATCGTTATCGATTGACCGTTCTAAAGGTAATCGATGTATTGATTTGGGACTGTCAAGGATAGTTTCCATCCGTTGAGTTGTTGTGATCGATTGGCCATTCCAAGGCAGTCGAGGTATTTGAATTGGGACCGCTGTGGACGGAGCCCATCCGTGAGTTACTGTTGTCGTGTTGGCCGACTCAACGCAGCATGCTATTATTCTTGTGAGTTGGTAATCTTGGGATTGTTACTGTTGTGATTAATTATGTTTTGGAGACTAGTCTCGGCTAGTGCTCATTATGGGTAAGCTTGGGGCTTGAACCTTCGCGGTTGGTTTCCCAACACCTACAGTTCAGTAGGTCACGGTCATGTTAATGATCTCATTATGGGTAAGCTTGGGGCCTGAACCTTCGCGGTTGGTTTCCCAACACCTACTGAAGAGAGGTCACGGTCATGTTAATGATCTCATTATGGGTAAGCTTGGGGCTTGAACCTTCGCGGTTGGTTTCCCAACACCTACAGTTCAGTAGGTCACGGTCATGTTAATGATCTCATTATGGGTAAGCTTGGGGTTTGAACCTTCGCGGTTGGTTTCCCAACACCTACAGTTCAGTAGGTCGCGGTCACTGGGTGATCTCATTATGGGTAAGTATGGGGCTTGAACCCTCGCGGTTGGTTTCCCAGCACCTGCAATTCAGCAGGTCACGGTCATTGGATGATCTCATTGTGATACGGCTTCGTGCCGTGGCTTCGGCCCTCATTGATACAGCTTCGGGCCATTGTGGTGATGATGCCTTCACCGAGTGACATTCGTGGTATTATGATGATAAACACTTCGGCCGCTCATTGGTTAAGGCCATTGTGATGTATCGGTATTCCTGTCGGAGCCTTCGGGCATTGTGATTCGTATCTATTTCAGTGTTTGGCTTGGGTTACCTTCGGGTGATGTATTGTTGCGTTATGTATTGATGATTCGCCGAGCAGGTATTGATCGGATGCTGTGGGCCTAGTATTCCACGAATGCTCGATTCTTACTTTGGTTTGTGAGCATCTCGTATTACCATTACTATACTATTTCATTCTGCCCTTTGGATGCATATCATGTTGTACATGTATTTGATAATCATTATCTGGATGACTGACCCCGTGGGGGCGGAACATGTTTTCATGTTTTAGGTGTTTGCGAGGAGAGAGTTGAGACACAGGGGCAAGACGGTGGCGACGAGGCATTCAAGCGATACTAGTCCGAGATGTTTTGGTGTTCATGTCAGTCAGGCAGTTGGAGTACTCCAGCTTTGTCAGTTATTGTCATTTTGTGTTATCCAAGCAAGGCTCGTGGATGTCGTTGTATTGTATTTGGGCCATGTAGGCCCACTGTTGTCATTGAAATTCCATATCGGAATATTATGTTGGATGTCAGTGTAGGGATTGTGATTCCCTTTTTGGTCAGTTAGTTGTATTTTTGGTCGTGTTAGTCTGGTGGATCTCCTGGTGTGGGGTCCACGGCACTGTAACAACCCAATAGGATTTGGGGGTGTTACAGAAGATGGTATCAGAGAATTGGGTTGTGAGATACCCTGATATGTGAGTTATGTGGTTCTATCGACGCGGTAGTAGTGGACTGTCAGGTTATGACAATCTGGACAGTCAGGCTTTGTGAGTCGTGGTAGTTGAACGACTGTATGGGTATTTCTTTCATTGAGTCGCCGTCAGTGAAGACTAGTATCGCAAGACCTCGAAGCTTCGTATGACCTGTGTAAGGACTCGATTCTCTTGTATGTTCATACATTCATTATGCCATTGATTATACATGTTTTGTTGAAATCTGTAGGTAACATTTGTGTTACGATTCATTCATGATTATTTGTTTTGGAGCGTGTGGGCTCAGTATTGGCTATAATTAGCATGTTTGAGGTGACTATTTATCTGTTGAGTATGTATACTCGTGTTTGGCTAATGACTTAGCATTGTGGATTGGCCGTTGAGACATATTTGAGCTTTGTTCATGATCGAACGTTATTCTTTCAGTATGGAAAGAGGAAACCGAGGACGTGGCAGAGGGGGTAAGGGCTGCAGAGCAGGCCAAAACCCAGAACCTCGTGATTATGCGCGTGCGGATGCCGAGAGGGATCAGAATTCAGCCGGAGATGTGACTAATGCGACCGGTTCCCCTTCGGAACGTCATACTCGAGGAGTCGACCAGACTGAGAGTGATCACATCGACCCTTACTTGCTTATGAGGGGCATGATGACCCAGATGACTCAGATGACGCAGATAATGGAAACCATACAGATCTCAGTGGTTAGTGGTCCACCGCAGCAGGGATCCCAGGTGCCGTTTTATGGACAGTCCAGGAGAGTGAGTCAGATTATCAGCGACATCTCTCGTCAGAGGCCGCCTATCTTTGAGGGTTCTTCAGAACCAGCTGATATTATTCACTGGCTTGAACATTTTGATAAACTCTTCGACATGGTTCAGTGTCCGGAAGAGAGCAAGGTGGCAGTAGCGGCTTACTATTTGAGTAAAGGCACTTATTCTTGGTGGCTTTCCGTGAAACCAACCGATCGTGATTGTGCTTGGAGTGAGTTTAAGACTCTCATGTTAGAGAGGTATTATCCGGCTCCACTTCGTGAAGCCAAGCTGTCAGAGGTTTTGAACCCCGAATCCGTCGAGGATGAGGGTGTTAATGTTATTGCGGAGAAGTTTCAGGGACTCCTTCAGTTTGCTTCATCTGTTATCCGTACTGAGGCGGATAAGATCAAGTATTTTAGCAAGAGACTGAACCCGCAGTTGAAGATGCAGTTGTTCAACCATAATTGCAATTCACTTGGTGAATTCATCGAGAAGGCTCTTGGAGCAGAGCTTTTGATCAAGGAACTTGCTCGGAAGAACCCTTCAGTTTCTTCCGGTGAGAGGACTAGGATGCCGGTTTGTTCAGAGGGATATCGGGCTCCGACATCCAAGAAGTCATCTTCTAGTCATCTTCGTGCTGGGAAAGCATCTTCTTCTCAGGAGTCGGGTTCGACCGTTGTTTGCTTTAACTGTGATACAATAGGACATCACAGTACTCGGTGCTCGATGCAGTCTATTGCTTGTTTTCTGTGTGGGAGGCAGGGACACCTTCAGAAATACTGCAGGGGTTCTAATGCCAATAGATCTCAAGGAAGCTCACGGGCCTCGAGAGATTTTGTTGCTTCAGTCCGTACTCCATCCAAAGGGTCATATCGGGCTTCGGGAGCCAGAGGTATGGACACCCGAGGAGGAGCGGCGAGCTCAGATTTGAGTCTTTCTCGAGTCGATGAGATCGATGAGTTCGATGACCCGGAGGGTGTTGATTTCGGATACATTTGAGATGTAGTTTTGATTTGTATTTTCCTTGTTTCCCGGATTGATATTTGACTCAGTCTGTATTGTAATGTTGTGGTTGTGAACCATTTATTGCTGATATATCTTGTTATGATAGCTTCTGAGAATCTTGAGATTTGAGGTCGTGTGATGTGTTTTTCCTTCCTTTTTGGTGTTATACCCGAGATTTTGTAGTAATCTGGGTAATTGTTCATTTCAATCCGAGACGCCGAGTCGTGAGGACTTGGGTGTGCAGTTGATACGGTCCCGAGGACCACATATGCGTTGTTATTTTCCTTTTGTGGCATGAGTCAGTGTTTGCTTGAGCGTTTAATGCTGATGAGAACGAGGGAGTGTACACCGATGATTATAGACATGTACAATGGGCGGCACCCGCGGGGTGTGTACGCCGGTGTTACTAATCATGCGATTGGTACGACTTCCTGGCTGGTCTCTAGCGGGAGAGTTATGTTTCGGCTGATCTCGCAGTTGGTTGAGTGTTTTTATCCCTTGTTTTTCGCCGTGTTCGGGCAGAGGAGACGCGGGAACCCGTGGGGTTGGCCCGATTACTCAGGCGAAGTGGTTCGCAGTGAGGAGTATTCCTGGAGATGTTGTTTTCTTATCCTGATGGATAGTTCATACCCCGTGTTTTTGCACCCTGAGTTTCGGGGACGAAACTCTTTTTAAGGGGGGGAGTATGTAATATCCGGGGATAATTTTTTTTCATGTTACTGTTGAGTTGTACATATTCATTTGGAATTGTACAAGTATTGTTGTTTTGGACTGATACAATGTATATTGTATTGGAATATTTCGGGATCGAAATATTATACTTGTCGTCAGGTTAGTTTCGTCGTTTGAATGATGGTTGGAGAGTTTGGATTTTTGGCTAAGTACACTAGCCTTAACGTACGCTACATGGGTAGACTTACGTACGTTATGGGCTGAGTATTACGTACGTTATGCCTGTAAGGTTACGTACGTAATGCTTGGTAGGTGGCGGAACCTTCCTCGTAGTCGCTTACCGGTGGGTCCCGAGCATCTTCCGATCGGATCTCACTATTGCAGTCAACGGACCCTTACGTACGTTAAGAGGTGAGCTCTACGTACGTAATGTAGGTCTTGTTAACGTACGTAATAAGTTCTTGTTTACGTACGTTAAGGCCTTCGTATTTTAGTCCACTCAGTTCTGGATTTTTCATTACGTACGTTAATGTCTTAGCATAGCGTACGTAATGACTCTTACGTAAGTTAACCTTAGTGTATAACGTACGTAATGAATTGGTCAGTCTATTTATCTTGGTTTCGTCTTTCATTTCCTCACGAACCAAAACACATTTTCCTAGAATCGTCCGTTGGGAATTGTTATTGATGTTTAGCCTCTTCCAACTCGATCTTGATCATCCTAGCTTGGATTGAAGCGTGAAGTTGGAAGCTTTGTTGGTGCCCCTTTGGTGTTTGGAGGCTTTTTCTTGTTCTTCTTTGGTAAGTTCCCTCAATCTCTTGTTCTTCAAGTGATTTTCGAGTTGTTGTTGTTGTTTTCTTCGGGTATTGTTTGATTCATGGAGTATATCATGATTCTTCATGGTTTTGATAAACTTTTGATGAAGAACATGTTGGTATAGCTTGAGTATGATTATGTTCTTGATGTTTTAGATTGATGGGAGGTTTTTAATCATGTCTAGGAAGGATTATGTTAAGATTGTTATATGATTAACATAAGTCTTGAGATGATTATTGTTGGTGGTGGTGTTCTTGAAAGATTTTAACCATTTTAGTAAGGATTTATGATGATTTAGGAGATGATTATCATAATTTGGAAATGGTTGAGTGAATCTTGTGGTTTAATCCGAATTCATGAGGTTATGATGAAGGATTTTTATTTCGAACATCATGGTTATTGAGTGGATGATGTTCTTGGGGTGATAATGATAATATTGATAATATTATCATTGTAGGAGGATCAATTTGATGATATTGGTGATATTATCACTTTGAGATGTTTGTTTCGATGATTGTTCTTAAATGAATCTTGTTGAATGGATTTCACAAGTGTTAAGAACGTAATTATCATGTTAATTGATCATCGAGGTGTTGGAGAATGTTAGAATTCATAGTTGAGGACTATGATATTCGTCGCGGTGTGTGATCGATTCGTGTTTGAATCGGGCTTTGTCCTTGTCGTTGTTTTCTATTGATTTTGTGTTTTTGAATGAATCGTTTTCATTCAAGGTTGTTCGAGTGTTTGTGATCGTCGGGAGGCGCCGTTCGTCGTTTCATGCCAGGACGTTGATCGTGGAAGGACCTTCTCGCCTTCGGTTTGAGGCAAGTTTTATACTTGTACTGGTCAATGATATTAATGTTATCATATATGTGTATGAATGTGTTGTATCATTTCGAGACATAGTCTCTTCGTGATTTATTGATATTTGGGGATTGTTTGATACAATACCCTTCGGTGATTTTACCAGTTGTGATTGTTATTCGTTAACGGCCGGTTTAAGGCATTAACATTCTTGTTGTCGATAGCCGGTTCGCGGTATCGATGTATCACTATAAGAATAAACGTCAAAGACTTCGGATAATATCTGAAGTAAAAACGTTATAATTACCGAAGTCTATGTTCGTGTAGTAAAAGGTATACTTTAGACTTCGCTTTTTATGCGAAGTCTAATATCCTAATAACCGAAGTCTATCTTGGTTTTTTTCCTAATTATGATCCAAATGTGGGGGTAAGTGAAGTAAAAGAATGCCTTTAGCTTCGGTTATTTTATAATTAGCGTAGTAAATAAAGTTAACTTTTTACTTCAGCTTATTGTATAATATATATTAGTATTTTCTCAGTAATATATATTAATATTTTTAATTTAAAATTCGTTGCCAAAATCTACATTCAACTATAACTAACCATCAACCACAAGAGCTCAATAATATAAGAACCAACAATTTCATATCATCCCATCTTCAAAAAAACAATATGGGTTCCAACCAATTCAAAACATATTAGCATAATGTGTCGTAACTCTACAACATTATCAAACAATCAAAAATAACTTCTACAAAGTGTGATGAACCATAGAAATATTATGATCGACACAATCCAAAATTTCGGCAGCACGTTGATCGATTATGGCTTGCATTTCTGCATCCCAGAATCCGTCTCACCTTCTCGTCTGTTCAAAACTGACACTCATCCAAAACTAATCTCGCTCGTTGCAGGAGAATATAAAATTACACATATCGTTTGATGGTCCATATGTTTTCTCACGAAAAATAGAATGCAGAATGGTGACGCTCAAGTGTGTCCTTCCCATCACTAAGATGTCACTGTTGTGCCTATCAAGCATGTGCACCTATCAACAAGCTTGTCAACAACAATGCATAAATAGAAAAGAGTTACTTTCTAAACTAAATAACATAGTACAACCAAGAGACGTAGAGAGAGAGAGCGTCGAGTTCCTCTTGTGCAAGTAAAATATTAAGATACCACATTATAAATTTTGGGACTGTATACATCATAACAAATATGTCACTTTTTGATCGCATGCCAAAGAGATATAGAGTCACATGACTACAATGGATAAAGTTATAGTATTCACAATCACAATAGAAACAAGCATACAAAAGTCCACCCCTTTCACGCTCATGTCACGTCGAGGTGCTGCAGAAGAAAAAAACAGTAAAAACTGATCCAATTTATCATGATCAATTAGTTAACATGTTGGTTAATCGTATTCTGGAACACAGAAAAAAATCATTGGCTTATCAAATTATCTATCGAGCCATGAAAAATTCAACAAAATAAAAAATCCACTATCTATTTTACGTCAAGCAATACGTCGAGTAACTCTCGATATAGTATAAAAGCAAGAAATGTAAGTGGATCGACTCATCAAGTTCCCATTGAAATAGGATCCACACAAGGAAAAAATAAACAGTAACTGGTGTATAAATGATCATTTATGAATGGAACTTCCATAATTACAAGCAATCTTTCCACGCGAGGAAAAAGCAAAAGTTGAGCAGTTGTACTGAATACATATAAATAGAGTCTTAAATATATTTATTCCAACTAAAACCATGAACATAATGGCTGAATGAATGATGGTAATGAAAAACTTACAAAAAGCGATCAGGAATTTTCCGTAGCCTTTTCTTTGATATGGAGGAAGAGTGAGAATGCAAGCTAAATTTTAGGACTCCTCTGAATGTTTCTCCTGCAAATCAATCCAAGATAAGCCAAGGAGAAAATGCATGGAAGTGTGTGGTATGGGGGGCGGGGGGTATTTACTGACGTAAAATCAGGAATGCCAAAAGGCTACATATCCTAATGACTGAAAGGTCTTTTAACCGCGAGGCCAGACAAGTGGACAAGATATAAATATGTAAGGGCAATAAGATCAAGCTTGTATAAAGAAATACTTAAGTGGCATTGGTTATTACTTATTACCAAAAATATCTCATAACAGAAACTATTGTATCTGAATATGGTTAGATCAAATGATTTTGTATGGAAGTGATGCTGCAAGATCTAAAGTGAAAATGTGGTACTACAAATGAACAGGGATTTTTCTGAACATGTATATTTTTTCAGAACTGGGGAACATACGGTAAAAGTTCCAACAAACCGTAAATGATAATTACCTTGGAGAAGTAGCCGACCATGTGGCATCCTCGATCATCACATTCACACAGCACATAGAACGAAAGAGAACAACATCATAGTAAAGGGTCTTGTGATCAAGAAACAACTTTGCCAGATAGCAAAGATTTTGCCCATAAACCTTGTTCTTTTTGCCATCAACCTGTTTCCATGGATTTCAACAAATTAAAATGAAACTTTATCCAGACAATTGCCCTCGAAACATTAACCAAGGGGCATTGCAATAACGAATCAGATGAAGACAAAAATACAGCCAAGTACTGAATAAAATCAAATGAATGCCAGAAATTTACCTCAAACATTGACAAGGTTCCATTTCGATATATCTCATCACCAGGAGGATGCTTGAGATCACATTTTCTCTACAGATAAAAGAGAAATACTTAGAACAATGGGCACTGCAGCCAATTTGACAAGGCAGATAAAACTATCCATTTAAGACTGAACATGCCCTGGTTCAGATTTCTTTATATAACACCAGATGTAAAGAAAGGGATGAAATGAACATATATCAACAGTAACTTGATAAATTAAAGATAAAGTACCTCCTGCCAATTTGATATGCATCAACACAACTTCACATATATCAATATAACATCAACGATGTTCCTACAATTTGATAGGATAAGTAAATCTGTTAGTTAAAGATGAAAGTGGAAACATCACCAAAAGCCATTACCTTGTTAATTATATTTCAAAAAATTGTCCTTAATAATATCCTCGGCCAGGAGATGTTTACATGCCTTAAATAACTGCACAAGCCTACTCATACTCTTTTCAATAAATGATAGCTGAGAAAGGCAGTAAGAAACATACTCACACAGCAATATCTACATTTTGAGAAAACAATGATGACAATCTTCTATTGGTTTGGTATTTTTAAGAAAACAATCCACTAATGGACCACATATTTAAAGACATGACTGGTCCGTAATATTCCGACCCCCCCCCCATTATTCATTAGCTATATGCCACAAGATCAACACCCAAATGTCATAACCAAACATAAACCATTATAAGCTAGCCATTTGATACTGGTGCATTTTCACAAATAGGTGAGCAATTATTTCGCACAAAGCCATCCAAAGTAGTGAAAATAGGATGAAAAGTACAAAAAGAGCCAAGAATTTGGTTTAAGTGAAGAACTAAGCTGAGTCACATGAGATGTTTAATCTGAAAATCGCACCTGAATTACACAGTAAATATAGCCTTTGCCTTTTTATCATATGGACATCTACATCCAGATAGACAAAATATACAAACACATAAATATATATAACTGTGTACCTATATGAAAAAACAAATACTCAATCATTGTGTGTTTGTGTAAATCCTGCTCGAACCTGCAAAAATCAACATGAAATCAACCCCATTCAAATCATCAAAATCAAATCCCTAATTGAGATCAATAATTTAAGAAAAAACGACCTCAACTGGATTCAGATCGTCAAACCTTAAATTACATAAGCAGTGAAATGACCCTGAAGCTTGGAACCATTTCCAGAAAATACATCCCAGTTCCTGAGACCCGAACTCAGCCCAACCAAAATAAGAGTCAAGTAACCCCAAATTCGGCCCGAATTTGATTAGGGCCCTAGCACCCACTCAGGTTTGAGCCACTGTAAAACCTAGGTCATGAATCGAAACTTGCCACTGCTTACAATCGAACCCTTATCCTCCGTTCGTACACATCCGCCATCTTTCTTTTTTCTTTTATGGTGGTTGCGGTGGTATGTGTGTGTGTTTGTGGGTGTATGTGTGTGATGACTTTTGTTTGTGTGTGTGAGTTTGAGAGAGAAGGACGGAGAGACAGAATTATGAGAAGGGTTTTGACCGATTAATGTTGGGCGGCCAATGCTTGAACTCTAAATTTTTTTAACCAAAAACCATTCAAGTCTTTGTTGTTATTTAAAAAAAAAAGAGAGAGAAAAAAAAGGTCTTTGTTGTTATTTTGGTAATGTTTTTGATAAAATTGCTTATTTTAATAATTTTTTATCATGAAAATTGGAGTAAAAAATTTGAAGGAGGAAATGGCGGAAATCAATATTTCTTAAGTGTTTTTGGCGAATGAAAAAAATTGAACCTCAAAATATTAATTCCCTTGCAAGACATACACTTCAATATTGTAAAATTTTTGACAAAAATAAAATTTCACACTTTTACTTGATAATTATCAAATTAGCGAAATCTTTGTAACTTAGAATTTCTAACTAGCTCTGTTTTTGTTTGATGCAATTCTTGAAGTACATGTGGTTTTTTACTTCAGTAAATTGAAAAGTGAAGTTGTTGTTTGTTTTTACTTTGCTAATATACATTACCGAAGTGAGACGTACCGAAGTTTTTGATGTTTATTCTACTAGTGTATCGATTATTATTGTTGACGCTAATGTCGTTCCGAGGCATCGTTGAATCATTATTATCGAATTGAAACTATTACTATGATGTTGCATTGGCCGATTGAAGGCGTTTGATATATTCGTTATCATATCTGTTTCGGTGGTCAGTTAAGACGCCGGGACATCCACTCTACCGTATCATTGTGTATCGATTGACCATTCTAAGGTAATCGATGTATTTAATTGGGAATATCGAAGATAATTCCCATCCGATGTATCATTGTGTATCGATTGACCATTCTAAGGTATTCGATGTATTTAATTGGGATTATCGAAGATAATTCCCATCCGTTGTGTCATCGTTATCGATTGACCGTTCTAAGGTAATGGATGTATTTAATTGGGAATATCGAAGATAATTCCCATCCGATGTATCATTGTGTATCGATTGACCATTCTAAGGTATTCGATGTATTTAATTGGGATTATCGAAGATAATTCCCATCCGTTGTGTCATCGTTATCGATTGACCGTTCTAAAGGTAATCGATGTATTGATTTGGGACTGTAAAGGATAGTTTCCATCCGTTGAGTTGTTGTGATTGATTGGCCATTCCAAGGCAGTCGAGGTATTTGAATTGGGACCGCCGTGGACGGAGCCCATCCGTGAGTTACCGTTGTCGTGTTGGCCGACTCAAGGCAGCATGCTATTATTCTTGTGAGTTGGTAATCTTGGGATTGTTACTGTTGTGATTAATTATGTTTTGGAGACTAGTCTCGGCTAGTGCTCATTATGGGTAAGCTTGGGGCTTGAACCTTCGCGGTTGGTTTCCCAACACCTACAGTTCAGTAGGTCACGGTCATGTTAATGATCTCATTATGGGTAAGCTTGGGGCTTGAACCTTCGCGGTTGGTTTCCCAACACCTACAGTTCAGTAGGTCACGGTCACGTTAATGATCTCATTATGGGTAAGCTTGGGGCTTGAACCTTCGCGGTTGGTTTCCCAACACCTACCTCAAGAGGGTCACGGTCATGTTAATGATCTCATTATGGGTAAGCTTGGGGCTTGAACCTTCGTGGTTGGTTTCCCAACACCTACTGTTCGATGAGTCACCGTCACCGGTTGATCTCATTATGGGTAAGACTGGGGCTTGAACCTCGCGGTTGGTTTCCCAAAGACTGCAATTCAAAGAGTCACGGTCATCGGCCGATCTCATTGTGATACGGCCGTGCCGTGGCTTCGCCCTCATTGATACAACTTCGGCTGTTTTGGCTTCGCCATTGTGGTGATTGATGACTTCTACCGAGTGACATTCAGGGTATTATGATGATAAACACTTCGGGTTGTTCTTTGTTAAGGCCATTGTGATGTATCGGTATTCCTGTCGGAGCCTTCGGGCATTGTGATTCGTATCTATTTCAGTGTTTGGCTTGGGTTACCTTCGGGTGATGTATTGTTGCGTTCTGTATTGATGATTCGCCGTTGGGCACTTGTGTTCTAACCTGTTGAGCAGGTATTGATCAGATGCCGTGGGCATAGTATTCCACGAATGCTCGATTCTTACTTTGGTTTGTGAGCATCTCGTATTACCATTACTATACTAATTCATTCTGCCCTTTGGATGCATATCATGTTGTACATGTATTTGATAATCATTATCTGGATGACTGACCCCGTGGGGGCGGAACATGTTTTCATGTTTTAGGTGTTTGCGAGGAGAGAGTTGAGACACAGGGGCATGACGGTGGCGACGAGGCATTCAAGCGATACTAGTCCGAGATGTTTTGGTGTTAATGTCATTCAGGCAGTTGGAGTACTCCAGTTTTGTCAGATATTGTCATTTTGTGTTATCCGAGCAAGGCTCGTGGATGTCGTTGTATTGTATTTGGGCCATGTAGGCCCATTGTTGTCATTGAAATTCCATATCGGAATATTATGTTGGATGTCAGTGTAGGGATTGTGATTCCCTTTTTGGTCAGTTAGTTGTATTTTTGGTCGTGTTAGCCTGGTGGATCTCCTGGTGTGGGGTCCACGGCACTGTAATAACCCAATAGGATTTGGGGGTGTTACAAAAACGCGGGCCAATCGCTGAACAAATACGGAATTCCACCGCCCAAGGGTTGGAAGATCGAAAACGAGACTAATTTTCCGAACTTGGAAAGGTCACAACGATATATAGATCAATTTGGGACAATATCAGAACTCGCTCGAATGACAAAGGTGAGAAACAACACCCGGTCAGAAGCATCAACGAACACAGTCTAGTCGATACGGTTGGACGAAACAGAAGAGAAAGAAAGAAAAATGTGGGTATTACATCATATCACCTTTAAAAGAGGTTTCGTCCCGAAACCTAAACAACGAGAACGAAGTGCTGGAATAGCAACCTTCCGGACCATATCCTCTTGGTCCACATCCGATCTTCATGGCCATTAGTATCGTGGTCACGACTGTGTCCTCTGCCCATCGGCATACTAAGCGGATTCCCACTCAATACGATTGCACAACTTCGCAAAATATTATACTAAAGTACCAACTCAGCACGACATATCACATAAGGTAACCAATAACAACTCGAAAAGAAAATACACGAGGTATCCTTTTAAAGGAAATCTTTTGAAAATCCTTGGATTTGTATGCTATTTAAAATAAACTTTAAAAGTACTTTTGGTACCTCGGGTTGTTTCATCAAAACTTGTAAACAACATACTTTAACCGTCTCATTTGAAATCATTTGAAGTCATCATGCCTCTACGTATCATCATCACCGTTAACAACTAACAAGTTAACCATGCAAGATCATCAAATCATTCTTACATACTCTAACATTTCCAAATCCGAGTTTGAACTTTACATCGAGTGAGATTTTTCATCTTTCACTATATTTTTTTTGAAAATAAAAATCGCATTGGTTTTTGAAATAAAATATTTTTATGGTGTGAAAGATTTTTGAAAATCATTCACTCGAATTATTTGAAAATACAAAAATACGTTAAAAAACATTTTCGAAAATTCTCCCAACACTTCACAAACATCAACGACGGTAATATTTCACAAAATGTTCAAGGTACTTTAAAACAACTCTTTCAAATACCGTCGAGGTTTTATTTGAGAATCCTAGGCCGGCTCGCAAATTTCAAACAATTTCCAAAGTTCATACGAAGCCGCCGGCTAATCGCACTGTCAAAGTAGTTTCAAGGCTAAAAGAAATGCAGTTCCCTAGCCTCTGTCCAGAATGACTAACGCGCGCTACAACACCTATTTAGCGTGCGCTATCCATGCTGCATTAGAGCGCGCTAGCCTTACACTTAGCATGCGCTAACGGTTCTATTTTAGCAACATGATTGCGAACATATATATGACATTACTGGAATCGAAGGTCACAAATAAACAACAACAATATTCGAATCTCAAAGCCATCGATTCACATAATTACAACACATCATGAGCAACCATCAAAAGGCAATTGTCATTCAAAACCGAAAAGTTAAAAGCAAGGGTCACGTCTTGAGTATATTTTGTAGAACTCATTTGAGTTCAAAACTCATGTTTTGAAAACTTATAGTACACAGTGGAAAAGAATTATCAATAATTCGAGTTTTCAGAACTTTCAGCCTTGAGGTCAACATACGAAAATCAACTTTTTCCTCCCTTGGAGGACATCTTAAAAATTTTACGTGACTCCCCGAAAGGATTCGAAAACTTAAAATTCCAAGGTTTATACTCTTGCAAGAAAAACAGTTTATACAAAGATACATTCAGCAATATCATTCTACATTTTAGCGCAAGACGGGAATCAACAAATATATGTCATTTACTCACGATGCACCTTCAAATACTAACTACATAACACAGAATCACACAGGCTCGTATAGCTCGTGGTACAACCTGTAGTAGGGAGACTTACATCCACAGATCGCACGAAGATGATGGATGCACCCTGATACTAATCACGGCCGACATTCCAAACGACGCGTCGCGACACGACATCAGTAAGACTCAATCTGACAAGACAAGACCCAACAATACACGACTGGGCCCGACAGCCTAGGTTTCCGCAACCTAAGCTCTGATACCATAAATGTAACACCCCCAGATCAAACCGGGAATATTACACGCCGCAGACCCTCTCCGTGAGGATCCACCAGGCTAGACATCAACACAACACATTACATTACATACTGACGAATCAAAATAACGAATCAATAGACCGATTTGGTCTTCCGTCACTGACTTACAAATCAAAATACATAAACTCATCCAGACTCATACACATGCAAGGGTAAAATACTTGCAACAACCAACAATAAGACAGCCGAAAAGACAATACAATGGACTCCGACTAACTGAAGTCAAAACTGGCCTTCGTGTGATTAGTATCATTCGTCTTTCATCATCCCTCGCACTGATCCTGTGTCTTGCTCCCGAAAACCTGCATGTACCTGGACACAATACAGATATCCACCCCCCGATTACTCGGGGGTTAGCAAAACTCCACTGTTTCGCTAGTGCAAGTATAAAGTGCAAATACGAGCCATACACAACACATTCCGAGAATACAACGAAAGACTTCCCGAGATATATTTAGTTAAAAATATTTCAAGTCTTGAAAGTAAAAACGAAGAAAGTAAGCACATTGAAAACATTTCCAAATCTCGGGAGTTTTGAAAACATTAGAAATTAAAAAGTTCTTAATTCCCCGAAAGTCATTTAGGGTCACAACCCCAAAGTTCATTTTCCAAAATGCAAATCCGTTAACAAAACATGGGGTCCACGACCCAACCATTCCAGTCACAAAACACAGGGCCTACAACCCGATCATCCACTGTAAATCACTTACAAGAACACATTACACATAACACATTATTCTTATGCCATTCTAGCCAAGCACCAAGACTCGATATATAATGTCTCTCGACCCCGAGCACAAAGCATTGTGATACTCCGCAATATCACAATTAACGAAAACATCAACGTCATCCTCAAGATGAAAACTACAACTGGTAACCCGTGGCCGTACCCCTTAGTATCGGCCCCCAGACGTCCCGTCGAACGCTCCGACTGGGAAACCACTTTTGCGGCCGTACCCCTTAGTATCGACCCCCAGACATCCCGTCGGACACTCCGGGTGGAAGTTCATCCACACACGCACCCAAGTCCACTTTCGTGGCCGTACCCCTTAGTATCGACCCCAAGACATCCCTTCGGACACTCCGGGTGGAAGGAACAACACACACACACGTTCCAAAATCACAGTTGCAAACCACAAGCCTCGAAGGTCAATCACAGTATATATAGTCGAGGTACCATACTAGAATGGCCAGTTCATCCAACATATACTCACGACTAAGTAATGATACAATTCATGCTAGAATTTCAACGATGCAGCTAGTATCAATAACAAAGCAACGAGAGAAAATACCTATCCAACCACGCCGCAATAACACAGGATCATCAATAGGCATATGATTCATACATATCTCAAGGAAAGGTTAAGCTATAAATCTACAACGTCATAATCACACAATACGATACCCCACACGTACTTAGACAAGCATATTTAACAACGAATTCATACGAGTCATCTTTTAAGGAAGTATTGAAAAGCATATCAATTCCTTTGAAAGTTAGTTATAGACATTCATAAATCACGTATCGTAAATCACTAACTAATATATCCACAAAACACGTAATGTATGGGTAAGATACTTGCCTCGAATAACCACAACGCAGAGAATCGGCCGAGGTAGGTTGGCACGAACCGACTACGAACTCTCCGACTCCACTGAACGACAATCCGCAAAAAATGAACTACGAACGAAAGCAATAACAACGAAAATAAATTCCAAAGTATGACCCAAAGCCGCTGAATTCAAAGAACGAATGACGAAAGTTCAAGTGTTTTCCCCAAAACGGCCAAGAACACAATTCATCCCGACAAAACACGAAAACGGAATTCTAAGTCGAAATATGAATATACAATCCATAGAATATGTTTAGCAACATCATTTAACCACAATTTATCCAACAAAACGGATGGAAAACGAGATCGAGAACAAATCCCCCAAAAAGTCGATTCGAAGGAAATCAAGAAATATACTTCGATTCGACGAAGAACAATGGATTAAATGATGTTAAACATAAGAATACTACTAAGATTAATCATACCCATCATGGATTAATCAACAACACGGAACGAATCGGATAAAAATGCAAAAACCCCCAAATTCGCGAAATTTGGGTTCTAAGAAAGATTACCTTGATTCGCTGGATCAAAGGATGATAACGGATGATTGATTGATGTTATAACCTGAAGAACTTCATGGATTTGTTTTTAAACAGCATGGCTTCAAGATTCCCAAGACCACATCCGCGGAAGAGAAAGGGAAGATTGAGAAAAATGGCCAAAAACCCGTCTGCAGGGCCATAAATAGGCTGCACAGTGTGCCGCGGCCCAGCGGGAGTGTGCCGCGGCACAGGGCCAAATCTTCGCCCAGTGATCGGCAGCGTGCCGCGGCCCGGCCGACATGTTCCGCGGCACCAGGTACATACGGTTTGGCCGAAAAAATGCACGAGTGTGCCGCGGCCCTGCCGGCATGTGCCGCGGCCCATGGGATGGCCTGCTCGGCCAGAAGCTGCTGAGCACTACCGGCCGTAACTCGGCCAGTGCCGGCCTGGGCCCAGATTGCCCGGCCGTGACTCGGCCGGGGTCAACTCTGACGGCCCGTCAAGTTGCACGTCGAGGTTTACCACCACCTTCCGGTTTACAGGGTCGAACTACTCTAATGAAAATCTTGACGTCACAAGCACATCCCTACTAAATCCTCAAGTCGAAGGTTCACGAATACCTATCACAACCTTTCGATTCCGTCATTGACTGTCTCGGAGTAAAATCCATGTGACGAATCGAGGGTGAGTCGGTTCGAGTATACTAATCTAATTAGCTTACCTATAACGTGTGCTCCCACTAACCATTAGTGTTCGACAGGCACTCTCCATGTCAAAGAACACGTCATACAAGTCTTCACATAAACTTAACGTCCAGTCAAGTTTCATCGACTTGCGAATGATTAAGTATTTGAGCTATAAACCTTTCCTGTGCCGACCCTCTTATCCAATAAGGAGTGGAACGTTTTGCTCTCAAATATACGAACTAGTTTCTATATATATATTTACGAGTTAGAAATGCCAGTAACTACCAGTAAATAAAGAAACTTCCATTGCCTTGTATTAATGATTTACATAATTACAAGCACAATGCCCTCACTCAACATACTCTAAGCGGCATTCGAGGGTATGCTCCCAACAATCTCCCACTTGCACTCAATGCCACACACTATGGTATCTAATACACATGTTCTCCAGATTATGCTCCAAGCTAATCTGACAGCACAAGGTGTCACGAGAAGTTTACCTAGTAACTTCTTAACCCTTCCTTTGGAGGCCTCCGAGGCCGCTTTATACTCAGCCTAATTGGTGGAATCAGCAGTCGCACTATACTTGGCACTATTCCAAGATACTGCTCTTCCATTAAGAGTAAATGTAGCAAGAAGTAGACATATAATCGTCTTTCTGTCCTTGGAAGTCCAATACAGTGAATCCCACCACATTCTGTTCTCCACCACCATATATAAGAATCAGATCTCTTAGTACTTCTAAAGTACTTGAGAACATTCTTTACGGCGGTCTAATGTTCCTTGACTAGGTTAGCCCGAAACCTACTTACCATGCTTCCAGCATACGCAATGTTAGGTCTTGTACACAATAAAGTATATGTAAGGCTACCCACTGCCGAAGCATATGGTATATAACTCATTTCCTTTCATTGTTCCTCACTATGAGGACACATCTTCAAGGTGAGTTTTATTCTATGTCGCATCATAAGGAACCCTCTTTAAGATCTAATCTATATAAAGGGCTTGGAAAAAACTTATCATTCTCTTCGATCTATCCTAGTAGAGTCGAATCTTAATAATATAGTGGTATAGAAACTAGAGATAGAAACAAGAGAGAACTCTTTTTCTAAACACACTAAATTTATTTATTAACTTTCAGATAATGTGAATGGTTGAATGTTGAATGTTGAATGTTGAATGGTTGGATGGTTGAATGTTGAATGTTGAATGGTTGAATGTTGAATTCAATTCTTCTAGATGGTGGCTTTGAATCATACACCCCGGGTTACAAAGAACCCGCCCTCGAGTTTAATCTGCTTCATTATCTAAATAAGGCAAAAGATCAATGACGTTGAAAGTTGCAGAAACACCATATGTTCCAGGTAGTTCCACCTTGTAAGCATTGTCGTTGATTTTATGGACAATTTTGAATGGCCCATCAGCTCTAGGGGACAAATTAGCATTTGGTTGATTTGGAAAACGTTCTTTTCGCAAATGAATCCAGACCAAATCTCCAACATTAAAATTTTGTTTCTTCCAATGTTTGTCACGCTCAGTTTTTTATTTCGAATTTTGTTTTTGAATCCTTTCTCGAACTTGTTCATGTAGTTTCTTGATTTCCTTTGCTCGACTATCTGCATCTGAATTGAATTATTGTTTGTCGGTTGACGGAGTCAGATCAAGTGGACTAAGAGGTCGGGTGCCATATACTACTTCAAATGGACATTTTCCCATGGCTTGATTAGTTGAATTCTTGTAGGCAAATTCAACTTGAGGAAGAATAAGATCCCATTGCTTCACATTTTTACCAACAAACATGATGGTAATTGGAAATCTATACTTGATGGGAATTGGAAATCTATACTTGATGGTAATTTTGTTGACAGCCCGACTATCAACACACATTTTCCAGCTTCCGTCTTTCTTAGGGACTAGAATGGAAGGAACCGCACACGGACTAACACTTTCATGTATTAATCCTTTTTTTAATAGTCCTTCCACTTGACTTTGAATTTCAGCATGATCTTGAGGACTCATTCTGTAGGCTGGTCTGTTTGGAAGCACTGCTCCTAGAATGAAAT
The DNA here is from genome assembly GCA_033398695.1 of Orobanche coerulescens. Taxonomy (NCBI): domain Eukaryota; kingdom Viridiplantae; phylum Streptophyta; class Magnoliopsida; order Lamiales; family Orobanchaceae; genus Orobanche; species Orobanche coerulescens. The sequence goes on along the minus strand of CM065802.1, from coordinate 175,926,611 downwards.
CAATGGCGTGCTGGATGTCTCGCATTGGTGGCAGTCCAGATAGAATTTCTTTTGGTACCACATCGGGAAACTCCTCAAGTAGTTGTTTAATTTCTACTTGAATGATAGTCTCCTTATTTGACTCGAATAATAGAATAAAGCTCATGGTTTGAACTTCCTCTATAGCTTCTCTCAGTTGTTCTTTCGCGACCAGGGACACCAACGGTTTGACTTCATTCTTGTTTTTATCAAGCTCACTTGGCGGCAGAGTAGCTAGCTTGATTTTTACTCCATCTTTGACAAAAGAGTAGGTGTTTGCATATCCGTCATAAAGTACTCGGCAATCATACTGCCATGGTCTGCCTAGGAAAAGATGACAGGCATCCATAGGCACAACATCATACCAAACCTGATCCTGGTACTTCTGATCAATAAAAAATGTCACAAGGCATCATTTGTCAACTTTTACTGTACTTCCTTTATTGAGCCAATGCAACTTGTAGGGGTGTGGATGAATCTGGGTTGGTAGATCCAACTTTTCTACCATGTAACTCGGAACAACATTTTCACAACTTCCATTATCGATAATGACATCACAAATCTTTTTAGCAGATGTGCAACGAGTGTGGAAAATATTGCGCCTCAACCAAGGTTCTTCATTTGTTGTCATTTTATGTAGGCTCCGTCTGATTACTAAAGATTCACCATGGTCAGCAACACTAATTTCTTCATCATATATTGGATCTATATCCTTTTCTCAATCGGATTCTTCTCGATCCTCGTCTTCCTCAGATACTTCATAGGCTTCTCCTTTGATAATTGTAATAGTTCTTCGGTTTGGACAGTTGGAGGCAATGGTACCAAAACCTTGGCATTTAAAACTTTTGATGGCCTTAGTTTTGTTCTCACTAGAATTTTAGAACTTGTATATCACATTGAATCATCAGCTTCTCAAATTCTCTTGTGTAATCTTCGACTGTTAAATTCTTCTGATGAAGATTTTGCAGTTGGATGAATTTATCTTGGTAATATTGAGGAGGAAGGAACATTCTGTTTAATTCCTTTCGCATTTTCTCCCATGTCTTGATCTTACTTTTTCCTTCTCGATCTCGCCTTTTCTTAAGGTTTTCCCACCAAATAGAAGCATGTTTCTTTAACTTCACAACAATAATTTTTACCTTTTTCTCGTCTGGAATATCCTCGTACTCAAACACTCTTTCGATTGTCTGAAGCCAATCAATGAAATCATCCGGTTGAAGTCTTCCTTCAAAGTCAGGAATGTCAACTTTGATGTCATCATGTCTAATCGGCGGTCTTTGGGGACGTCGGTTTCTAGGTGCTGAAGATTCACTGGAAGAGTATTCATCTTCTAACTGTTGTTGGCGTTCATTTAATAAGACTTGTCGGGCCTGCAACGCATCTTGTAATTCCTGAATTTGTGTCCGCATGTCCATCATTTCAATGTCTCGTAGAGGTTGTCTTCGCGGAGGCATGTTGCAAAATAATAAAATTGTAAAACACTTGTTTATGATGTGGAGTTTTTTTTTTCCCAGGTCAACTCTGACTATGACTGGTCAAACTTTGACTGGTCAAATTTTGACTGATGATGTCACAGTTAGGTGGCAGTGAGGTGGCGTGACAGTGAGGTGGTGCTAAGGTGGCTCTCTTGACACGTGGCGTGAAGAGAGTGGTTGACGGTGTGACGTGGCACTATAATGTAGATGGTGACGTGGCGTCGTCTTCAACCTCAACTTTCTGACAATTTTTCCGGCAGCGGTCCGGCAGCAACTCTGCACTTTCCGGCGACTGGAATTTTTCCGGCGGATATTCCGGCAACGAGAAATTTTCCGGTGAATTTTTCGGTGACCTTCGTGGCGGCGGGTGGAGGTTCCGTTGGACGCGAAACTTGGGTTCCCAAGGTTTTTCGACGTTGCGGACATGATGGTGGCGTTAGTTTTGTGAAAAGATGGCCGCAAAGTGGAGTTTTTGGCAGACGACTCTTTCTCAAAAAACATTCAACTTTCCATTGATTTTTTCACTCAAACTTAACTCCGGTATCTAAGAACTTGCTCCGGTACCAATATGGTATAGAAACCAGAGATAGAAACAAGAGAGAACTCTTTTTTTAAACACACTCAGTTTATTTCTTAACTTTAAGATGATTTAATACATAGGAGAGTAATCTATTTATAGAAAAATATACAATATGAAATGATAATGTGAATGGTTGAATGTTGAATGTTGAATATTGAATGGTTGGATGGTTGAATGTTGAATGTTGAATGGTTGAATGTTGAATTCAATTCTTCTAGATGGTGGATTTGAATCATATAGGTTTCTTCTCCCAAGTCTTTCATGGAGAAATTACTCGAAAGGCAAGCTTTCACAGAACTGAGCATTCCCACATCATTTCCTATTAGTAGAATCTCATCTACATATAGTACTAAGAATGCGATCTTGCTCCAACTAACCCTCTTATATACACAAGGTTCCTCTTCATTTTGCATGAAGTCAAACTCTTTGACCGTCTCGTCAAAACGAAGGTCCCAACTACATGAAGACTGCTACAGTCCATTTCATGGAGTCTACATCCACCATTACCAGGTTATTAGTCGTGGGTCGGTCTCTTGTTTATCACCTGTAACCTCGTGGAAACCCAGTTCCGTCATGTGCATAAAACTATGCCTCTCAGGTAAATGAGACACCCTACTAGACCAATGAGGTGGTTGTACTTGTGTTTCAGAAGGTTCGGTTCTATTTTCTTGCATAGGTGTCTCCTGAGGAGTTTCATTGTATTCTTCCAAAGAAATATTTCTACCTGCTCCGCCTTCTTGAATGAATCTCTTCTTCCAGGAAGTGTGCTTGTAAAGCAACAATGATCTTTCGATCTTCGGACATGTAGAATAGATATCCCATCGTCCCATACGGGAATCTTATGAAACGTCCTTTCGCCGACCTAGCTTCCAACTTCTCCACCTTAATCTTATTGACATAGGCGGGACATCCCCAAATTCTAATATGATTAAGACTTGGTTTCTTGCCCTCCCACATCTCATGTGGAGTTTTAGGAACAGATTCGGAAGGACATCTGTTCAATATATATGCATCAGTCAGGAGTGTATACCCCACAGGTAAATTGGTAAGTCAGTATAGCCCAGCATGGAACGGACCATGTTCAACAAGGTTCGGTTCTTTCTTTCTGACACACCATTTAACTGAGGAGTACCTGGAGGTGTTAGTTGTGAAACTATTCCATGTTCCTTTAGGAACTCATCAAACTCCGTACTCATATACTCGCCACCTCGGTCCGACCGAAGTGCTTTGATATGATTACCAGTTTGTTTTTTGACTAGGGCCTTGAATTCCTGGAATTTCTCAAAGGCCTTGGATTTATGTTTCATTAAGTATACATAACCATACCTAGTATGATCATCTGTAAGCGTAATGAAATATTGATATCCATCATGTGATGCTTCCAAAGCACCACATACTTCGGTATGGATTAATCCCAGTTTATCAGCGGCTCTTTCAAAAGTCCCTGTGAAGGGCGACTTAGTCATTTTGCCTTTAAGGCAAGATTCACAAGTAAGAAAGGGATCTAATCCCAATGGACCCATAAGTCCATATTTTTCCATCTTGTAAACCTTGGTCTGACCAACATGACTAAGTCTAAGATGCCATTTCAAAAATTGATTGGTTTCATCCCTACCACGTTTTCTAGTCATAGTATTCACAACTACTTTGTTGCTGACATTTAGATGATACAATCCATTTAACAATGTAGCAGTGCCCACTTGTTTATTTCTGAAATAAATTTTGCAGGAACCATCACCAATGAAAAATGAGAAGCCTTTTCGATCCATGACCGGAATGAATACAATGTTTTTGTGCCCCTTGGGCAAAACAAGTACATCTTCTAAAGTCAAAACAAAGTCGGATTCTAAACCCAAAAGAAGTGATCCTATGTCGGTCGCCTCGACACTATGCCCGCTTCTGACTGTGATCATAACTTCTCCAACTCCAAGCTTCCTACTTTGTTCCATAATTCTAATTCACGGTACAAATATGAGAACTAGCACCAAAATCCAGTATCCAGGAAGTATAAAATACAGTAGCAGAACAATTTGTTTCATCTCATAAATTCGGGGCTTGCCGGCCCCCGAACCGGATGCTCCCATCTGATAGCTATTGGCTCCGCCTTTGTTTGCTCCCGTTGTCTTGAACGACGGGGACTGAGTGGCCTGATTCTAAACCACTGACTGTCTCGGGGCCTGAGATGACACCGGAGTAGGTTTAGAGTCTCTTAGGCAAAAACGGGCCATATGCCCAGCAATTCCACAGTTATTGTAATACCCGGTCGAAAGTCGTGTCATTTCAAACCTCTTCATGTTCTTCGAATCGTGATTTGTTGAGCGAACCCTTGTAATCATTGCTTGGAACCACCGTTTTGGGGTTTCCGTACTTCTATTTCGTGTTATTGTTGCCCAGACATTGAATCATATTACTTTTATTCTCTTCCCGGGTCATTTTCCATCATTTTAGGACCCGAAGGGGGTGTGAGCCGCGGCACAAGGAGTGTGCGCCGCGGCACACACATTTCCTAAATCGCCGCCGAGCGATCGCAGGTGCCGCGGCACACTCCGGCAGTGCCGCGGCACACTGCCGAGTCATTGCCGCGGCACACCTTGGCTGAGCCACGGCACACTTGTGTTGCATCCTCAGCCATAAACCGCCTGTACCCGGTTTCGCGGCACACCTGGGCTGAGCCGCGGCACACTGCCGAAACCTGGGAGCAATTTTTAGGCCTGTGCCGCGGCACACCTAGGCTGAGCCGCGACACACAATGCGGTCAACTGCATAATTCGGCTTTTTAAGCGAGATTTCAGCTCATTTCCTCCATTTCCTTCTTCCACCTGCGAGAGAGAGAGTTTGAGGGAGGAGTTTTCTCACATCTATCACTTGTGTGTTGGAGATTTACCACTTTCACTCGGTTGGGAAGCCCGGATAGTCGATCTAACGCGTATTCCTTGGATCATAGAGCTTGGATATTCAAGAGGTAATTTCTTCGACATCTTGACTTCTCGATTTTGTGTGGGTATTGACGTTTTGGATGATAAAATCATGGTGTATGAAGTGATATATGCGTGATTATGGACATGTTTGAGTATTCATCGGATTATTGAAAGATTATTCAAGAACACTTTGAATTTTGTGTTGGATTTTGGGGTTTTCGTAGATTCGTCCGTTTTATCCGATTGAAGCTTGAGAATCTTGAGATTTTGATATATCTATACCGTATGAGTGTTTTCTTACGATTTTACGGGTTGGATTGTGCCGTTTCGGACTTGTGGGAGTTTGGGCGATTTCCCAACCTTTAGTTGTTCACCCGTATATTTTCTTGAATCGTAGACAAGTTTGGAGTCTCTTCGTAATTCGAGTATGGATAATTGATTGTCATATTCTGGCGAATCGTTTAGGTGCCTAAGCGCGTTCGTGGACCTACCAAACTCATACCTTTCCTCCGTTCGATTTCTCGATGTCTCAAAGGCAAGTATACATTTATGATTGTACGTTCTCGACTTTGAAAGTAAGAAATATTGATGGCATATCATGAACGAACCGTTTTTACGGCATTCATAGATATATTGATGGCATATTATGAACGAACCGTTTTTACGGCATTCATGTATGTATTGTTGGCATGTAATGAACGAACCGTTTTTACGGCATTCCTACATGTATCGGCGTATGAGGTGAACGAACCGTTTCTACGGCATTCACATATGTATCGGCGTATGAGGTGAACGAACCGTTTCTACGGCATTCACATACGTCTTATGAGATTTTAGTTATTCCGGAATACTAGTCTTGAATTGATGAATTGACGGTTACATTTACTTTATTGTCGAGGAGTATTGTGTTTCATATTGATATACTTGCACTAGCTATTCGACGGCTAACCCCTTTATGGGGGAAATACGTTTCATTTATTTCAGGTTCCAGGAGGTCGGACAGGCAGGTATCGGGTCGGCATGAAGATGGTGGGCAAGTGTGATACTGTGTCTTTCTTCCAGTGGTGTTATAAGTTTTCCATTCAGTGTTGTTGTACTGGATTGGTTATTGAATACTCGCGTATTGTTTTCCATTTTCTTTGATTCCCGGCCTGTGTTTGCCGAAGTATTGATTCGTATTGTGATGTCTGTGAATACATTGGTTCTGTTTTTGAATACTATTGTAATGTTTTCATTCTATTGTGTGTAGACCTTCTCGGTCAAAGTTTACAGTTCCGCGTATATTTAGCCTTGTGGGTCCCGCGGCGGGGCTCACGGCGCTGTAATATACCCTGAATAACTTGGGGGTGTTACAGAATATGGTATCAGAGCCTAGGTCTATGGATACCTAGGCTGTCGGTCTTTTGGGTCGAATGAGTCGTCAATTGTCCACAGTATCACTACTCTGCCATCATCACAGTGCGACCGGTACTTGTAAGACCTCTTACTCTTCTAATGTTTCCTTATTCGTTATGCTTCTTCTATGGATATTCTTGAGAATCGATCACCTTAATGTCGTGCGTTTGAATTGTGCTTACGTACCTTGTGTGTTCTTCAGTATGTCAGCTGGTAGGGGCCGTGGCCGTGGTCGTGGCCGTGGACGAGGAAGGGGTCGTGGCGCGGCCGTTTCCATCAGTTCAGTTGCGGGGTCGACCAACCCCAGTTTTTCGAACTCGGTGCATCCCGACACCGAGAGTCAAGACGACGATCGGGCGATCGGGAACAACGCAGACGTTGGAGTGGCGAATGCACTTCAACAATTGGCTACTCATATGACCATTTTAGCCCAAACTGTTCAACTGAATAACCCGAACCCAAACACGGATGCCTTGCTTCAGAATATAATCCGTATGCACCCTCCACAGTTTGGCGGTGCCACAGACGCGTTAGGCTGGGAAGACTGGCTAGCGGAATTGGAGAAGATTTTCGAAGCGGTTGATTGCCCCGAGGTGAGGAAAGTACCAATTGCTCAGTATTTCCTCACTAAGGAGGCCGCTACTTGGTGGAAGGTCATCAAGCCACAGTATCGTATTGCCTCGTGGGATGAATTTAAGGAGCTCTTGGAGGCCGAATTTTGTCCTTGGCCGGTACGAGAGAGCCGAATCCGAGCCTTCTTCAAGGCTAAACCATAAGAAATTCCCGTTTCGCAGGCGATCATGGAGTACAACCAACAATTGATCCATGTGAAGGATCAAGTGCGTAGCGAGCGTGATAAGATCTGTTATTTTGATATGCGGATGAATTTGGACTTACGGCGATACATGGCCGGATTTGCTTGTACCACACTGAAAGAGTATCAGGACAGAGCTTTAGCCCATGATATGTTGAGCCCCGACAATGATACCATTGAAGAACCGAAGAAGCAGAAAGTCGGGGGAAATTTTTCTGGCTCTAAGGGTGGCAACTTTCAGAAGTCACAGACGACTAACCGTTTTGCCAGACAGTCGTCACATTCTAATAAAGGGAAGAGGGGTTACCGTCCCACTCCGGGTACCTCAAATCGCACAGTGACTTGCTATAATTGTGGTCGTCCAGGCCACTTTAGTTCGGAATGCTACTTTCCACTATTAAAGTGTCACACGTGTGGTCAGATGGGGCATAGAGCGGTTTATTGTTCCGAGCCGAACCAGACTTTGGACACTCGGGCCACTTTAACACCCCTTGATCAAGGTGTTAATCAGCGGCAATCTTTTGGTCAACCTCAGCAGAATTTTGGCAGGGGCCGGGGTCGGGTTTAGAACGCTGGAGGGGGAAACTCTAGCGTCGGTTCGGTGCAACCACGGGTTTATGAGATGCGTCGAACATACGAACCCGATGCGGCGGTGGCTTCAGGTACCATCCATATTTTATCTTATCCAGTTCGTGTACTCTTTGATACGGGTGCTACACATTCTTTTATTTCTTTGGAGTGTGTACGCCGTCTGAATATAACTTGTTTGACTGCTTGCGATCCCTTTATCGTGAAACTACCTAGCGGGGATAGGATTGTGGGGAATCGGGAGATTAGAGATTTTCCGGTGGTTATATCCGGTAGGGAATGGTTATCGAATTTAATTGTAGTTGATATGGAAGGCGAGGACGTAATCCTCGGCGAGGATTGGCTTAATAATCACCAAGCGATTATGAATTACCGTACCAAAGTTATCACCATGATGGATAAAGACGGATCTGAGTACTCATTTTTGGGACGTAAGTCGGGCCAATCCAAGTTACTTATCAGTGCCATGAAGGTCGTAAAACTTTTGAATAAAGGTTGTGCGGGCTATTGGTATTATGCCTTGAAAATGGAAGGAAGCGAAGTCGATCTCTCTTCGATTCCGGTTGTTAATGAGTATCCTGATGTTTTTCCGGATGACCTTCCGGGATTACCGCTAGATCGAGAGATAGAATTTACCGTGGACTTAGAGCCAGATGCGGCTCCGATTTCTAAAGCACCTTACCGGATGGCACCTTCCGAAATGCAAGAATTGAAGAATCAGTTGGGAGAACTTCTGGAAAAAGGGTACATCAGACCGAGCGCTTCGCCTTGGGGCGCGCCTATTCTTTTCGTGAGGAAGAAAGATGGTTCACTACGTTTGTGCATCGACTACCGCGAGCTGAACAAAGTAACCATCAAGAACAAGTACCCTCTACCGCGTATAGACGATTTATTTGACCAATTGCAAGGGGCTGCAATTTTCTCGAAAATTGATTTAAGATCCGGGTATTATCAACTCAGGGTGAGGGAGTCCGACGTTCCGAAGACAGCGTTTCGGATGAGATATGGGCATTATGAATTTGTAGTTATGCCTTTTGGGTTGACAAATGCGCCGGCAGTATTCATGCAATTAATGAATAAAATATTCATCTAGTACCTCGACAGGTGTGTAGTCATCTTTATTGACGATATCTTGATCTATTCTCGAGATAAGGAGGAACATGCCCGGCACTTGCGTTTGGTTTTAGACATTTTGAGAACCGAGCACCTCTATGCAAAATTCTCGAAATGTGAGTTTTGGTTGGAAGAAGTTATGTTTCTCGGACATGTGATTTCGGCCGAAGGGGTTCGTGTAGACCCGCAGAAGATCGAGGCAGTGCTAAGCTGGGCGCCGCCTAAAAATGTTAAGGAGGTTCGTAGCTTTTTGGGCCTTGCTGGGTATTACCGTCGGTTTGTCGAGGGGTTCTCGAAACTCGCTCGACCGCTTACGAAATTACTCCAGAAGACCGAAAAGTTTGTTTGGACGGATGAGAGACAACAGAGCTTCGATTAACTAAAGAGACGTTTGACTTCAGCGCCAATTTTGACTTTACTGCATGCTAGCGAGGGCTTTGCAGTCTACAGTGACGCTTCGGGTCAAGGCCTGGGCTGTGCTCTTATGCAGCATGATAAGACAATAGCTTTTGCGTCACGACAACTAAAGCCTTATGAGATGAATTATCCTACTCACGATTTAGAGTTGGCCGCAATTGTCTTCGCACTCAAGATTTGGCGGCATTATTTGTATGGTTCACCGTGCCGGATCTATACCGATCACAAGAGCCTGAAGTATATTTTCAGCCAGAAGGAGCTGAATATGAGACAGAGACGTTGGCTAGAGTTGATAAAGGATTATGATCTGGAAATACTTTACCACCCCGGGAAAGCCAATGTCATTGCGGATGCTTTGAGCCGCAAATCGGCATCTCTTCAAATGCTCGAGGTTCTTACATCCCAGACGAAAATTCGTCAAGATTTAATTGAGAAAGGGATAGAAGTTTGGCTTCAACGAGTACAGGGACAGTTGTGTACTCTCGAAATTACTTCGTCCTTAGTTGACGACATCAAAGGGAAGCAGTGTAGTGACCCGATGATTTCTCAACTGAAGGAAGATGTGATTAAAGGAAAAGCTCCTGGCTTTATGGTTCACGAGGATAGTATTCTGAGATTTCAGGGCAGGCTTTGTGTTCCGAACGATTTGGAGTTGAGACAGAGGATTCTCCGAGAAGCTCATGCTACGCCTTACTCAGTCCACCCCGGAACGAGTAAGATGTACAAAGATTTGAAGCGAAATTTTTGGTGGAATAACATGAATAAGGATGTTACGGAGTTTGTACTGCGGTGCTTGACGTGTCAACAAGTCAAGATCGAACATCAACGACCGACGGGGTTGTTGAAACCACTTCCCATTCCCGAGTGGAAGTGGGAAGATATCTCAATGGATTTTATCACTGACATGCCGAGAACTCGTGCTGGAATGAATATGATTTGGGTAATTGTCGATCGATTGACCAAGTTTGCACACTTCTTGGGTATTAAGGATACTTGGGGACCGGATAGATTGGCTCGAACCTTTATCGCTGAGATCGTGAGGTTACACGGTGCCCCCAAGACCATTGTTTCTGATCGAGACAGCCGTTTCGTATCGCACTTTTGGCAGGCCGTTCATCAGGCTCTGGGTACTGAGTTGAGATTGAGCACTTCCTTTCATCCTCAGTCGTACGGTCAGACAGAGAGGACGATTCAGACTTTGGAAGATATGTTACGGGCTTGTGCCTTGGATTGGAGTAATGATTGGGAGCTTCACCTACCGTTGATCGAGTTTGCTTACAATAATAGTTGGCATGCGTCGATCAAAATGGCACCCTTCGGGGCACTCTATGGTAGGCGATGTAGGTCGCCATTATGTTGGGATGAGGCTTCTGAGCTAGTTGGGACATAACCGGATATGTTATTGGAGACCAAGGAAAAGATTTCTATTATCCGAGACCGATTACTGACTGCCCAAAGTTGTCAGAAATCTTACGCTGATACTCGTCGTCGACCCTTGGAGTTTGAAGTGGGGGATCATGTCTTCCTCAAAGTATCGCCGACCAGAGGAGTTTTCCGCTTCGGGAAAAAGGGGAAACTCAGTCCAAGGTACATCGAACCTTTCGAGATTTTGGACAGAGTTGGAGATTTAGCTTATCGCTTGACGTTGCCTCCAGCTTTGAGCCACGTCCATAGTGTTTTTCATGTGTCCCAGTTGAGGAAGTACGTACCGGATCCGAGCCACATTATCGACTACAGTGAGATTGACGTAGCCGAGTATATTACCTTTCCGGAGAAACCCGTGAAGATTCTTGAGCGCCGTGAGAAACAACTTTGGCATAAGACCATTCCACTGGTTAAAGTGAAATGGTCGAGGCATGGAGTCGAAGAGGCGACTTGGGAGACGGAAGAGAAGATGCGGGTGGAATACCCTGAACTATTTATTTCTTAAATTTCGGGACGAAACTTCTTTTTAGAGGGAGAGAATGTAATACCCGGTCGAAAGTCGTGTCATTTCAAACCTCTTCATGTTCTTCGAATCGTGATTTGTTGAGCGAACCCTTGTAATCATAGCTTGGAACCACCGTTTTGGGGTTTCCGTACTTCTATTTCGTGTTATTGTTGCCCAGACATTGAATCCTATTACTTTTATTTTCTTCCCGGGTCATTTTCCATCATTTTAGGACCCGAAGGGGGTGTGAGCCGCGGCACAAGGAGTGTGCACCGTGGCACACACATTTCCTAAATCTGGCCGAGCGGACTGTACCGGGTGCCGCGGCACACTCCGTGATCTGCAAAGATATCTGCGAGTCATTGCCGCGGCACACCTTGGCTGAGCCGCGGCACACTTGTGTTGCATCCTCAGCCATAAACCGCCTGTACCCGGTGCCGCGGCACACCTGGGCTGAGCCGCGGCACACTGCCGAAACCTGGGAGCAATTTTTAGGCCTGTGCCGCGGCACACCTGGGCTGAGCCGCGGCACACAATGCGGTCAACTGCATAATTCGGCTTTTTAAGCAAGATTTCAGCTCATTTCCTCCATTTCCTTCTTCCACCTGCGAGAGAGAGAGAGTTTGAGGGATGAGTTCTCTCACATCTATCACTTGTGTGTTGGAGATTTACCACTTTCACTCGGTTGGGAAGCCCGGATAGTCGATCTAACGCGTATTCCTTGGATCATAGAGCTTGGATATTCAAGAGGTAATTTCTTTGACATCTTGACTTCTCGATTTTGTGTGGGTATTGACGTTTTGGATGATAAAATCATGGTGTATGAAGTGATATATGCGTGATTATGGACATGTTTGAGTATTCATCGGATTACTGAAAGATTATTCAAGAACACTTTGAATTTTGTGTTGGATTTTGGGGGTTTTCGTAGATTCGTCCGTTTTATCCGATTGAAGCTTGAGAATCTTGAGATTTTGATATATCTATACCGTATGAGTGTTTTCTTACGATTTTACGGGTTGGATTGTGCCGTTTTCGGACTTGTGGGAGTTTGGGCGATTTCCAAACCTTTAGTTGTTCACCCGTATATTTTCTTGAATCGTAGACGAGTTTCGGGAGTCTCTTCGTGTAATTCGAGTATGGATAATTAATTGTCATATTCCTGGCGAATCGTTTAGGTGCCGGAAGCGCGTTCTTGGACCTACCAAACTCATACCTTTCCTCCATTCGATTTCTCGATGTCTCAAAGGCAACTATACATTTATGATTATACGTTCTCGACTTTGAAAGTAAGAAATATTGATGGCATATCATGAACGAACCGTTTTTACGGCATTCATAGATATATTGATGGCATATTATGAACGAACCATTTTTACGGCATTCATGTATGTATTGTTGGCATGTAATGAACGAACCATTTTTACGGCATTCCTACATGTATCGGCGTATGAGGTGAACGAACCATTTCTACGGCATTCACATACGTATCGGCGTATGAGGTGAACGACCCGTTTCTATGGCATTCACATACGTCTTATGAGATTTTAGTTATTCCGGAATACTAGTCTTGAATTGATGAATTGACGGTTACATTTACTTTATTGTCGAGGAGTATTGTGTTTCATATTGATATACTTGCACTAGCTATTCGACGGCTAACCCCTTTATGGGGGAAATACGTTTCATTTATTTCAGGTTCCAGGAGGTAGGACAGGCAGGTATCTGGTCGGCATGAAGATGGTGGGCAAGTGTGATACTATGTCTTTCTTCCAGTGGTGTGTAATATCCGGGGATAATTTTTTTTTTCGTGTTACTGTTGAGTTGTATATATTCATTTGGAATTGTACAAGTGTTGTTGTTTTGGACTGATACAATGTATATTGTATTGGAATATTTCGGGATCGAAATATTATACTTGTCGTCGGGTTAGTTTCGTCGTTTGAATGTTGGTTGGAGAGTTTGGATTTTTGGCTAAGTACACTAGCCTTAACGTACGCTATATGTGTAGACTTACGTATGTTATGGGTTGAGTATTACGTACGTTATGCCTGTAAGGTTACGTACGTAATGCTTGGTAGGTGGCAGGAACCTTCCTCGTAGTCACTTTCGGCCGGTGGGTCCCGAGCATCTTCCGATCGGATCTCACTATTGCAGTCAACGGACCCTTACGTACGTTAAGAGGTGATCTCTACGTACGTAATATAGGTCTTATTAACGTACGTAATAAGTCCTTATTTACGTACGTTAAGGCCTTCGTATTTTAGTCCAGTTAGTTCTGGATTTTTCATTACGTACGTTAATGTCTTAGTATAGCGTACGTAATGCCTCTTACGTACGTTAACCATAAGTGTATAACTTACATAACGAATTGGTCAGTCTATTTATCTTGGTTTCGTCTTTCATTTCCTCACGAACCAAAACACATTTCCTCTCCCTAGAATCGTCCATTTGGACTTGTTATTAATGTTTAGCCTCTTCCAACTCGATCTTGATCATCCTAGCTTGGATTGAAGCCTGAATTTGGAAGCTTGTTGATGCTCCTTTGGTGTTTGGAGGCTTCTTCTTGTTCTTTTTTGGTAAGTTCCCTCAATCTCTTGTTCTTCTAGTGATTTTCAAGTTGTTGTTGTTGTTTTCTTCGGGTATTGTTTTATTCATGGAGTATATCATGATTCTTCATGGTTTTGATAAACTTTTGATGAAGAACATGTTGGTATAGCTTGAGTATAATTATGTTCTTGATGTTTTAGATTGTTGGGAGGTTTTTAATCATGTCTAGGAAGGATTATGTTAAGATTTTTATATGATTAACATAAGTCTTGAGATGATTATTGTTGTTGGTGGTGTTCTTGAAAGATTTTAACCATTTTAGTAAGGATTTATGATGATTTAGGAGATGATTATCATAATTTGAAAATGGTTGAGTGAATCTTGTGGTTTAATCCGAATTCATGAGGTTATGATGAAGGATTTTTATTTCAAACATCATGGTTATTGAGTTGATGATGTTCTTGGGGTGATAATGATAATATTGATAATATTATCATTGTAGGAGGATCAATTTGATGATATTGGTGATATTATCACTTTGAGATGTTTGTTTTGATGATTGTTCTTAAATGAATCTTGTTGAATGGATTTCACAAGTGTTAAGAACATAATGATCATGATAATTGATCATCGAGGTGTTGGAGAATGTTAGAATTCATAGTTGAGAACTATGATATTCGTTCGTGCGGTGTGATCGATTCGTGTTGAATCGGGCTTTGTCCTTGTCGTTGTTTTATATTGATTTTGTGTTTTTGAATGAATCGTTTTCATTCAAGGTTGCTCGAGTGTTTGTGATCGTCGGGAGGCGCCGTTCGTCGTTTCGTGCCAGGACGTTGATCGTGGAAGGACTTTCTCGTCTTCGGTTTGAGGCAAGTTTTATACTTGTACTAGTCAATGAGATTAATGTTATCATATATGTGTATGAATGTGTTGTATCATTTCGAGACATAGTCTCTTCGTGATTTATTGATATTTGGGGATTGTTTGATACAATACCCTTCGGTGATTTTACCAGTTGTTATTGTTATTCGTTAACGGCCGGTTTAAGGCATTGAGATTCTTGTTGTCGATAGCCGGTTCGCGGTATCGATGTATCGATTATTATTGTTGACGCTAATGTCGTTCTGAGGCATCGTTGAATCGTTATTATCGAATTAGAACTATTACTATGATGTTGCATTGGCCGATTGAAGGCGTTTGATATATTCGTTATCATATCTGTCTCGGTTGTCGGTTTAAAACGCCGGGATATCTATTCTACCGTATCATTGGTTATCGATTCACCGTTCTAAGGTAATCGATGTATTTAATTGGGATTATCGAAGATAATTCCCATCCGTTGTATCATTGGTTATCGGTTGACCGTTCTAAGGCAATCAATGTATTTAATTGGGATTATCGAAGATAATTCCCATCCGTTGTATCATTGGTTATCGGTTGACCGTTCTAAGGCAACCGATGTATTTATTTGGGATTATCGAAGATAATTCCCATCCGTTGTATCATTGGTTATCGATTAACCGTTCTGAGGTAATCGATTTATTTAATTGGGATTATCGAAGATAATTCCCATCCGTTGTATCATTCGTCATCGATTAACCGTTCTAAGGTAATCGACGTATTTAATTGGGATTATCGAAGTTAATTCCCATCTGTTGTGTCATCGTTATCGATTAACCGTTCTAAGGTAATCGACGTATTGAATTGGGACTGTCAAGGATAATTTCCATCCGTTAAGTTGTTGTGATCGATTGGCCATTCCAAGGTAGTCGAGGTATTTGAATTGGGACCGCCGTGGACGGTGCCCATCCATGAGTTGTTGTCGTCGTGTTGGCCGACTAAAGGCAGCACGCTATTACTCTTGTGAATTTGGTAATCTTGGGATTGTTACTGTTGTGATTAATTATGTTTTGGAGGCTAGTCTCGGCTAGTGCTCGATGGGTAAGCTTGGGGCTTGAACCTTCGCGGTTGGTTTCCCAACACCTACAGTTCAGTAGGTCACGGTCATGTTAATGATCTCATTATGGGTAAGCTTGGGGCTTGAACCTTCGCGGTTGGTTTCCCAACACCTCTGATTCGATGAGTCACGGTCATGTTAATGATCTCATTATGGGTAAGCTTGGGGCTTGAACCTTCGCGGTTGGTTTCCCAACACCTACGATTCGATGAGTCACGATCCGGGTGATCTCATTATGGGTAAGTCTGGGGCTTGAACCCTCGCGGTTGGTTTCCCAGCACCTGCAATTTAGCAGGTCACGGTCATTGGATGATCTCATTGTGATACGGCTTCATGCCGTGGCTTCGGCCCTCATTGTGATACGGATTCGTGCCGTTGCTTCGGCCCTCATTGTGATACGGCTTCGTGCCGTGCCTTCGGCCCTCATTGTTACAGCTTCGGGCTGTTTTGACTTCGGGCCACTGTGGTGATTGACAGCTTCGGCTGAGTGACATTCAGGGTATTATGATGATAAACAGCTTCGGGCTGTTCGGTTGTTAGGCCATTGTGATGTATCAGTATTCCTGGTGGAGCCTTCGGGCATTGTGATTCGTATCTATTTCAGTGTTTGGCTTGGGTTACCTTCGGGTGATGTATTGTTGTGTTCTGTATTGATGATTCGCCGTTGGGCACTTGTGTTCTAACCTGTTGAGCAGGTATTGCTTGTATGCCGTGGGCATAGTATTCCACGAATGCTCGATTCTTACTTTGGTTTGTGAGCATCTCGTATTACCATTACTATACTATTCATTCTGCCCTTTGGATGCATATCATGTTGTACATGTATTTGATAATCATTATCTGGATGGATCGACTCGTGGGCGGAACATGTTTTCATGTTTTAGGTATTTGCGAGGAGAGAGTTGAGACACAGGGGCATGACGTGGCGACGAGGCATGCGAGCGATACTAGTCCGAGATGTTTTGGTGATCATGTCAGTCAGGGAGTTGGAGTACTCCAGTTTTGTCAGTTATTGTCATTTTATATTATCCGGGCTTATACGCCGTGGGAGGTCGCTCAGAAAAAGTAGAGCCCGCACGTTGCTTCTTGAAAGTGGCCTAGCTCCCGT
This sequence comes from Orobanche coerulescens, assembly GCA_033398695.1. NCBI lineage: Eukaryota > Viridiplantae > Streptophyta > Magnoliopsida > Lamiales > Orobanchaceae > Orobanche > Orobanche coerulescens. Next base: position 175,909,748 of record CM065802.1, on the reverse strand, counting down.
CAGACTGATTACGGTTCTTGAACTTCTTGTTAGCAGACGAAGGTTGCTGCTTAGCAATTTCCTTAGCCGTAAGCTCGTAAGTGAGAGCTTTCTCAATGAACTCGGCCAGAGTGGCACAGTTATGATTAAGTAACTGAAGTCTCATACGGGGTTTCAGCCTCTTTCTGAAATACTTGATCTTGTCCGCTTCTGAGTGAATGATAGATGAGGCGAACGGAAGAAGTTCCTGAAATTTTTCGGCGATGGCGAGAACATCATCATCCGCCGAAAGGTCGGGAGTGAGTAATTCCGACAACTTGGCCTCCCTGAGTGGGGCCGGGTAGTACCTCTCCATCATGAGAGTCTTGAACTGATCCCAAGTACATGTTCCGTCTGTGGGCTTCAACGATAACCACCATGAATGAGCGCTCTTACCGAGATAGTAAGCCGCAACTGAAACTTTATGCCCTTCAGGGCAATCCACCATAGCAAATAACTTCTCAAAATGCTCAAGCCAATGAACAATATCCGCCGGCTCAGATGAGCCCTCAAAAGTAGGTGGTCGCTGGCGAGAGATATCGCTAATGATATTGCTTACACCCCTCTCTTGCCTCTGAGGTGGCGGCGGAGGAGCCTGCTGATTTTGATTGACGGAGTTATGCATCGTCTCCATCAACTAAGCCATCTGGGTCATTTGGGCCATCATGCCCTGCATAAATGCGAGTGGGTCAACCCGGACACCCTCTGACTGAGCCGTGTCCTGGGTACGACTCCCCGACAGTGAATGATCGCGTCCAGGTGAATGAGTGGCAGCGTCGCTGCTCGATGAGTTAGCATTATCTTTGGCATTTGCACGTGTATTCGCACGAGTTCTCGGGATTCGGCCCGCTCCACGGCCTCGTCCTCCACGTCCTCTGCCAGCCCTTTCCATACTGAAGTGGAAAGTCATATGATGATTATATATCTCGCATGAGTATCACATTATGATTATATTATGAAATGATGAAAATGAGCATACGCGCTCAAATACAGCAATTACATGAATGATTAGTTGACGTGACATGATTATCTGATGAAATTATTGCAATGATTATCTTGAATGAGTTAACAAGATTAATGAATCGATCTTCCTGATCAACAACTGAACAATGAAATGAATTGACTGATTAATGAGTTAACCTGACCGTCTTGGTCAAAATGACAATGATGATTGAGGATTGTTAACTGATGAATTATGAATGAATGATTAATGCCAGAAATTATACCATGGCATTAGAAATCTTACAGTTCTTGGTCTGATTGGCTCGGCATTTGCACAGGTCACACGTGACGCGAAAGTCCAATGATACTAGTCCGATGACGATGATTTCAAATGAGACATGACTTGGAGGGTAGTATTCATAACCACGCTCCGATACCAACTCTGTAACACCCCAACTAGGCGGATATTACAGTGCCGTGGACCCCCGACTGGGACCCACCAGGCGAATGAAGATGAATGAATTACACAGGTAAATGTAGTACCGAACCACATTACAACATCAATTACTCCGATGAGGAGTTTTATACAACACACCCAGGATGATACCGAATACAAGTATATTTTATATGGAGATAAAATATACAACAATGAGTGAAATGAATATTCAAACGGAATGTCTGCAGCGGAATAATTAAAGGAAACATAGATGACTGAAAAGACTGGGGCCCCCTACTAGTATCACTGACTCCTCGCCGTCACCATGCTCTCCCCGTGCCTTAGCCTTGCCATGACTCGAAAGCAGTATCCCCCAACGGGGTCAGTTACACAGAACAACAATCCTCAAGGGTTGAAAATACACAATCATGATATATCTTAAATTATGAATTATCCTGTCGAAACATACGCAATCAAACATGCTATATGAATCGACTATCAGTACGGCTCAAAGGAATGGCGCCACACTTCGTCCGGGTTGTAAATGTTTCCGTTCAAAAGCCACCAACGAGTATCGATCGAATACACGTGTGGTCTTGTACCTAATCGATCTCACGAAGCCATCAACTCGTGTGCACACCCAATGTGAGGCCACCAACCAACACACGACTATAATGTGCCCGACATGAAAATCCTACACATACCAACCGGCACGCCAGTATGACCCGGAATGCCACAATATGACAAAAGTGACAACGAAAATGAATAATGACTCACCATGATTAAATGATGGTGAAATGAATGATAGCTCAATGAAATGATCGGAACCGTCGTTCCTTATGACTGAGGTGATTAATTGACAATGAAAAGTTTTGATACGATTAATACAATGATGAATGAGTTACGATTATGAATGAACAACAACAAAAGGAATGAATATCCTTTTAACCGAGTAAGAATTAACTTACTCAATACCGATGATAATGTCCTTCCACGAACAACGTCTTAAATGAAATGTCGGTCGCTCGAACAACCTTGAACAACAATAATTACCAACAACCGATCAATACACGAATCAAATATGATCATAACCGACCCAAACATCGATACAACAATATCCGAACTCGTAGATGAACTCTAACGAAAACGTTGAGATACCCGTTGGTTAAAACCAACCCAAATAATCGAACCAAATCCAACATGATTGTTTCAAACCAGCACAACATTATCAATGACATCAATAATCTCATGGAAATCCACAATTCAAGTTTATAATAACGACAATTGGAAATCCCCAAAATAACCGAAGTCAACCCCAAGGGTTCTTGAAATAATTCCGAAAATAACCATTAAATCCGTAAAAATATACTTATCCAAGGTAGATAATCCATATCTAACATATTCCAATGATAATCCAAGCTTACACGAAGAAATCTGAAGGAAAAACCCAAAAATCCGAAATTCTAGATCCAAGAGATTAATACCTTTGATTCGATACGATGAAGATGATGAAATGATGATTAATCCGAAAGATGAGCTTGAACATGATGATTGATGATTACACCTCGAAGAATCCTCTCCGAATCGCTCGAAATCGCCCAAAATGACCGAAGGAATGAAATGAGATGAATAAATGACGAACTCTGACTAAACTGTCCAATTTATAGTCAGTCCAGGTTAGCGTACGCTAGCCCTTGAGCGTAGCGTGCGCTAACGGGTAATTTGGGTAGTCCAGTACCCACTGTCCGAACACGGTAGCGCGCGCTACGTACCTGTTTGTAGCGTGCGCTACGTCCATACTACTAGCGTGCGCTAAAACCCATTGTTAGCGTGCGCTAAAGAATTATGTGATGCCCAGTACTGGAGTCCAGAAAACTGTCTGACCTCTGATCTGACCCCTATAGCGTGCGCTACAACCATTGTTTAGCGTGCGCTAATATATCGGTTGTGTACGCTAACAACAACACGTAGCGTGTGCTATGAATTAATCCAGTGCAGTCCAGTAGCCACTGGACTCAACCTGATCCGTCCTTAGCGCGCGCTACACCTCATATTAGCGTGCGCTACTTCAACCCACTAGCGCGCGCTACTTACCATTCGTAGCGTGCGCTGCCTGCTCACTGCCGGTCGGTACCTTCTGGACTGCAGCCAGGGTAACCTTAGCGTGCGCTAAAGCTGAGTGGTAGCGTGCGCTACCTATACCCAATTAGAGTATGCTAGAAGGAGTATGTAGCGTGCGCTACTCCTCACGCTCAGCTCGCAACGAAAATGACAATGATGATAAACACGACACGAAACTCCAATCAGATTAGTGATGAATGACGATTGATACACGATACAATTACTCTGAATGATGAATACCATGACTGAAAATGAGTGACAAATGATCAATAATGAATGAAAATACTGAGTATCAATTACTGAATGATAAATACTGAATGATAATTACTGAATTACAACTGGGTATTACATACACCCCCCTTAAAAGAGTTTCGTCCCCGAAACTAAGGGTCAAACAACTCGGAATAACTCTCCCGCATACTATCCTCGGTTACCCAAGTAGCCTCTTCGACTCCGTGTCTAGACCACTGAATTTTAACCAAAGGAATCGTCTTATTCCTCAACTGTTTGATTCGCCGCTCTAAAACTCGTATAGGACGTTCCTCATATGAATGATCGTCGGCGATCTCGATTTCGTCGAACTGAAGTATGTGACTCGGGTCGGCAACATACTTCCGCAACTGAGAGACATGAAACACATTATGAATTCGGCTCAACGCCGGAGGTAAGGCCAATCGATAAGCTAACTCGCCTACTCGATCCAAAATCTCAAACGGTCCAATGAATCTCGGACTCAACTTTCCCCTCTTCCCAAAACGGAAAATACCACGACTCGGGGATACCTTGACCAACACATGGTCACCAACCTCGAACTCTAATGGTCGACGACGGTTATCTGCATATGATTTCTGTCGACTCTGAGCGGTCAACAAACGACTCCTGATCAAAGCTACCCTCTCACGGGCAGCTATAAGCATATCGGGCTTGGTGCCGATTGATTCTGATAAGTCGTCCCAACACAACGGAGATCGACAACGACGACCATACAAGGCCTCGTAAGGTGCCATCTTGATCGAAGCATGCCAACTATTATTATACGTGAACTCGATCAATGGTAGTTGGGCTTCCCAATCGTCTTTCCAATCGAGGACGCATGCCCTCAACATGTCCTCTAAGGTCTGAATCGTCCTCTCGATCCGTCTGACCGAGGGTGAAAAGCGGTGCGAGATTAAGCCGAGTTCCCATAGCACGATGAATGATTTCCAAAATGCGACACAAACCGTCCGTCACGATCGGAAACGATACTTTTAGGAGTACCGTGAAGTCTGACTATCTCTTTAATGAACAACTGGGCGAGTCTCTCGGGACCCCACGTATCCTTGATCTCAAGGAAATGAGCTGATTTGGTTAAGCGGTCCACGATCACCCAGATCGTGTTCATGCCACGACGACTCGTCCGCAAACTCGTGATGAAATCCATAGAAATGTCTTCCCACTTCCACTCGGGAATAGGAAGAGGTCTCAGCATACCCGCGGGTCGCTGATGTTCAATCTTAACTTGTTGACAGGTTAAGCATCTCGAAACAAATTCTGCGACTTCTCGCTTCATATTACTCCACCAGTAATTTTGTTTCAAGTCCTTGTACATCTTGCTTTGGACCGGATGAACGAATAAGGGTAGCATGAGCTTCTCTCAAAATAGAGTTTTTCAACTCGTCATTCGCCGCACGCACAACCGATTCTTAAACCTCAAAAGTCCATCCTCGTGGACGACAAATCGAGGCTTTCCTGAGCCACATCCTCTCGGATGCGCAACAATGATGGGTCCGAACCACGATTCTCTCGGATTTCTTCCTCGAGTGACGATGAAATCTCTAACATACAAAGTGCCCTGAACTCGCTGAAGCGGACCTCGATCTCGGGTCTAAGGAATTCCTCTTTGAAGCTCTTTACGAATCAAGTAAACGGCAAGCATCTGTTCCTGAACGGACTTACGACTCAAGGCGTCGGCGACAACGTTCGCCTTGCCCGGGTGGTAGAGGATCTCGATATCATAATCTTTGATTAATTCCAACCACCGTCTCTGACGCATATTTAACTCCTTCTGAGTAAATATATACTTTAAGCTCTTATGATCGGTGAATATCGGCAGTAACGCCATAAAGATAATGACGCCAAATTTTCAAAGCGAACACCACGGCTGCTAGCTCCAGGTCGTGGGTCGGATAATTAACCTCGTAAGGTCTCAATTGCCGTGAAGCATAGGCAATAACCTTCCCATTCTGCATGAGTACACATCCGAGACCCTGTCCGGACGCATCACTATAGACCACAAATCCTTCCGTCCCCTGCGGCAAGGAAAGTACAGGTGCTGACATTAACCGGCTCTTGAGTTCCTCAAAACTCCGTTGACACGCGTCGGACCACGTGTATTTCTTATCCTTCCGCAAAAGGTTCGTTAAGGGTTGAGCGATTCTAGAAAATCCCTCTATAAATCGCCGATAATAACCCGCTAATCCGAGAAAACTTCGGATTTCCTTAACGTTCTTCGGAGGTAGCCAATCCCGAATAGCCTCCGTCTTCTGAGGATCGACACGAACTCCGTCTGATGAAATTACATGTCCGAGAAAAGTCACTTCGGACATCCAGAACTCACATTTGGAAAACTTTCCAAAAAGTTGTTCTCGTCTCAACACGTCGAGCACTTGATGAAGGTGAAACTCGTGTTCCTCCCGGTCACGAGAATAAATCAAGATGTCATCGATGAAGAAAACAACAAACTGATCCAAAAAGTCGATGAAAACCCGATTCATTAACTCCATGAATACCACAGGTGCATTAGTCAATCCGAACGGCATAACCACAAACTCATAATGACCATAGCGTGTTCGAAACGCCGTCCTCGCGATATCCGACTCTCGAATCCGCAACTGATGATATCCAGATCTTAAGTCGATCTTGAAAATCGAAGCTCCCTGAAGTTGATCTAAGAGATCATCAATACGGGGTAAGGGATACTTATTCTTGATCGTCACCCTGTTCAACTCCCGATAATCAATACATAAGCGGAATGAACCATCCTTCTTCTTGACAAACAACACTGGTGCTCCCCACGGGGACGCACTCGGTCGGATATAACCTTTCTCTAACAACTCCTCGAGTTGGTTCTTTAATTCCTGCATTTCGGTCGGGGCCATCCGGTACGGTGCCTTCGATATCGGGGACGTACCAGGCTCCAACTCAATCGTGAATTCCACATCCCTATGTGGAGGCAAACCAGGTAACTCGTCTGGAAAAACATCGGCATATTCCCTCACCACCGGAATATCCGTCAATATTACTGATGATTTCTCGGTTTTGGCCATATAGCACCAATAACCGACACATCCCTGATTGAGTAACCTTACTGCTTTCATCAAATTAATGACTTTACCAGAACAGCCGGGATTACCTCCCTGAAACACACATTCGACTCCATCGTCTGAAATGATAGTGACCAAACGCTTTCGGACACTAATGATGGCATCATGACGATCCATCCAATCAATACCCAAGATGATGTCGTCCCTCGGCAAATCTACTACGATTAGGTCCGCTGGCCATACACGACCATGAAGCTGAATCGGACAATTCTGAATCTCACGACTTCCGACAATTCGTCTACCATCAGGTAGGCCAATGACATAAGGCTCACAACTAGTAGTACTACCCAGACGTAGTCTACTCAAACATGACTCGGAAATGAATGAATGAGATGCACCAGTATCAAAAAGGGTACACACAGGTTGAGATAGAATATCGAGTGTACCTGAGATCATCCGGGCCTCCGGATCGTCGATCTTCTTCATCTCATAAATTCGGGGCTTGCCGGCCCCCGAACCGGACGCTCCCGTCTGATAGCTCTTGGCTCCGCCTTTAGCTCCTGTCGTTTTGAGCACGCCCGGAGTGGCTTTGATTACGCACTTGAATGACCTGGGGCTTGAGATGACGCTGGAGTGGGTTTAGAGTCCCTACGGCAAAAACGGGCCCTATGCCCAGGAATCCCACAGTTGTGGCACGTGACAGACTGCTTCGGACATTTGGTGCTGAAATGACCCTGTTCCCCATAGTTGAAACAGGTGATGGCCGAACTGGCCGCTCGCGACTGAGATTCCGCGGGTTTATATGCCGTGGGAGGTCGCTCAGAAAAAGTAGAGCCCGCACGTGGCTTCTTGAAAGTGGCCTGACTCCCGTCAGACTGATTACGGTTCTTGAACTTTTTGTTAGCAGACGAAGGTTGCTGCTTAGCAATTTCCTTAGCCGTAAGATCGTAAGTGAGAGCTTTCTCAATGAACTCGGCCAGAGTGGCACAGTTATGATTAAGTAACTGAAGTCTCATACGGGGTTTCAGCCTCTTGCTGAAATACTTGATCTTGTCCGCTTCTGAGTGAATGTGTTAGGAAAAACAATCACCCTGTATCGATTCAGCCGGGATACCCGATCCCTGTATCGATTGTTATTTGTTATTGAGAAGGTTTTGACATATATGCCAAATACTGATGAGAAAGCGTATCGAAGATTCAAGGATTTATCATGTATCGAAGACCTGCTTCGAATCAGCATAAGTGAAACTCGTCAGTACAGCTTGAAGACTTGTGAAAAGATCAAGTATGGAAACTGTCTCGACATCCTAAATGCAGTCATTCTCCATACAGTTCAAAAAAGGACAAGAAAGAACACAAGTCAAGTTCCGTTGAACAAAGAAGTATTTAAATACTCAAGGATAAAGTATTTAAAAGCGCCGGTCTTCGAATCTTGAGAATCCCGCGAAATCCGGATCATGTCATATTCCCGTTGAAGGAAATCTTATTCAAACGGACATCTCAACGGATACTTTCTTCAGAGGCTATATATATCCTTGAAGACATTGAAGATCAGATACCCCAAGTAATATAACTCTCAAAGCTATCAAAGTTATCATCTGAGCAAACATATCTCGAGCAAGCGCAAGTTAAAAGCGAAAGAGATATACGGTGCTCAAACATCAAACGACTATCATCGGATCTTGATATTCAAAGTCACTGTTCTTACGGTTACCTAACCTTTTACCTCGTGTAAAAACCGAGCTCTGTGTGAACTCAACAAGTTATTCGACACTGTGTGGGACGAATAAGGACGAAGCTTTAGGCTGTGTGTGAAGAAGCTAGTCAAGAAGGAAGCTTTAACCAATCTGTGTGAAAGGTTGAAAGTGATATTCTTTGTATCAATCGTGTGAACGATACAAGGATAGGTTTGTTTATAATTACGTAGTTGTGTACGCGAGAATTATTTAATAAACTTTCTACTCTGTGTGGAGGACCGGTGGACGTAGAGGGGTTTACCTCGAACCACTTAAATTACCGTGTTATTTACCTTCTCGCTTTTCTTGTTTGAAATTACGTGATATATTAAGTATACACCAAACACTTTGTTCTTGTATCACGGCAACTAATCGTATCCAAGACTTCCGCTCACTCAGATTTAGATTCCATACTTTGTTGTTTAAACTACTTTTCCAAAGCTATCCGGTATACTTAAGTGGCCAACAAGTGGTATCGTAGCGGTTGATTCTAAAAGAATCGATCGTATTTCTTTTAACCGAATCGATTCAAATCACTTATTTTCAAAACAGCTTTCTTTCATTCCTATATTATCGTATGGATACCTCTATGATTAACAAAGTCCCTATGTTCTCTATTAACGAATTTGACGACTGGAGAATTAGAATGGAAGCTCATCTTGCGGCAATGCACGAAGAGATGATCTTTGTTATACGGGATGGTCCGATCAAGATTATGAAGGTCAATCCGGCCGCAAGGATTGAGGGCCAAGCCCATGCCGAAATGCTCGAGAAGGAACGCGAGCAATGGACAACCGATGAAAAGAAGCGAGCCAATCTAGACAACGTGGCTAAGAACGCGTTATTTGTCACTCTTGACAAAGGCACGTTCTCAAAGGTAAAGAGCCGCAAAAGCGACAAAGAAATCAGGATAAACTCAAGTTAATTTGTGAGGGAACCAGGCTCTCAAAGAAAACAAAATTTCAAAACTCACTCAATTGAATCTTTTGAAATGAAACCAACGGAAACACTTGAGGAACTTGACCTCAGTTCTTGGTATTGTTGGTGAACTTGAAGCGTTGGGCAAGATTTACACCCAAAAGGAGAAGAACTTAAAAATTTTCAGATCTCTCCCGGCCCGATGGGACATTAAGACCACGGCTATGCGTGTATCATGTAATCTTAATGAAATATCCACTTTTGATCTCTTCTCGACCTTAAAGCATTTGAGTATGACATTGTGAAGAGAGAAAGGTCAAGAATCTCCTTCAAAGGTCATGACTCTACTTGTGTATCGAACCGTCGACACAAAGATGCCTAGCTCGTCGAAGCCGGTCACAAGAGTCTTGTGGCGACAGCGACATCTGTCACAAGATGAAATGGCGCTTCTAATGCATAAATTCAAAAGTTTATCAAGCGATCTGGAAAGACTCCTACGAGCCCAAACTCATCAACAAGGTAAGTACCAAACATCATCCGATGCTAACTTTGTGTTATAATCTGCAGAAACTGTGCCATTATGCAAACAAATGTCCTCATCCCAAAGTCCAAAGGTTGCCGGAGGCCGAGCAACAAGAGCGAGATGAAAGAAGACGTGCTTGGAAAGACAAGCTCAAGGCCACGATTGGAGAATCGAAGCCTCCCCCACACCATCAAATCAGTGAGAATGTCTTGGTGGTCAATGAGAGTGATTCATCGACGATGAGTTCGATGATAAAGCATACATGTGCTTTATGGCTAAAGATGTTCCGTAAGGTGAAGACAACACGATGAGGTAAGTTCAACCTCAGTTATTCCATCTAATGCATCTCATACTTTCGAAAATATGATGAATGAATTCAAAAACATTCAAAAAGCCCATGAGAGTCTAAAAACTGAGAATATACAACTTCAATTAACAAATCTAGAGCTGAAAGATGAGAATGACTTGCTGAAGATAAACTATGATAATATGTCTCTTGATTGTGAAACCAGCAAGGTCGATTTTGAAAAACTTATGGAGAGCAATCATCAACTTGCTCATGAACTAAATGAGGTTAAAACCCATAATGAGAGCAAGACAAATGATTTGGTTCTACTACAAACCAAAATTACAACTCTCGAGAAGCGAGAAACTGAACTTGAGACCATTAAAGTCTTTTGAAAAATCGTCAAAAGAATGGAAGAAATTACGACCGGGCAACATGCTCATGATAAAAGTGGCTTAGGATACGGCTCATGTTCGAATAAAGGTAAAACTAGTCTTGTGTTCGTCAAGAGTGTGGAACACATTCCAGAATCGGAAGATGTTCCTAGTCCCATAAAGGAACCGGTACATGAGAAAACCAAAAGTCGCCATTCCGCCTCCACAACTCTACAATTGAGGCAGTGGAACCAACAACCACTCGAAGGCGTAATCTACGAGATGCTCCCCAAGCATATCATCAAAGCCGAAAGTCATTCGTAAAGAAGACGGTATCCAACCACCAAAGGCCCGCACAGCAGTACCCTCGATACGGTGCACCTAGGTATTGGATACAGAGCCCCGTTATCCCTCAAGACAGCAGATGCCGGTTCGGTATCAACAACGGATTGGGAATCCAACTGGAGACCCGGAAGACAAGCTGTTAGGCCTAGGAAAATGGCTCCACCTCCTAGACGGCATTCGTCTTGGAATAATAATAATAATCCTGAATTTTACATGCATAGTAATTATCATGATTATAACAACTACGGATATGCCCCGTAGATACCGCAATCTTGTCAGAGTACATCCTACAAGAAACCAATTCTTGTCGGAAAATCAGGTACCTAAAGGAACTAACATACATGGACCCAAAAATCAAAGGGGACCTAAATCTACCTAATTTCTTTGTTACAGGACATTCTAGAGGAGGATACCGGTACTTCGATAGTGGATGCTCGTCACATGGAGACAGAGCAAGCTATCGATTTTGTAGAAGGTCGCGGTCCAAAAGTTCGCTTCGTGATAAGTCTAAAGGAAGAACAAGAGGGAAAGGAAACCTACTTGTCGGGAAAGTCAAAGTCACCGATGTCGCATATGTTGAAGGCTTACAGTATAATCTACTTAGTATTAGCCGATTACGTGATAAACGATTCTCGGTGAAGTTCTATATAGATCATTGTAGAGTCAAGAACACCCAAACCAAGGAAGTTGTGCTTACAGGAAGCGAGATCGGGTAATATGTACATTCTTTGGGAAGCCTATGAGCTCCTCAATTCCATGTTTTGTTGCCAAAGGCACTGCAGATCTTAGCTGGCTATGGCACAAGAGGATGTCTCACGTCAACTTCAAGACGATCAACAAGCTTTCAAGACAGGGTATGGTAAGAGGTTTGCCAGATGTGTCATTCAAGAAGGACAGCGTCTGCGGACCATGCCAGAAAGGCAAGCAAATCAAGTCAACCCTGAAGAGCAAATCCTACCTTTCAACCCAAAGAGTATTGGAAATGCTACACATGGATCTCTACGGTCCTGTAGACCCAGTAAGTTTGGGAGGTAAGAAATATTGTATGGTTGTTGTTGATGATTATTCCAGGTATGCTTGGACGATCTTTACGAGCAAGAAGAAGGAAACAACATCAAGGTGCCCGAGCTCTGAGAAAGTTGCGAATGAAAAAGCATCGAGTATCGTGTGCATTCGTTCCGACAGAGGTATCTTGAATTTACTAACCGCTTTATAGAGCAATCTTGTTCGGAGAATGGAATACGGACGAGTACTCATTTGCCCGAACACCTCAACAAAATGGTGTTGCGAGCGAAAGAATAGGACGTTGAAAGAAGCAACAAGGACAATGATTGCGAAAGCAAATTGCCGCGGCGTTTACGGGGTGAAGCAACTAACACAACGTGCTACACTCAAAACATTGTATCGTCAACAAGCACCACAACAAAAGCGACTTACGAGGTATGGAACAACAAAACTCCATTAGTTTCGTATTTTCACATTTTGGATGCAGTGTTACGTATTGAACAATGGGAAGGACCAACTTAGAACATTTGATGAAAAATCGGATGAAGGAATATTCGTAGGATACTCCTCCACAAAGCTTTGAGAATCTTTAATAAAAGGAGGTGACGATCGAGGAATCGATTCATGTAGTGTTCGACGAACCACACCATGACCCTACGGGAGTAGATAATATCACTCGGGACATTCACCATCTATCTATCTTGGATCCACCTACACCCATAGAACACCTGTAGTTGATTTAGAAATCAACCCCAGCCTATAAGAATCGATGTGGATGAAGGCGTATGTCAAGCCGTACCCACGTAAACTTTCGACACGATGCGGGACCCCGAACTAGAACCCGACCGAAGATGGTTGAGAGATCATCCGCAAGAGCTGATCATTGGAAACATTAATGCGGTGTTTCTACTCGTAGGAGAATACAGTACACAAGGAAATGTACTTTGTGCCCAAGAAGAATCTAATGATGAAGTCTCACAGTTTCGAATGGAAATCTCAATCCGAACTTAGGAGACTCAATATGTGCACTATCGCCGTATTCTTAGCCCGGTCAGAACTGTTTCGACCATAGACGCTCTTAACAACTCTCATTGGATTACATCTATGGAAGAAGAGCTTAACGGTTTTGAAAGAAACAATGTATGGTATCTTGTACCTGCAGACACACCAATCGGTTATAGGAACCAAATGGGTATTTGAAACAAAAAGGATGGAAATGGACTTATCATAAGAAACAAATCCGGACTAGTAGCACAAGGCTATTGTCGTGAAGAGGGAATCGACTATGATGAAACCTTCGCCCCTGTAGCGAGACTAGAAGCCATCAGATATTTTTAGCCTTTGCCGCCCATAAGAATTTTATCGTATACCAAATGGACGTCAAGAGTGCTTTCTGAATGGAGAGCTTTGAGAAGAAGTTTATGTTGAACAACCACCGGGGTTTGCCAACACAGACGGTATCGATCTAGTTTACGTGCTAAGGAAAGCGCCTACGGACTTAAACAAGCCCCTAGAGCACAGTACGAAACCCTGTCCCAAGATTCTAACCAATAACGGATTTGAGAAAGGTGTCGACAAAACATTGTTCAAAATACGGGAAGGAGATGACCTTCTAATGGTACAAATTTATGTCGATGATATTATTTTTGGTTCAACTAACCTTGCTCTATGTCAAAGGTTCTCACATCTCATGCAAAGCAAATTTGAAATGAGTATGATGGGGGAACTTAGTTATTTCCTAGGTTTGCGAGATAAAGCGGATGCCTACAGTATATTCATCAACCAGAGAAATACGGAAGGAGCTTCTCAACAAATTTGGAATGAACACTTCCAAATCCTCGCCAACCCCATGAGCACTTCCGTGCAAATTAGTCTTGATGAAGCCGGAAGCCGTTTGACCAATCACTCTACAGAAGCTCATTGGTTCGCTCCTGTACCTAGCTAGCGTGCCGATATCGATTCTTTGTTGGAGTGTGTGCGAGATACCAAGTTGCACCTAAGGAATCACACTTCAATACGGCTAAACGAATCACGAAATACGTTAAAGGCAGTCGATGCAGATCGTGGTATTCTAAGGAAGGCGGATTCGATTTAGTTGGATACAATGACTCGGATCTCGGAGGTCGCAAGCTAGATAGGAAGAGTACAAGTGGAACTTGTCACTTTCTTGGACCTAGACTCGTATCTTGGTTCAAGAAGAAGCAATTGGCAAATTCTCTTTCCACGGCCGAATCAGTACTATCTTTCTTTGGTAGGCCAGTATGCAGATCCTTTGGATGCAGCAACAACTGTCAGATTATGGAATCGATGCTAGAGAGACTCCAATCATGTGTGATAGCACGAGTGCAATTGCAATCACGCACAATCCTGTTTTGCACTCGCGCACTAAGCATATCAGCATGAAGCATCATTTCATCAGGAATCATGTCGAGAACAAGGATGTTCGCCTGGAAAAAGTCCATACAGACATCCAGCTGGCCGACATCTTCACCAAGCCTCTCGACACAGCAAGATTCAACATGCTAAGAACAGAATTGGGAATACTACAGCCAGACTCCCTGTAAGTAAATTTACTGATTTTACTCAACAATTGAGGGGGAATGCTGTAAGACCCGTGAATACAGTATCCAACATTAATTATCTGTAGACTCAGAAACATCAATACAGTACTGTAGCGAACGAAGGCATATGAATACTACAGCTGATGTGTGCAATAATTAAGGGGGAATACTGTAGGACCCATGAATACAAAGATTAATCCAACTATTGTTGTATGGAATTTAAAACCTATTAGTACCTTTTTAAGAGGGAACGTATCGACGCGGAGAACACGGACATACTATAGGATTTTGATTCAAGATATAATATAATATTATTTCCTTTTTAAAATAATTTTTGTCCATGTGCCTGCTTTATGTCAAACATCATGTTCATTAAATGCCTTACACGACATCTGGACAATGAATCTCAAAAGCGCGATGTTTTCAAATTGATTATTATTTTTAAACGCCGTTTTAGGCATTTAGGAGTATTTAACCTATGTCGAGTGGGACCATTGTATTTTAAAACTGTTAATGGATTAGCGTACGATTATACTAAATCCATCCCGACCGTCGATTTCAAAAACGGTTCCCATCCCTTAAAATCGACCATTCGTACTCTGCAAACCCTATTTCGCCCAAGTATAAAAGGATCAGATTCGCCATTAGAGACTCTTTACGCATTCTCGCAATTACAAGAGATCTCAAGCAAGCGACCTACATATTCTCTCGCATATTCACTGCAATTTCTCTTGTTTTCTTACACCTTCGCTTTAAGAAAACATCCATGGCTAGTCAATCTTCATCCCCCGTTCTCAAGAAGACCTCCAACATCATTGATGGACGGATCTTCTCGAAAACCGTCATCATCGAGCGTATCATCTCTGAAACCAACGACATCGAACCGATGGAGTATATCATTACTCGTCTTGAACAACAAGGTCTTTATCGCTTTGGAAGCAAAACCGCCGACAAATACGACGCTCATCCGGTTGAGGAATTCTACCTCAACGCTGCCGTTCGTTTTCTCTCACTAGCCTGTGGAGGACATGTTGCCGACATCACCGCAATCCAAGGAGTGCAAATGCATAGATAGCGACCTACTTCGTAAAATCTACAGCCGCCCGCCGACGGCCTGACCATGGACCCGACTTGAGACGTTTGGGTCTCAAGGGCTGATTACCAAGTTTTATGGACTATTTACCGGGTCCAAAGTGGTTGATATGGTGACAACCACGTGCCACAAGAAAAATTTTCTTCTTCATTTCGTTTATCTCCACGATTTCTGTTCCAGATCATTGAAAATCGAACCGGTGCGTTCGAGATGTGCACGAATCTTAGGTTCGAGTGATGGTAGCTATCTTGACTCGTGAAAAGGTCAACCGGTGTCAAATCATTTTGAAACGTCTTCAGAAGAGGTGTGCAAACCGCCACCCAAAAGAAATCGTTCGGTTTAATGCTAAACTACATTACGGCGAAGTGCGGAGTCAAGCAATCCGCCGATGCTAAGAAAAACAGCTCACGGATATATTTAGGAGGCGTCAAACCCTCTGCCTATAACCAGAGCACAATGCATGCCAACCACCCGAGAACACATCACATGCCTATTTCTGACAAACCCAGAGACGAAACCGTGAAGGTCCCTGAATTGGAATCTTCAAAGAAGAAGCGCAAGTGTTCTCACAGCAAGAAGCACTCTGCTGATGAGAAGTCGAAGAAGAGACTCCGGAGGCTCTCAAAAATCAAAGCCAAACACTCCGAGGATGTCTCGCCCGTGGCGCAACCCACTGATATAGCACCCCAGGGCCCAACCCCTGCGGAAGAGGTGTCTCCTACTGCATCGACAGTAGATCCCGAGCCCTTGGCGGCTCGACGGTTAGAGACATCTGCCAACATTCAAGACGTTAGCACGTCGGCCGCCCATTCGGAGCCAAAGCTACTTCTCCTCTACGGGATTCCACACCCGTACAGATCCAATTTCCTTCGGGCACCATCCCCTGCAAGGAGTCCATCTTCCGTGCAGATCCCATACTGTCTGGAATCCTCGAAACAGCGTCTCAGCACGTGATTCAAGTCCCTCCCCAGACTCAATTATAAATCAAACACTTCTTTCAGTACAAATTGAACAGGCGTACGAAAGATTTCTGCAATGGAAAAGCTTTAGGCTAGCTCCGTCACGACACTCTGCTGTACAAGCGAATGGAGCCACGAAGAGCGATTTGTCTCAGTAATCGACTCAATGAAATTGAGAGGCCGCTTGATGGGACAACGCTTCTTGCAAAGATCTCATTGAAAGCCACTGTTGCACAAATCCGACGCGAGAAGAAAAGGAAAGAAGAAGTCGAGGACTCTCCCATCAATTCAAAAGACGACGGCGACCACGACTCGGGCGACGGCGACGATGCTCTTCAAGCGTGTCCGAGATTGAGCCGTGAAGAGGCTGAAGCCCAAGCCACCTCTCCACCCGAAGCGACGAAGGGCCATCTACCCAAGCTAATCCACCTTCACCACGGTAGGAGAACATTCCCGACCTGGGAGGAATCGGTCCCTCCCGGTCGTGGAAGATCAAGAAATTTTGGAACAGGCACCGAGCACATTGCGACCAAAGAAGCTTGATCCGACAACCCAACGGGAGGATTCGGTCCGCTTTGCATCCTTATCTGCCGAAGAACCTTCGCCACGGGACGCTTCGAACCAACTGTCGCCATTCCACAAGAAGCTACTCCGCCCCGCAACCTTGGAATCCGAGGACGGTACGAACACGAGGATGTCCAACTTACTTCACGACCATCCGTGAACGTAAGAAGGTTAAATGGTCTTGAAGACTTCGCCACTGACTCTCCTATCTCTGCTGCCGCACGCAAAGAGCGCTGCAAGCTCTTGGCCTTGGTGTATTTATCCAAGATGCGATTAACGGTCTCTCTTAGTAGAAAAGGCTCAATCGATGCACACCTCTGCGGTTGAAGAAATGACAACTCTTCAACACGAAGTATCTCGAGTTGTCGAAGCATTCATCATCTGCCGAGAAGTGTTCAAGCAAGCCTTGAAAATCATGGAAGATAAACAAGCGCAAGCTAACTGAAGGAGGAAGCTTCAAGACAAGAATTGCTGAAGCCAAGCACTGTGCAATGATAGAGAACAGCTCTCAGCTACGTGCGCATGACAAATCCATTCAAGAGATGTCGCAGACTCTTTCCTCCCTCGTTGAAAGAATAAACAGCATCGAGACCAAACAGGACGCCGCTCTTGAAATCCTGCAAAGTCTTGATGAGGCCAAAAGGGGGAAGAAGCTCGAGAAGGCTGCAAGGAGAATAAGACTACAACAGAAAGGGAATTTGAGGCTCGGAGCAAGATCATTCGCTGAATTGAACAAGCTAGCACCTCAACCCCGAGTTTTAGAATTTCGGGCTCAGCACTGAATTCCATGACCCAAATGTCCCTTGGCAAAATCTTGTTCAAAGACCTTCGGAAATACGTCTGCCAACCAACCGCAACCCAACCGCCGAAGAAGTGAAGCACTGGAGGAAGAATGAACTGATGAGATATTTTGTCAGACTCATCAGGGAATCCACCATCTTCAAAAATTATAAGACATTGGCGGAAGCGGCAGACAAATTTTCAAAGATGCTAGAAGAAGGTAAGCTCCCTCTCCAAATCGAAATGAAATCAAAACATAGAAGAGGAGATCGGGTCACCCATCCAGAGGATTGGATACTTGCCTTTGATCGTTCTTATGAAGGAAGAGCAATTTACCAAGAACGAGGCAATGATTCACTTCAAAACTGGTGGCGCGGCACCGAGAATGAGCCAGGAAGGAGACCTTGGAGGCATGCGGATCAAAGATAAAGAGCTGAAATTTATATTATTGTTGTTTTTGTAATTTCTATTCGACACAAACTTTGTACTCAATCTTTTTGAATATCAATAAAACAGTTTGTTTGTCTTGAAAGATTACAACTCGTAATCTACTGTGTTTATGTATGTTTACTTAAATTGTTTGATAGGAATCTCAGATAGATAAACTTGATTGAAAAATTAAAGCTGTACGAACTAGTCTACGAACAGTTCATAGTTTCAGTTGTAAACATAGAATACATTGTAAGATTGTGCCTGCGCGCCAGTCATAGGCTTAAGTTGTAATAAATCTCAAACTGTATCGAACGTGCCTGCGGCGATTCATTATTGTAGACTAAAGTCACTAAGTCAGACCTATTGACAAAAGACCAAGAAATCTGCCAGAAGTCATCGAAAGAAGAACGCTTCATGAAGAAGGTTTTGGCATCATCAAGAAGACTCGAAAAGTTTAAGTTAAGACTTGGCAAATTGTCAAAAAGGGGGAAATTGTTAGGAAAAACAATCACCCTGTATCGATTCAGCCGGGATACCCGATCCCTGTATCGATTGTTATTTGTTATTGAGAAGGTTTTGACATATATGCCAAATACAGTAAAGGAAAACTGTATCGAAGATTCAAGGATTTATCATGTATCGAAGACCTGCTTCGAATCAGCATAAGTGAAACTCGTCAGTACAGCTTGAAGACTTGTGAAAAGATCAAGTATGGAAATTGTCTCGACATCCTAAATGCAGTCATTCTCCATACAGTTCACAAAAGGACAAGAAAGAACACAAGTCAAGTTCCGTTGAACAAAGAAGTATTTAAATACTCAAGGATAAAGTATTTAAATACTGTCAGTCTTCAGATCTTCAGAATCCCGCGAAATCCGGATCATGTCATATTCCCGTTGAAGGAAATCTTATTCAAACGGACATCTCAACGGATACTTTCTTCAGAGGCTATATATATCCTTGAAGACATTGAAGATCAGATACCCCAAGTAATATAACTCTCAAAGCTATCAAAGTTATCATCTGAGCAAACATATCTCCAGAGCAAACTGCAAGTTAAAACGAAAGAGATATACAGTGCTCAAACATCAAGAACAGCTATCATCAGATCTTGATATTCAAAGATGCTGTTCTTACCTGGTTACCTAACCTTTTACCTCTGTGTAAAAACCGAGCTCTGTGTGAACTCAACAAGTTATTCTGACCTGTGTGGGACGAATAAGGACGAAGCTTTGGAACTGTGTGTGAAGAAGCTAGT